>OU343222.1:100869763-101356839 GCA_910596185.1 Chrysanthemum makinoi
GCTGCAGTTTATGCTTACGCGTAATTTTGGGTTTTGATTCAAATGATCTTTTACACCACAAAGGCAAAAGATATCCAAAGTCGACGATTTTCGTGACTTATCCAAGTAAGAAAACACCTTAATAAACCAAAGAAAATGAAGATCAAAACCAAGGAAAAATCTTACTTAATTTTAGGGTTTTGATACAGATTACTCGAACTTTTGATTTTGCCCAAATGTGTTTCTAAACCAGATTTTTGTTATGGAATATCTTCAATAGTACCAAAAGAACACAAAAGTGTGAATTTTGATGTACCAAAACTCGCTAAATCCAAGTTACACGTGAACGACACCCACGAACAAAACAAGCTTAAAAAACGAATCCACGCCAAAGTTTGAAACTTTTTACCAAAAACAAGTATTTTAACACTTCAAAACATTGAAAGTACAAGAATCTTGATTAAAAGTGTAAAACGAGCTTTTAAGATAACCAAAGATTATGCGTTATCTTTACGCCAGAAGACCCAAACTAAAACTTCAAAAACAAACGAGTATACCCAACTATTTGGCGATTGATACCACTGTTAGGTCACTATTTTTACAAACACAAGTTATATAGAAAGGAGATGAGGCGATTGAACAAGTAAAACCACATAACAATACCCATAATAATGATACTGGGTTTACGCAAGAGGAAATAATTGAACAACCAACCTTCAAATGAAGGTTATTACATGAGTTATATAGGCAAGGAGCTGTGGCAACACTCTCCTTCCCTATTCCTTATTGGCTGGCCTGCTTTTACGCCTTCTACATAAGCTAAACCTTAAACAAACATAAAGGCCATAATAAAGCTACCTATTACATATGAAATATAAATACTTGAAAAGGAGTGATTCCAACAAATAAAGCATAATCAATTAAAGGGTTTTAGAGGGAGTTATCTTGAGCACAAAGTATTTTGAAAGATTTTGAAAAATCTTTTTGAACAATCTTGAAAAAGTGCTCAAGACGATGATGATTTCTCACCATTTTTAAATGTACAATCTTTTTGAGTACACTACATTTTTCTTTGAAAACACGAAGTTTTGATCCTAAATAATCAAAAGTCATCATTTTAGTCCGGTTTCGCATCAAGTATACGAAAGCCATCATTTTGAGAAATTTTGAGAAACGACATGTTTTAGAAAACATTAAAGAACTCTCGCCAAGCATTCAGACATACACCAGATCATTGTTGAATGACATTTCTAGAAACGCATGAATATCGATTATACAAGAGACATGTCGTGAGAAGAATATTTTTGATTTTTGATTTTATATTGTTTTTGTATTTTTGAAAATTTTATATTTTTATATTTTGCTTTTGTTGGTTTTTCAAATTTTGTATTTTGTTTTTCAAAAATATTTACAGCGAAGCTTTTTGGAAAATCATTTTCAAGAGGATTCGAGAAGACTTTCTAACTCCTCAGGGGTTAGGCTTCGCATTCCAATTTGTCGAACTAAATAGTCAAACCTTTCTTTTGGAAGGGCTTTAGTTAATAGATCGGCGAAGTTGGTAATCCTCATCTTCACGAAGAATAATTCAACAAGCACTATTTTCGACGCGACTTTGATGATGAAGTGATAGCAGACACGGATATGCTTAGTCTTTGAGTGATGAACAAGATTGCATGATATGGCTATGGCACTTTTCGAGTCACAATACATAGGTATTTTATCGAAGGTAAAGCCATAATCTGTGAGTTGCGTTCTCATCCATAGAACTTGAGCACAACACGCAGATAGAGACACATACTCAGCCTTCACGGTTGAAAGTGCAGGTATCTTGTCTTTGAAGACCAGCTTACTAACTTTTCACCCAAAATTGTGCTCCTCCGTATGTACTTTTTGTCGAACTTGATCACTGCGTGGTCCGCGATCAAAAGCAATTAGATCAAATCCGGATTCCTTCAGATACCAAAGTCCCATGTGAATGGATGTCTTCAAAACCGAAGATCCGCTTAACCTCTTTGAGTGCAGGTCGGTAGGCTTTGCACGAAACCGCTAATAAGCAAACAAAGAAAATGAATATCCGGTCGACTAGCAAAGAAGATACATGAGAGAAATAATCATGCTCCGATATTTCTTCGGATCAATAGGTTTCCCAAACAAATCGGCTCCAATTTTTGGTGAAGTTACCATTGGTGTTCAGACCGAGTCACAATTATCCATACCATGATTTTTCAAAATCTCAAATGATATTTAGCTTGATTTCTAAAAATTCCACGAGGGGATTGATGTATTTGTAAACCAAGAAAGAATTTTAGTTCCCCATCATGGACATTTCAAATTTACTTTTCATGAGATTTTCAAAATGTTTTGAAAGATTCGGATTAGTGGACCCAAAGATGATGTCGCCCACATAAATCTGAACAATCAAAATGTCGTTTTTGCATTTTTGTGTAAACAAGGTAGGATCAACCTGCTCCTTTGGTGAAATTGTTTAGGATAAGGAAAGAGGACAACACATACCACGCCTCTCGAGCTTGTTTCAAACCATAGATTGCCTTTTTGAGTTTGTAGACGTAGTCCGGATGTTCCATGTCTCATGGCCTTACGGTCGACTCACGCATACTTCTTCTTTGAGTTCCATTCAAAACGCGGTCTTAATGTCCATCCGATAAACCGATGTTTTTGTGGCGGCGTAGGCTAAGAAAATCTGACCGCTTTAGTCTAGCTACCGGCGCGAATGACTCTTCAAAGTCTATCCCTTCCTCTTGTCAGTATCCTTTGGCCACAAGACGAGCTTTGTTTGAATTCAGCCATCTCTTCATCCCTTTTGTTCTTCCATAACCATTTGAGATCAATGACGCGAACGTCAATTGGTCTTGGAACCATTTCCCAAGAGTCATGTAGACGGTATTGGAGAAGTTCCTCCGGCATCGCTTCTATCCATGCGGTTCGCCATTGCCTCGCGAAATGTTCTTTGGCTCTATATTGCTAATTGAGCAAAGGTAAATGCATAAGTCTCAATCGGTGGCAAGTTGGCCTCGTCCCGAATTGGCCTTGACGGTTCACCAATAACTTGTTCAATCGGATGGTCTTTAGTCCACTCGTGAGTAGAAGGATACCATTGGTTATACGTATGCGAATTAGATGGTTCTCGTAAGCTTGAAGAAGATTCACCGACTCCGTGAAAGCAAACGGGTTTTCTAATAAGTCTTCATCTAACGTTGCATCGTTTTGGTTTTGATTTTGCTCATCAACCGCTAGTAGAATGGGTGCAAGAACTGTAGTAGATGTAGATGATGTAGATGGAATTGGTGCATTGGTTTCGACCGTTGTAGATGCATCTTCTTGGTGATGGAGGATGATATTGAGCGGTGCAATGAATGATGGTTTGATGCATTTGTCAAGGTTCCACCATAGTATTCATCGAACATTAACTCGAAGAAATTCTCCCATTCTTGTTCTTTAGGATTTTCAAACGAAGTTGATTGAGCTCTTTGAGGTACGAGTCCCGAATCTGATGTGTCCGAAGTCCGGTTTAGTGCGGGTTCTAGAGCGAAGTCTCTCGAAGCCATATGTGAATGTTCGTCAAACTTCACATTCATCGTCTCCATGATCCTCCTAGTTCTCCTGTTATGCACCCTGAATGCCCTCGAGTTATCTGAATATCCAATGAAGATTCCAATATCACCTTTTGCTTTCAGTTTTCCAAGATCTTCTCGGTCATTCGTAGGATAGCACAAAGCGCCAAATACGTGAAAGTAAGAGATATCCGGTTTTCTGTTGTTCACAAGCTCATATGGGGTTTTATTGAATCTTGGATGGATGAGGGATCGGTTCGAGTGAAACAAGCAGCTGGCAACAAAGATCACCCATAGAAATAACGGTGCACTAGAATAAATTAGCATTGTGCGAGCGCTTCCACAAGAGTTCTATTTCTTCTTTCAACTACCCCATTCTGCTGTGGAGTTCTAACAACCGATGTCTGATGAGTAATTCCAACATCTTCAAAATAAGCTCTTAACTCTTGATTAGTGAATTCTGTGTCGTTGTTCGTTCTTACAACCCTTAATGGAGTTTGAAGAAGTACTTGAATACGCTTGAAGGTGATGATGATGCCCGGTGCTTCGCTTTTGATCTCAGGAACTTACCCCATGTATATCTCGAATAATCATCGACGATAACAAGAATATACTTTTTCCCATTAATGCTTTCAACTCTCATTGGGCCACATAAGTCCATGTGCAACATATGCAATCTTGCTTCCGAACTAGGTACGGTTTTGGGTTTATATGATGCTCTTTTGCTTTTTCCTTGTTCGCATGATGGACATAAGTGATCCTTGGTGTATTTGAACTTTGGAAGTCCATTGACGATGTTGTCTTTGGCAAGATTGTTGATGGTGTCAAAATTGAGATGGGATAACCGTCTGTGCCACAACCAGGACTGGGTTCCAGATGCTCGTGTCATAAGACATATTGGTGATGAAGAGGCCATTTGTTTGATGTCGATAGCATACAAGTTTGTATCACGATTCCCGTTAAGAGATCGCCATCCAAGTTTCTAACGAAGCAAGCATTTTTCCTAAAAGCAACCTCTAAATCTGCATCACGAACTGCCCGACCGAAAACAAATTGTGTCCCAACCCTTCGACATAGTAAACCCGAGTGATCAAATAATTTCAAAAGGGTAGATCTCCATAACCCATGATAGCTGCTACATGATCATTTCCGAAACGCACGGTTCCCATGAATTTCCGTCTAAATTGATCAGCAGCTACAGATTCCCGGTCATGTGCTTGGAGCAACCCGAGTCGACGATCCAAAGACAAATTTCGATAACCTGCCAAGTAATGTAAAAAGAATATTGTGGAAACCGTTTTGATTTTGGTTCCTTTGGGTTAGAGGTAAAATCCGATCACACTCGAGAGGTTTTCACAGGAAGTCGGTTTATCACTCATTGTTCCATTCCGGAGTGTGAAAGTTCTACCTGTGGGTTTCCAAATATCATCCCTAAAGTATACACGTTGGTTCTTGTCAAGAGTGTAAAGCTTAAGTTTTGCAACTAGTCTTCCTACTCTTTTAGCGTAATTACTTTTTGGGACGTTCTTCTTAACAGCCTTATCATTCACATTCTTAGAAACACAATCATCTTGAACATTTAAAGATTTCTTGCAAGTTAAACAAAGAGATTCAACACATTCATTAGACTTAGCAAGTTTCATAGGTTCAAGACATTCAGGATGAAATGTCTTTCTTATTCAAAAACGGTAAATTCCAAGGGTGTTCTTCTACTTTCTTCTCTTTATTCAAGCTACTACTCCTAGAGGCAGAGACTCTATTGTTCCTTGTATTGCTCTTATGCTTTTGTCTGCTGCTCCTAGAGGTGCTTTCTAGTCCTCAGAGAAGGTGAGGCACACGCATTAGGATTCACATTTTTATGAAGGGAGGTGGTTTCACTATCCTAGTCTCTTTAGATGTGGAGGCGACGCATTAGTGGTACTCATCTTAAAAGGCCTGTGCTAAAACTTTAGGATTCTCAATAATCGCTTTCCTTTATCAACATTTTGTTTAGGTACGCCATGTGGAGGACTGGTTTTGATGAAATATTTTTCTCATTGACTTTTGGAGGAGGCAAAGAAACAGACATTTTTGGTTTTGAAACCGGTTTGAGAACATTTGCTTTCTCCGCAGTCAATGGTTTTGTAATCACAGTTTCCATCGCCTTTCCTTTTGACTTTCCACTGAGCCCTCAAAAGATCATTTTTAGCTTTCATGTCATTGTAGGCACGCTCATACGACAATTTGTCATACTTGCATTCCTCGGTTTTTCGATCAAGTTGTTTAAAATATGAGATATTTTCTTTTTCAAGTTTCATAAGAGCTTTTTCATATTTTGAAACAATTTCGAGGTCTCATCCTCGAGTCTTTCATGATCTTCAACAATATGTTTTCAAAATGATGGACATAATATCAAGTCAGAACATCTTCGAAGAGAGAATCATTTAACTTTTCCAAAACTTTGATTTGTTCAACACTTTCATTAGCTTGTTTTTACCGTGGATTTATGGTCCTTGACAAAGTCAGCTATTTTTTTCAAAAATGCTTGTTCAAAATGAATTACCCTTGAGACCGATGTTATTCAGCTGAAGGGAAATTTGAGTTTCAAAAAACTTTTTCTGTTCATTATCAAAACTATTAAACCAGATGTTTGTTCTAATATTGGTTTTAGTTTTAACGGTCTCTTGAAGATCTGCAATTCTCGTTTTCACATTTTCCAAAATACTTCGCGCTTCACTTGTGTTAAAAGGATTGTTTGAAGACATTTGTTCAATGTTCGAAAGAGAATTGGAGACAACAACTGGTTTTGAAACTGATTTTGAAACTGGTGTTGACACTTTGTTTGAAACACTTGGTGTGGTGGAAAACGTTGATTGTCCTTTTTGAGAAACAAAAGGAAGAACATTAATTTGGTTCCATTTATTATAATCAATCGGTTTGATTTCCGGATGTTTTTGTTTCATTTTAGATCTACTCTCCTCAGATAGTTCCAACGTTTCAAGAGAATCATGCACAATTATAGGTTCATGCAAAGGTTTTCCATTGTTCAACACATTCGCTCTTTTCGAGCTTTCTTGAGGAAACAAGGAGGTGAGTTACCAAGAGCCATTTTTGAAGTATGAAAATCGGATTTACTTGTTTAGAAAGCATCTTGATTGTCTTAGCGGAATGACCCGTTGTAAGAAGTAAATTGTCCAATTTTTGATCGTTTCAGTTTTATCCAGAATCTCATCAAGAAGAGAATCTTCTCGTTTTGCAAAATCGGTTATCAACTTCTTCTTCTCTTTTCAAGATCGAATATGTTGCTTTTTGTTTTGAAAGTTGGTCATTTAGTTCAAAAATTTCCTTGTTTAAAGATTTGATTTTCAAATTCAGATTCACATCAAGTGTGTCATACTTGAGTTGCAAATCTTTTCTCTTAAAACAGAAGCTCGATAACCAATTTCTAATTCGGACATTTTGTTTGTATGAAATTCATAGGCTTTGGCATGCTCCTTGTAACTCTCAAGCTCAGCGGTCAATTTAGCATTCGCTGCCTTAACTTCGCGATTGACCGTTCTAACTTTCTCAACTTCAATGCCACATTGATTGATTAATGATTCAACATAAGCACGTGTTACCTCATCGCTCAAGATTTTGTGCCACACAGCCTCCACTAGGATCCACATCGGAGTTTCAGAGTTAGTATTGCTACAACTCGGATTGTCCATGTATGTATCATAAGTAGGTGTCTGGCGTCACGAATCGTTGTTCGTCATGAGTAAACACATCAAATATGACATTGTTATAGTATGGATCAATGATTGGTACCTCGATACGGTATTGGCGTCATAGACAGGAGGTGAGTCGACTCGTCGCATTAGCTTCTTGAAGATTTGCCATGATGATGCAGTTCGCATTGATTTCCTCGAGGTCTTCCAAATCATCCATAATAGCCATAAAGTCATGTTCCTCAAGACTCAACCGAAATCCAGCGTGTTCCTTTTGTACCAACAGGGCAGTTTTCTCAAGATACTCTAGATCGTTCTTGTGCGGCTTAGTAGGACAATTCCTTGCCATGTGACCCATTCCTTGACAGCTATAACACTTAATCGATTACCTCGATTCACATTTCCATGATTTCCAACGACGGAGCTGCAACATTCCGATTCTCGATTACCCACGCTCTATTCCCAACATTCTCGTCTCATCGATTACCTCGATTCGAACCGCTGATTACCCATGCGAAATCCAAGAGCATATCCTCGCTGATTCCCAATAACTCCAACCATTTGACCTTGATTACCCATATTCACACCCGGTGTGCAATTTGCCTGTTGCGAGTGTTCGATGATATCCTTTGGTTGTTGTTAGTAGGTGTGGAATAGCGACCTTTGATTACTTGACCCAAGAGAGAAATTATTTGGGACATAGGGTCTTCTTGATCAGATTCTAGATCTATGATTCCTTGTTCCTGGTATTGTGGAAACTGTTGTTGAAAGACTTGTTGTTCTTGTGGATAGAATTGTTGTTGTGGTTGTGGAATGTATTGCTGCAAGTTGTTGTTGTTGGAAGATGATGAAGCTTGTTGTTGTGTATTCACCGAAGGTTGAGTCTTTGCAATGAGTGCCAATGGATCATGATTCTTTGCTAATCTTTCTTTCCTGACTTCATTCACTTCAGCTTGGTTTTGTTTCAGAAAATCATTCAGTTGATCAAAGTTCACCGGATGAAGGTCTTTTGTTTGGTTGACAATAGTAACATATCGTCCCCATTCTTCGGAAGATTGTTCAGAACTTGATGTTTTGAACGATAGTTCGGGTGTCACTTGTTTCGATTAGCTCATTCATCAAAGTGCAAAACCTTCCATAGTAGGATTCAATGGATTCTCCGGGTGTAGATGTGAACTTTTCCCATTCAGTTAGCAACTTGTTCTCCATGTCTTGATGACCAATTTCAGTTCCATGACAAAGTCGCTAACACGCTCCCACATATCGAAAGCGCTTTCACAACCGTCTACCGCAAAGAAAGATGTCTATTGGTAAACCCGGTTGATAATATGAATTGCCATGTCATCTCGCTCGACTTGTTTCGATCCTCTGCAGGTATTGGTTCGTATTGAAGACGAGAAGATGGTGTGGTGGGAGGTGTTGCATCAGGATTTCTAGGTACATTAACTTGTCGAGGCTTGAAGGGTCCATCCTGAATAGATTTAATCATGAGTTTGCCATTAGGTTTGGTCTTTATGTAACGGAGCATTCGACTTGTCCATTGAAGATAACCACCTTTTGCCAACATAGGAGGTCGGTTTTCAGCACCGTCTGCATGAATGTCTTGTTGAGTTGCCATTGATGAAGGTATGATCCGATAAAGTTGATGTAGGATCGATTCAACGATAAAGGAGTTGTGGTTGATGAAGATTAAGTTCGCTTGAGGTGTTTCGAAAGTCGCATCGTAACCTTGGTTCTTAGTCGAAAAAAAAAAAATTTCGCCCAAAATTTGAAATTCACTATAAAATCAATTCTAAGGACGTATGAAAAATTTGAGTTATGACAATTTTGACGCCAAATTTGACCAAAAATTTGAATTTAGGCAAAAAAATTTGAATTTTGACCAAAATTTTCACAGTTAAACCAAAATTTGAATTTCAGTAAAATTGAACGTTTAGTCTCCTCAAAAATTTAAATTTTACTCAAGTTTTCCGCCAAAATTTAAAATTTTTTTTTTTTTTAAATGAAGAGCTTAGGCGTAGAACACGGTTACGGTAAAGACGAGGCTTAGGCGTAGGATCCGGTGCTTATGCGTAGGATCTTATGCGTAGGAAGCTTATGCGTAGAAACCTTATGCGTAGAAACCTTGCGTAGGAACCTTGCGTAGAAACCTTAAGCGTAGGAACCTTGCGTAACCTTAAGCTTATGCGACAAAAAGTTACTCAAACCTTACGCTGTAATTTTGAAGTTATGCTTAGAGTTACTCGTAAGCTTTTAGCTTATGCGTAAACTATGGTTAAGAACCAAAATCCTTTACACTCACAACAGTAAGAGATATCCACAAGTCGGTGTTCCACACACTTATCCAAGTGAGGAAGCACGAGTAACAGCTTATAACGAAGATTCTTCACCAAAAAGTTACGAGTAGAAAACTAGGGTTTTGACTTTTGACTTCTACTCGTAAGAAATTTCCAACGATTCAAATGATTTCTTTTGCACAGAAAGCCTTAAAACACTCGAATAACCCAAAATGTTGACCTTTTTCACCCAAAGTGCTTAGAAAAGTTACGAGTAGAAATGACCAATAACCAAATACGAGCTTAAAATGAAGAAAACACGTAAGCTACTAACTTTTTGCAAAGAACTGAAACTTTAGCACCAAATAAACCTTAAACCACAAGAATCTTGAATTTTAAAGTGCAAAAATTAAAGCTTTAAGCTTGACAAAAAACGTATAACGAGAGCCTTTACGCGTAACCCTTCAAAACAAACACAAACACTCCTAAACCATTGTTAGGCGATAGATACCAATTGTAGGACCTAAGATATATCAACCTTATCACAAACCCAACACAAATACCACGATAACACAAACAACCCAAACACAAACAAAGCTTAGAAATAAGATGAGAAAGATTAAGAGATGGTGACTTGAAGATATAAAATCCGTGTATGTGATGATAAGATATGCAAACAATAAGTTGTATATTCCTTGAAAGAGAAAATACACACACACACACACACACTTTCAAGCACACCCCTCAAATGACCATTTGAGGGGTATTTATAGTCCAAGGGACTTGATGCCCTAAAGGCTTTCTATGGGCTCGGTTTGGACTTGGATTGGGCTTGGATCGTTTGAGGTTATACAAGGCTAGCTTAACTAAACTAATACCCATTTAGCTTAGCCCAATCCACGAGCCCGTTGACTATTCTATCACGATATCTAACACACGCTACAAAGTTCCTAAATGTGAATGACCATCACTTCTAATAAAACAATTAAGGCTAACATTTGTCTTTGTTGTCATTGTACCTGGTGGAGTTATTATGCTCTACCATATTGACAACAGATGCACCAGCAGCATTGCTACTCTTTGGCTTGTCATTATCCTGCATCTTGAGAAATTCCTCAATGCGCAGATGACTGCCCAACTCAACCAAAGTTAACTCTCTTTTCTTATGTTTCAATGTATGCTTGAAATCTTTCCAAGAAGGAGGGAGTTTGTCAATGACACAAGAGACTTTAATAGCCTCATCCATGTTCATATTGTGTTGTGTAAACCTTCCAAGTATTCCAAGAAGTTCATTGTATTGTTCCATGATGGTCTTGAATCAGGTCATTTTGTAATTTGTGAAATTACTAACAAGAAACTTCTTACTTGATGCATCCTCACACATATATTTGGCATCCAAGGAATCCCGCAGTTCTTTGTAAGATTCAAAGTTCTGATAAATATCAAACAGAGAATCAGACATACCATTGAGAATAAGACCTCTGCATATGTAGTCATCATTCTCCCATTTGCTCCTCCTCCTGATCCGCCCACATAGCATCGTCACCATCATCAGGAATAGGTGTGGTTAGCACATACACCACACTCATGCTTGACAGCAAGAAGTGCATCTTCTTCTGCCACCTCCTAAAGTCCACCCCTTCAAACTGATCAAGCTTAGCAAAGTTTGAAGCCAAGTGTTTCATTGCAGCAG
Organism: Chrysanthemum makinoi; assembly: GCA_910596185.1. Classification (NCBI taxonomy): domain Eukaryota; kingdom Viridiplantae; phylum Streptophyta; class Magnoliopsida; order Asterales; family Asteraceae; genus Chrysanthemum; species Chrysanthemum makinoi. The sequence continues at coordinate 100,880,973 of OU343222.1, forward strand.
CAGCCATTGATTATCACAAATAGTTTACTTTGATTATTGGAGGGTAACTCCCAGAATAGGGTAAGATAATCAACTTCAGCAGAAACAAGCAACTATTCAGCAGAAACAAATACCACAAAGTGGTTACCGGATATCACTTGGAATCGTGTTATCACTTTCCAAAGTAAACTATTCGACCCTATCAGTGGAAACACTGCTTATCAGTGGAAACACTGCTTATCAGTGGAAACCACAAGCAGTACTTTCCACAAGCAGTACTTTCTACTAGCACTACCAATACAAACCACTACAAGAGTCAGGGTGTTCATGGACCTTATGGGTGTACACTCCGTACCTCCTAACCCATTACAAGGTGTGAACTAATCTCACAAGTGCACTAAATTTTCCAACAATTATTACCGTATACATGTATATACTTTGTTTTGATGTTAAAGAATATTAATTACTACCTCCGTCCCAAAATTATAGTCCCCTATTGACTTTTTCGGTCTTTCTTTTTTAACTTTGACCTTAAATATTTTTGTTTGTGTTATACAATAGTTGATGAAAAATATACTAATGAAAAATACATTTAAAACACAATCCATTCATATAATTTGCATCAAGTATTATATAACACAAACAAAAATATTTAAGGTCAAAGTTGTAAAAGAAAGACCGAAAAAGTCAATAGGGGACTATAATTTTGGGACGGAGGGAGTAATAATTATTCATGAAACCTTTGTTCACATGTGCCGGTATTTACCTTGATTACATATATCTTATACTTAAAACAATTTTAGCTAAGCGCCCGTGTTTTGTTTTATGACACACTTTATCGATCTGAAATGCTATTGTGATGTTTTAGGGCTTAAAACTATTGAAGAGTGCTTTGAAATCTAATGCCGTGCTGACAAAGGGATTTCTTAGGGAAGTTGGCAAAGGTAATATGAGCAACAAGAGGTCAAAATGCAACCGAGTTAATGAAAGCATGTTTATTTAACATCTAATGTGGGTTGGTTCTTTACATTTAGAGGAACTCGACCAAAATCTGCTCCAATAGGGTTTTGTTTTATTGATATCCCGCATTTGTCTTTCGTATGATTTGAGTTCTAGTGGGTACATCTCAACACTTCAGCTTGTAACCGTTTTGAATATGATGGGTTTTGTGATATGTGTTGAACCACTCATAATAAACCGGGAGCTTTACAGCTAAACGTGCATTTTGATTAGACGAACAAAATCTATAACAAATGTTTACAAAGTATTAATCTCGTAGAACAGATGTTCAAAATATGCTTACAAAGTATTTATCACATACAACAGGATGTTAAAAAATGTTTGCAAAGTAGCAGGTCCATCTCATGAATCGGCGAAATTTTGTAGGGCCTTGTACGAAATTATATAATGAGACATTTCGTTAAGCAATATTATATATAAAGTGTCGCCGTTTATAGAATATAATGCAATTAGTTATCTAAACGTTCTAACATATTACCTATTTAAGATATTTTTTCATCTAAATACTTTTTTCTTCGTGAAAATATGTCTACACATACATATAATTATTAACAGGACAATTTTGAGGCCCTAAAAATTTTGAAGCCCTGAGCGATAGCTCACCTTGCACACCGTCAAAGACAACCCTGCAAAGTTGTATAAGAAAAAAGACCAAAAGTCATAAGAAAACAAAATTGATATACAAACGCGTACAAAGCATGAAAAAAGTCGTCTTCAATGATGAGCTATAATTCAGCATTTAAAAGTCACAGACAAACATTTACGTACTCGATATACATAGAGAACATTTACGTAGTCGATATACGTCATACATTCAAGTCAACAAAAATAAAGCATAAACTCATAAAAAAATGAGCTAAAATGAAAATTATTACCGTAACTTATTGTAAAAAAACTCCGTTAGAAAAAAACTCTTGGATCTTCAGGTTCGTTTAATTATTGTTTGGTCAATGAGTTTTTTTTTTTTTTTTTTATGAATTTCTTGAATTTAAAGGGCAGTTAATACAGACCCTCATATAGGGGAGATTTTCAATCATTGCACGCATCGTTTGGTTTATAATCCCCGTTTTATAACCTCGTTGCATCATAATGTTTTGTAACTGTGACTAATTAGTTACTCCTACTAATTTAAGGAACATTATGATAACAATATAAAAGGTAAATCGTACAAAAATTTATTACACCTAAGGCCAATTCAAATTTAAGTTATTCAACATTATTTATTTATTTATTTGTTTACTTTTTTGATTTAAAATATTTAAGTTATTTTTTTGCAATGTAATGTTTTTCGAAAGATGATATAAGTCATTTTATCTGATAAATTGGTAAATTAATGTGACATATCGTTATAATTGAACATTTAAAAGTGATCTCGGCTAAAATTATGCTCGCTAATCGCTTACAAAAATTCGAAAAAATCTTATTTACATAAAAAAAAATAACTTCAATACCTTAAATTGAGAAAACAAAATTGATTACCTAAAATTGAAATTGACCTTAAATGTGATATATTTTAGTGCGATTTGCCCAAATTTAAAGTCTATGAGCAATATGTTCAATTTATAAACTTTTAGAAGATAATTTTGTTCTTGCATCGGTAAAGTAGAACATAAAAATAGCTCATCTTAGAAAGTGTTAATTGTAAATTTTAATAACCAAACAAAATATAACGTTAATATGCCCTTAAGTTGAAAAGGAAGATATAAAGTTCTCTTTTACTTGCGTAGTTTAGTTTTTTTTATAAAACTGATTATTTTAAAGTTTAAACCATTACTTAATTATGACCAAATTGAAATTTCATTTTTGACTTTTCACTACTACAAAGAGGAGGCTAATACAACGAAAATAACGGTAGATTTATGTTGCAAATTTTGCAACCATAATATAACAAATTGCCAACTGAATAGTAACGACAAAGAAAATGGTTGCAAATCCATAGCAAAGTATAAAGTTTTTTTTAATCGGTTGCAAATTCGTTTCAATTTATAAAAATTTGCAACGAAAAATCAACGAAAGACAAATTAAAGCTAAAAGAAGTTATAATTATTTTTTCATTGCAATTCAGTTGCAAATTTTCACGAATAGCAACCAAAGACAAAATTAAATCTAAAAAATTATCATTTGTTTTTTGTTACAATTCGGTAGCAAATTTTCGAATTTTGCAACGAATCGGTATTTCATATCAATTAAGGGTATAATCGGTATTTCATATCAAAGTTTTCATTTGTATTGCTTTGGTAAATTAGAGGTTAGTTCCTTACTTATATATTATAGTTTTCGGGTTTAAATTTGGCCAAAATTGATGAAAAATGAAAACAAATCAATAGTTAAACGGCTTACAAGTTTATTTTAAGAGTAAACTACACCATTCGTCCTTGTGGTATACGTTGACCATCAAATTTCATCCTTTGACCAAAAAAATTGCACCGTTGGTCCTTAACTGCGAAACGTTACTCAGCGTTGGTCCCTCACCCTAACTGGTGTGACTAACGGGCGTTAATCCTTTTTAAGTGGAGGGTATATTTGTCATTTCACACTTCATCACCTCTCCTTCTTCTCTCTTGATAAACTTCTGCATTCACCTCCTCCCTCCTCTCCATTCACCACATAGTATTGTGTTTACCCAGATGATTCATATCACAAATCCAATACACAATCGGTTCATATCATAAAACCTCCCAAAAAAACAGATCTAGAAACAAGAAACTTACATATCAACGGATCTACAAAAAACAAAAATAAATCATACTAGTATATTCAACACAAAAAGCTATAAAAAACCCCATTCGAAAAGTGCATTAACCTCGAAACTTCCTCTTTCCTCTTTCGTAAAGTGCGTTAAACAACAAAGGACTTGCATGTTGAAAACTACCATGGAAGAAGATCCGGTCCTTCAACCTGCCTAAATATATGCTCGTAACAAATGAATGGAGATACAACTGGTACTATGTTAGCTTTATTACTTCACAAATGGAATCCCAGAAGAAACCACTTTAGCATTGAAAATGGTCCATTTGTGAAGTAATTGAAAATGGTCCAATTGAAAATGCTATTGATTCATCAAACACAAAATCCATTGTAAAAAAACCACAACGGATACACACACAGACTCATACACCCATTGCTAGAAATTAATTATACCATGATCATTTAGAACTATGGAACCCACACTCACGACCACCATAAACAACTCCTGTACAACTTATCTCAATCAATTACAAAGATAAACCAATCATACTTGAATCGAACTAAATCAAAGCCGAATACAAGATAATCAACTCAGATCCGAAACAACTAATAAAGACCCTAATTTTGCAAAAACTAATTGTTAGTGATTTGTGCGTGAGATGAATGAAAAACCTATGAAAAAAACTCGGCTGCAAATTGAAGAGTTATTCCTGGCAAACTTCACTTATATTGTCATCTCCAAATGGAACCCATGATGATGCGTTGGGAAAAGAAATCGAGTGGGAGAGGGTGAAAGGGACTCATCTTGGTTTGACTTTAAAGAGCAGAGAAAGAAGAAACTCTTTTTGTTTCTTTTGGTTTTGGGGAGGACGAAATCACAGAGTGAGAAAGAGATAAGGGAAGAACTAGGGGCGGTGTGCGGGGATATATGTGTTGGTAAACAATGGTGGTTTCTTTCATATTGGAGGTGTCGTGGGAGTGGGTGGTGGCGCTTGGGCGGCGCGTGGCCGGAGGATGGCCGGGAGAGGCTACAGCCGGCGGCTGCTGTTTTGGCAGGAGGAGGGTGAGAAGTATTTTAGGTTTGCAACATCAAATACTAATAAGAGTGAAGATGAAGTGTGAAAAAACAAATATACCCTCCACTTAAAAAGGCTTAACGCCCGTTAGTCACACCAGTTAGGGTGAGGGACTAACGTTGAGTAACGTTTCGCAGTTAAGGACCAACGGTGCAATTTTTTTGTCAAATGACGAAACTTGATGGTCAACGTATACCACAAGAACGAATGGTGTAGTTTACTCTTATTTTAATAAATGAGTAATCTATATGATAAAAATTAAAAACTTGAATAGCCTTAATGTACATTATTTCGAAAATATTCAATAATCTAGTTAATCGTAAATTGGTAAGATACTCGTTATACTTGGACGAATTACCCTTCTATCTCGACTCCACAAATGCAATATGATGGGATGGGACAGTGCCCACTGGATAGCTGTGTTCACAAGGCTCAATGACATCTTAACATATCAAATCAAACCTCTAAGGGGGCGTTTGGTTGGGGCTATTTGGGGGATATTGGAGGCATTTGCATTTTAATTCCCTTCAAATGTCATGTTTGGTAACTCAAATGGGGGAAATTGAAGCAATTTACAATTCCTCAAATTGCCAAAATGGGAAGAATCAGAATGCCTCCAAAAAGTGAGGAATTTTAATTTGCTTGAAAAAAATTTATAAACTTTTTTTCTTATTGTTTTTTTATAAACTTTTAAATAGAATATTTATAATTTTTTTATAAACTTTTTATAAATTTTTTTATAAACTATTTTATAGATTTTTTTTAAACTTTTATTATAAATTTTTATAAACTTTTTTATAAATTTTTATAAATTTCTTATCGATTTTTAAACTTTTTTATAAACTCTTTTATAAACTTTTTTTATAAATTTTTATAAATTTCTTAGAAATTTTTATAAACTTTTTATAAACTTTTTATAAATTTTTATAAACTTTTTTTATAATTTTTTATAAATTTCTTACAAATTTTTATAAACTCTTTTTATAAATTTTTTATAAACTTTTTTCATAAATTATTTATAAACTTTTTTTTATAAATTTTTATAAACTTTTTTTATAAATTTTTTCTAAACTTTTGTTATAATTTTTTTTATAAACTTTTAAATATAATTTTTATGAAATTTATATTAAAAATATATATATATATATATATATATATATTTATAAATTTCTGTGAACCAAACATGCGAAGGTATTTTAAATTCCGGAATTTTAAATTCTAAAGAATTTAAATTTTCTAGAATTTAAAATTCCGAAATTTCAAATTACCCCAACCAAACGCCCCTTAAGGCTAGCTTCGTAATTTGCCTAGTTAACAAAACCCATCATAGGAGTTACATGCAATAACACAAACTACTACCAGTACTACTAATAATATACAGTAAAAGAAAAGAAAAAAAAAACCCTGCATCAATGGCTACCCCAAAAATGAGTCTCAAGCTTCTTGTTGACAAAAGAGGCCAAAGGGTTCTATTTGCTGAAGCACCAAAAGAATTTGTGGACTTTATTTTCCACATGTTTTCTCTACCTCTAGGTACCCTCATTGAGTTCATTGGATCAAAAGAAATGGTTGGTTGTTTAGGTAAACTCAAAGATAGCATTGAAAGCTTTCATAGTACTTACCTTCAACCTGGTGTCAAAAAAGATAACATCTTTAATCCAAAAACACCTTTTAATGGAAACACATTTCTGTTGTCGTACAAAAATGCTTCTTCTACTGATCAAGCAAGTTCATCGAAAGCTATATACAGGTGTTCCAATGCTTCGACAACTTGCTACGATTGTAATCGTACATCTTGTCGCACAAACGCGACACTAGATCCGAAGTCCATATGTCCAAATTGCAGTGGTTCCATGAATATTGTGATGACACGGATACATCCCAAGGACGTAGAGGTAGTGTTACTTAATGTATTAATCTGAGTTTTTTTCTTCTTCTTTTCAAGTTACTTTATTTCGTGTCATTGCATGCTACAAACAAATAGTTTTTAATGCAATAATTATGATATAAGGAGAAAAGTCGAGAGTTTGTATTAAAAAGGTACCACCAATGTGGCAATGATAATTATTTGATCGAAAAAAAGTATGTTCCATGCCATAAATTAACCATATATATTTTTTTTCTGTTCTTGGAAAAAATTATATACTACGATGGCTCAAGTATATTTTTTCCTGGAATGAGTACTTAGGTGGAGGTTGCAGCGATGGAGAAGATTAACAAGGGGGGTGGCTATGTCAAAGAAGTTGTGACATATATGGTGATGGATGATCTGGTTGTGAAGCCTATGTCTACCATTTCAAGCATCACTCTCATCAATAAGTTTGGTGTTAAGGATCTCTCTCAACTCGAGGAGAAGATTGTCACTTTTGGAAAAGAAGAGGTATACTTAGTTAATAATATTGCTTTCCTATATATAATTGTAAAACAATGAAGAAAAAAGCGAAAATTATTGTGCTACCCAATTTTATTGGGGTGTGTCTGCACCTACCCAAACTTTTACTCATATTCAAAAATACCCATCAATGTCGGGTATGAAATTACCCTGTATACACGAGATTGAGGCGTATGGCTAAGATTGAGTTTCCAAATTAAATCTTTAACAATGTCGTGTATATACTTTAACTATATACACGACATAGTTTTTTAATGTATCCTCACGCCTCCTTAGAACAATGTCGTGTATGCATTTTAACTATATACATGAGATCTGACACCTAGTACTAGCATTGGGTCATGTCATGTAGAATCTGAAAAGCAAAATGACATGTCGGGTATCTTTTATCATGTAGAGAAGAATATTACACGACATCTTTTAAATAAGATGAACAAGATGTTTTGATAGTTTATGATCAATGTCGTGTATATTGTTTCAAGAATGCTATTAAACACTTACAATTATGAAGAAGATGTTACTGATTATAGTAAAGTTTACTACCCGACATTGTTTTAGAATGCAAACACGACTTTGCTAAGATGAGGAATGTGTAAAAATGGATAACCCGACATTGTTTAGAATGTATTTTGATAATTTTTGAAGAAGATGAGGAATGTGTAGAAATGGCTCGTGTAGATATTCTACTCTACATGGATGATCAAATCAACATCTCATTTACTCATCTACCCATTGAATGATCAAATCAACCATTTGCTTTCCAACTTTTCTCCTTCCCAATGCCACTATCGACATGTCTAGGGCTAGAATTAGTATGAATATTTAAATCATGCCGTGTAATATTCTTCTCTACATGATACAAGATACCCGACATTTACTTTTGCTTTTTAGATTCTACACGACATGACTAGGTGGCAGATCTCGTGTATGTAGTTAAAACAAATACACGACATGGTTCTTGGCAGGCGTGGGGATATATTAAAAAACTATGTCGTGTATATAGGGTAATTTCATACCCGACATTGATGATGAATTAATTTGGAAACTCAATCTTGACCATACACCTCAATCTCGTGTATATAGGGTAATTTCATACCCGACATTGATGGGTATTTTTGAATATGAGTAAAAGTGATGCAGACACAAACCAATGAAATTGGGTAGCACAGTAATTTTCGCAAGAAAAAAAGCTTTTTAGTTTCTTATCTCATAAATTTATATATAAAAACCGAGGGTTTAATTTTTCTTTAAACTAAAAACACCTAGCAACTCTATAGATCTGTGCTTAAGCTCATGCACAACATTTGTAAATCTGCTAAAGGGGTGCTTGGATTAGTTTATTTTACTAGCTATAATTTGGCTTACTGAAATTTGAAAGCGCTGATAAGTTTGTTTCCGGCTTACTAGTTAATATGTTTTTATGTAATCGCATCAGTTTTTCAAAATCTCAATAGAGATTAGAGAGTAATGTAATTCTGCGTGCATACTTTCTTACGTTTCTAATAAATATAGTTTTTTGATTGATTTGGCTAACAAATAGGTTTGTGTACAAATTATTAATCTCATGTCAAAATGTTAATTAGGGGCTGAAGCTCTTGAAGGCATCTCTGATGACAGAGAAAGTGCTGACAACTATCTTTATGCATTAGAAGTTGGATCATATATATGGACCGTGCATATGGATATCTAGTTGATCAAAGTATGTATCTTTCGGTATGGTGGTATGTTGTTCTCCTTTATGACTTGATCTTTTGTGCCTTAAGAAGAAGGTAAAAACACTATGTGTGTATTTTGGGCAAGTCCACTAATGTTAAACATGTTATGTATTGTGTATGTTTTCATTGATGCATCTTTGTAGCGGTTACATGGTTTGCAAATTGGTATTTTTTTATTATTATTTTTTTTTTTAATGTCGGAATGAAGTGAATCACTTTTCATGATAATGTTTAGGGGTCGAAACAAGTAGTGTGGTCACACATACAGATGTTATACATGATATGAGTAGTCCGTAAACTTTTTTATAGTTGCCCCAAATGAGATGGATGAAGCTGTGTATTGTGATCTCAAAAGACAGATACTTGCATTGAAGTTTGGTTCTTTAAATTTCATGTGAATAAATACTCCACTCAAACTAAATCTATTACACTTCAATTTGTTTAATTGCGAAATTAAGTAGTGTTCAATTCTTATAAAGTTGAAACTGTAACTCCCAAATCTCCAAAAACTCTAGAGCTGCACATCATTACCAATTAACCCCTATATAATTAAATCATCATACGACAAAAAATTATAATCTATCAATGGCTACCCCAAAAATGACTTTGAAGCTTCTGGTCGATAAGAAAGGTGAAAAAGTGTTATTTGCAGAAGCCACAAAAGAATTTGTGGATTTCCTTTTTCACATCTTCTCGTTACCTCTTGGTACGCTCATTGAGTTTTTGGGATCGAAACAAATGGTGGGTTGCTTAGGTAAACTCAAAGATAGCATCCAAAGCTTGAATAGAACATACCTTCAACCTGGTATACATAGAGATGATATCTTCAATCCAAAAACATGTTTCAATGGAAACACATTTCTATTGTCATACGGTGCTTGTTCAGATGGTGAATCTGGAACATTTAACACAATTTACAGGTGCTCAAATGCATCAATGAATTGCAGGTATTGTAGTCACCAAGCTTGTAAGTCAAATGCCACAGTGTATAAGGATGCAATATGTCCTGATTGCAGTGGTTCAATGAATGTTGAAATGAATCCGGTGTTGCCTAAGAAGGCTCAAAAGGAAAAAAAGAAGGTAGGTTACGTAAAACTTTAAAAGAAGTGGTTACTTACATGGTGATGGATGATCTTGTGGTGAAGCCAATGTCCACCATTTCAAGCATAACTCTCATCACTAAGTTTGGTGTCAAGGATCTTAATCAACTCGAGGAGAAGATGGTTTTATTTTGGCAAAGATGAGGTATTATTACCGTAGAGGGGGGTTAATGTAAGTTAGTATAGGAAGTAATCCTGACCATCCAATGTATCATGCTGATGTCATCAAAACAAGAATAGATCAATGGCAAATCTGTAATAATCAGTGAACCATGAGGGCATTATGTATCATTTTTCTTTGAGAGTGCAGACTCATATAGCGGATCTTATCATCACTTTTAAAAGTTCCTGAAAATATGCTTTTTAAATTAATAACGAACCATGAAGAAAATCACGGAGTATCATCTACTAATTCAAGGTGAACAATTTGCTTTACAACATCGTCTGATTATCTTTGTTAATTTAGAGGTATGTCGGCTTTGAAGCGCAAGGGAGGTGATGATACGCCAAGTAATTTTCAAACCGCATTCTTATGTTTCATAAATCTAATTAGTTGTAAAAGGGTATTAATCATACATTTAATTTTTGTATGTAAACAAGTTCGTAGAAGTGGTCAAGTTGTGTATCAAAAAGATTCTGATGTTGTTTATTAACGACATGTCATATGAACTATAACCTATGTATATGTCTAATTGTATAGTAGTTTTGTGTAAAAGCTGGTGTATCAAGAAGATCCGGATGATGATGATTTTGTCGATAAGTCTTCAAAATAAAAGAACTTTGGTATGTTGAAATTGATCCTCACAATAATATATGAACAATAATCTATGTATGTATATGATTGTTGGGTAATTATTTCGAATTAGTAACTCTTGCGTGTATCCAATTTTGGGGGTTATGTGTGCATGTTAGATTATAACGCTATAAGTACGTGTAGCATGTCGAATGCGTGTATCAGACTTGTGTTAGCATAACTACGCTATAGTAGTCGAAGAGTAGTTTGTAATTGTTATCGTTGTGGATTTGGGTGTGAAGCATGTCGTTGTTAGAGTCATTTGTTTTGGAGCAGGTCTTGCAGATATGTAGAAAAATATTAGTTCAAAAAGATCGACTTGATCAGACTAGTGTATTGTTTTACTGAGTAAAATATCAAGTTAGAGTTAGTGTTGTTATGTACTGGTCATGTAATTTTTTATTTTTAGTTATGCAATTAGTGACGGAAAATGAAACTATGTTTGACATCCGAATGTTGTTTAATGTGTTCAGAGGCTCAAACAATGGTGAAAAAAAAGGTTAAAGTCAAGGAAAACAAGAAAAAAGGTAAAGAGAAAATGGTTAACAAAGCCGGTGACAACTGTGAAGAGATGGACAGAGTTCTTCTACGAATACCTCCAATATTGAATAGCGTAATAACTAGTTTAACGGATGCACAAATGCAATCTGTTAGGGAAATGGGATTTGGTGGTATTCTTGGATATCGACTCAGTGAAGTACCGACACGCTTAGGATATTGGTTATTAGATAAGTTTGATGAAGAAAGTCACAGCTTGATGTTTAGTTGTACTACGATACCAGTTACACCAGAAGCCGTGCACGAAGTTCTAGAAATTCCAATGGGATCATTTATGTCGATGCACTTAAAGGAACCTCACGCGGTAATAAGCTAACAAAAAGCTGGAAAAGGCTATTTGGTGGGACTTTTAAATCTGCTAAGCTTAGTGGGTCTTTAATAGTGTTTATTAAACGATTTCATATGATTTTGATGTAATTTTGTAGGTTTTGAAACATTTTTAAGTTACAATTCTGTTAAAGATATTTTTGTTTAGTTATTTTTCTCCTTTTTTTGACACATTGTGGTTTCAAATATCTCGGAAATGGCCGTTTTACCTTAAAAATACCGCTGTCACAGAAGCAATATGGGTCAAACTGGAAAATTGATTCCGTTACAGTTTGCAAAACACCCCTTTTAAGTTATGGTGAAGTTGTTTTCGTTAAACTTTGCCAAACACCCCTTTAAGTGGTCAATGAAACTTGTACATATATCTTCCCAAGTCAATGAAACTTTGTTAAAATAGCTCGAAAAATGTCCGCTTTACCTGGACAATTGTTGTTGTCACAGTAGGTTAACGGGTCAAAAAAAGTTTTTTTTTTTTTCTTTCTTTTTTTCTTCTTTTTTTTTTTCTTTTTTGAAGTTGACTCTGAGACTAATAGTTTAGTCGCGCATGAGACTAATTTTAGACCGTTCTACAAGGAATTAACGGAAGTCTCCAAAAACATGAATTTGATGCATTCTTTTTTCATTACTGACGTTCCTTTATAGTACTTCATCAGTATGTTTTATGTTCAAAGTTGGGCAAACTTAAGTCGCATTACGTTTTGACTGTTAACAATAGCTTCATGACCACTACACACATCATATTTTGATTTACAAAAGGAGCCTTGTGGAGTAATAAAAAAGTTATAAGTGTGTAATTTGAGATGATCAGTTAAAAAAAATCAACCAACTAAATACTTAAGAGTAGAATTGGACCCCAATCTTTGTACTCCATCCTAATTCTTAAGCATATAGCATTATGACCAGAGATTTCAAACTATAAATATCCACCAACTTATAAAGGAGTTTCATTTGTACCAATGAAGCTAGCTTTTTCGTAAATACATACAGAATCACTCGAAACGGATATGACGATATGTGTTGATTGTGAAGGAAAATGAACTGTTCATTTAATGTATTTGCAATCAAGCATATAGTGTGCTAACTAGAACAATACACTTAACTATACTTTAAAATGTATTTTTTTCCCTTAAAAAACGTGTGAGACTAGTAGAAAAGCACCACTACTGATTTCATTTTTTCTAACTTTATAAGCTGAGACATTTATGACAAAACATAACTGGTTCTCGTTAAAAATAGTGTATATCAATCTTAGATGGGTCAAAATTGTAGCCTCTAAGATTATGGTACTGCACCTGCATAATATTTCATCAACATATGAAACTAGCACTTTTCACTACTGTCTTTTCACCGGCATTTAGTGGAGAACTTTTGATTGGAGCAAGTCGATCTTTTTGAACCGATCTTTTTCTACATATCTGCAAGAAATGCTCCAAAACCAACAACCCTAACTACGACATGCTTAACAGCCAAATCCACAAACATAACAATCACAAACTACTCTTCGACCACTTATGCCAAACACCCTAAAAAATCAGCACGCATATCACTTCTGTGATTCCAGCAAGTTCTGCAACTGTTTTGTTTCTACATATCCGCAAGACCTGCTCCCAAATCAACGACCCTAACCACAACCCTATATATGACCTGCTTCACAACCAAGTTCACAAGCCAAACAATTACAAACGACTCTTCGACCACTTATGCCAAACACCCTAAAAAACATCAGCACGCATTTCAGTTATGTGATTATGCATGTTACATTGTCAACAATTACCACAAGACAAATCCACATACATATAAGATACATATTAACAATATGAGACACGTAAATAAAACAAACAATTAAAACTAAATGAAATATGATGAAATAGAAAAACCATAAATGTCATAAAATAGCATTCAACCAACAAAATTAAAACATTCTAAGGATTCAAACAAAATAGCATACCTAAAAAATATTCAAAATGAATGTCACTGCCTAAAACCAATAGAATTCAAACATTCTAAGCATTCAAACAAATGTCAGAACTTATTTAAAACAAAAGAAACGGAAATTTCTAGCAGAAACATAAAACAAACATAAAGTTAGGAATCTTCCATCACCACATCTTGGTTATCTTGTGCCTTTTTTTCTCTGGGAAATTACGCGAATCATGGTAACCGAGTTTGCCACAGTTCCTGCATAACCTCTTGGTCTTGTTAGATTGAGTCTATGCAATCTCGCTCTTTGATACATACCTCTTATCACGTCAAGTCCCTTTATTTCGAATACCATTAGGAAGATGTATAGTAACATCTCGAGGCTCTGTGACACCAAGTAGGGACACATACATATGGTTCTTGTTCATGACAGGTGGATTAGGAATGTAAGATTTTTCTTTGCTGCTGGTTTGAACCCTTCTTTGACACAATAGAAGAACTTAAACTTAGAATTAAGTTGTTTTTTTGGGTTCCAAGCTCCACCCCTTTAACTTCAAATCCAGCTTCAATCGCGTAAGCTTTGTAAAATTAAAAAGCTTCTTCCACCGAATCAAAAGTAGTTCCAAGCACATGTTTATTCTTTGCCTCCAGGATCCAGAATTTACTTCTGTTCGGGGTTGTTTTGACCATGTCATCTTCAAAGTTGCTTGATGCATAACCTGTACAACAAATGCATATACACAAATTAAAATGTGAAGTATATAAAATCAAACATCTAAATAAGCAATGATTTCTAATATAAAAAGTGTTTACCCTTTTCGGTTTCTTAGAAGGTGAAATCTTCATCTTCAGAACCATTATGCACATAACCTATCAAATAAATTCATATACACAAATTTATAATGCTAGCACAAAGAAATAAATATATGAGGTATATATTTATTTAGAAAAAGTGCTAATGTTTTACCAAAAGTCATTCGACGAATCCTGCTACCAGATTGAAGGGTTCCCTTTGGGGTTTCTTGAATCGTGACATCTTTAAAACTATTAGGTGCATAACCTGTAAAATATATCCAGATACAAAATATTATAATGCTAACCGAAGAAATACAAACATCAACACATATAGTGATTTTGGAAAATAAGAATGATAAATTAAAGCATATTTTACCAAAAGTATTCCTTTGAACAATGGTATCAGATTAAGTGGATTCACCTGGTTATAACTTTTAGTAACTTCTAAGATGTATGAATATAAAAAGTTTGAAACCACATTAACAAAACCCTTAATTGTATGATTCATAAAAAAAAAACCCGTAATACACATACCTTGTTCAATCACAGTTTCGAATCTGTCAGCCATTACTCCTTGCAAGATGATCGTATGTGTGATTAGTATAAGTTTTTCAACTAGTGTTGAACCAGGATGACCTGTGAAAATTATATGGAGAAGAAGCGGGAAAGAGGGGAAGTGGGGAAGCAGGATGACTTCATCAAATAAAAACTAAAACAACTAAAATGGTGGGATATGGAAAAATGGTCAACATACAGTTCGTATCTCAAACACATATTTCGTATCTCAAACGTATGTTTATTTTCAAAGGACAAAAAAAGATTACCAATTTACCCTTTTGTGTATTTAATTAAAATTTTTTAATTAAATAAATTAAAATCCACTTGGCACTATTTCATTGGCTTTCTACACTATCTTACTTTAAACACTATCCCACATGAACCTCATTTTATTACCGTATACATGTATATACTTGTTTTGATGTTAAAGAATATTAATTACGGAGTAATAATTATCCATGAAAGTATGAAACCCTTCGTTCACATGTGGTAGTATTTACCTTGATTACATATATCTTATACTTAAAACCAATGTTTTGAAAACCGGGTTTATAATCGACCCGGTCGAGTCACCGGTCACCGAGTCAACCGGTTAGACCGCCGGGTCAACCCGGTTTTCCATTAAAAAAATAAAAAATAAAAATAATCGGGTCAACCGGTTTGACCTGCCAGGTCAACCTGGGTCAATCCGGGTCAACCCGATTTTTATAAAAATATTTTGAAAAAAACTAAACCCGGCCGGATTTCGAGAACCGGGTTGACCCGGGTCACTCAAAACCCGGCGGGTCTAGCCGGTTAACCCGGTTTTAGAAACCCGGGTTTTCTCGACCTGTTTTTTTGCCCGAAACCGGTCCAACCGGTTAACCCGGCCGGGTCGACCCGGGTTTCAAAACATTGCTTAAAACAATTTTAGCTAAGCATCCGTGTTTATTTTATGACACACTTTTTCGATTTGAAATGTTGTTTTGATGTTTTAGGGCTTAAAACTATTGATACGTATACCATAGCACTTATACTTGGTCGTTTAACATGATACGTATACCATAGCACCTATACTTGGTCTTTTAACATGATACGTATACCATAGCACCTATAATTGGTCGTTTAACACGATACGTATACCAATGCACCTATATTTGGTCGTTTAACATGATACGTATACCATAGTACCTATACTTGGTCGTTTAACATGATACGTATACCATAGCACCTGTACTTGGTCGTTTAACATGATACGTATACTATAACACCTATACTTGGTCGTTTAACATGATACATACACCATAGCACCTATAATTGTTCGTTTAACATGATACGTATACCATAGCACCTATACTTGGTCGTTTAACATGATACGTATACGTATATAAAGTATATAAATACCTATAAAACATATATATATATATATATATATATATATATATATATATATATATATATATATATATATATATATATATATATATATATATATAGACTTTGCCGTGTGCGTGTCCACGCCGTGTCCGTGTCATATATTTTTAGACTTTGCCGTATCGCCGTGTCCGTGCAACCTAGGTTAAAAGTAATTAGATTAATTTTATAATTTTTAGGTTAAATTTAATTTTATAATTTTATAATTTATTATTAATTCTAATTATTTTAAATGATAATTTTAATTTTATAATTAAACCTTTTTCCCGGGGACATGTCCCCTGGGAAAGTTTTGGCGTAAATTTTCATTTTCCCTCCTCTCTTTTACTTTATCCCGCCATTACTTTCCCCGGGGACAAGTCCCCGCCAAAAGTATCGCTAGAAGACAAAGAAAACTTTTCCCGGGGACATGTCCCCGGCAAAAGTGAAAAGCAAATATTGAACTCAATAATTGACAGATCTGTTCACACTTGAAAAAAAAAAAAAAAAAAAAAACTCATCGGCTTCTCCTCTCAACTCACCACTGCCACCACCACTGCTCCACCACAGCTCACCACCTCCACCACCACTGCTCACCACCGCCACCACCACTGTTCCATCACCACTACACACGCACCACTGTGCACGAGTATAATTTTTCCCTTAAACCTCTCCTCATATAATTCTTTCCTTAAACCTTCTCCTCATTTAATTCTATCTTTTCCCATCTTCTTTCTTCCTTGTCCCCCTTGTTTACAAACCCATGTAAGTTTTATTTGTTATTTTTTGTTAATTTGTTAATTTTTTGTTATTTGTTAATTTTTGAGATTGTTAATTTTTGCAATGGTTTATTTTATTGTAGACTGATTTTTGTTAATTTTTTATTTTTTATTTTAATTATTTTTGTACAGTATGCTGTGTCGAGACCAAGCTGAGAACTGAAGCTGAGAATCGAAGCCGACACTCAGACCCAGGTAAGTTTTGTGGTTTTTTTTTTTGTACTTTTTTTTTGTTACTTGTTTATGTGTTAGCGGGGACATGTCCCCGGCGAAAGTTTATGAGGTGCAAAATAAGTTAGAAGCATTTGGTTAACAGCATCCCACTACGGGTGTTTGGTTTAAACTCGGGAAAGGTGCGTTTGGTTAACAGCATTCCACTACGGGTGTTTGGTTTATGTTATCCAAACAGCAGCCCACTACGGGTGTTTGGTTTATGAGGTGCAAAATAAGTTAGGTGATTAAATAAAGCCCTTAAGTAGTATAAATACTCAGCCTGTGTCGGGTTCTTCTTTAGGTAGGCAGTCGAGTATTGGTTCTGTCTCAGACCCAAAGCAGCCTCCGACAACCTTTTTGATCTAAATTTTACCTATGTTCCAGTAGGATTAGGAGTTTAGTATTGATTTTATAAGTAGTCACTAATACTAGCTTTATCTGTGATAACTTACTTTGTAATTTGGAATTCATCTGGTAGCTTAAAAATAAGCTCAAAACAGCACCCTTGTTGCCTAGTCTGCTGTCCCACCACAGCAGCAGTCACCTTTTTTTTATAGTGCTTATTAGGAATCCTTGTTAGTGCTTAATTTCTGCTAAAGGGGTGTTTGTTTTGCTCCTGTCCTAAACTGAGGTGAATAAGCAGTCTCAGCTGCTTATTCTTCAAGTTTTGAGAAAAAAGTTTTCATAAAATTTCATTACTTTGATCTTATAAATAAGTTGCAAAAGCAGTTTTTAGTGTAAAACACCCATTCAGGGGTGTTTGGCTCAAGGTGTTTAGTGGTCAAAAGGACATGTTCATAGCTTATTTTTAAGCTGTCTTAGCTTATTAGGTTGTTAAACTTGCTTATTTAATAGTCTTTAGTTGCTTTTAGGTAAGTAGGATTAAGTAAATCTGTGTTACATGCTTTTTATTAATGATTTTGATTAGTTTTAATAAGCTCTTGCTTGTTACATGCTTTTTATTAATAATTTTAATTTTTATTAATAAATTTGATTTTTTTTAAAGCCGAGACCAGCCGAGAGCTGAGACCAGCCGAGAGCCGAGACCAGTCGAGAGCCGAGACCAGCTAGCCGAGAGCCAAGACCATAATCGGTATTTTTTTCTAACTTTGCAACTATTTGAGATACATTTGTTTGTCAATATCAATATCACACCTGCTAATATTTCATAAGCTTCAATTTTCCGGCTTATTTGGAGACTTGTGGGCTGATATAAGTATATTATGATATGATAAACTTATATAAGCTCACAAGTCTCCAAATAAGCCGTAAAATTGAGTCTTGTGATATATGAGTATATTATGTATGGTATTTGATTGTGTTGAATTGTTGTAAATGATTTTAGGACTAGTGATTAATTTCGGAAAGTCCCTGTCCGAAGTTAATCATCCCATAGAAAACCCGTCCGAAATTAATTTATTAGAAATTAATTTCGGAAAGTCCCCTGTTTGGGACTGCTTTTTGAATGTTTTGTCTCATCTAGGATATGAATGCGTATAATTGATTTACTATTTGTGAAAATTTCGACAGTGTTTCCCCTTTACTCCTACAAATATGTCTTTAATGCACATATTTGGGGAGTTGAGAGGAAATGCTGCCGAAATTTTCTCAAATAGTAAATTCAATTATACGCATTCATATATGAGACGAAACATTCAAAGAGTGGGTTAGGATTGCCTTCCATAGTTGGATTAGGTGAACAAAACGCACAACTGGTAATTCCACCTTTATGTGTTTACGTGTAGATTTTTTGTGAACATTTTAAGTCTATATAATTATTTGTTGCTTCATTAAAACGCAGTTATGCCAATTGATAAAAGTTGGGTCTCACTAGCACGTACCAGTAGAGAATTTTTAGTTGGTCTTAAAGCTTTCTGCGAGTATTGCAAGCCCTTAGTGAATATTGATGGGAATATAAAATGTCCCTGTGCTCGTTGTTTAAACCTACCCCTGATAAAGCACGAATTTTTGTTTGACCACATACACGCAAATGGTTGGGACCATAGTTATACGAAATGGTATAATCTTGGTGATCCGGATGCCCGAACAGTCGTACACAACACAAGACACCCTGGGATGAGTGACATGGCTGAGTTCCTTCATGATATTGGTCCGAATAACGAACTAGATGATCCAACTCAAGGAAATATTGGCGAGACAAGTTACGACGCAATTCCTCAACGTAATGAGTATGAGGAGTTACTTGCCACTGCCAACGAAAAACTATACCCAGCCTGTGAGTGGATGTCTTCATTAGACTTTATGGCAAAGATTACGCAGATCAAGGTCAAAGGTAAAGTGAGTGACACCACATTTAATAAGTTCCTAACTTTATTCAAGGAAGTTTTCCCGCCCGTTCTAGGATACAACATGCCATCGTCATACTATGAAATAAATAATACTTTTAAAACTATCAGGTTAGGATATGAATCGATACATGCTTGTGTAAATGATTGCTTTTTATATCGGGGGCGGGTAACGAAGATTTGCAGACTTGTCCGATCTGCGGCGCTAGTAGATAGAAAGAAAAGAACACACTATGGAACAAAGTTCCTAACAAGGTGTTGCGTTACTTTCCTATCATTCCTAGACTACAACGTTTGTACAAGTCTAAACACACTGCAAAACATATGACTTGGCATGCGCCAGGGCAGTCTAGGGAGAACGGTAAGATGCAACACCCGGTTGATGGTCAAGCATGGAAGAAATTTGACATCAAGTATTCGAAGGAATTTGCTAAAGAAAAAAGAAACGTCCGGTTAGGGTTGGCTGCTGATGGTTTCAATCCGTACGGCAACCTTATTCAGTCATACAGCATGTGGCCGGTCATATTAACCACATACAATACGCCTCCCTGGATATGTATGAGAGAGACTTCTCTTATGTTGACATTGTTAATTCCGGGCCCCAAATCACCAGGGAAGGATATTGATATTTACCTGAGGCCTTTGATTGATGGCCTAAAGACTTTATGGAAAGATTGAGTCATGACTAAGGATGCTGTTACAGGCACCGAATTCTGTATGAAAGCAGGGCTTTTATGGACTATCAATGACTTTCCCGCTCGAAGTAATTTGTCTGGGTGGAGTGGGCAAGGTTACAAGGCATGTCCGACATGTAATGTAGACACTCCAGCTATGCGCATGTTAAACAAAACCACTTATGTTGGTCACAGAACATTCTTAAGCACGACCAATAAATGGCGGAAGAACATAAGGGCATTCTATACAGAGGTAGATGATACAGACCCTCCTAGAAAATTTACTAGTGATTACATCTTGGATCAACTAAGAAGATTGCCTAAACGTCTCCCGGGGAAACATCCAAGATATGGGGGTGTGAAAAAAAGGTGATATTGATCGCGAATTGAATTGGACAAAAAAATTTGTTTTCTACGAGTTAGAGTATTGGTCTTTTCTTACACTAAAACACAATTTAGATGTCATGCATATCGAAAAAAATGTGTGTGAGAGTGTGTTGGGTACTTTGTTAATGAATGACAAATCAAAAGACACCAATAAGGCAAGACAAGACTTACAAAATTTGAATATTCGTACTAACTTGTGGCTCGTCAACAACGGAAACGGGAAGTGCTCTAAGCCTCATCCTACGTACTCTTTCACAACCGAAGAAAGAAAACTTTTTTGTCAATTCATTAAAGGTATGCGTTTTATTTGAAAATTTCTTTGTTCCAATTAATTCGCGTATTCATTTCGACAAATTATTCTAATATCCTGATTTTTTTTCTTAATTCATCAAGGGTGTTAAACTACCTGATGGGTTTGGATCTAACTTCAAGCATAAAGTGACCGAAAACGATAGCAACATAACAGGCTTTAAGGCTCATGACTGTCACATAATGATGCAACGGTTGCTTCCTGTTGGACTTCAAAATTACTTGAAGAACCAAACCACCGCAACACCAATAATCGAGCTTTGTTCATTCTTCAAACAAATATGCGCTCGAACTTTGATGGTGGATGACATGTTGAAAGCTAGAGAACAACTGATCAATATTTTGTGCAGTTTCGAGCAAATATATCCTCCAGCTTTTTTTGACATTATGATTCACTTGGTTATTCATCTACCGGAAGAGGCTATTGAATGCGGTCCTGTTTACATAAGGTGGATGTATCCATTTGAAAGATACATGAAAAAGCTCAAAAATTATGTCAGAAATAAAGCTAAGCCTGAAGGTTCAATAGCGGAGGGTTATATTGCTGATGAAGCATTAACTTTATGTTCGCATTATTTCGGGGTGTTGAGACGAGATTTAATCGTCCTAACCGGAATGAGGACGGTCCAAGGCCAACAAGTCGATTTGAGGTGTTTCGATCAGTCTGCAAAAAGAATGGTAAACTATCATTAGTTCAGTTTCAAGGAGACACAATGACGCAAGTAGTATGGTACGTACTACACAACAGTCATGAAATCGACCCGTACATGAACGAGTACAAGAGGTACGCATTTTATTTCAAAATTTGTTTTACGTAAGTTGTTATTCGACGACTTATTCTAATATCATGAACATTTACAGGGCATTTCCTGGCAGAGACTTGCAAGAAGGATTTCCTCGCTGGTTTGAGATGAAGGTAGACTTATTGTATGTATTACCCTGTAAAAATAACGACTATTACTCATCTCTATATATTCTTAACTTTTTCATAGATTCGTAAATTAAAAGTAAAGAAGGACCCAAGTTGTACCGCCGAATTATTCGCTTTGGCTTGTGGACCATCATGTACTGCAGTCTCAGTCAACTCTTGCGTAGTCAACGGTGTGAAGTTTACTGTACAAGACCGTGATTTACGTCGTTCAACTCAAAACAGCGAAATTTCAACTCCTAACCCTGATGGAGGAATGCATTATGGCCAGCTTGAAGAAATTCTTGAGTTTTCATATATTTCATTCAATGTTGTGTTGTTCAAATTCAAATGGTTCAACACTAATAACAGTAATCGCGTAAAACGTTGTACCTATAGAAATAACATTACGCAAATTATGACCGATCGTGTATCGTTTCAAAATGAACCATTCATTCTTGCAACGCAAGCAACACAAGTCTTTTACCTTGATTTCCCGGGTAAACGTGGTAATTGGAAGGCCGTCCAAGATTCTTATCATCGAAAGATTTGGAACCCGGATATCATTGTGGTAGAAGACAATCAGGATGTTGTACATGACAACAACTCATCACATATCACACTCTCTGTTGAGTTGGATCAGTTGGATTATAACATTATAAATATAGATGTTCAACCAGCGGAAGTTGAGGCACCACCACCAATTATCACTATTGTGGAAGACGAAGATGATATTGATTATGATGATCACGTTCCTCATGATTTAGCATATGATGATGATGATGACCACGAGAATGAAGATGATGAAGATGACAGTACTAATAATGTTGAATTTTATGTTGATGATGTGGGAGATTAATCTCAAATTGTAATTTGTAGAACAACACTTAATTATTTGAATGAAATTGTTATCGAATGGTTAAATATGTTTATTTGTTTGTTTATTTATTTATTTAATTATTATAATTATCTTGTTGATATATACTGTTAAATGTGTTTATTTGTTTGTTTGTTTGTTTGTTTCTTTGTTTATTTATTTAATTATATATATGTTTCTTCACTAATTTCTATGTTCGTTTAACAGATGGCAGATGTTGTAGCTAGGTCTTACGGTGGCGATGGAGGTAATTCGCCACCTCGTGGTCCCGCGAAGAGGATATGCACCAATTGCCAGCGTAAGAATTTCTGAATTATTTTTAACTAAACTGTATTTGATTACATGTTATTTTAAATTGATAACTTGTTATTTTATGTCATCTTCACTTGAATTTGATTACTTGTAGGCTCTAAATCCAAAGCTGCCAACCCAAACGCCAAAATTGGGAAAGGCGGGAAGGTGGTGCGTGGTCCCACTAAGAACACGACACTCAAGGCGAGGGTGGCACTGGATGGTCGTCCTGTGTCGATCGATTTTCGGGTCAACCAGGAGGGGTTTTATACACACGTGGGCCCTCACTCTTCTTGGTTCTCCAACTATGTTGGGGAGGTGTTACGGGACTTGATTCCCATGTTTTGCGATTCATGGGCTAAGGTTCCCGAAACGGCCAAGGCCCACATCCATGAGCATCTACACGTAATTTTTTTTAACCTTTATTTTTTTAATTATTGTGTTTATTTATTCAAACTTGTTTGTTTATTTAAATTTGTATATTTTTTTTATTTATATTTTATTGCAGCACTACATTGATCTCGACCCACACATTGCTGACCCGAATGGAGACAAGATTGTTGACAGTATCGAGTATTATCTCCAAAAACGATACGATGACAACAAATATAGATACAAAAAAGATCACTTTACGGCAGTAGGTGGGGTGGAGAAAATTGAAGAGATCAAAAGACAGCGTCCAGCGAACAAGATGCAAGAGGATTGGGATGCGTTGGTAAATTTCTGGATCGACACTTTATAATAATAATAATTATCATTATCATTATTATTATTATTATTATTATTATTATTATTATTAATAATAATAATAACAATAATAATAATAATAATAATAATAATAATTCATTTATATATATAGTTTTTATAATTTAAAATACGCAGGTTAAGCTTTGGACAAACCCCAAGAAGCAGAAGATATCAGAGGTCAACCGACAAAACCGCATGGCGAACACGAGTTCTAACCTTCACGGATCTTAGTCGTTAGCTACTATTCGCCATAACTTTGTAAGAAACTATTTAATCATTTTATTTATATATATACATGGTGTTGGGTGTGTCGTTATTGATTTTATTTCTAAACAGTTGAGCAGCGAGACTGAGGCGGCGGTTGAAGAAGACTTGATAGAGCTTTACCGTCGGAACTGTGGAAAACTAGAAGGGGGGTTGAATAGTTTTACCAATTAAAACTTCTTTTTAATCTATTTAGATAGACTTATGTCAATCTATTTGGATATGTGTGTTGGATGTTGATAAACAAGCATGTAGAGGTAAGTAATGAAAAGATAAGAGTAAGAAGCACAAAACCACAACGCAAGTATTTATAGTGGTTCGGCTACAAGGTCACCTTCCTTGCCCTACTCCACTCCCCGAGTCACCTACTCGAGAGTTCGTAATCACTACACCAATCTCCTTATGGCGGAGAAGCCTTCACAACGTCTCCTACTCTTTTTCCGGTACTAGGCTAACCACCGGGTTCTTTCACTCCAAGGTGAACCACACCTACACAACGTCGCCTACAATTTATAAGGTACTAGGCTAAGTACCTAGTTCTTTCACACCTTAGGTGAACTACACCTTAACAACGTCGCCTATCCTTTATAAGGTACTAGGCTAAGTACCTAGTTCTTTCACACCTTAGGTGAACTACACCTTCACAACGTCGCCTACCCTTTATTAGGTACTAGGCTAAGCACCTAGTTCCATTGCAATGGAGGAACTACTACCACACTACACCAACGACTAATCCCAAAGGAGATCTACTCCTTTACAACATCATCAAGGATATCAATATCCTTGGATCTAATACTAGTCTATCTTGTACATCGAAACACACCATATCGAATGTACATCTAAGGCACCTTTCACTAATGCCTTTGACTAGATCTACAAGACACCTTTCACTAATGTCTTGTGTCTTCACTTCTAAGAACCTTTCACTAATGCTTCTTTGTCTTGACTTCTAAGCACCTTTCACTAGTGCTTCTTTGTCTTGACTTCTAAGCACCTACCACAAGTGCTTTATCCTATAGACGATAGATACCCTTCACTAATATCTTCGTCTTGACTCTTGAGACATCTTTCACCAATGTCTTCAACACTACACTTCTTTGAAGAAAGAAAGGAATCATCAACAAGAAGACTTCAGTAGCCTTGATGATGAGGAAGCATGGCAACTCATGGACTTGAGCTTGCTCGACTTCAAAGGTGGTGATCTTGCCTTTAAGAGGAACCTAAAGATCACACAAAAACAAAACTACAAACATATATCTCTTGGATCTAAGGTTAGTGAGATTTAACTCAGGGGAGAAAGTATATTGGAAAGGGGTAAGAAACAATGAAGAAATGGCTCACTATTTATAGAGGAAAAACCTCTACTGTTCCCCGGATCCTACGGATCCTTACCACAAGGGATCCGGCTAGCACAAAGCTAGGGATCCGTGGTCCTCTCCTCTTTGCCCATGGGTATTTTTGGTTATGGGTCATGGGTTATGGGTTGATCCATGGTTTTCTTTCTAGATACAATGTATCTTAAGGATACAATGAACTTGGTTAAGTGGTATATATAAAACCATGGGTTATGGGTCAAAACCATTTGCTAGTATTTACCCATTTAGTATATACTTGTATTTACCCATTTTAGCATACTTAGTTTAAGTATATGTTTAACCCAATTATGTAAACACTAATTGTTTGTACATATGTATATAAATCATAAAATCACTTGTACTTGTTTTAGTGTTTTATGTGAAAGCGTAAGTGTGTCAGAAAACTATTAGTTCAAACCATTTACTCATTCTATTTGTTTCGTTAAAATGATTTTACTTTTGTTATCGACAAAACATTAGAAGATTGTAAAATATAAATAAACGTTTTTACGGCTTATTTGTATTAACAATCTCCCCTTTTTGTTGATGACAAAATATAAAATTATTTTAAGGAAAAGCTAAAATTCGTAAAAGTTTGAATTTGTAGTTTTTACTTTCTTCTACCCCTTTTGTCGAAACAAAAAGTGTTTGAAGGAAGGCAACACATTGTTTTTAAGAAAAACATGTGAAAGAATTAAAAGTAAAAAGAGATGGAGAGCAAATAACGGGAAAGGATCTCGTCTTTACTCCCCCTTGACGAGTCCATCCCTATGTAAAGGCGTCAAGTAAATGATACTAATCTAGTTTGTTTGCAAATAAGTTTGCAAAAGATATCGTCTACGAGACGAATGTGCTTCCCCTTGATGATTGCAATTTTTGCAAAGGGATGTCACGAAATGTAAACCTAGTATTGCAAGTAATTTGCAATGTATTGCTTTGACATAAAGCTCCCCCTAGCTTTATGATGTCAAAGTCTTCATATGTAAATGAATAACTACAAAAAAAAGGTTAGAAATCAAGAATAATTCACAATTTCCTGCAAATGTGATTCAAGTTAATAGAAAGAAAGCTTTCTGTCTCACGGATTCCGCGGTTCCCTCCTAGTAGGGATCCGTCTAGGCAATTCTGTGGGATCCGTTTTAGCTGTTAAATTTCAGCAAAGGTGTAACAAGTAATGTTATCACAAAAATGGGATATGAATACAAGGTAATCATATTCTTAGAAAAATAGCAAGTAGCATGTAGTTCCATGTAATAAAACTAGAGTTATGATATGACTCTAAAAACTAAGAAAATACATTACTAGGAATTTCTAAACCAACTATCGCTTGATGCTAGGACACCACTAAAAATCTTCTAGCTCAAGTTTTGTTTAGGTTTGATCTCGTCGAAACGTTCGAGGAGATGATAGAACATTAAACGTTGGTCTTCTCGTACTTCATGTATCAAACTTTCAACATGTTGACAATGATAGCAATCTTTTTCATGGCTAGGTAGTGGTGGTGGAGGAAATGAAATGGCTTGATGTGAAGGATCAAGTGAAGTGGCTTGTGGAGCTTCAAACAATGGAGGGATTGGTGGAGGTGCATTTAATAATGACTCAACCAAGAATGATGTTGGTGGTAGAGAAGTGTCAACTTCCATATGGTCGGGTGGTTGACTTTGATGATTTGTCATAATCCAAATGGGATTATATGATGAAAACGCCGAGAAGGAAGCCGGAGCAAGTGTTGACTCAACACCTTGATTTTGAACCATTATTCCTCCTAATGAGGAGAATGTTGTCGGCGGAAGCGGATGAGATGGCCTAGGAGGCAAGTCCTCTAAATTGTAGAGGTGTGGTGATGATAGTGGAGATGTAAATGAAATAGCTCTAGGAACCAATGGTGATGGTTTGGTGGAGATGATATTGTTTGGCCTAGGAGGTATGGTGGTGTTTGGCATAGGTAGTTTTGTGGGTACTATCCTTTTAGGGATTGGTTTAATTGGAGATGATTCGGTTGAAGAAATTTCGTATATAACACGAGCTCTTTTAATGGGTGGTTCTTTGGTGGATAAGTTACTACTTGGGGTTTTCCTCATGATGGGATGATTTCAAGAGGTTGCAAAACCTGGAGTTTAAGATGAGAGTGATGACTATGGAGGTCCTAACAAGGTGGTTTATAAACTAAGAGATTTGGCAAGTGCATTTAAGCTTTAAGCCACTAGGATTCATTGGAATGTGATGATTGACATGCACAAGAGTCAACTTCAGAGGTTGCTCTGATCTAGGAACTCATTTAAGATGAGATGGAGTGTTTGATTTAGGAAGATGAGTTGAAATGATTGTTTTAGCAAGATTTGACCTATACTATCATCCGGATCCCACGGTTCCTTCCTCAGAGGGATCCGTCTAGGCTAATCCTAGGGATCCGTCTCTCAGCAGCTATGAAAGAGTGGAAATGATGTTTCTAAGATCTAAGACCTATATCATCTTGAGTGTTTCAGTCCTCCTAAGTGTTTTAAATGAAGGGATGCTTGAGTACTTGAAGGAAATGAGTGATGTAGCTATTGATTTTCATTTATGGAAGAATTTGGAACTTTCAAAAGTACCAATGGATAAGCAAGGATGACACTATAGATTTAGAGTGTTAATTGAAGCTAAATGATCCTAGAGATCAGGTTGTGTCTTTGGAAATATCCTAGAAGCTTTGAGATGAGAAAACTAGATTTTGATTAACTTTGATCAACTTGGAGGTAAGGATGATTTATGATCAATTTTGCCATAATTGAAAGATTTCTAAGACTAGATGTGAGGGATCTAGTAGAAAATGAGGTGTGAGTTTAAGAGCGGAAGAGTAATGGATTAAAACGAAACGGTAGATCTACAAGCGTTTTTAGAGTGTGACCTCGGTGAGTTATGTATGAATGGGAAAGATTAACCTATCTTGATAAAGACTTAATTTGTCTTAAGACACTATGTTTAGCTTAGTGTGAGGTGTTCTAAGAATGTGTTTGAAATACAATGCTTGTAATTGCATTTTCTGTTCGACGGATCCCACGGTTCCCTAAGAGTAGGGATCCGTCTAGTGTAATCTTTGGGATCCGCCCATCTGCTCAGCAGGACCTTTACAAAAGGTGTGCAATGGTCTTGACAATGCATTATATCTCAAGGATAGTCTAAAAAGAGTTTTAAGATATCAAATGTAAAATGTCTTATTTCATGAAAGAAATTGGATTACATTGATAAGGCACGAGTACAAGAGAATTGATCCTATTTTAGAATACTAGTAGTTTCCTTGAGTGTTTTCGCTAGGAGGATCATTATGTGATTGGTGAGTGTTGGTGGAATCAAGAATGAAGAAAGTCTTCATGAGGGATATGTTTAGCGGTTCCATCATCTTGTTCACAAGTACGTACAATGGACTTTGAAATTGAGGATGGAAGTGCATAACATTATGATAGAGGCGTGTCAAGAACATTCCATAAGGGATGAGTTTATTCTTGGAGCCTTGAAGATTTGCAATTCGCCTTGCGAAGAAGTAGGCGAGATTGTATGGTTGTTGTGTTAGCAAACAGTACAACATGTGAGCACAACAAGCGGGAAGGATTTCTCGATTTCCCCTAAGACTCCAAACATTTTCACGTAGGATGAGTGCAAGAGGCTTGTACTCTTCTCGGATATCCCTTGTAAAGATAATGTTTGGATCGGAGTAATATGGTCGAGGTTTGCATATTATGCGATTTAAATCTTCCGAAGAGGGTATGTGTGAACAATATGGACTATTTTCTTCACGAAAGTTGAAGAGAGAATCAAGAGACCAATCTTCGGTGAAGGCACATTGTCCATGATTTGGAATCCGGAGGATGTGAGCAAAATGCCCAAGGGTTAGAGTGAACTTTTGGTTTTTGATATAAAACCAAAGAGATAGAGAGCGATCCTCGTTACGAACGAGTTCGACTTGACAGAAGAATTCCATTATGAACCTTGGACATATCTTCTCGTTGATTTCAAGAAGGCATTCTAGTCCTATGGCTCGGAAGGAGGTATTGATACCTTCTTCGAATTGTAGAGAGGTGTATACAATACGTCCTTCATAGAAGTGAAGGTTTTCGAGATTATTCAACCCACGGACATGATTGCCAGGCGTTTTGGGTTCGAGAGAGATGTTCGGAGTGTAGACGCTAGTGAGTGAAAAATCAAACTCATATTCATGCGTCATAGTTGAACCTATAGAAATGACAAGTTGATAAAAGGAGATGTTTGTGGTCAACTTATGATAATCTAATGTTTTTACTAGATTTTTATTAACAATGGTTTTTAACAGAAATACACTTAACTCACTTATGGTTTTGACATACAAGTAGAGTATTACTCTTAGAAGAAAAGAGGTTTTTGATTTGCATGAAAAACTGGTTTCCAGTAGGACGGATCCCACGGTTCCTTTTCAAAAGGGATCCGGCTAGTACAACTTCCGGGATCCGTGGATCTGTAGGAACAGAAACAGATTTTATAAAAACATAGATTTTACAGTTTTTATACTACGAAAATATGTTTTATCCTACATTTTCCTTTAGCATGCATACATGACTTCTAATGTATCACGAAAGAAATATAAAACATATAAATCAAAATAAGTGACAAACACATTATGATAAAAGTAACCTAGATAAACTAGATTATTAATAGTATTGCATTTCAATACTAAGGATGATACAAAGGATTGGGTATATGACCCCAATATAGATTAACAACACAAAGTAAATGTCTCTGTATGTGAACTTCATCATAGGGAACACAAGTGCGATGAGTGTTATGGCGATGAGCACGAGTGCGATGTAAACCATGTTGATGACGGATCTTCTTGGTTTCGGTTGATATAGAATGAGGAGGAAGATGAAGTTTTTAAGTGAGAGGAAATTTTTGAAATTTGATGATTTGAAAAAGGTGAGGATTTGATAGATAGGTCGACGGTGGGAGTTTTTATAGGGAAGGAGGAATTTTTGAAATTCGTGTTATGTTTTATTATTGGATTAAAAAGAAATAAAACATAAGTTTAATATACTATGACTATAGACAATAAATATAGCACGTATGTGAGAAAAAGGCTTCCTAACGAAGCTTCATGTAAACCATGTAATTTGCACAAAAGATAATCATATAAATACCTAAAAAGGTATACTTAATTATCAAGCAAAGTAAAAAGAGAGTCATACCTCTAGCGCACTTAGGAATGTCTTTACAAATGATACAGCAAATGTCACTTAGACAATTCCCGCTCCTTTACGTTTAAGATACCTTCTTAAGAAAGGTATTCTTGTTACCAGGCGACTCCTAAAGCTTGGTGGGTATGAGTTTTGACTAATCAACATGACAAAGAAGATTAGTGCATTTAAATAAAAAAAATGTTGTTATCAACTCAACATCCAAACATATAGTTTTGAAATACATGGTGTTTGCTTTTATGAAAAACCTTCTTTGTAGTTTTCAATTAACCATGGATCGTATCAAGTTTTTAAAGTACAATATACTTCAAGGAACTTGGTAAAGAAGCTCTGATGCCAATTGTGGAAAACTAGAAGGGGGGTTGAATAGTTTTACCAATTAAAACTTCTTTTTAATCTATTTAGATAGACTTATGTCAATCTATTTGGATGTGTGTGTTGGATGTTGATAAACAAGAATGTAGAGGTAAGTAATGAAAAGATAAGAGTAAGAAGCACAAAACCACAACGCAAGTATTTATAGTGGTTCGGCTACAAGGTCACCTTCCTTGCCCTACTCCACTCCCCGAGTCACCTAATCGAGAGTTCGTAATCACTACACCAATCTCCTTATGGCGGAGAAGCCTTCACAACGTCGCCTACTCTTTTTCCGGTACTAGGCTAACCACCGGGTTCTTTCACTCCAAGGTGAACCACACCTACACAACGTCGCCTACCCTTTATAAGGTACTAGGCTATGTACCTAGTTCTTTCAAACCTTAGGTGAACTACACCTTCACAACGTCGCCTATCCTTTATAAGGTACTAGGCTAAGTACCTAGTTCTTTCACACCTTAGGTGAACTACACCTTCACAACGTCGCCTACCCTTTATTAGGTACTAGGCTAAGCACCTAGTTCCATTGCAATGGAGGAACTACTACCACACTACACCAACGACTAATCCCAAAGGAGATCTACTCCTTTACAACATCATCAAGGATATCAATATCCTTGGATCTAATACTAGTCTATCTTGTACATCGAAACACACCATATCAAATGTACATCTAAGGCACCTTTCACTAATGACTTTGACTAGATCTACAAGACACCTTTCACTAATGTCTTGTGTCTTCACTTCTAAGCACCTTTCACTAATGCTTCTTTGTCTTGACTTCTAAGCACCTTTCACTAGTGCTTCTTTATCTTGAATTCTAAGCACCTACCACAAGTGCTTTATCCTATAGACGATAGATACCCTTCACTAATATCTTTGTCTTGACTCTTGAGACATCTTTCACTAATGTCTTCAACACTACACTTCTTTGAAGAAAGAAAGGAATCATCAACAAGAAGACTTCAGTAGCCTTGATGATGAGGAAGCATGGCAACTCATGGACTTGAGCCTGCTCAACTTCAAAGGTGGTGATCTTGCCTTTAAGAGGAACCTAAAAGATCACACAAAAACAAAACTACAAACATAGATCTCTTGGATCTAAGGTTAGTGAGATTTAACTCAGGGGAGAAAGTATATTGGAAAGGGGTAAGAAACAATGAAGAAATGACTCACTATTTATAGAGGAAAAACCTCTACTGTTCCCCGGATCCCACGGATCCTTACCACAAGGGATCCGGCTAGCACAAAGCTAGGGATCCGTGGTCCGCTCCTCTTTGCCCATGGGTATTTTTGGTTATGGGTCATGGGTCATGGGTCATGGGTTATGGGTTGATCCATGGTTTTCTTTCTAGATACAATGTATCCTAAGGATACAATTGATTGGGCTCCGAAAACAGTCAAGCTATATCACACAAGCTAGCCACTTGTGAATGGCTAACCGTAATAAACTTAAAACTGCTCAGAAACCAATACAATGAAGATCAGAGAATATAATGAATTTCCGGGTCGTTAAGTCCCACGGAGACTCAATGGTGTGTGAACACTTGATCAGATGATAGAATGATCACTAAGGATAGTGATCAGTAAAGATTTTGATTGAATTATTACACTACTGATTGATTGGAATGAATTTGGACACAGAATTGGAAAGCACAACAATCAGATAAAACAAACGTAAAACATACGTTTAAAAACTACGTAAACGTACAAAATAAAAAGTGAAATCTAAGAAATAAAAGACCTAAAAATATGAAAATGACATTTTTGAAACCCTAAAAATAAAAGAAAATTATTAGAAAAGGAAAATTATTTTTATAACTATTTATTTAATTATTATTAATTAAAAACTATTTTAAACTATTTATTAAATACTCTAAAATAAAAGAAAATATGAAATAAGGCTAGAAAAATAAAATTAAGACTTAGAAAAATCTAAAATATGATAAAACTAATTTTAAAATTGAAAAGATATTTTTTATGCTTTTTAATTATTTATTACTAATTATTTAATACTTTTAACTATTTAGAATTCTAATAAATACTAAAAAGATTATGAAAATTATGAAACTTTTTCTAAAAATAACTTAAGGTGACAGAAAACTAAGAAAAATATAAAAACTAGATTTGCTTATTAATAAGATGAAAAGAAAAATCAAAAAGCTAAAACCTATTAAATAAACGCTATCACTATTTTTAAATTGATATTTTTCTGGATTTTTTTTTTTGAAAACTACTTAAATACTTAAAATATGAAACTTTAACAAAGACAAAAATTTTACAACTTAATAATAAGCTGTTTGAGAGATTAAAAGCTCAACAGTGGGCTTAAGAGCTTATTTTGATGAATTAAGCTCAAATAAGCTCACAAACTGGAATCAAGTGTAGAATAAGATGCAACAAGCTATAAGCTACTAATATGAAGTTAAAATACACAAATAAGCACACTGATAAGATGGAAATAAGCAGATAAGCACTTATGATCTAGTAGTCAAAAGACAGAAATGGGACAAAGTAAAGGCTTATTGCAGCCCTACCAAACAAGCTAGAAAATGGAAAATGAAGCTTGGGACCTCAAGATAGCTTGTTTGGCTTTCCAAAGAACCAATAATCACAGTATGAGGCCAACTAATAAGCTATCTGTGAGCTTATCAAATTGGACCTACTCACTATGCACAGGGCAGTACTTTCAAACAGGGGTCCAAAAGAAATAAGAAAATAAGCACTTAAAAAGCTGATTAAAGGAAAACTAATATTTTTCTAATTAAGTTTAGCAACTGAACTTTGATAACCCAAAAGCTTTTAAGCTAAATCTTACTATTAAACACACAGAGAAATTCTAAAGTTTATTCAAAAATGACCAAATGAAAATTTGACTTTTTATAAAAACCAAAAGAGTTGACTAAAATGAAATTTGATTTGATCCTGTGAACTGAATAAGATGTATTAAGGTATATAAAGACTGATTTGATCAACACTAACAACTTACTAATACAAAATCATGATCATGAATCATGAAATTCAAACAGTTAACACACAAGACATGATCAAAAGTATTTTTGACTTTTTGACAAATAACCACTGGTTTTTCTTGTTAAACTGAGATATTAGGTGTGTAAGTGACACAGAACAAGCACAAACAATCAATACAAACAAGACCTACTATGGTTTAAACAAGCAAATCCAAACACCCTTATATGACTGTTTTGGAACTTTTTCAAAGCAAATCACAAATTTAAACCATAAAACTAATTGCAGACTTTATATAATCATTAAATAAGACTAAATAAACATGAACCAACAGTGATAACAACATAAAACTAAGAATTTAGGCTTAAGCTATTTTAACTGTCAAAATGAAATTTTTATAAACTACAAATTTAAAAGAACAACAAACTGATTTTAATGCTTAAATATACTTAATTATAACTAATGAACATAAAGAAACAGAAATTCAAACTAATGAACACTCCAAACAGCAAAATGCCAAAATGATCAAAAGTGCTTACAAATGGCTATCCAACTGAAAATACAGAACCAAGATCAAAGATCACTCCTATAGGCTTACCACTAAGCCACTAACCCAAGGCCATCCAAAATTCACCCTGCTCCTGCTGTGATCACCATTTCCATGGGATTTTTGATTTTTCAACAAATTATTTGGTATTTTTGGTGATTTTTCCTTTTTGATTCTAAACTGAATTTTAATGTATCTAATAGCTTTTAGAAGCTATCTAGGAGCTTACATGTGCTTATTCAAACCTTGAAAACATCTAAAAACAACACTGGAACATACATGAGATTTTTGGAAATGAAAACTGCATAAACTTGAAAATATACTTAAAACTTGAAATTGATACTTGCAAAAGGTTTATACTACACTGAAAACTTGAAATACAAAGCTTCAAAACTAAAACATACACTGAAAGTTGAAATTAAGCTAAAACGACATGGATAAACTAAAATTATGCTAGATATGTTGATACATTGCATCTCTCTCTCTTTATAATGACTTTTGAGACTCTATGTTGACCTCTGAAACTTTCCCACCTCATCTGAGCCATTGGATTGGCCAAAATCATCATATCCGTCCATTTGGATTTTTGGCGCCAATTTCTTCTTGAGCAGGTTTAAAACATTAATGGTTTTTGGGAAGATGTGGAGGTGGAGGGGGACAAGGTAAGGAGGGGGGATGGATAGGAGCAAGTGGTGTGTTGAAAAAGATGAAATACCAGCTCTGGTATTGGATTTACAGGCTATGTGAGGGGGATGAACAGTAGCTGGGATTTTTGGCGCGTTTGACTTGCTTTGACCGTTTGATATTATTAACGGGGTGGGTCAAAATGGATTATGACTGGGGTCAAAATGTATATTGGCCTAGCTCAAGGGTCAAGTTGGGATTGGGCTTGTGAGATGGGCCAGTTGGTATTGGACTTGGATTGGGGCTTTGATATTAAAATGTGTCCGTTTGGTTTAGTAGTGATAACAAGGACCAATTTTGCAAATTCTCCAAACTTGAGGGACTGAACATGACACTTTTCCAAACTTATCACAAGGACCAAACTTGACAAACTTTGATAGTACAAGGATAAAATTTGATCATTTTCCATTTTAAAATATCCAAGGACTAAATTTGACATTTTTCAAAGTTTAGGGACCTTTTCTGCCATTTGACCAAAGAATCATTCAAGGACCATTTTTAACAACTTAGAATATTTCAGGGACCTTGAATGATAAAACTCCTCATTTTTGAATTCCAGGGACTAGATTTGACAATTTTTGAAACTTGGGGGACTAAAACTGCCAATTTTGCAAACTTGAATCATTTTTCATCTGATTTTGATATTTTTGCATTTAAAACACATAAAACACTGATTTGTGATATTTTCATCATTTTAATGCATTTCTGAGTGTTTTCAGATGATTTTGCAGTTTAGATTGTACAAAAATGATGAGTATTTAGACACTCATCAATCCCCCACACTAAGATATTGCTAGTCCCTAGCAATGATTTGAACTTTAATGGATTTTAAAAACTCTTTACCAAAAGCCATCACTTCTGGAGTAGCCAATTGTTTTGGTTCAAGTAAGAACACGATAACCAAATGATTTTGAGCAAATCATAAGTGTAAGATTTGTCCACTAGGATTTGAGGTGATTGAATCTTTACCAAGAGCCGGTTGCTCCTGGATTAGCCAATCCTTATGTGGGTTAGACATGGTGGACTGATTACCATATCTTTGAGTAAGTGAAAACACTTACTCCAAAAAAAATTTTTGGCCAAAAACGGGGGAATTGGGTGGATAATACATGATAAAATTCATGAGAATTTCCCCCCACACTTAGAAATGAATATTGCCCTCAATATTCAAAGTACCGGCGGTTATGCCAAAACATAGAATATAAAAGGGAAATACTACGGCCATTATTTTGAAAGATATATATATATATATATATATATATATATTTTGCATTTTATATTATATACAACAGCGTGGGGCAACTCCCCCACACTAGGGTGGTAGAAAAGAGAAAGAAGACAGAAATATGGGTGAAAACCCATATGGTGTTTGCTAATGTTTTTGATTCCCGAGTCATTAGCTTGACTCGATCCCCGCATTCATTGGTTCATGGGGAAAGTTTGTAGATCCGGGACAACCATGGATGGAATGTCCTCTCCAAAGTAGTGCTTCACTCGATGACCATTTACTTTAAAATTAGGACCATCAGGCTGAGATAACTCAATGGTACCATAAGGATAAACCTTAGCGATAGTAAATGGACCAGACCAACGGGACTTGAGCTTTCCCGAGAAAATCTTCAATCTTGAATTGAAAAGAAGGACTCGATCACCAACGTTGAAAACGCGGTTCTTGATTTTTGAGTCATGAATCTTCTTTGTCTTTTGCTTATAGATCAAAGAGTTCTCGTATGCTTGATCACGGAGTTCATTTAGTTCATTCATTTGAACTTTTCTGTGATCACCTGCTGTCTGAATATCGAAATTTGCATGTTTTAAGGCCCAGTATGCCTTGTGCTCTAGCTCAATCGGAAGATGACATGCCTTTCCGTACACTAGCTTGTATGGAGTACACCCAATTGGTGTTTTGTAAGCTGTACGAAAGGCCCAGAGTGCGTCATCTAGTTTATCCGACCAGGATGCACGATTTTCGCCTACTGTCCTTTCCAAAATTCTTTTAATACCACGGTTGGAAACTTCCACTTGCCCACTTGTTTGGGGGTGGTATGCAGTAGAGAGACGGTGGGTAACACCATACTTTTTCATGACACGATCAAATTGGTCATTGCAAAAATGTGTACCACGATCACTGATTATAGCTCTCGGAGTTCCAAACCTGGCAAAAAGGGATTTCAAAAATTTCACAACTACCCGGGCATCATTAGTAGGTAAAGCTTTCGCTTCAACCCATTTTGACAAATAGTCAACAGCCACGAGTATGTATTTGTTTCCTCTAGAAGATGGAAATGGCCCCATAAAGTCAATACCCCAGATGTCAAATATCTCACACACTTGAATGGCATTTTGCGGCATTTCATTTCTTTGAGATATATTTCCGTGACGTTGACAAGCGTCACAGGCTTTGACAAATTCGTGGGCATCCTTATAGATTGTGGGCCAATAAAACCCGGAATCAAACACCTTTTTGGCGGTGTAGTTTGGACTATGATGGCCCCCGGTGGGTCCAGCATGGCAAGCTGTGAGAATGTCAATAGCTTCCTGTCCATAAACACATCGCCTGATGACTTGATCCGCACAAATTTTGAACAAGAAGGGGTCGTCCCAGAAATAATGTTTAACATCCTTGAAGAATTTGTTCTTCTGTTGGGTCGACATCCCTTTCACTATGAAGTTACCCGCATGGTAATTTGCAAAGTCAGCAAACCATGGGGTGGTAGAATTTCCACGAAAAGAAACCGCATTGAGTGTGTCGAGAGGAAATGTTTCATTTATTTCCTTTTTCTCGAAAACATCTTGGTGAGGGTTTTCTAAACGGGACAGATGATCAGCAGCTAGATTCTCAGCTCCTTTTTTATCACGTATGATGATATCAAATTCCTGCAGGAGGAGAATCCAACGGAGTAATCTCGGCTTTGCATCTTGTTTTGCAAAGAGATATTTGAGAGCCGAGTGATCCGTATACACCACGCATTTGGTCAAGATTAAGTATGGCCGAAATTTCTCAAACGCATACACCACAGCTAGTAGCTCTTTTTCTGTGGTAGTGTAATGAGTTTGAGCTTCAGTCATAGTTTTACTTGCGTAGTGGATAGGCTGAAAATGCTTGTTTCTACGTTGCCCTAAGACTGCACCGATAGCAAAATCACTTGCATCGCACATGAGCTCAAAGGGTAAATCCCAGTCGGGAGCAACGAGAATGGGTGCTTCAGTAAGCTTTTTCTTCAATGTTTCAAAAGCTTTGATGCACTCGGGTGAGAAGATAAAAGGAGCATCCTTTTCAAGAAGATGAGTCATAGGCCGGGCGATTTTAGAAAAATCTTGTATGAATCTACGATAGAAACCGGCATGACCTAAAAAACTCCTAATACCTTTGACGGTAGTAGGATGAGGTAATTTAGCAATAACATCGACTTTTGCTCTATCTACCTCAATCCCATTTTTTGAAATTTTATGGCCAAGGACTATGCCTTCTTTGACCATAAAGTGGCTCTTCTCCCAATTTAGACAAAGATTGGTGTCTTCACACCTTTGAAGCATTTTTTCTAAATGGGAGAGACATGTTTGAAATGAATCCCCAATGACCGAGAAGTCATCCATAAACACCTCCATTGTTTCCCCGATCATGTCGTGGAAAATGGCCATCATACATCGTTGGAACGTGCCGGGAGCATTACATAGGCCAAAAGGCATACGTTTGTAGGCAAAAGTTCCGTATGGGCAGGTGAATGTGGTCTTATCTTGATCCTGTGGATCAATGGGGATCTGAAAATATCCCGAGAAACCATCAAGGAAACAATAGTATTCGTTCCCTGCTAATCTCTCCAGCATTTGGTCCATGAAGGGTAGAGGAAAATGGTCTTTACGGGTAGCGTCATTCAACTTACGATAGTCAATGCAAACACGCCATCCCGTAACCAATCGAGTTGGAATTAACTCGTTTTCTTCATTTGTGACAACAGTTATGCCACCCTTTTTAGGAACACAGTGAATTGGGCTAACCCAAGGACTATCCGAGATCGGGTAAATTAATCCTGCATCAAGAAGTTAGATAACCTCCTGTTTGATAACATCATGGATTTTTGGATTTACTCTTCTCTGATGTTGAACTGCTGGCTTGAAGTCATCCTCCATCAAGATTTTGTGAGTACAAAACTCAGGGTTGATACCCTTAATGTCGGAGAGTTTCCAAGCAATTGCTTGCTTGTGTGACTTCAAGACCTTTATGAGAGCAGCTTTTTCATCTTTACTCAAATCTCGAGCAATAATGACAGGTAATTTATCATCACCTTCAAGAAATGCATACTCGAGATGAGGCGGTAAGTCCTTAAGCTCAACCTCAGGAAATTCGTCAGTTTTCTCAACTGACTTGACTTCCTTGTTATGAAGCTTGACGGGAAGGAGAGGAGGAGAAATGTCCTGATTTAACAACTTCTTTAGAAGAATATCTCCCTCCAGATTAATCTCATTAGGAATTGAATCACTAGTGTGAGGGGTTGATGATGGATCATCATTAAGCAACATCTCAATGAGAAGTATGTCCCCCTCAATATCAATTGGAGCATGATCAATTTCCCATGGAACAGAATCACTAGCCAAGTATGCTTCAATCTCTTCCGAGATGGAGTCACTTCCTTCAAAAGGAGTGATAGAAGGAGTAGAATTGGCTATGATAGGTTGAGAAGATGTGGTGGGATCCCCACTCACAGAATTATGAGAATAACCAAGAATTTCTTGAGAGTACTCTTTAGAAGCAATATCAATGATATCTATTCGGTTAACCGACTCAGAATCATAGTTTGCGGAGTACCTCGAAGTTTGATCAAGGTTAAAGGTGACAGCTTCATTACCAACACGTAATGTGATTTCTTGCTCAAAT
Organism: Chrysanthemum makinoi; assembly: GCA_910596185.1. Taxonomy (NCBI): domain Eukaryota; kingdom Viridiplantae; phylum Streptophyta; class Magnoliopsida; order Asterales; family Asteraceae; genus Chrysanthemum; species Chrysanthemum makinoi. Next base: position 100,921,051 of record OU343222.1, read on the forward strand.
ACATCAATGAGAGCACGGCCCGTTATTAGGAATCCTCGACCAACAATGAGAGGAACCCGATGATCGGCATCAAAATCAACAACCACGAAGTCAGCTGGAAAATGGAACTTTCCTACTTTCACAAATACGTCCTCGACAATGCCAAGAGGACGGGATAATGAACGATCTGCAAGCTCGAGAGTCATGCACGTAGGAGTGAGTTCCGGAAGAGAAAGTTTCTTCCATACTGAATAAGGCATCAGGTTAATGCTTGCACGAAGATCTGCTAAGGCAAAACATTCAACCATTCCTGGAAATACACAAGGTAAGAGAAATTTTCCAGGATCTCCAAGCTTTTCTGGAAGCTTCTTCAGGATAACTGCTGAGCAGTTCTCGTTCAAAGGAGTTTTTGCCATTTCAAACAGCTTTTCCTTATTGCTTAACATGTGTTTAAGAGTTGATGCAAACTTGGGCATCAGCATGATAGCATCCGCAAAGCTTATGTCAAAATGTAACTCTTGGAAAATTTGGAAAAATTTGTCCATTTGATGACTGGCTTTCTCGCGGAGCTTTTGCTCATTCAAACGTGATGGGTAAGGAATAGAAGATTTGGATTTCGGGTTTTCAACGGGAGCTACTGGAGGTTCAAAAACAACTCCTGGATTAGATTTGGGTTTCGGGACAACTTGAGGTTGGACTACCGAAGGTGGGGCGTGTCGTATTCGTGGGCTTGAAAAATGAACCTTGTCCGTTGTATCCTTGGTAACTTGACTCATTTCTCCTAGTGGAGGAGGCATTGGAGTCGTAGGTCCATTGTGTGTCTTAGGTTCACTTTCCACTACCTTTGGGAGAGAAGAAGAAGAGGTAGTAGGAATAGCAGGTCCATCATATGAAACACCACTTCTGGTTGTGATCGCCTTTGCATCGCCCCTCGGGTTAGCGATCGTGTTGCTCGGAAGTTTTCCTGAGCCCGAGGGTTGATCATTTAAAGACTTCTTAAGATCAGCAATCTGACTGACCAACAACCTGTTCATTTCATCTTGGGATTTCATGAATTGCTTCAACAACTCATCAGATGATGGTCCAGTTGGAACAATGGCGGGAGGTGGATTAGGAAAATTCTGGCCTCTAATGTTAGGAATAGGGCCTTGGTTTTGAAAATTTCCTTGATTAGGATTCATATTCCCATGAAATTGATTCCCTCGATTGAAGTTGTTTTGATGAAGGTTTCCTGGATGTTGGAAACCTTGATTTGGTGCAGGATAGAAATTACCTTGGTTTTGGTAACCTTGGTTCATTCTAGGTTGGTTCTGATTCCGGTTTTGCATGTTATGATTCTGGTTAAAACCGGGTGGTGCCTGATTAGTGTTAGCACGGTAGTGTGGTTCATTCTGAGGACGGTATTGATTACCTCCTTGATGTGAAGCACCGGCTAGAGCATTGGCTTCAAATGGACTACCATCGGTGGCAGTACAGTTGTAGTATGCATGAGGACCACCACAAGTAACACAACTCTCGACTTTCTTCACTTTACCATATGTTGGTGTCTGAGTGAAAGTGACTTTCTTTTGGTTAGCAAGAACCAAAGCCTGAACAATATCTGTGAGTTTGTCAATCTTAGCATCGGTGCTAGATGTACTCACAGGAGATGAAGAAGAAGGTCTAGCATGAGACTGATATGTCTTTGCTCGGAAAGGGCGGACCTGAGATTTGTTCTCAATGATTTGCAAGGCTTCTTTGGTAGTCTTGCTCAGGAAATTACCTCCCGCGGAGGCATTCAAAGAGTCTTGATTAGTCTGGTTGAGACCATTATAGAAAGTATCCATTTGCATTAACTCGGTAAAACCATGATGCGGACACTTGCGAAGCAATTCTTTGTAACGATCCCATGCCTCCCTGAATGATTCATCAAATCTCTGAGAAAATTTCATTATCTCATTCTTAAGACTTGTGGTTCGGGATGGAGGATAGAACTCGTTAACGAACTTGGTGACTAGATCCTCCCATGTCTCAATAGAACGAGGGGGTTGTTTCTCAAGCCAATTTCGGGCTTGTCCCTCTAGAGAAAATGGGAACAGAAGAAGCTTGATAGCTTCATGTGGGACATTCTTGTACTTAATGGTAGATGCAATCTTGTTAAACCATCGAATGTGTGCATGAGGATCATCCCGCTCAAAACCGTAGAATTGGCTTTGGGTTACTAGATTAAGCAACCCGGTTTTGAGCTCAAAGGTATCAGCCACGATGGTTGGGACAACAATAGCATCTCCGTAACCCTCGATGGGTGCTTGGAGAAGCTCATTCATGGGCTTATCTTTTGCCATTACGACAGGTGGTGGTGGTGGTAGACGTTCCTCGATCCACGGCTGAAGGAGCGAACGCCTCTACGTCTACGAGGTATCTTGCCAAGTTCAGAAAGTGGACTTGTAGAACTGGAAGAACGAGTGCGCATGCACTAAGTTTAAAAATCAATTTTCAAAACAAATGCGAGGCAAAACGACAAGTGAACTTAACCAATAATCATAAATGAAATGGCTTCTTTGAAAAAGGTACACCAAATCACAAGGACACAAAGGCAAGTTTTAAATATGTTGTTCGGGAACTTATTATGGTCACACCCCCAATTAGTAGGTGTACTGCCTTGATTTGCGGCGGTTGATTTTTATGTATATATTAAGTACCACTGAAAAGACGTAGGTATAGATTTGTGCGGATGGGTTTAAAAACTTTTGGACAATATTTTTGGATCGTCTCGTTTAACCAAATCGTATTTCTTTAAGAATCACCTCAAAGAAAATACAAGATAGAAAACGTTCCGATTGTTTTGTTGTTTTATATTGTTTTTGGGTTTGTTAACACTTTAGAAAAAGTGCTAATGAACTTTTTTGAGATTTTATATCTTTACAAAAAACTTTTTACAAAAGATGGTATATGTGCAAGAATGGGTCTGAAAAAAGTTTAACACACGCTAAAGCCTCCCCGGCAGCGGCGCCAAAATTTGATTGGGCTCCGAAAATAGTCAAGCTATATCACACAAGCTAGCCACTTGTGAATGGCTAACCGTAATAAACTTAAAACCGCTTTCGAAAACCAATACAATGAAGATCAAGAGAATATAATGAATTTCCGGGTCGTTAAGTCCCACGGAGACTCAATGGTGTGTGAACACTTGATCAGATGATAGAATGATCACTAAGGATAGTGATCAGTAAAGATTTTGATTGAATTATTACACTACTGATTGATTGGAATGAATTTGGACACAGAATTGGAAAGCACAACAATCAGATAAGACAAACGTAAAACATACGTTTAAAAACTACGTAAACGTACAAAATAAAAAGTGAAATCTAAGAAATAAAAGACCTAAAAATATGAAAATGACATTTTTGAAAACCTAAAAATAAAAGAAAATTATTAGAAAAGGAAAATTATTTTTATAACTATTTATTTAATTATTATTAATTAAAAACTATTTTAAACTATTTATTAAATACTCTAAAATAAAAGAAAATATTAAATAAGGCTAGAAAAATAAAATTAAGACTTAGAAAAATCTAAAATATGATAAAACTAATTTTAAAACTGAAAAGATATTTTTTATGCTTTTTAATTATTTATTACTAATTATTTAATACTTTTAACTATTTAGAATTCTAATAAATACTAAACAGATTATGAAAATTATGAAAATTTTTCTAAAAATAACTTAAGGTGACAGAAAACTAAGAAAAATATAAAAACTAGATTTGCTTATTAATAAGATGAAAAGAAAAATCAAAAAGCTAAAAACTATTAAATAAACGCTATCACTATTTTTAAATTGATATTTTTCTGGATTTTCTTTTTGAAAACTACTTAAATACTTAAAATATGAAACTTTAACAAAGACAAAAATTTTACAACTTAATAATAAGCTGTTTGAGAGATTAAAAGCTCAACAGTGGGCTTAAGAGCTTATTTTGATGAATTAAGCTCAAATAAGCTCACAAACTGGAATCAAGTGTAGAATAAGATGCAACAAGCTATAAGCTACTAATATGAAGTTAAAATACACAAATAAGCACACTGATAAGATGGAAATAAGCAGATAAGCACTTATGATCTAGTAGTCAAAAGACAGAAATGGGACAAAGTAAAGGCTTATTGCAGCCCTACCAAACAAGCTAGAAAATGGAAAATGAAGCTTGGGACCTCAAGATAGCTTGTTTGGCTTTCCAAAGAACCAATAATCACAGGATGAGGCCAACTAATAAGCTATCTGTGAGCTTATCAAATTGGACCTACTCATGGGCATACTTTCAAACAGGGGTCCAAAAGAAATAAGAAAATAAGCACTTAAAAAGCTGATTAAAGGAAAACTAATATTTTTCTAATTAAGTTTAGCAACTGAACTTTGATAACCCAAAAGCTTTTAAGCTAAATCTTACTATTAAACACACAGTGAAATTCTAAAGTTTATTCAAAAATGACCAAATGAAAATTTGACTTTTATAAAACCAAAAGAGTTGACTAAAATGAAATTTGATTTGATCCTGTGAACTGAATAAGATGTATTAAGGTATATAAAGACTGATTTGATCAACACTAACAACTTACTAATACAAAATCATGATCATGAATCATGAAATTCAAACAGTTAACACACAAGACATGATCAAAAGTATTTTTGACTTTTGACAAATAACCACTGGTTTTTCTTGTTAAACTGAGATATTAGGTGTGTAAGTGACACAGAACAAGCACAAACAATCAATACAAACAAGACCTACTATGGTTTAAACAAGCAAATCCAAACACCCTTATATGACTGTTTTGGAACTTTTTCAAAGCAAATCACAAATTTAAACCATAAAACTAATTGCAGACTTTATATAATCATTAAATAAGACTAAATAAACATGAACCAACAGTGATAACAACATAAAACTAAGAATTTAGGCTTAAGCTATTTTAACTGTCAAAATGAAATTTTTATAAACTACAAATTTAAAAGAACAACAAACTGATTTTAATGCTTAAATATACTTAATTATAACTAATGAACATAAAGAAACAGAAATTCAAACTAATGAACACTCCAAACAGTAAAATGCCAAAATGATCAAAAGTGCTTACAAATGGCTATCCAACTGAAAACACAGAACCAAGATCAAAGATCACTCCTATAGGCTTACCACTAAGCCACTAACCCAAGGCCATCCAAATTTCACCCTGCTCCAGCTGTGATCACCATTTCCATGGGATTTTTGATTTTTCAACAAATTATTTGGTATTTTTGGTGATTTTTCTTTTTTGATTCTAAACTGAATTTTAATGTATCTAATAGCTTTTAGAAGCTATCTAGGAGCTTACATGTGCTTATTCAGTCCTTGAAAACATCTAAAAACAACACTGGAACATACATGAGATTTTTGGAAATGAAAACTGCATAAACTTGAAAATATGCTTAAAACTTGAAATTGATACTTGCAAAAGGTTTATACTACACTGAAAACTTGAACTACAAAGCTTCAAAACTAAAACATACACTGAAAGTTGAAATTAAGCTAAAACGACATGGATAAACTAAAATTATGCTAGATATGTTGATACATTGCATCTCTTTCTCTTTATAATGACTTTTGAGACTCTATGTTGACCTCTGAAACTTTCCCACCTCATCTGAGCCATTGGATTGGCCAAAATCATCATATCCGTCCATTTGGATTTTTGGCACCAATTTCTTCTTGAGCGGTTTTAAAACATTAATGGTTTTTGGGAAGATGTGGAGGTGGAGGGGGACAAGGTAAGGAGGGGGGATGGATAGGAGCAAGTGGTGTGTTGAAAAAGATGAAATACCAGCTCTGGTATTGGATTTACAGGCTATGTGAGGGGATGAACAGATGCTGGGATTTTGGCGTTTGACTTGCTTTGACCGTTTGATATTATAAACGGGGTGGGTCAAAATGGATTATGACTGGGGTCAAAATGTATATTGGCCTAGCTCAAGGGTCAAGTTGGGATTGGGCTTGTGAGATGGGCCAGCTGGTATTGGACTTGGATTGGGGCTTTGATATTAAAATGTGTCCGTTTGGTTTAGTAGTGATAACAAGGACCAATTTTGCAAATTCTCCAAACTTGAGGGACTGAACATGAAACTTTTCCAAACTTATCACAAGGACCAAACTTGACAAACTTTGATAGTACAAGGATAAAATTTGATCATTTTCCATTTTAAAATATCCAAGGACTAAATTTGACATTTTTCAAAGTTTAGGGACCTTTTCTGCCATTTGACCAAAGAATCATTCAAGGACCATTTTTAACAACTTAGAATATTTCAGGGACCTTGAATGATAAAACTCCTCATTTTTGAATTCCAGGGACTAGATTTGACAATTTTGAAACTGGGGGACTAAAACTGCCTATTTTGCAAACTTGAATCATTTTTCATCTGATTTTGATATTTTTGCATTTAAAACACATAAAACACTGATTTGTGATATTTTCATCATTTTAATGCATTTCTGAGTGTTTTCAGATGATTTTGCAGTTTAGATTGTACAAAAATGATGAGTATTTAGACACTCATCAATCCCCCACACTAAGATATTGCTAGTCCCTAGCAATGATTTGAACTTTAATGGATTTTAAAAACTCTTTACCAAAAGCCATCACTTCTGGAGTAGCCAATTGTTTCGGTTCAAGTAAGAACCTTGGTACAACGATAACCAAATGATTTTGAGCAAATCATAAACTGTAAACGGATTTGATTTGTCTTTACCGTAAGTCGTTGCTCTGACTAGCCAACTAGACTTTGGTGAGCAATTATGGATTTTCCATAACCTTGCGGGCTATCCAACTCTTCACTTTTTAGGATATGGTGAGTTGAATACCATACAATTTTGGGCAAATTGCAAGCCGTCAACGGATTTGAGATATCTTTACCAAGAGCCTTTTGCTCCTGGATTAGCCAATCCTTATGTGGGTTAGACATGGTGGACTGATTACCATATGCTGAGTAAGTGAAAAACACTTACTCCAAAAAAAATTTTGGCCAAAAACGGGGGAATTGGGTGGATAATACATGATAAAATTCATGAGAATTCCCCCCCACACTTAGAAATGAATATTGCCCTCAATATTCAAAGTACCGGCGGTTATGCCGAAACATAGAATATAAAAGGGAAATACTACGGCCATTATTTTGAAAGATTTTATATATATATATATATATATATATATATATATATATATATATATATATTTATGCATTTTATATTATATACAACAGTGGGCAACTCCCCACACTAGGGTGGTAGAAAAGAGAAAGAAGACAGAAATATGGGTGAAAACCCATATGGTGTTTGCTAATGTTTTTGATTCCCGAGTCATTAGCTTGACTCGATCCCGCATTCATTGGTTCATGGGGAAAGTTTGTAAATCCGGGACAACCACAGGAGGAATGTCCTCTCCAAAGTAGTGCTTCACTCGATGACCATTTACTTTAAAATTAGGACCATCAGGCTGAGATAACTCAATGGTACCATAAGGATAAACCTTAGCGATAGTAAATGGACCGCACCAACGGACTTGAGCTTTCCTGAGAAAATCTTCAATCTTGAATTGAAAAGAAGGACTCGATCACCAACGTTGAAAACGCGGTTCTTGATTTTTGAGTCATGAATCTTCTTTGTCTTTTGCTTATAGATCAAAGAGTTCTCGTATGCTTGATCACGGAGTTCATTTAGTTCATTCATTTGAACTTTTCTGTGATCACCTGCTGTCTGAATATCGAAATTTGCATGTTTTAAGGCCCGGTATGCCTTGTGCTCTAGCTCAATCGGAAGATGACATGCCTTTCCGTACACTAGCTTGTATGGAGTACACCCAATTGGTGTTTTGTAAGCTGCGAAAGGCCCAGTGCGTCATCTAGTTTATCCGACCAGGATGCACGATTTTAAGCCTCTGTCCTTTCCAAAATCCTTTTAATACCACGGTTGGAAACTTCCACCTGCCCACTTGTTTGGGGGTGGTATGCGAGAGAGGCGGTGGGTAACACCATACTTTTGCATGATACGATCAAATTGGTCATTGCAAAAATGTGTACCACGATCACTGATTATAGCTCTCGGAGTTCCAAACCTGGCAAAAAGGGATTTCAAAAATTTCACAACTACCCGGGCATCATTAGTAGGTAAAGCTTTCGCTTCAACCCATTTTGACAAATAGTCAACAACCACGAGTATGTATTTGTTTCCTCTAGAAGATGGAAATGGCCCCATAAAGTCAATACCCCAGATGTCAAATATCTCACACACTTGAATGGCATTTTGCGGCATTTCATTTCTTTGAGATATATTTCCGTGACGTTGACAAGCGTCACGGGCTTTGACAAATTCGTGGGCATCCTTATAGATTGTGGGCCAATAAAACCCGGAATCAAACACCTTTTGGGCGGTGTAGTTTGGACTATGATGGCCCCGGTGGGTCGGCATGGCAAGCTGTGAGAATGTCAATAGCTTCCTGTCCATAAACACATCGCTTGATGACTTGATCCGCACAAATTTTGAACAAGAAGGGTCGTCCCGAAATAATGTTTAACATCTTTGAAGAATTTGTTCTTCTGTTGGGTCGACATCCCTTTCACTATGAAGTTACCCGCATGGTAATTTGCGAAGTCGACAAACCATGGGGTGGTAGAGTTTCCACGAAAAGAAACCGCATTGAGTGTGTCGAGAGGAAATGTTTCATTTATTTCCTTTTTCTCGAAAACATCTTGGTGAGGGTTTTCTAAGCGGGACAGATGATCGCAGCTAGATTCTCGGCTCCTTTTTATCACGTATGATGATATCAAATTCTGCGGAGGAGAATCCAGCGGAGTAATCTCGGCTTTCCATCTTGTTTTGAAAAGAGATATTTGAGAGCCGAGTGATCCGTATACACCACGCATTTGGTCAAGATTAAGTATGGCCGAAATTTCTCAAACGCATACACCACGGCTAGTAGCTCTTTTTACGTGGTAGTGTAATGAGTTTGAGCTTGATCATAGTTTTACTTGCATAGTGGATAGGCTGAAAATGCTTGTTTCTACGTTGCCCTAAGACTGCACCGATAGCAAAATCACTTGCATCGCACATGAGCTCAAAGGGTAAATCCCAGTCGGGAACAGCGAGAATGGGTGCTTGAGTAGCTTTTTCTTCAATGTTTCGAAAGCTTTGATGCACTCGGGTGAGAAGATAAAAGGAGCATCCTTTTCAAGAAGATGAGTCATAGGCTGGGCGATTTTAGAAAAATCTTGTATGAATCTACGATAGAAACCGGCATGACCTAAAAACTCCTAATACCTTTGACGGTAGTAGGATGAGGTAATTTAGCAATAACATCGACTTTTGCTCTATCTACCTCAATCCCATTTTTGAAATTTTATGGCCAAGGACTATGCCTTCTTTGACCATAAAGTGGCTCTTCTCCCAATTTAGACAAAGATTGGTGTCTTCACACCTTTGAAGCATTTTTTCTAAATGGGAGAGACATGTTTGAAATGAATCCCCAATGACCGAGAAGTCATCCATAAACACCTCCATTGTTTCCCCGATCATGTCGTGGAAAATGGCCATCATACATCGTTGGAACGTGCCGGGAGCATTACATAGGCCAAAAGGCATACGTTTGTAGGCAAAAGTTCCGTATGGGCAGGTGAATGTGGTCTTCTCTTGATCCTGTGGATCAATGGGGATCTGAAAATATCCCGAGAAACCATCAAGGAAACAATAGTATTCGTTTCCTGCTAATCTCTCCAGCATTTGGTCCATGAAGGGTAGAGGAAAATGGTCTTTACGGGTAGCGTCATTCAACTTACGATAGTCAATGCAAACACGCCATCCCGTAACCAATCGAGTTGGAATTAACTCGTTTTCTTCATTTGTGACAACAGGTATGCCACCCTTTTTAGGAACACAGTGAATTGGGCTAACCCAAGGACTATCCGAGATCGGGTAAATTAATCCTGCATCAAGAAGTTAGATAACCTCCTGTTTGATAACATCATGGATTTTTGGATTTACTCTTCTCTGATGTTGAACTGCTGGCTTGAAGTCATCCTCCATCAAGATTTTGTGAGTACAAAACTCAGGGTTGATACCCTTAATTTCGGAGAGTTTCCAAGCAATTGCTTGCTTGTGTGACTTCAAGACCTTTATGAGAGCAGCTTTTTCATCTTTACTCAAATCTCGAGCAATAATGACAGGTAATTTATCATCACCTTCAAGAAATGCATACTCGAGATGAGGCGGTAAGTCCTTAAGCTCAACCTCAGGAAATTCGTCAGTTTTCTCAACTGACATGACTTCCTTCTTATGAAGCTTGACGGGAAGGAGATGAGGAGAAATGTCCTGATTTAACAACTTCTTTAGAAGAATATCTCCCTCCAGATTAATCTCATTAGGAATTGAATCACTAGTGTGAGGGGTTGATGATGGATCATCCTTAAGCAACTTCTCAATGAGAAGTATGTCCCCCTCAATATCAATTGGAGCATGATCAATTTCCCATGGAACAGAATCACTAGCCAAGTATGCTTCAATCTCTTCCGAGATGGAGTCACTTCCTTCAAAAGGAGTGATAGAAGGAGTATAATTGGCTATGATAGGTTGAGAAGATGTGGTGGGATCCCCACTCACAGAATTATGAGAATAACCAAGAATTTCTTGAGAGTACTCTTCAGAAGCAATATCAATGATATCTATTCGGTTAACCGACTCAGAATCATAGTTTGCGGAGTACCTCGAAGTTTGATCAAGGTTAAAGGTGACAGCTTCATTACCAACACGTAATGTGATTTCTTGCTCAAATACATCAATGAGAGCACGGCCCGTTCTTAGGAATCCTCGACCAACAATGAGAGGAACCCGATGATCGGCATCAAAATCAACAACCACGAAGTCAGCTGGAAAATGGAACTTTCCTACTTTCACAAATACGTCCTCGGCAATGCCAAGAGGACGGGATAATGAACGATCTGCAAGCTCGAGAGTCATGCACGTAGGAGTGAGTTCCGGAAGAGAAAGTTTCTTCCATACTGAATAAGGCATCAGGTTGATGCTTGCACGAAGATCTGCTAAGGCAAAACATTCAACCATTCATGGAAATACACAAGGTAAGAGAAATTTTCCAGGATCTCCAAGCTTTTCGGAAGCTTCTTTCGGATAACTGCTGGCGGTTCTCGTTCAAAGGAGGTTTTGCCATTTCAAACAGCTTTTCCTTATTGCTTAACATGTGTTTGAGAGTTGATGCAAACTTGGGCATCGACATGATAGCATCCGCAAAGCTTATGTCAAAATGTAACTCTTGGAAAATTTGGAAAAATTTGTCCATTTGATGGCCGCTTTCTCGCGGAGCTTTTTCTCATTCAAGCGTGATGGGTAAGGAATAGAAGATTTGGATTTCTGGTTTTCAACGGGAGCTACTTGAGGTTCAAAAACAACTCCTGGATTAGATTTGGGTTTCTGGACAACTTGAGGTTGGACTACCGAAGGTGGGACGTGTGCGGTACTTCGTGGGCTTGAATAATGCACCTTGTCCGTTGTATCCTTGGTAACTTGACTCATTTCTCCTAGTGGAGGAGGCATTGGAGTCGTAGGTCCATTGTGTGTCTTAGGTTCACTTTCCACTACCTTTGGGAGAGAAGAAGAAGAGGTAGTAGGAATAGCGGGTCCATCATATGAAACACCACTTCTGGTTGTGATCGCCTTTGCATCGCCCTCGGGTTAGCGATCGTGTTGCTCGGAAGTTTTCCTGAGCCCGAGGGTTGATCATTTAAAGACTTCTTAAGATCGCAATCGGACTGACCAACAACCTGTTCATTTCCTCTTGGGATTTCATGAATTGTTTCAACAACTCATCAGATGATGGTCCAGTTGGAACAATGGCGGAGGTGGATTAGGAAAATTCTGGCCTCTAATGTTAGGAATAGGGCCTTGGTTTTGAAAATTTCCTTGATTAGGATTCATATTCCCATGAAATTGATTCCCTCGATTGAAGTTGTTTTGATGAAGGTTTCCTGGATGTTGGAAACCTTGATTTGGTGCAGGATAGAAATTACCTTGGTTTTGGTAACCTTGGTTCATTCTAGGTTGGTTCGATTCGGTTTTGCATGTTATGATTCTGGTTAAAACCGGGTGGTGCCCGATTAGTGTTAGCACGGTAGTGTGGTTCATTTTGAGGACGGTATTGATTACCTCCTTGATGTGAAGCACCGGCTAGAGCATTGGCTTCAAATGGACTACCATCGGTGGCAATACAGTTGTAGTATGCATGAGGACCACCACAAGTAACACAACTCTCGACTTTCTTCACTTTACCATATGTTGGTGTCTGAGTGAAAGTGACTTTCTTTTGGTTAGCAAGAACCAAAGCCCGAACAATATCTGTGAGTTTGTCAATCTTAGCATCGGTGCTAGATGTACTCACGGGGGATGAAGAAGAAGGTCCAGCATTAGACTGATATGTCTTTGCTCGGAAAGGGCGGACTTGAGATTTGTTCTCAATGATTTGCAAGGCTTCTTTGGTAGTCTTGCTCAGAAAATTACCTCCCGCGGAGGCATTCAAAGAGTCTTGATTAGTCTGGTTGAGACCATTATAGAAAGTATCCATTTGCATTAACTCGGTAAAACCATGATGCGGACACTTGCGAAGCAATTCTTTGTAACGATCCCATGCCTCCCTGAATGATTCATCAAATCTCTGAGAAAATTTCATTATCTCATTCTTAAGACTTGTGGTTCGGGATGGAGGATAGAACTCGTTAACGAACTTGGTGACTAGATCCTCCCATGTCTCAATAGAACGAGGGGTTGTTTCTCAAGCCAATTTCGGGCTTGTCCCTCTAGAGAAAATGGGAACAGAAGAAGCTTGATAGCTTCATGTGGGACATTCTTGTACTTAATGGTAGATGCAATCTTGTTAAACCATCGAATGTGTGCATGAGGATCATCCCGCTCAAAACCATAGAATTGGCTTTGGGTTACTAGATTAAGCAACCCGGTTTTGAGCTCAAAGGTATCAACCACGATGGTTGGGACAACAATAGCATCTCCGTAACCCTCGATGGGTGCTTGGAGAAGCTCATTCATGGGCTTATCTTCTGCCATTACGACAGGTGGTGGTGGTGGTAGGCGTTCCTCGATCCACGGCTGAAGGAGCGAACGTCCTCGTCTACGAGGAATCTTTCCTAGTTCAGAAAGTGGACTTGTAGAACTGGAAGAACGAGTGCGCATGCACTAAGTTTAAAAATCAATTTTCAAAACAAATGCGAGGCGAAACGACAAGTGAACTTAACCAATAATCATAAATGAAATGGCTTCTTTGAAAAAGGTACACCAAATCACAAGGACACAAAGGCAAGTTTTAAATCTGTTGTTCGGGAACTTATTATGGTCACACCCCCAGTTAGTAGGTGTACTGCCTTGATTTGCGGTGGTTGATTTTTATGTATATATTAAGTACCACTGAAAAGACGTAGGTATAGATTTGTGCGGATGGGTTTAAAAACTTTTGGGCAATATTTTTGGATCGTCTCGTTTAACCAAATCGTATTTCTTTAAGAATCACCTCAAAGAAAATACAAGATAGAAAACGTTTCGATTGTTTTGTTGTTTAATATTGTTTTTGGGTTTGTTAACACTTTAGGAAATGTGCTAATGAACTTTTTTGAGATTTTATATCTTTACAAAAAACTTTTTACAAAAGATGGTATATGTGCAAGAATGGGTCTGGAAAAAGTTTAACACACGCTAAAGCCTCCGGCGGCGTAAAATTTGATTGGGCTCCGAAAACAGTCAAGCTATATCACACAAGCTAGCCACTTGTGAATGGCTAACCGTAATAAACTTAAAACCGCCGAAACCAATACAATGAAGATCAGAGAATATAATGAATTTCCGGGTCGTTAAGTCCCACGGAGACTCAATGGTGTGTGAACACTTGATCAGATGATAGAATGATCACTAAGGATAGTGATCAGTAAAGATTTTGATTGAATTATTACACTACTGATTGATTGGAATGAATTTGGACACAGAATTGGAAAGCACAACAATCAGATAAGACAAACGTAAAACATACGTTTAAAAACTACGTAAACGTACAAAATAAAAAGTGAAATCTAAGAAATAAAAGACCTAAAAATATGAAAATGACATTTTTGAAAACCTAAAAATAAAAGAAAATTATTAGAAAATGAAAATTATTTTTATAACTATTTATTTAATTATTATTAATTAAAAACTATTTTAAACTATTTATTAAATACTCTAAAATAAAAGAAAATATGAAATAAGGCTAGAAAAATAAAATTAAGACTTAGAAAAATCTAAAATATGATAAAACTAATTTTAAAACTGAAAAGATATTTTTATGCTTTTTAATTATTTATTACTAATTATTTAATACTTTTAACTATTTAGAATTCTAATAAATACTAAACAGATTATGAAAATTATGAAACTTTTTCTAAAAATAACTTAAGGTGACAGAAAACTAAAAAAATATAAAAACTAGATTTGCTTATTAATAAGATGAAAAAAAAATCAAAAAGCTAAAAACTATTAAATAAACGCTATCACTATTTTTAAATTGATATTTTTCTGGATTTTCTTTTTGAAAACTACTTAAATACTTAAAATATGAAACTTTAACAAAGGCAAAAATTTTACAACTTAATAATAAGCTGTTTGAGAGATTAAAAGCTCAACAATGGGCTTAAGAGCTTATTTTGATGAATTAAGCTCAAATAAGCTCACAAACTGGAATCAAGTGTAGAATAAGATGCAACAAGCTATAAGCTACTAATATGAAGTTAAAATACACAAATAAGCACACTGATAAGATGGAAATAAGCAGATAAGCACTTATGATCTAGTAGTCAAAAGACAGAAATGGGACAAAGTAAAGGCTTATTGCAGCCCTACCAAAAAGCTAGAAAATGGAAAATGAAGCTTGGGACCTCAAGATAGCTTGTTTGGCTTTCCAAAGAACCAATAATCACAGTATGAGGCCAACTAATAAGCTATCTGTGAGCTTATCAAATTGGACCTACTCACTATGCACTGGTACTTTCAAACAGGGGTCCAAAAGAAATAAGAAAATAAGCACTTAAAAAGCTGATTAAAGGAAAACTAATATTTTTCTAATTAAGTTTAGCAACTGAACTTTGATAACCCAAAAGCTTTTAAGCTAAATCTTACTATTAAACACACAGTGAAATTCTAAAGTTTATTCAAAAATGACCAAATGAAAATTTGACTTTTTATAAAAACCAAAAGAGTTGACTAAAATGAAATTTGATTTGATCCTGTGAACTGAATAAGATGTATTAAGGTATATAAAGACTGATTTGATCAACACTAACAACTTACTAATACAAAATCATGATCATGAATCATGAAATTCAAACAGTTAACACACAAGACATGATCAAAAGTATTTTTGACTTTTTGACAAATAACCACTGGTTTTTCTTGTTAAACTGAGATATTAGGTGTGTATGTGACCTGAACAAGCACAAACAATCAATACAAACAAGACCTAATATGGTTTAAACAAGCAAATCCAAACACCCTTATATGACTGTTTTGGAACTTTTTCAAAGCAAATCACAAATTTAAACCATAAAACTAATTGCAAACTTTATATAATCATTAAATAAGACTAAATAAACATGAACCAACAGTGATAACAACATAAAACTAAGAATTTAGGCTTAAGCTATTTTAACTGTCAAAATGAAATTTTTATAAACTACAAATTTAAAAGAACAACAAACTGATTTTAATGCTTAAATATACTTAATTATAACTAATGAACATAAAGAAACAGAAATTCAAACTAATGAACACTCCAAACAGTAAAATGCCAAAATGATCAAAAGTGCTTACAAATGGCTATCCAACTGAAAACACAGAACCAAGATCAAAGATCACTCCTATAGGCTTACCACTAAGCCACTAACCCAAGGCCATCCAAAATTCACCCTGCTCCAGCTGTGATCACCATTTCCATGGGATTTTTGATTTTTCAACTAATTATTTGGTATTTTTGGTGATTTTTCCTTTTTGATTCTAAACTGAATTTTAATGTATCTAATAGCTTTTAGAAGCTATCTAGGAGCTTACATGTGCTTATTCAGTCCTTGAAAACATCTAAAAACAACACTGGAACATACATGAGATTTTTGGAAATGAAAACTGCATAAACTTGAAAATATACTTAAAACTTGAAATTGATACTTGCAAAAGGTTTATACTACACTGAAAACTTGAAATACAAAGCTTCAAAACTAAAACATACACTGAAAGTTGAAATTAAGCTAAAACGACATGGATAAACTAAAATTATGCTAGATATGTTGATACATTGCATCTCTTTCTCTTTATAATGACTTTTGAGACTCCTTGTTGACCTCTGAAACTTTCCCACTCATTTCCAGCCATTGGATTGGCCAAAATCATCACATCCGTCCATTTGGATTTTTGGCGTAATTTCTTCTTAAGCGGTTTAAAACATTAATGGATTTTGGGAAGATGTGGAGGTGGAGGGGACAAGGTAAGGAGGGGGGATGGATAGGAGCAAGTGGTGTGTTGAAAAAGATGAAATACCAGCTCGGTATTGGATTTACGAGCTATGTGAGGGGGATGAACATGAGGGATTTTTGGCGCGTTTGACTTGCTTTGACCGTTTGATATTATTAACGGGGTGGGTCAAAATGGATTATGACTGGGGTCAAAATGTATATTGGCCTAGCTCAAGGGTCAAGTTGGGATTGGGCTTGTGAGATGGGCCAGCTAGTATTGGACTTGGATTGGGGCTTTGATATTAAAATGTGTCCATTTGGTTTAGTAGTGATAACAAGGACCAATTTTGCAAATTCTCTAAACTTGAGGGACTGAACATGACACTTTTCCAAACTTATCACAAGGACCAAACTTGACAAACTTTGATAGTACAAGGATAAAATTTGATCATTTTCCATTTTAAAATATCCAAGGACTAAATTTGACATTTTTCAAAGTTTAGGGACCTTTTCTGCCATTTGACCAAAGAATCATTCAAGGACCATTTTTAACAACTTAGAATATTTCAGGGACCTTGAATGATAAAACTCCTCATTTTTGAATTCCAGGGACTAGATTTGACAATTTTTGAAACTTGGGGGACTAAAACTGCCAATTTTGCAAACTTGAATCATTTTTCATATGATTTTGATATTTTTGAATTTAAAACACATAAAACACTGATTTGTGATATTTTCATCATTTTAATGCATTTCTGATTGTTTTCAGATGATTTTGCAGTTTAGATTGTACAAAAATGATGAGTATTTAGACACTCATCAACAACGAACTTGGTTAAGTGGTATATATAAAACCATGGGTTATGGGTCAAAACCATTTGCTAGTATTTACCCATTTAGTATATACTTGTATTTACCCATTTTAGCATACTTAGTTTAAGTATATGTTTAACGCAATTATGTAAACACTAATTGTTTGTACATATGTATATAAATCATAAAATCACTTGTACTTGTTTTAGTGTTTTATGTGAAAGCGTAAGTGTGTCAGAAAACTATTAGTTCAAACCATTTACTCATTCTATTTGTTTCGTTAAAATGATTTTACGTTTGTTATCGACAAAACATTAGAAGATCGTAAAATATAAATAAACGTTTTTACGGCTTATTTGTATTAACAGGAACCATATGAGGGGCGATGTCTTTGAGTCCCCGTTATCTGAGACTAGATATGTAAGTATAATTTATTTTCAAAGTCACCCATTTTGATGAAATATAATGCATCACGGCTTATATATTACTTTTCTTGTTTTTTGTAACTAAACAGAACGAGATGATACGGATGCGGGAAGAGAGCACCTCCGATGGGACCCGCATGACTGACCGCAAGATTCTGCGTTGCCGTGATTGGTGGTAACAGCGCGGTCATATTCCTGGTGTAGGTCAGGTCTTACCCGGCGGTGGAGTGAAGGATACCTTTAGCGCCTCCCGACCTCGTGATGAAGCGGACGTGTCCTCAATGCGGGAAACAGTGCAGAAACAGACCGAGGAGCTCGGTACACAGAGGAGTTAGATGGAGCAGGTCATGGAGTTTGTGAGGTCATTCCCGGGTTGGCAATAGCTACTACAGTACGCCCCGGGATCAAGTGCTACTCCACCAGGTGGGTCGGGATCTGGTGCTACTCCAGAGGGTGGGTCGGGATCTGGTGCTAATCCATCCGGTAAGTCTAGAGATACCGGGGACGGGAGTGGGGGTAGTGGGGTTTGAGATGCCGATTTATGTTACTTTAACACGTTTTGGATATGTTTCTAGAGAATAACATGGATTATTATATTGTTTATGTGCATTATGTGCTAGGATTCCCGTAAATGGATTATACGTATAGTTTTGGACCATTTGCGGATAGGTAGCTTATGTATAGTTTTGTAGATGATCATGCGTTAACGGTTTAGGAAGCGTTTTGGCGATTTTGGAAAAAGATAACTATGTTAGCGAGTGATAGGTATATATGATATTATGTTTAGCGAATTTGTGTTGTTGTAGCATAAAACAGGTTCCGAAAAAACAGGTTGTGACATTGTAGATTTTTTCCGGAAAATTTCCGGAAAAAATCTGGAAATTACCCATTTTGCAGCAATATTCTGCAAAATGGGTCAGTTACTTTTGCCGGGGACATGTCCCCGGCGAAAGTGCAAAAGCAAATTTCATTTTTCTACTTTCACCGGGGACAAGTCCCCGACAAAAACGAAAACACAACAGTAGCGTGTAGTTTTTGCAAGGGACATATCCCCGGCGAAAGAGATTAGCTCAACAGTGGTAGTCAACTTTGCCGGGGACATGTCCCCGGCAAAAAGAGTGCCACGTCGGACTAATAATTTAATTATGTGATTAAATTAATATTCAAAAACAATTTTCCCCGGGGACGTGTCCCCGGCAAAAACAAATGCCATGTCGGACATGTTTGACCGGTGACATTGGGCTGTGGGACGCACATGTCCCCGAGAAAGGTTATAACTAGTCCCCGGGGAAAGTATTCCAGAGAGGGTATTACCGGGGGACTTTCATCGGGGACTTGTCCCCGGGGAAAGCTTATTGAGTTTATGATATATGACATACAATAAAACATGTAGACACCACAGAGTACACAGCGGAAGACTTAGAATCATAACAAATAAATAATTAACTAAATATGCGTAACGTACCTCTTACAATTGGTAGATCTCTTCAATGGATGTGACAAAGTGGTTTAACGAGTTATCCCTTACCGTTTTATAACTCAAACCAATTGGTGTAAGAATAGTGTCTTACTACCACGTTCTTTTACACACGAATTACCAAACGAATTAAAACGATTGCTAGATCTACAAAACCTTGTTTTAGAAAAACAAAACCAAACACCCTATGAAGAATGTTGGCCGATTTTTGCAAGAGAAGAACAAAGAAAATATTAGGTTAATGTGTGTGCACAAAAGCTATGAAAAACATTAACCCTAGCCTTTGTATTTAGGGATAAGTGTTTCTAAATGTATCCAAGTTACCCTGTTTTACTAAGTTGTGTATCAAAAAATTAATCCTCCTAAACAATGCAAACAACTTACTAATCATACTATTATATACATCATTTATCATTTGTTTAAAATTATTTACATAAATCGTCCTTGTGTTAGGACCAAATTAGCAAGAAGGTCCTTACTTTCAAAAATTATTTGCATAACTCGTCCTTGTCGTTAGGGTGCCTGGTGCCACCGGCATCGAACCGGTGGGTTTGTGGGAAGCGCATTATACCTCCCTAAATATATTACATAACCCTTTCTAAAATATAATAGCCCAATTCAAAATTATTAAAAGGTTCAATTTAGTTTTTGGCCTATCAATTTAAGTTATATGGACGTAAAAATAAATAAATATACCATCGACTTCCTCTTTTCAATGGTATTGGGGAATTTTTTAGACTTCGTTAGAACCTGAAAATCGGCGTCATCAAAAATCAGCGTCCTTTACTTAAGGAAGTTTAAACTCTTTTTGTGCTCTTTCCAATGGTATGCTAATTTTTTCGACTTCCTTCACCTTCATTTTCGCATTATTTATTATCGTGTTAACACTAATGACGAGATTGTAAGTTGTTGCATTGCGAGTTATAAAATCTTTAACAAGTTAGGGTTAGGGTTGAAAACCTCCCATGGCGGCCACTATAATGCCCCAGGGATACCGAATCTTTTCCATATTAAGATTTTACACTACAAGTCTCTCTTTACATTTACGGTCGTTAGTTATTTTCGTGTCGTTAGGCGAGTTTTGTATAATAATTAATTGTAATCATTTAACATTAATTATTAAATTTACTTCTCATTCGTAATGTGTGCAATCCCGTGGTCATGAGTTCGAATCCGGACATTCACGTATTTATAAATATATACATTTCCAACAGCTCCAACTTGGATATGTTTACAAAACGTGAAATGACATTGGTTAGCGTCTAGCAACACGGCAATGCCCCCGGTACAACTCGTGTATGGTTTTCTGAAGAAAAACCAAGTTTCGATGATTCATCATCATATTCATCATTTTGTTTCTAATATTATGTTAATAAGAATATGGATCTCACTCATTTCTTAATTAACTATTCTGTTTCTCGCTTTATGTGATTGATCAAGATTAACAATTCTTCTGAACATATTCCAGAAGACCTTGGGCATGGCCATGCAAACATCTTAACAACCCTACGAGGGGCCCAGCAGTATTATACTTCAAAATAAATTTGATGGAAACAAATCCCGTTATGACTACAAGAAATCATAAATTTAAACACTTCTAAAACAATCCTTATAACTACGATTCATGGCGTTAGATTGCTACAAAAATGCACTACATCCATGACATATCTCTCGTATCTCAAGTCAGAGGATAAATATTCATGATATACTTAATGACTAAGATCCATAAAGAATCATCATGTAGGTGGGATAAGTCCTATACTCAATTCATTGAATATCATCTGAAATTAGTCATGCTACGCATCAATATACTTTCAAGTATATCCTAACTAATACTCAGATTTGTCTTAATTCAATATCATTCCCATGTTATTGATTGACAATGGACTATTTAGAATAACGTAAGTTATTCAAGGATTTAAACATGCAAATATAGGATAACATTATAATAAATGAATAATAAACATAACAAAATACTTTATTTCATTTCAATAATACCGACTGGTCAAGTTTTGAGCAAACGCCACATCAGGCCTTGTGCATCGCACCGCATACATGATAGATCCTACAGCCGAAGCATAAGGAACTTTCTTCTTACGCGCCACCTCTGCAGGTGTTGAAGCCGACCTTGAAACCATGATTTACTTACATCGGCAAAAATCCCTTCTTGGAATTTTGCATATTGAATCTCTTCAATATTTGTCAATGTAAGCACTTTGGCTTAAACCAATTAGCCGCCTTGATCTATCCCTGTATATCTTGATTCCGAGTATGTATGCTGGTTCCCCTAAGTCCTTTATCGAGAAACATTTACCAAGATAGGCTTTCACCTCATTTAGACTTGGTATATGATTTCCCATGATTAATATGTCATCGACATACATAACAAGGAAAGTAACATGACTCCCACTAGCTTTGTGATATACACACGGCTCATCAAGATTCTGAGTAAATCCAAAACTTTTGATTTCTCCATCGAATCTTTTATTCCATTGCCTTGATGCTTGCTTCAGTCCATAAATGGACCTTTTAAGCTTGCATACACGGTTAGGAAATAATGGATTCACAAACCCCTCAGGCTGTGCCATATAGATGTCTTCATCTAGACGACCATTGAAGAAGCGGTTTTGACATCAATCTGCCAAATCTCATAGTCATAGTGTGCAGCTATAGCTATGAGAATCCTAATAGCTCTTATGTCCGCTACAGGAGAAAATGTCTCCTCGTAATCAATGCCATAGGTTTGAGTAAAACCTTTAGCCACTAGACGAGCCTTGTAGGTGTGTACATTGCCATCCATGTCAGTTTTCTTTTTGAAGATCCACTTACTTCCAACGACTTTAGCTTTGGGAGGAAGGTCAACTTCAATCCAGACATCATTATCTTTCATGGATTGCATTTCCCCATTCATAGCAATATGCCATTTATCCTTTTCAGGATCAGTCATGGCAGCCTTATAGTTGGCAGGTTCATTAAGATCCCCAACTATATTTTCCTCAACCTCTACGTTAAGACATAGGCGGTCGGTGCACGTATAGTCCTTTCGGACCTACGAATGGGAACAACCGGGAGGCGCCTAAGCTTTCGGCTCTTCTTGAAGTTGGCTAGTATTTCGAAGGTGTTGTATCTTCTTGATCATATTCCAGATCATATACTCTCCCACTGAGTTCTTGATATATGAGATTCCTTTCAAGGAAGTCTCCATACCTAGCCACTATGACTTTGTTCTCAGGTGGGTAGTAGAAGTAGTAACCCATAGTTTCCTTAGGGTATCCTACAAAGATCTGAGTTAACAGACGGATTGGAGCTTATCTGGTGAGTCATGTTTAACAAACGCCTCACATCCCCAGACCTTTAAGTAAGAAAAGTTGGGAGCTTTTCCTGTCCATATTTCATATGGAGTTTTAACAACCTTCTTCGTTGGAACCATATTCAAAATGCGAATAGCATTTTCAAGGGCATAATCCCAAAAAGTAAAAGGAAGAGTCGTAAGTTCAAACATTGATCGTAGCATGTCAAGTAAAGTACGATTTCTCCTTTCAGATACACCATTTTGTTGTGGAGTATAAGGAGATGTGAGCTGCTGGATAATTCCACACTCAGCTAAGTAATCTTTGAAATCTTGACTTATATACTCACCACCTCTATCAGATCGAAGAGCTTTAATCTTCTTACCGAGTTGTAATTCTAATTTACTTTTGAAAACCTTAAATGTTTCAAAAACTTCATGTTTATGTTTAAGTAAATAAACATAACCATAACGACTGAAATCATCCGTAAAGGTTAAGAAGTAGGTAGCACCACGTTTTGACACATGTCTAAGTGGACCACACTCATCAGTGTGTATCAATCCAAGTAGATCAGAAACCCTTTCTACTTGAGGTGAAAAAGGTTTCCTTGTCATCTTTCCAGCTATGCAAGACTCGCATTTGTCAAATGATTCATCATCTACTGTTTGTAAAAGCCCATCGTGTTGCAGATTTTCCATGCGTTTCTTGCCTATATGGGCAAGGTGACAATGCCAAAGATAAGAAGAGTCACAGTTCGACTTGCTCTTCTTATTGCTAATGCTATACAACGAATTATTTTCATTAGATATACAACCATCCATATCAATTTCAAACACACCAAGCATAGGAATTGCATTAAAATAAAAAACATTATTAAAAGAAACTGAAATTCCATAACTGGTAAAAGTGTGCATAAAACCAATATCTTTCAACAAAGAAACTAAAATAACACCTCTAATAATGGAGGGTGCATAATGACAATTATTTAGTTCCAAAATTAAACCCGAAGGCAACACTAAATCAAAAGTCCCTATGGATTCGACAACTGCACGCTTTCCATTTCCAACGTACAAGTATCTCTCTCCACAGGCCAGCTTCCTTGCTCCTCTAAGTCCCTGCGATGTATTACAGATGTGAGTACCACATCCTCGTATCATATATCCGAGGAATTTTGCTTATGAGGAAAAGAAAATAATTCAAACATAAAATACACGATGAGCTAGGCACCATCTTATTTTTATTACGAAGGCACTCATTCGGATATACTGGGCAGTTCCGCTTCCAGGTGACCGGTGAGTTCTGAGTGGTGGCAAGCTAAATCCTTCTTAGGATTTTCCTTTTTCTTTGCAGGGTTCTTCTTAGGAGTTGGTGGGATGACAACTTGTTTCCCCTTTCCTTTTCCTTTCCCTTTCTTATCTGCTTGCGGCTTTGGCTTATTCACCCTACCACCTTATATTGCTAGTACAGCAGGTGTAGGAGCCTTCTTTGGCAATCTCTTCTCGAAGTCTACAAGCATTGCATGTAACTCATTCACTGTTTTCCCCGCGCAATGCATGTTAAAATTTCGCACAAAATCACCAAATCGTTCTTGATTAAGGGAGTGATTGATGAGGCCGACACATACATCATTGGAGTAACCACAACCGAGCTTCTCCAATTGGTCCAAGTGATGTTTCATCTCAAGGATGTGGTCGGAGACAGATTTTCCAACCTCCTGCTTGCAGCTATGAACCTTTTCAATTAGTTCATACAGTTTAGCTGCTGGTGGCTTCTCAAACATACGTTTGAGTTCATCTAGTATGCTCATAGGCGGATAGTGCTCAAATTGTTTTTGCAATTGAGCAGACATCCCCGAAAGCATTAGACACGCCACATCATTATGCTTCTCATATGCAACACGATACTCCTCTTGTTTTAGAGCAGTAGCCGTGTCGAGAAGAGCATTAGGCAGAGGTGTAGTCAAAATATCAAGTCTTTTGGCAACAAGAAGGATGATCCTAAGTGCACGATGCCAATCATTGAAATTAGGCCAGTCAGCTTGTCTCTTCCAATCATATCTTTGAAAGCAGAATTTATTAAGCTAATAGTGTTATCAGGTTGATGAGCCATCTACAGAAAAAGTTCAAAAAATCATAATTAGTATTTTGATAATTTTCCTTTTCAATAAACAATAAATACCCAAGGTTCATATTCATATAACCAATTAATTATTATTGAAAACTAGGATCCAAATTGTCATAATCTCATCACGTCAGTTGATCTACTAGTAATGAACCTTATACAAAATGGTAGAGCTTTTGCTCAGTTGCCAATTTCAATTGCAATTCCTAGATTTATGGGATTTACATATAGCTAATTTCAATTGCTATGTAAACATGTTTTATCCCATCTTATGCCTTGAGTTGCCAATTCTCACCGCCTAACTCAATTAAGTTGTCCAACTTAAGAAACTGCAAAATCGTCCATGCCCGTTCTCACGACACGTGGACATTTTACCCTTTGATTACGATTTAAGTCACGTTCTCACTCAAATTAAAGGGTAATAATTTTGATGTCAAATCAAATATGTACAAAGATGTCATGCATTCATCTTCGTAGCATAGTTTTTATTAAAACATTTATCCTTGTTTTAATGATTTAAGCTTTTCATCATCAAACTTTAATCGAGGTATTTGATAACCAATTAAAGAATCACCTTAATTACCACTATATCCTACTACTGCATGAGTCATAAGACCCAAGTTATTCGGATAATTACCACAAAAGTGGTGCGTAGAAATTAAAGTAATTCACCCTTAAGATTTTATGCACACATATAGGAATACTTGGTAGCTCCATTAAGACGCACAAATGAGCGGAGAATCAGGTCAGCACGAAGCATATTAAAAACCCTTATCTTTAGGGTCACAATTTAGTGCGTACCATCCTTATACCCATCACACAGTTTGTCATTAATGGGTGAGCCGTTCTAACTATTTTGTGCAAAAAATCAATCAATTAAACGATTACGATTACTATGCTTAAAAATACATGTTTCACCATTGTTTAGGTCAGTTTATTTTTCTTATAAAAATACCCTTGTTACTGATAACAAACAAGCAAGTATTTTAAAAAATAAACAAATAAACAATGAATGCATAACATAATAATAAGTCATGCATGTCAAATAGCCACATGCAAACCTTTTTGATAAATCCTATTAATAATCAATTCTAGATATGTCAATATGTATATGTTTAATTAAGACTCTCACCCATTTTCAACAATGTACAAAGTGAGCCACATGCATCGATTCATCGATTGCGTGAGTCGAAATCAAACACATACCACATAGCACATAATTGATTAAATAATAATAATTGAGGTCTTCCCCAATTTAAGAT
The DNA here is from genome assembly GCA_910596185.1 of Chrysanthemum makinoi. Taxonomy (NCBI): domain Eukaryota; kingdom Viridiplantae; phylum Streptophyta; class Magnoliopsida; order Asterales; family Asteraceae; genus Chrysanthemum; species Chrysanthemum makinoi. The sequence continues at coordinate 100,946,970 of OU343222.1, forward strand.
CTATCAAAATATTTTGTGTATATCACTTAACCAAGTAAAACATACAATAAAAACAGATTCATGATAAAACATGCATGTAATTATCATGGATATAAATCACACTTAACAATTAATGCAATTAAATATAGTTACGCAATACACATAAAATTGCATGCGACCTAGGGTTTCTAATCCAATTAAAACTGAAGTTTACAAAACCCTAATTAGGGCATCAAAAAACGCCCCCCAAAACAATTAGGGTTTAGGTTTTGCAAACCCTAGATCTACGCATACAATTAATAACACAATCATGTTTATATTATTTATGTGTTTTAGTAATTAATTACTTGTTATACAAGGCTCTGAAACCACTGTTGAGTTTATGATATATGACATACAATAAAACATGTAGACACCACAGAGTACACAACAGAAGACTTAGAATCATAACAAATAAATAATTAACTGAATATGCGTAACATACCTCTTACAATTGGTAGATCTCTTCAATGGATGTGACAAAGTGGTTTAACGAGTTATCCCTTACCGTTTTATAACTCAAACCAATTGGTGTAAGAATAGTGTCTTACTATCACGTTCTTATACACACGAATTAACAAACGAATTAAAACGATTGCTAGATCTACAAAACCTTGTTTTAGAAAAACAAAACCAAACACCCTATGAAGAATGTTGGCCGATTTTTGCAAGAGAAGAACAAAGAAAATATTAGGTTAATGTGTGTGCACAAAAGCTATGAAAAACATTAACCCTAACCTTTGTATTTATAGTGTTATAAAATCTTTGGGAACAAGTTAGGGTTAGGGTTGTGAAAACCCTCCCATGGCCGGCCACTATAATGCCCCCAAGGGATACCCGAATCTTTTCCATATTAAGATTTTACACTACAAGTCATTCTTTTTACATTTAACGGTCGTTAGTTATTTTCCGTTAAATACTTAACGATCATTAGACGAGTTTTGTATAATAATTAATCGTAATCAATTAACATTAATTATTAACTTTAATTCTCATTCGTAATGTGTGAATCTCGTGGTCACGAGTTCGAATCCGGACATTCACGTATTTATAAATATATACATTTCCAACAAAGCTTTCACATGGGACTTGTCCCCGGCGAAAGCCCTGATATTTCGCCTGCAAAACCTACGATTGTTGTAGTGCGTGCTGACAAAGGTCTTTCTTAGCAAAGTTGGCAAAGGTAATATGAGCTACAAGAGGTCCAAATGCCACTGAGTAAATGAAAGCATGTTTACCGTCATTTGTCTTTAGTATGATTTGAGTTCTAGTGGGTACATCTCAACACTTCAGCTTGTAACCGTTTTGAATATGATGGGTTTTGTGATATGTGTTGAACCACTCATAATAAACCGGGAGCTTTACGGCTAAACATGCATTTGATTAGACGAACAAAATCTATAACAAATGTTTACAAAGTATTAATCTCGTATAACAAATGTTCAAAATATGTTTACAAAGTATTTATCACATACAACAGGATGTTAAAAAATGTTTGCAAAGTAACAGGGCCATCTCATGAATTGGCGAAATTTTTGAGGGTCCTGTACGAAATTATATAATGAGACATTTCGTTAACCAATATTATATATAAAGTGTCGCCGTTTAAAAAATATAATGCAATTATTTATCTAAACGTTCTAACATATTAACTATTTAAGATATTTTCTCATTTAAATACTTTTTTCTTCGTGAAAACATGTCTACATATGCATATAATTATTAACGGGACAAATTTTGAGACCCTAAAAATTCTGAAGTCCTGAACGATAGCTAACCTTGTACACCGTCAAAGAAGACCCTGCAAAGTTGTATAAGAAAAAAGACCAAAAGTCATAAGAAAACAAAATTGAAATACAAACGCGTACAAAGCATGAAGAAAGTCGTCTTCAATGATAATTCAGCATTTAAAAGTCACAGACAAACATTTACGTACTCCATATACATAGAGAACATTTACGTACTCGATATACGTCATACATTCAAGTCAACAAAAATAAAGCATAAACTCATAAAAAAATGAGCTAAAATGAAAATTATTACCGTAACTTATTGTAAAAAAACTCCGTTAGAAAAAAAAAACTCTTGGATCTTCAGGTTCGTTTAATTATAATTTGGTCAATGAGGTTGTTTTTTTCTTTTTTTCTTTTTTTTTTTATAAGGGAGATTTCCAATCATTGCACGCATAAGTTGGTTTATAATCCCGTTTTATAACCTCGATGCATCATATTGTTTTGTAACTGTGACTAATTAATTACTCCTACTAATTTAAGGAACATTATGATAACAATATAAAAGGTAAATCGCACAAAAATTTATTACACCTAAGGCCGATTCAAATTTAAGTTATTCAACATTATTTATTTATGGGTGAATTGCATATATATCCCTCCAAAGCTTTATAATTGCATATATATCCAATTAAAACTCATAATTGCATATATACCCTTCCAAAGCCTTAAATTTGTCATATATATCCAAGCAAAACTCATAATTGCATATATATCCTTCCAAAGCCTTAAAATTATCATATATATTCAAATGATTATTTTAATAGAAAAAAATATCTAATAATTATAATTGATATATAAAATGACGATTATAACCATTTTTTTTTAACAATTACAAAATATATTTTTATTGTTTTGAATTTTATTATGTCATTTGATCTATATTTATAGGAATTTACGTTTAGATTGAACGATTGATGGTGCAGTTGATATTCTTATTCAAATTCGTCGATAACGAAGACGGTTGAGTTGTCGAACATGGTTGCTCTTTCTTTTTCCTTAAAAAATAAGGATATTTTGTAATTGTTAGAAACATAATACAGTAATAAATAAAATAAGGATTATACCTTTATACTTGCTAATTTTTTTTATTTATTATTTTTTTTAACAATTACAAAATATCCTTAAACCATTTTTTAATAAAATAAAGAGCAACCATGTTCGGCGACTCAACCGTGTTTGTTATCGACGAATCTTGAATAAGAATACCAACTGCATCATCCATCGTTCCATCTAAACGTAAACTCCGATATATATATATATGACATAATAAAATTCAAACCAATAAAAATATATTTTGTAATTTAAAAAAAGTTTATAATTATCATTTTATATAACTATTAGACATTTTTTTTTAATTAAAATAATCATTTGGATATATATGACAATTTTAAGGCTTTTGAAGGATGTATATGCAATTATGAGTTTTGGTTAGATATATATGATAATTTTAAGGCTTTGGAAGGATATATATGCAATTATGAGTTTTGGTTGGATATATATGCAATTATAAGGCTTTGAAAGGATATATATGCAATTCCCCCTTTATTTATTTATTTATTTGTTTACTATTTTTGATTTAAAATATTTAAGTTATTTTTTTTGCAATGTAATGTTTTCCGAAAGATGATATAAGTCATTTTATCTGATAATTGGTAAATTAATGTGACATATCGTTATAATTGAGCATTTAAAATTAATCTCGGCTAAAATTATGCTCGCTAATCGCTTACAAAAATTCGAAAAAACTTTATTTGCATAAAAAAATAACTTCAATACCTTAAATTGAGAAAACAAAATTGATCACCTAAAATTCAAATTGACCTTAAATGTGATATATTTTAGTGCGATTTGCTCAAATTTAAAGTCTATGAGTAATTGACTGGGCAAGCCACGTAGGAGACACGTAAAATTGTTGATGGACAAATGAACTGTGTGACCATATTGACACAAAAAAAAGTACAAGACCTATCCGGGGAAGAAAAAAAGTATACGTACCATATCGGTACATTTGAGAAAGTAGGTGCTTAATTCGGTAGCAAATTTTCGAATTTTGCAACGAATCGTTATTTCATATCAATTAAGGGTATAATCGGTATTTCATATCAAAGTTTTCATTTGTATTGCTTTGATAAATTAGAGGTTAGTTCCTTACTTATATATTACAGTTTTCGGGTTTAAATTTGGCGAAAATTGATGAAAACGAAAACAAATCAATAGTTAAACGGCTTACAAGTTCTTTTAATAAATGAGTAATCTATATGATAAAAGTTGAAAACTTGAATAGCCTTAATGTACATTATTTCGAAAATATTCAATAATCTTTTGTGTGGATCCGCCGTTATCTAGTGCTATGAATAAAATACTTTCATAAACATCTAGTTAATCGTAAATTGGTAACGATACTCGTTATATACTTGGACGAATTACCCTTCTATCTTGACTCCACAACATGCAATATGATGGGATGGGACAGTGCCCACTGGATAGCTGTGTGCACAAGGCTCAATGACATCTTAACATATCAAATCAAACCTCTAAGGCTAGCTTCGTAATTTGCCTAGTTAACAAAACCCATCATAGGAGTTACATGCAATAACACAAACTACTACTAGTGAAAGAAAAGAAAAAAAAAAAACCCTGCATCAATGGCTACCCCAAAAATGAGAATCAAGCTTCTTGTTGACAAAAGAGGCCAAAGGGTTCTATTTGCTGAAACACCAAAAGAATGTGTGGACTTTATTTTCCACATGTTTTCTCTACCTCTAGGTACCCTCATTGAGTTCATTGGATCAAAAGAAATGGTGGGTTGTTTAGGTAAACTCAAAGATAGCATTGAAAGCTTTCGTAGTACTTACCTTCAGCCTGGTGTCAAAAAAGATAACATCTTTAATCCAAAAACACCTTTTAATGGAAACACATTTATGTTGTCGTACAATAATGCTTCTGTTGGTGTGTAACTCCCATAACAGGGTAAGATAATCAACTTCAGCAGAAACAACAACTATTCAGCAGAAACAAATACCACTAAGTAGTTACCGGATATCACTTGTAATCGTGTGATCACTTTCCAAAGTAAACTATTCGACCCTAATGCCTGGGTTACACGAATATCTACTTGGGATAAGACCAAATGCAGTTATGGAATTAGGCACAATTCAATAACCCTTGCGCTTATAAGTGTTTTGTGTTTTCTGTGTGTTCTTCATGCATAATCAGATATTCTATTTATAGGATAATACTCTTGGCTAATTCAATGGAATTATGAGTATTAATCGGCCCATTAATAGCCTCATAATTATCCCCATTATAGCCGTTAGTGGTTACATGACCAATTAAACGTGGTCATTAAGTAGTAGAAACTGCCACTTGAATAGGTCAAAACCGTTACAAGCAGTACTTTCATGGTGCTATCGGTGGTTACACTGCCCGGTGTAAACACTACTTCGATAAACACCACTTCGGTGGAAACAGCGATCCGATGGAAGTCTGCTTCGTGGAAACACTGATAATTAGTGGTAACCACAACAATACTTTCACCAAGCACTACCAATACAAACCACTACAAGAGTCAGGGTGTTCATGGACCTTATAGGTGTACACTCCGTACCTCCTAACCCATTACAAGGTGTGAACTATTCCCACAAATGCACTAAATTTTCCAACAATCCTCTCCAAATTTAGTTCACTTACTTTGCATGAAAATTAAACATCAAGCAAAACATGTGCATAAATGAAAATGTTAGAGTTGAATTTCCATCTTAGTACCTTACACGTTCAAATATTCGAGAATCAGAGTGTTCTAAGAATTGAACCCTTCAACCCATTTGAATACCTGAAGATAAAATACACACAAGTTTTCAAACACTTAAAAGCTCCCGACACTATACAAGCCATGTGTCCATATCCAAATTCATAAATGTTGTAAAAGCTAAAAGTCCAAAGCTTCCTAAAGCGGCAAAACTTCAACATTTACATAGGTGGTTCCTCTTTATTCATGCTCGTGCCAAGCACTTTTTCAAAGAAAATTAACCATTAAGAAGTAAAGACTTCATCCTCCTTTCAGCAGGTTCTGAGCACAACCTTGGGATGTAAAATAAAACATGTGCTCTAGTCCACTTGAATGTTCACTTTCCACATTGAACTAAGCTCCCAAGTTTCCTTAGGAGGGAGTTGGGTGTCCTAGCATTCAGTGACTAAGTTGGACTTAAACCCATCCCTTTAGCAGACTTTATAACCAAGTCTCTAGCCAGACCCTTCATCAAGTGATCAGCTAAGTTCTGTTGAGATCTCACAAACTCTATAGATACCACCCCATTCATGATAAGCTCACGAATCATGCTATGTCTGACACCTAAGTGTCTAGACTTACCATTGTACATCTGGCTATAAGCCTTAGCCAATGTTAGGTCACTAGTTTTACAAACACAAGTTTATAAGAAAGAGATAAGGCGATTGAACAAGTTATACACACACACACGCGTAAGTAATAATACAGTTTAAGCAAAGAGAGTGAATGAGAGAATAACTTGAACAACCAACCTTCAAATGAAGGTTTACATAAGGTATTTATAGGAGGAAAGCTAGGGCAACACTCCTAGTTTCCATCCTTTCCTTAATGGACTAAGGCCTAGGCTTATGGGCCTTCTACATAAGCCTAAGGCTAATTGCAAACATAAAGGCCATAGTAAAGCTAACTATTACATATTAATTACAAACACTTGATTATGGTTTAGGAGTGATTCCAACAATCTCCCCTCAAGTGTTGGTGATGAACGGTGAAGGCGTTGATGTAATAGTAGCGTTGACGTCTTCGGACATTCTTCTTTCTTGTGAGAAGATTTGCCTTGATTTAAACAATCTCCCCAGTGTAGAGAAATTGTTTTTCTTTAAACGGTTCAGCTTTGGCGTCATCTTTAATCTTTGTTCTATGATCATTGTTCTTTGTGATGAAAGTGATAGTATGTTGTTGTTGTCAGCATCAAGTCTACCTCAGTGCCTTACAACAGTGTCTCCACGTCATTCTTCAACATGCTCACACGCTCTTTGGCGTTGGAATTCATCTGATGAAGTTCTTTAAGTCTTTAACTTTATAGATTCTTTGATTTGATGAAGAATCATTATTTGTTGTGTTGCTTTTGGATAGAACTTCTATTAGTAATGATGTTGGCGTGAGCATGAGAAGAATCGCACGATCATCCCGGCTCGAGCTTCCATAAGAAGAAAAACATTTAAACGGTTAGTAATAAGCGGATTCCGACACTTACAAATTTGAACCGAGAGTGTTAACGCATAGTGTGAAAACACAACTCTAATTCTTACAAAGGCCGTTCCTGAATCGAGTCCCACAAGTGAGATAACACGATGTACCGAAGTACACCTACGATTGAGATGAATCGCGAGGTACACCGAAGCATCACCTCACGACTATAGACCGTTTGAGACCACTAAGCGTAATCCACGGGGAGTTACCGAAGTGACTGCTTGGGAACGTTTGATTATGACCCGGCGGAGTTTCCATTCAATCATTAAGGATCACAATTGTGAACCTCTCATAAATGTTCTCGACAGATTGCTAAGATCTGTGAAGGACTCGATAATGTATCACTGAAATTCTTATTGTTGAGTGTCAAGTGATGAAATGTCAAGTGTACCTAAGAGATCTTTTTATGAATCTCGTGGCTCTAGACTCAATAGTGCGTTTTGGTTTTCCTGAGCGGAGACTAGGAGAGGGTCTCCTTCTTCAATACCAGCAATCTCTAAGAGAAAGCCGATAGTTTACATAGGGTTCCTTGTGAGAATGAAACAAGCTTTTGTTAAGAGAAACTTGAGTGGATAAGAAGGTTTAGTGCATGCGTCACTGGGTCCATGACGACTTTTAATCTTCAATACCGGCGTCACTAAGTGACAACCAGTAGCATATGAATTGAACCCGTTTCTGCCCTAAGTTGAATAATCTGGAGGGCTATTTCTTTTCACCATTTTCTTTGCATTTCTTTTTAATTCTTCAACTCCTTCTTTCTCCGATTCTCATTTTCTCCTTTTTATAATCATACCTAAGGACTTCTAAATTCTAACTATTAGTGGTGTCCTTGGGTAGATCCATTCGGCGCTGGCGGATCATAGGACGGTTATTCCTAACCTTAGTCACCTTATAACTTCATGACTAACCTATGTTGCCATTAAAACCACTGTTGTGAAAAATCTCTCAAAGTGTTTGTGAATGAAAAACATTTGAGTACCACTGTTGAGATAAGATTTTGCATAAATACTCCCCTCCATGTGCTTAGGAGTTTTAACGGTTAAAATGCACAGTGAGGAAAGAGAGCGCACATTTTGAATTGATTCACTCAAGATAGACAATCCCCCGTGAGACACGGTTACGTGGCATAGTTAAAGAGTTGCATTGTCAGCTTTTAGGTGACAACTAGCTCTAATAACTACCTTGAAGGTGTAGACAATCCTCGAAGGTTGTCAAACCCGTCAGAGTTCATGTTTACCAAGAGTTTCTCGAATGGTACATTCTACTCAGACAAGTCCTTTGCGAGACACGTTTACATCACTAGCGAACTAGCTTGAAATTATTACCCGTCCCGGACAAGTCTTTTCGAGTTACTAACAGTTAAGATCTCGTCAATTCATGGGTTAAGTCTTATAGCACAAAGATTCATTTGCATTGACACAACATATTTCTTATCACGTATTTTCTCCCCCTCAAAAATGGCATATAAAATGTTATTTTTGAAAAGTTGAGAATAAATATGACCATTTCGAGTGTTGCGGGAAGAATGACCATTTTGAACAATTTGTGAACAAAGTTTTAAGTCAAGTACTCCCCCTCAACGAGTGATATAAACGGTTGAGGTTTTGAAAATCATAAGGGAAAGTACTTGTTCTTTTGAGCAAAACCTTGAAAAAAGAAAGGTTTGATAGGTTTTACTCAAAAGTAAGAAGCTTTCGCTCCTTTTCTAAGGATTGTGGCAGTACCAGGGGTCCTTTATTTACAAGTGCGGGTTGTACACTGTTATGTGTGCACAAGCCATTAACATAATCAATCAAACATCCAAAATTATATGAAGGAAGCAATTCAAGGGGTACCGGAAGTTTAGTGATGTTCCGGGTGTGCAGGCGTTGAAAGCCGGTTATGTTAATCCGGGTCGACCACCGACATAACTCTCCAATCGTAGGGCGATCCCTTGAAACAACCGTTCATCAATCATTGTGATGATCCGTCTCACATCCCTCCTTTCACGAGAATTCCGCTTAGGAGACCCGAATTTTACGGCGTATATCCTTCAACCTGTATGCCATTCCATCCCTAACCAGCTTCAAGGTATGATCCCCGAACTTGTGGAGTTCGCTACATATTAAGCGGTTTCTTTGAAGTTCACTCGGTAAACAACGCCGAAAAGGTTTCGATGAGTGTATATTGAGAAAGCTGGTTGATATCGGGAAGATCAAGCTTTGGAGGAGTGAAGTTGACACGCGTCGATAAGATTCAACAGACCCATGGAGATCTTCTACATGTTCCTTGATGACAATTCGTCTTATGAAGATGAGAAGTGACTTGATAAATTCGCGTTGTACTTCAGTTGAGAATTGTCTCATGCGACCTGGCAAGGTACATGTCTTCGATGTCATTGAGAGACAAATTCTCAAAGTCAGCTTCAGAGAAAGCATAGTCCGGTTCATCTTGTCGTTTGACTACGATCTTCTTTAGGAATGTGTAGTCCCACTTAGACGAAAGGTCAACGTGTATGATGGCAACGATATCCTTAGAACTATACACGGCATGTTGAGACTTGAACGGCGGCTTACGTAGTAGATTCGTCGGTTACGGCGATGATGAATCCCATACAATGCATCTCGGTCGTTATGCTTCCACGTGTTGGAGAACAAGTGATTGGCACGTTCTTCGATGGCTATGCAGTTTGAGTAGACGGCTTACGGAATGGAAGTGTCAAAGATGTAGCGTATTTTCTTGAATCATCGCCACCGTGTAGAAGAAAATCCAAGTCTTTGTTGAAGAAATATCCGAAAGGAATCCTTGGTTCAGCTGGTTGGCCAATTGTTGGTAGAGGTTTGGTCCAATCGGTGTAGTATGGAGGTTGTCCCTTTGTGTGAAGTCAATGTTTGTTTCCGGGTTGAGCCAATCCATGTTGTTAGACATAGCTCGAGCAATGTTTTCAAGGTGATATTCGACCTCGAGGGCACTTTCGGAGCTGTCTTTTAGAAGTTGAAACGCTTCATTCTTGATTCGCTTCAACTCGATTTCGTCATTTTCTTCACGGAACTTTTCTTGCGAATTTTAGCATGCTCCAATGTAGAACCGTCTACCAAATCGACCTTCTTCGGGTAGGGAGTGTTGTTCACAAGAGTAGCAAACCATTCAAATTCCTCTGTTTTATCGTCATCTAGCCATGATACGACGTCGTCTGGCGTCTTCTTCTTCTTCTTTTGAAGGCCTAGATGATGATTCGGTTTCGAACTTGTTTGGGAGAGGTGGGTTGTTGTAGGGGCTGAAGGACCTCTTCATCGTCACCACCCGTATACTCAAAGTGATCACCGGTTTTCGAGTCGGGGTGGTAACTCGGAATCGTCCGAGGTTTTTCGATAGAAGAACAAGGAGAGATCTTTGTTGAGCGGTGGCCGTTGGGAGGTGGAGGCATAGAAGATGATTCACGACTTCTTCGTCGTTTAGCTTCATCATTCTTATCTGATCCTTATCTTCATCGTCTCTAGGATGTTTAGACTTTTCAGACTTTGAATCGCATGCTTCTTGAAGTTGGTAGTCCAGCAATGCTTGAAACAACTTTCCTTCATCAGAAGTAAATGTCCTAGATCGTGTAGACATTTGTGTGACAAGTTTGGCCACCAATTCATTATCCGAGAAAACTACAGGATCAGATGGATTGATTGTGACGGTTAAGGTTGTTGATCTTATAGTTTGCTTGGCTATCTGCATAAGATTCGGATATAGTTGTCAGGTAAACATCTCCTTTGTGACTTTAGGACCGATATCCGAAGGTACTTGTGAGTGTAGCCTTGATCATTACGTCCATCTTCCCTTGTAGATCATCATGCATGAGCTTACGTATGTATTCCCTTTTCATTCTGCATCTTGTCATTCTCATCATGTAGATACTGCATTTGGTCAGCAAACCAATTCAGGTTTTCGTAGAGCATGTCCTTCTTTCGACTTGTTGGACGCTTTTACAATTCTTTTATGAGTATGAGAAATCCAAGATCGAGGTGGCTTCTTCACGATCGGATGATGATTTGGTTGATTTCTTTGATGGTGGTGGTGAAGAGTGAAAAGAAGAATCTGATGATGATGAGATGTGAGGAGACTCGGGTCCTTCGGTGGTCTGAGGTTTTGTCCTCGAGCGGCGGGGCTGTCTAGCGAAACTTATCATAATCGTCATCTTTAGACTTATCTTTCTCTTCATCTTTTCGTTTGAGTCTTCTCTTTGTCACCTTCTTCTTTCTCGGCCTTTTCTTTAACAGGCATCTCAAATTCATACTCAATAGTTTCTTCCACGGGCTTTTGTTGTTGCTCCAAAGTGGTGGTACCAGATCCCTTATCGGGTTGATTAACCGCATCAGGATCTGGTGAAGGTTGAGCACCACTTGACCCTCCGGGGCCACCCATTTGTTCTTTTGCAAATTCTTTTGCCACGTGTTGGAGTCTAAGGAATTTGAACTTCTTCCTATATGAGGTATCCAGTTGCTTTTCTTCTTCATCTGAGCTTTCTTCATACGGCAAAAGTACATGAGTCTTCCCTTTTCCTTTGTCAGCTGGTGGACTTGGAGGTTTAGCTGCGAAGGAGGTGATACGGTTCTGATTCAGAGTAGAAAGTCTCTTCATCGATTCAGTAGCCTCGAGTCCTCGTCCATAAGCTTTCTTTGCGGTTCAGTGTAGGAATAGGAGCGACTTCCTTAGCTGGAACTATCCTTTTCGAGGAGGATTCCTTTGGGAAACTTCCTTTGAATATCTGTACTTGTGACACTTCCAAGATCGCCTCTTCGGTCCTCCGGTAGGTGTACGAGAAGATTTTTCATCAAGATGACCAACTTTGCCTTCTTTTACGACTAACCGATACCTTTTGTATGTTTCAAGCTTTTTGATTTCGGTAGTCAGAAGGTGATCATGTAATACCGCACCCTGTTTCTTTGTTGACGATTCTTTGATTCGGCGGATAGTATGGGTTCAATCAATATGTCGTGATTATCTGGGTCATTGAGCCTCATGGGGATATCAGGATGAAGTCCAAGTGCTCTCGGATCAACAGTTTGGTGTATCAGACATAGGGAATCTTGGAGCCAAGCTTCTTGTGAAATAGCATCATGTCCTCCCATATCAGGTGCTTTGATTTCAAGGTCCTTCTTGTTGATCAACGACCAGAAAATTTGCAGTTCCATGAGCTTGGGATGCTCATAGCCACCGTCACGACCAGAGACCGATTTGGTGATGATCATGTAGAGTGTTCTCCATGGTTGAGGAATATTCTTCACTCCACGTGAGAGTGCTTAGTAATGATTTCTGAAGCTTCATCATAACCAATATCTATCAAGAATTTCAGGGATGTCTCTTCAGGTTGGGGTAGCAAAGAAGTCAGTTGGAGCGATGTCAGGAATGATGAGAACAGCCCATAAGTCAGCAGGAGTGATAGTGACTTGTTTGTGATTAAGTGTCACATTCACTGCACTTTGACTGATCCTCTCGCATAGAATCCCTGGAATTATTGAATGTAGACCTCGGCTGTGGCGAGTGTGAGAGCATGTTACGGTAGGGATGATTCCTAAGAATATCCACTGCGATGAGACAAGAAGATTCTGAGCATGTGAGGGTATCAAAGTCAACCCTAAGGTTGTTCTTTCCAATCTTTCTCGGATAACCCTCGGAAAGATATCAGAATTGTAAGAACTTCTTATGCATCCACATTCATTTGTTCAGCCATGTCATGATCTGAAATAACATTAGCCAAAAGAACCAACATATCGAAAGACATAATGTTAGTCAACGAAGGTCTTATTGTCTAGCTATTGAATGTAAAGTGTCAATGATTGTTACGAGTCCTAAGTCACTTGTTTGTCCAATAGTCCAATGACGCCGTGAAATGTTTCGTGAGTTAGTTAACTTTAAGTTTTAAAGTTTATGTTATCACTTATTGTTCACAACATATCAAACGCTTAAGTTTATTAGTGACATTATTGGATTCGTGACGTTATGATAAGTTTATTAACAAGTTTGTACACGTAACAATTCATAATGAAGGTCAATCAAGGCATAGGCGTAGAATTGGCAAAGTTAAGCGTAAACTGTAATGACATACGCATAGACGAAAGCTTATGCGTAGGATCTTAACTTACGCGTAAGAAATGTTACGCGTAGGAAAAGGGGACCTTATGCTTAGAGCTTACGCGTAGGCGTATTTATACCTTACGCGTAAGGCTTACTCGTAAGAGTAGACCTTATGCGTAGAGGTCACTGTTTACGCATATCCTTCACAGGATACGCGTATTCCCATTGTAGAACCTTATGATCCGCTCCGAACGGTCTATCTTTTATTAGTCAACCACTTGTGAATGGTCAACCATAAAAGTCAAACAGTTCAGAACAAAATGCAATTAAGTCCAGAGGAGTATAGTGTTTCCCCGGGTCATTAAGTCCCAACGAGGTGTGAACACTATAATACAACGAATCTGTGATCGAGTGATATTGAACAGGAAAGGGGTTATGATTGATTTATACTAAGGAATTTAAATCTAATAAAGACTTTGAAGTCCTTCTAATTCTATATTTAAAAACGTTTAACGATTAAAACCTAAAAACGTAAAACTTAAACTAAAACAAGCGTAAGCGTGTAAAATAAAATGTGAAATCGAGAAAACTAAAAGACTCATGAAAATGAAAATTACTTTTAACAATTCTAATAATAAAAGAAAATTTTAAGAAAAAGAAAATTATTTTTAAAACTATTTATCTAATTATTATTAATTAAAAACTATTTTAACTATTTAAAAATACATTAGAATACAAGAAAATAGGAAATTACCCTAAAAAATGAAATTATAAATTGGAAAATCTAAAATATTATAAAACTAATGTTAAAACTGAAAATATATTTTTAGACTTTTTATGTATTTATTATTAATTAAAAATGATTTAAAAATACTTAAAAACTAATATTAAATAAGAAAAGGACTAAATGAGCTAGGAAAAATCTGGAAATTTTATGGAAAATCTAAAATATTATACTAAGCCTGGGAAAAATATAAAAAATTAGATAAGCCCACTAATAAGCTGAATTGGGCAAATAAGCAGTTTGAATAAGCACTTGAAATAAGCAATACGCTATCCAAAAGCTACCATAAGCTACTACAGCCTAAATCTAACCTAAAATGAGCTAATGCAACTGATTGGGACCTAACAAGCACAAGCTAAAGAAAAAAAGCTCGAGACCAGATTTCAACTCTCAACATGCCAAACGGCCATTAATCACCTACTTTGAGCTTACATTAAGCCAGCTAGAAAAATTCCTAAAAATAAACTAAAATGGCCATGATGTCCACAACCAACCAAAGAGCTTAAGTCCTAAATTTCAAAGATTGACTCAGTTGAGTGAATTAAAAATCCACAAAGTTTGGTTAAAAACTGACTTGACACTTTTTTTGAAATCACAATAGGCAACTAACCAAACACCCTTTTAGCAATCTGTTAAGCATAGGTAAGCAAGAAAATCAGTTGGAGAAAAGAACTAAGCTACCAAATTCAATGAACAACTAAATTAAGCTAGACCATAAGCAAATAACTAAACAAAGAGGAAAAAGCGGTTGGCATGTTGAATTAATCTAGGGGATCCTTAACTAATACTACAGGAAAACAAGCAAGGCTACTTAACTCTAATAAGCACTAATTGGCTAGTGTCCAGCTAATCTAACACGAAACACTAATAAATACTAAAATTCCTAAGATAAGCTATGAAAAGCAACTAAAAGAAACTCAAGTTGGTGACACTTTGTGATGTCTGCTGCGATTCTTGTCTGGTTTCCAAGCAATTTTGTAGTACTTTTTGGAGCTTATTTGTGAAAAAAAGTGGACTTTCAAAGCTAAGACAAGCTACAAAAGTAGAGTTAGAATAGCAGAGATTCAATATAAAACAATTGGAGGGTAAGATTTACACGGTAAAGCTTATAAATAAAAATTTGTACAAAGGTGCTTTTAGGCCTATTTCTAGTGAGATGAGAACCCAAAAGGCGAAAACCAAATTTTGGAAACTTTAAAAATTGTGAGGCTATGAAAATTAACTTGTGAGCTTAAACTGAATTCAAACAACTTATGACAAAACACCTTAATTATCAAAAGACAGTATTTAAAAATAGATCAAGACTACATAAAACTCAAATGGAATTAAAAGTGAAAAGTAACTTGCATTAAACTGAATTTAGAGATTGCATGAAAATTAAAATGACAATGAAAACAAGCGAGCTAGAACTCTCATTCTAGACTAAAACTAGAAACTAAAAAACTAACTAAGTGCACAGTAATGGCTACAAGCTTATTTATACTAGGCTTCCAAAATCTTCACATCTCTTGGTTGTGTTTCTTCAAATGAGTCTTCGTGTCAGTCAATGGGGAGACAAGGGATTCCTAAGGTGTCTTGGCTCCATGTGAGGGGATGGTGAGGCAGCCGGAAAACAAAGGTTATGGGTTTTAGGATATAATTTTGAGTTATCAGGGAAAGGTGGGATGGTGGGTAGAAAAAAATTGGAAAAGTTAATTGTGTTTATTTTATTTTATCTTTGTATTTTTGGGTTTAAGAAAAATGGTTTAAAAGGTTAAGATGGATTTTTGGATCTTTGGTTTTAAAATGCAATTTTGGTCATTATCGGTATCGGAAAAATGGTAAAATGGGATTTTTGGGTTCGGGTTAGGTTTTGGTTGTTTTCCCTTGCTCACTCTCGAGCGTGCCTCGAGCTTGAAATGTAGGAAATCGCTTCCCAAGGCATCGTCTTGGCACTTTTCCGATTCATTTCGATTTTTGCTCGTTTTAAGCTCTGTTTTCAATCCTTTTGTACACGAAAGACATAAAACACACTCAGGATATTTTTAACATTTATATAGTCATTTGTGTGTTTATGGTCATTTTTGTGGGTTTAAATAATATAAAATATATGTGTATTTAGACACATATCAAATCCCCACACTAAACTATTGCTAGTCCCTAGCAATCTTTTATGAAAACTTAATAGATTTTAATCTCTTTACCAAAAGCCATTACTTCTGGAGTAGCCAATTGTTTCAGTTCAAGTAAGAACCTTGGTACAATGATAACCAAATGATTTTGAGCAAATCACCGGCTTTCAACGGTTTTGATTTGTCTTTACCAGAAGCCGTTTGCTTCAGGACTAGCCAACTCTTAGATAAAATATCTTTGGTGAGTCGATTACCAATTATGGTTTTCCAACTGCCTTTACCACAAGCCATAAACTTGCGGGCTAGCCAACTCTTCACTAATTAAAGATATGGGGAGTTGATTACCATACAATTTTAGGCAAATTGTAAGCCATAAACGGATTTGATAAATCTTTACCAAGAGCCGTTTGCTCATGGATTAGCCAATCCTTTTGTTTATTAGACATGGCGGATGATAACGTGGTGAGTAAGTGCAAAACACTTACTCCAAAAAAAAATTTTGGCCAAAATTGGGGGAATTGGGTGGTATAATTGCATGATAAAATTCGTGAGAATTCCCCCCCACACTAGAAATGAATATTGCCCTCAATATTCAAAGTACCGACGGTTATGCCGAAACATAGAACGTAAAGGGAAATACTACGGCCATTATTTTTGTGATGATTTAAAAAAAAAAAAAAAAACTTATATACAAAAGCGGGGCAACTCCCCACACTAGAATTGGTACACACGGTGAAAACCCATGTTTAACTACTGTTTTTGATTACCGAGTCGCTAGCTTGACTCGACCCCGTATTCAATTGTTCTTGGGGAAGTAAGTGGAAGAGACAATCTCCATCGGACTTTCATTCAAGATGTTTGTATAAACATTGAAGTCCGTGAAAGTTCCACACCGATGAGGTATACATAGACAGACCCTGGCTGGGTACATGGAAATGCCGGGGTCAAAGATGGTATCTTCACTCCCGAATGAGTGAAGAAAAGAAGAAGTCACGGGATAGGTGAAGAAAAGAAAGAAATTCATGATGAAAATCATGACTAACTCATCTTCATCCATAGGAGAATCCATAATTTCATTATTATGAATCTCATCATTTAAGCTCACGTGATCAAGACAAATCCCGGGTGTGTCATGATCTAAGTGGAAGTTATCATACTCCGGCGGAGATATGATATGAGTGAGTTCACCGGAGAACTCCTCGTGAAGAGAATCAATCACAAGATGTAAATATGTGAATTCTTGTTCCACTGTAGACTCATCACTATCCTCAATCTGAGTATCAAAGAGTGGATTTTCAGAAATTAAAGTGAATTCAGAGTCGAATTCAAATAGAGGATTAGTGAGAGTTGTTTTGAACGCAGAACAAAGTGATCAATATTCTCTATTGGATTGTTGGGATAAGAAGTGAGTGAACGATCATTATAAAGGAGACTTTCAATTTCTCCTAGGTTGGCTTTGAAATCAAAGAGATCATCATCACTTTCGATGAAAGTGGATTGATGTGAGTGAGTTCATCGGTGAACTCCTCAAGAAGAGGATCGTGATGGGAGTGATGCCTCAACATACTTGATGTTTCCATAGAAGCACAATCGTCCGCTAAAATCGGAGAAAGTTTCAAAATGATCTAGAGAATACTCAAGAGGGGGAAGAGAATCACACATATGATCGAAGTTCCTGTGACTCTCTTGTGATTGGGACAAGGTTCTCAACACTAGACTTTATGAATTCGTCCGATTCCTTTTAGAACAGTGTCAAGATGCTCATCCCCCGTGTTTAGAGAGTGAGTGGGAATATTGGGTGTGATAGCAACAGACTGAGGGAGTTGAGAAGGACTAGCATACATATGTTTTACACTTTACATTTGTTCTTACGCTAGTAATTCCATCATAGTCTTTTCTCCCCGATTTTTCATGGAAGGAATTTCAACTGATGAACTTGATGAACCCGTACAAAATTGACGAATATCAAGGGTAACTTCATCATCATCTTCATCGAGAAGAGCAGCATTGCGAAATATAGCACGTGTTTTAGCTGCTTGTTCTTTGACAAGTAATTCTTCCATGCTCTTTTCGTTTCTAGCATCTCGTTCTTTTGCAAGTAATTCTGCAATAGATTCCTCACGAGAGTTTTGAAACGACATAGCCGACTCCTCCTTAAGTTCTTTTAATAACTCGGACTCTTGAGAAGGTGCCGTAGTTTCATGAGGAGTTGCTTGAATCATTTGGTATTGTGGAGGTTGGTCTTGAAATGATGTGTCAAAATTGTCACAAGGAAATGTATTCCCGTTTGACAATCCGGTGACGTGTGGACCTCCACGACTCACAACAAAATGATTGTTATGGCTGGTCATGTGAATAATATGGAATTTGGTAATTTCCAAAGTCCCGAGTGTTACCAGAAAACTGTTCATAGACAAGCGTTTCGGATTGACACTCAAATCCTTGGTGAGGACCTCCACAAAATTCACACAGATATGTCAATATCTCATGATGTGGTGGCTGGTAGAATGAATCAGATGTGTCATGGTAAGGATAGGGAGCTTGGTTATAGACAGACCCATCTCCTGATTCTACCATGCTACAGTCGGGACAATTCCCACCATTATGAGGACCACCACACCATTGGCAACCAAAATGGTGTGGATATGACATAGGAAAGAATCAAAGGTTTACAGAGGGGTTGGGATGAAGAATCAAAGATGTGAGAGGGTAAAGATGGATATTTTTGGATTTTTGGATAAACATGTTGTAAAAACAAAGAATGAAAATATTTTTGGGTTTTTTGTTCGTTGGCTGATTTTAAAATGTTTTCGAGAACCGTTTTGTTTTTATATGATAATAATAAGAAAATATGAACAAGGATGGTAAATATACAATGGGTGTATATTCAACAATTACTTATGCTTCAAATTAGTAATACGCACACCTCCCGGCGGCACCAAATTTTGATCCGCTCCGAACGGTCTATCTTTTATTAGTCAACCACTTGTGAATGGTCAACCATAAAAGTCAAACAGTTTAGAACAAAATGCAATTAAGTCCAGAGGAGTATAGTGTTTCCCCGGGTCGTTAAGTCCCAACGAGGTGTGAACACTGTAATACAAGAATCTGTGATCAGTGATATTGAACAGGGAAGGGGTTATGATTGATTTATACTAAGGAATTTAAATCTAATAAAGACTTTGAAGTCCTTCTAATTCTATATTTAAAAACGTTTAATGATTAAAACCTAAAAACGTAAAACTTAAACTAAAACAAACGTAACCGTGTAAAATAAAAATGTGAAATCAGAAAACTAAAAGACTCATGAAAATGAAAATTACTTTTTAACAATTCTAATAATAAAATAAAATTTTAAGAAAAAGAAAATTATTTTTAAAACTATTTATCTAATTATTATTAATTAAAAACTATTTTAACTATTTAAAAATACATTAGAATACAAGAAAATAGGAAATTACCCTAAAAAATGAAATTATAAATTGGAAAAATCTAAAATATTATAAAACTAATGTTAAAACTGAAAATATATTTTTTAGACTTTTTATGTATTTATTATTAATTAAAAATGATTTAAAAATACTTAAAACTAATATTAAATAAGAAAAGGACTAAATGAGCTAGGAAAAATCTGGAAATTTTATGGAAAATCTAAAATATTATACTAAGCCTGGAAAAAATATAAAAAGTTAGATAAGCCCACTAATAAGCTGAATTGGGCAAATAAGCGGTTTAAATAAGCACTTGAAATAAGCAATAAGCTATCCAAAAGCTACCATAAGCTACTACTGCCTAAATCTAACCTAAAATGAGCTAATGCAACTGATTGGGACCTAAAAATCACAAGCTAAAGAAAAAGCTCGAGACCGATTTCAACTCTCAACATGCCAAACGGCCCTTAATCACCTACTTTGAGCTTACATTAAGCCAACTAGAAAAATTCCTAAAAATAAACTAAAATGGCCATGATGTCCACAACCAACCAAAGAGCTTAAGTCCTAAATTTCAGCAAGATTGACTCAGAATTGAGTGAATTAAAAATCCACAAAGTTTGGTTAAAAACTGACTTGACACTTTTTTGAAATCACAATAGGCAACTAACCAAACACCCTTTTAGCAATCTGTTAAGCATAGGTAAGCAAGAAAATCAGTTGGAGGAAAGAACTAAGCTACCAAATTCAATGAACAACTAAATTAAGCTAGACCATAAGCAAATAACTAAACAAAGAGGGGAAAAGCAGTTGGCATGTTGAACTAATCTAGGGGGATCCTTAACTAATACTACGGGAAAACAAGCAAGGCTACTTAACTCTAATAAGCACTAATTGGCTAGTGTCCAGCTAATCTAACACGAAACACTAATAAATACTAAAATTCCTAAGATAAGCTATGAAAAACAACTAAAAGAAACTCAAGTTGGTGACCTGTTGTGATGTCTGCTGCTGATTCTTGTCTGAGTTCCAAACAGTCTTTGTAGTACTTTTGGAGCTTATTTGTGAGCTGAAAAGTGGACTTTCAAAGCTAAGACAAGCTACAAAAGTAGAGTTAGAATAGCAGAGATTCAATATAAAACAATTGGAGGGTAAGATTTACACTGTAAAGCTTATAAATAAGCTGTACAAAGGTGCTTTTAGGCCTATTTCTAGTGAGACGAACCCAAAAGGGCTGAAAACCAAATTTTGGAAAATTTAAAGATTGTGAGGCTATGAAAACTAACTTGTGAGCTTAAACTGAATTCAAACAACTTATAAAAAAACACTTTAATTATCAAAAGACAGTATTTAAAAATAGATCAAGACTACATAAAACTCAAATGGAATTAAAAGTGAAAAGTAACTTGCATTAAACTGAATTTAGAGATTACATGAAAATTAAAATGACAATGAAAACAACTGAGCTAGAACTCTCATTCTAGACTAAAACTAGAAACTAAAAAACTAACTAAGTGCCCGTAATGGCTACAAGCTTATTTATACTAGGCTTCCAAAGTCTTCACATCTCTTGGTTGTGTTTCTTGATGAGTCTTCGTGTCGAGTCAATGGGGAGACAAGGGATTCCCAAGGTGTCTTGGCTCCATGTGAGGGGATGGGCTGAGACAACACGGAAAACAAAGGTTATGGGTTTTAGGATATAATTTTGAGTTATCAGGGAAAGGTGGGATGGTGGGTAGAAAAAAATTGGAAAAGTTAATTGTGTTTATTTTATTTTATCTTTGTATTTTTGGGTTTAAGAAAAATGGTTTAAAAGGTTAAGATGGATTTTTGGATCTTTGGTTTTAAAATGCAATTTTGGTCATTATCGGTATCGGAAAAATGGTAAAATGGGATTTTTGGGTTCGGGTTAGGTTTTTGGTTGTTTTCCCTGCTCACTCTCGAGCGTGCCTCGAGCTTGAAATGTAGGAAATCGCTTCCGCATCGTCTTGGCACTTTTCCAGTTATTTCGATTTTTGCTCGTTTTAAGCTCTGTTTTCAATCCTTTTTGTACCTGAAAGACATAAAACACACTCCGAGGATATTTTTAACATTTATATAGTCATTTGTGTGTTTTTGGTCATTTTTGTGGGTTTAAATAATATAAAATATATGTGTATTTAGACACATATCACCTTATGCGTAATAGTTATGCGTAGGATTTATTTTTACGCATAACATGACTACGCGTAGGGTAATCCTTATGCGTAGAGATTCAAATGACCTTGATTCTGAATTTTAAGTGTAGCAAGCCTGAAATAAATTCATCAAATCATCAATATTAACACAAAAGTTCATTTTAACAACAAATCATGGCATGAACATTTGTCAAACAGTTATGAGTAGAAAGTCATACGCGTAGGTCAAAACCCTAAGGGTTATGAATTACGCGTATAATTTCTATCCATGGGATTTGCACCAAACAATTTCTGGTAGTTCTAAGATGTTGTGAGAGTCTATAAACCAAATTATAACATCTAAATCGTGGTGAATCAAAAATACCCAAACTCAAGAACATTAAACCCTAATTCCAAATTTTTAATCATTTAGAGTTTCTGGGTGGTTATAGAGCTTGGAAATCTTTAATTCAACATGATATGAGCATTACACAACAATCTTTTTGACCAAGAACCTTCACATTTGAAAATACCCAAAACCACGCATAAACCCTAAATTCTTAAATCATTCAATTCGTGATTCTGGGTGAGTTTTGATGATTAAAACGATATCATTGATGGATTAGAAACGTTTTGACACAATCCTTTTAACCATAAACACACAATCTTGATCATGTGAACATACACATACGCGTAGTCCACAAAAACAAGATTACACAACGTTTTAACCGTTGGATTTTTGAAAAATTCAAAACCATTGCTTAAAAACATGTTGTAAACACAAAATCACTTACAAAATGATGATCTAAAGCACAAATTTCTTGAACGAATTCTACGCGTAGGATTAGTTAGGTTAGGAGTATTAAATGAGAAGTGAAATGTTAGGTGGGGAGTTTTATTTAAAATAACTTTAACATTTTGACAGTTTTGGTCCCTCCACCTTTTCCTTTTTCAAACAAAGCCATTTAACTTCCATTTTGGTTACCAAACAAAGATTTTTAAGAAAGAAACTTGACGACACTCCCCCTCGACTTAAGAAAAATAATGAAAGGTTATAAATTTTAGTCCGAGGAGTGTCATTGAAACAGAAAAATTTTCCACCATTGATAAAAGAAACAACCGGGATATGATAACATGCAAGTACACAGATGTTTTGAAACAGTTAAGTATTAATTTTCTCCCCCTCAACACTTGATCGAAAAATACTGAATTTTGAAAGATTAGAGTGTTGACGGAAGAAACGTACTTGCCATGTTGAAAGAAAATTAGATTAGAAGAATATTTTGTTGTTTTATCAGGTTTTATATTTTTGTATTTTGTTTTTGAAAAATTATTTACAAAAGAGATTTTGGTGTTTGACAGGTTTTAAGACTGTTTTAGGAGTTCATCCAATTCCTCTTGAGTCAAACACCTCATACCAATCCGGTGGACCAACTCATTAAACCTAGCGGGAGGCAAGGCTTTGGTGAGAAGATCTCCCAATTGGTATTCTGTACCCACAAAATATAATTCAACAGTACCCTGTTCCACGTGATCCTTGATGAAATGATATCGAAGATCGATGTGCTTTGATTTCGAGTGCTGAGTTGCACGAGATTGCAATGGCACTCCGATTGTCGCGATACATCGGGATTCTGTCAAATACGTAACCATAGTCTTTGAGTTGTGTTCTCATCCAGATGACTTGAGCACAACACGCGGACATGGCTACATATTCTGCCGGTTGATGGACAACGATGTACAATCCGCTTCTTTGATTGCCATGACACCAGCTTTATCACCAAGAAATTGTAAAGCTCACGAAGTACTTTTCCGTGAGTCTTAGCATCATGCGTGGTCGTCATGCAAAAAGCGATTAGTTCTAAACCCGAATCCTTCGGATACCAGATCCCCAAGTTAATGGTTCCCTTTATGTATCGGAGGATTCTTTTAGCCTCGAGAGGTGGGTTTCAGATTGGTCGCGATCGATGCGAGAGCAAAGATATACGGCAAAGACAATATCAGTCGCTAGTCTGTTAGATACATGAGAAACCCAATAATACTACGGTATTTTGTAGGGTCCACCAATTTCCCATGTAAATCACGCTACTAGCTTCTTGGTATGAGCCATTGGTGTGGCATAGGTGTCCTGAGTTTTCATTCCAAATTTGTTTAACAATTCAAGGGCATATTTGGGTGACTCAGAAAATACCACGGTGATTGATGAACTTACAGTCCGAGAAAGAACGTGAGTTCACCCATCATGGACATTTCAAAATTTTTCTTCATTAGTTTTGCAAAAGCGATTGAAAACTTTTATGTGTAGACCCAAAAATGATGTCATCCACGTAAATTTGAACAATTAAGATATGTGCCCGTGATATTGTATAAAAAGAGTTGGGTCAACCGAACCTTTGGTGAAATTATTAGCAATGAGGAAGGATGATAGCTTATCGTTACCATGCCCAGGAGCTTGTTTGAGACCATACTGAGCTTTGTTCGGTTTGTAGACGTGATTCGAAACTCGGGATCAACGAATCCATCGGTTGGTGACATAAACCGTTTCTTTAAGTTGTCCATTGAGAAGCAGGTTTTGACATCCATCGATAGACCGTCATATTCATATGAGCGAACGCGAAATATCCGAGCGACCTCAAGACGAGCGGCGGAGCAAAAGATTCTTCAAAGTCTATTCCCTCTTCCCGGCGATAACCCTTAGCCACTGACGTGACTTATTGCGGATAACATTTCCTTGACATCAATTTGTTTTTCCAAATCCATTTGAGACCAATGACGTAGACCCCTTGGTCTTTCAACCAGTTCCCATACTTCAAGACGTTTGAATTGGTTGAGTTCTTCTTGCATGGATTCAATCAAGTTGTCTTTTGTCATTGCGTCTTTGATGTTTTAGGTTGATTGGCAGACGGTGAGTGCATAAATGCAATGTTCACCATCTGTAAAGACGTTGTCTCATGCGACCGGTTGATTCGGGTTGCCAATAATGTTTTCTGGAGGATGGTCTTTCGTCCATCTATGTGTGGAGGGTTGATGTTGGTATACATTGTGCAGATTTTGAGGATTCAAATGGCTTGTTGAAGATTTTCGCGACATCCGTGCAGCGCTCTCATTAGCAAGCGTGGTTAAAGAACGCATTTGGATCAAAATCTGCAGGTGGGGGTACTTCAATGTAACATCATCACCGATTCATCATTGTTAGAAGCGGTGTGTTCAACTGTTGTGTTGGAGTCAACTGGTGGTGCTTCTTCAACTGTAGTTGTTGTAGCGGTGTATCGGTATAAGAGTATTATCAGGGTTGAGCAAGCGGAACAACGGATACACGAGCACGTTCATCAATATCGTCCAGAACAGTGAGCAAATAACCTTTCCATTTGTTGACGAGTAAGATGGGGCTTTGTTCGGTGATGATGGGGTTTGGGGAAGTTTAGCGGTTGTGTCCGGGTTCTAAGTCTGTTATACTCGAAGCCATTTCCGTAAGTTCATCAAAATGAGCATGAATCGTTTCCATCACCTGTTTGTACGACGATTCCGATTCGAAACCTTTTGAATTATCACAAGTATCCGATAAAGATTCCAATGTCGACTTTGGCTTTGAGCTTTCTAGAGTCATCACGATCATTATTCGGATAGCAAAGAGATCCAAATACATGAAAGTGTTTGAGATTCGGTTTTTCTGTTGTGGACAAGCTCAAAAGGTGTTTTGTTGTGGCGTTTGTGATCATAGAACGGTTTTGAGTATAGCATCAGATGATACACTTCGCCCATAAGTAATCTGGAAGTTTAGCATTGATTAACATTGTTCTTGCAGCTTCCACTAACGCGTTCGGTTTCGCTCTTTCGACAACTCCGTTTTGTTCGGTGTACGTGCAATAGATGTCGATGTGAATTCCCACTTTCTCATAGAATTCACGAAGAGTTTGATTAACAAATTCTGCCTCTATCCTTCGATTAGTCGGCGGTGTTTCGTAGCTGAACTTGTATTTTCGTGAGAAAGGTGATGATCATCGTTGGAGCTTGATCTTTGCTTCGAAGAAAGTAGACCCAAGTCCAGCGTGAATAGTCATCAACAATTACTAAGATGTAGCGTTTGCCATTGATCGTTTGCAGGCGCATCGGGCCACACAAATCCATGTGAAGAAGATGAAGCACATGCTAAGAGTTGTGTTCCACCTTTGAAGGAAAATGAGCACGAGTGCTTTTGCCTTGTTCACAAGGTGAGCAAAGGTGATCTTTAGAATACCGAAACCGTGGAAGTCCTTCAACTAGTTTGTGTCGAGCAAGGTTGGTGATGGTTTGAAAGTTAAGATGTGAGAGACGACGGTTGCCATAGCGGGATTTTGTTGATGTTGCCTTTGAAAGTAAGCAGATGGGAGAAGAAGCAACCATGTCTTGGATAGAGATAGTGTAAAGACTTGAATTACGCGAGCCAGACATAAGATCGTTTCCTTGTAGATCATGAATGAAACAAGTTTTCTCCACGAAAGCAACCTCCAAATCTCCATCACGAAGCCGACCTCTGAAAGATTGTGACCGAGGCCTTCCACATAATAAACACTGCTTATTTCGATGTTCCCATTAATGTAGTCTCCGTAGCCCATGATAGGTGCGAAGTGATCATTCGAACCCGACAAGTGCCAATGAACTTAGCAATAAAGTTTGATAACAGTTTAAGATTGCCTGTCATGTGTCGGGAACATCCGCTATCAACAATCCAGAGAATGATCATCACACGCATTACACCTGATGCGACACAGATGGAATAGAAGTAGATGTGGAACCCGAAATGTTAGAGGGTTCGTAGCGAGTATAGTAGATATACCCACATCAATAGCTTTAGGTATCCACTTAAATCCTAGTGTGTTATATATCCATTTCGGCCATCTCCAACTAGTGTTTGCTTTAGTCTTAGTGAATGCATTAGGTGGTACTACATTCCTAGGAGGTGGCGGAGCTCTGAGGGATAACAATGCGTTTCGTAGAATCTAAAGAGGGCGGTCTACCAAGCACGGACTTAGAAAGATTAGTTGGCCTAGAGGTATTCCGGTTCTTAGGATTCTTTGAGCGAGAGATGATAGCTTTAGCAACACATTTATCATGACAATCAGAATTCATACTTTTACGACAAATAACACAAGGTGCATCGATGAATATCAAAAGTAGTTAACGGTTTAGCATTCGTTACATCACTATTTCTATTACATTTGCCGAACGCAATATCTATAGTGGAGGCAACGTGAGTCTTATTCATAGTCCTAGGGTGTTCTTCTACTTTAGCATTCTGATTGATCTTTTCTTAGGTCGCAACTTCCTATTCTTCGATGTAGTGCTCTAGGCGTGAAGTGCGGACATTTGGAAAAGATGCAACTATTCCTATTTTAGTAGAAGGAGGCACGTTAGCAACTTGTGATTTGGCAGTAGGGATTCTAGGTTCATGAGTACCAAGTGTTCCGGGCTAATCTCTTAATGATGGTTAGCGGAAGTTGTTCATACTTTCCTAACATTTCTCTTAACTTGAAGATAGTGTGAATCGATCTTGATTTTCGGGCCGAACATTTCCAAAGAAAATGCATAACTTCTTTAATGTGTGCAAGATAATGATCAAGTTCATTTGATGCTTCATCACGAGTCTTTTGAGTAAATCAAATATGACACCATATTCCTTTTAACTTTTACAAGTTCTTGTTCATATTTTGAGATTTGACACTTAAAAGACACGTTTTGATCATCCAGTTGCTCAATTTTAGGATCGAGAAGATTTTGCACGAAGCGATTTTGTGTTGAAAAGCAAGTTGTTGATCATGAATATCTTTATGACACCAATTAAGACAACGTATTGCATTTGAAAGTTCGTTTGACAATCGTTTGTTTTCAACTTTTAAGGACTCGATCGAAGCACATTATCGTGTTCTCAACATTTATCACGTAATCAACAGATCATCGCCAGAGGTATGATCAAATGCATATGACAAAGAATTCAATAACACAACATTATGGACATGCAGACCAGGATGACATCTTCCAATAGTCGATCAACATCTTTTCTCAACAGTTTCTTTTTACGTTTAGTGTTAGAAATAGATGTTTCGCTTTCTCAAAACGACCTTCATTAATCCAAGTTCCTTATGAAAATCCTTTCCCAAGACAATGCACAACTTTTCAAATTTTTAACATTTGGTAAAAGATTTTTCTCAAAAATGTCTCTTTGTTCTCGCGCTAGAGGCGATTGAAAGTGTTGAACTTTGATTTCGGAATGATATTCTATCTCATGTTGTAAAGTTTTGAGGTCAGCCATGAAAAGGTCAAAATATCGAAGAATTTTATGCGATTTTCGAGTTTGAGTTTACTTCAGCGATGGAAGGTAAAGGACCATAAGTTTGTGCATAATCTGGTTGGGATTAACATTAGAAGACTCAGGTGTTTTATGATTACCCTTGGTGTGTTAGAAGAATCCGTTGGTGTGACGAAAGTGACCGCTTTTGAATAGTTAAAAGGTTTGTTGTAAACAACTTTTCTAATTTTGATCGACTCTCGTCTTCCGCATCTAATTCCTCTTGACGATGATATTCAACAACACTCATAATAGAATTATCAACTTTATATTACTTTCGAAACTTCGGATTTGGTTTGAATGTTTTGGTTGAAAGCTTAGGTTTGTAATCGGCAAGATTCGGTCCATATCCATTTGGATTGGGTTTTAAAGTAAACTTTTCAATGGTCAGTGACCGACTCGCCATGTTTATAAACAACACTTTTAAACTCTTTAAGTTTGTTTTGCAAGCCGATGATTTCTTCAAGATGATCATCTATTCGTTTCGTTGAATGCTTTTTGTATGCAGAGAACTGTTTTTGACAAGTTAACAACTCGGCCTTAGCTTTTTGATTTTCCAAGGTGAGAGCGTTAATTTGCTTTTTATGTTCATGTTTGCTTGTTCTATTTCGGACAACAAAGCATTCTTCGCGGCTAGATCACGATCATCCTTTCTAAATATTTTTGTTTTGATAAGATTTGGCAAAGGCCGCTTCAAAACCGTTTTCACGTTTTTCTTGAGTTTTGAAAAAGTTGAGTTGCTTTTGTAAACATTCAAAATCCTTGGTTAACAGTGCATTTTTGCATTTCAAGTCCCGATTAATGGCATGACATTTTTCCACTATGGTCCGTTGGTCTTGTATTAAACGAGCAAAATCTGGATGAGGCAAAAGTTCGGCATGTTCAACGTGAGTCTCAACATGATCATTATCGAGATCCTCAAGTATAACCACGAGTCAATTTGATTATCAAGAGAAACCGGTTGGTCATCTTGATCGTCAAATATAACTACGAGGTCTAGTTGAAAATCGCCGGAATGAGATGTGGATGGCGCATTTTGAACATTCCGAGCCTTGCCGATTGAATGTTGGCGTGAGATATGAGATCGAGAGATAAATATGGTTTGTTCGGTACCGAGACAAGCCATCAGGTTTCATACACCGGGCCTCGTGTCACTCATGTAACTCATGCATATTAGCCATCAACATAACAGTTGCATTGGCCTGCAAGTCCTCCATATCATCATCCGAGTGATTTGCCATAAAGCTCGTTCTTGTCTGTGAGAGATCAACCAGCTTCATCCTTAAGAGCCAAAAGAAGAGCCTCTTTGAAATAAGCACTTCCCCTAGTCCTTGGCTTTGGGCATGCATTAGCCAGGTGTCCCTTCTCATTGCGGTTGTAGCATCGAAGACCATTCAACCCATTCTGAGCATTTCCCTGTTCCACCACTCGAGCTCGATTGTTATTCCTACCCACAAAGATTAAACCCTTGACCACGCCCATCCGGCGACCATAACCACGATTTCGAACTTCAACTCGTCCATTGTTCACAACAGCTTGATTCCTTGTATTAGATGAGGAGCGAATACGGTTGTTGGATTTGTTGGTATAACGGCTAAAGGCATTAGCAATCATAGCAAATCCTTGTTGCAAGCTCGACGGATCGATTCCTCATTAGCTTCAACTTTTGTGCATTGTTGTTGTTGTTGTATGGAACCAATTGAGTTTGTTGAGATGGAGGTTGTGAAGGATCATGTGGTGTGATTGTAGCAGCTTGGTTGAGTTGTTTGGTTGAGGAGAATAACTATTTTGAGCATATAAGGCAAGTTGTTGATTTTCCTGATGTGTCGGTGGAGCAATTTGAGCACGGAGAATCCTTTCCTATCAACTTCCTTTTCATGAGGCTTCAAGTAATCGTACAATAATCCATATGTAGATTGATGCATGTTTTTCGCTTGACGGAGAAAAATGACATACTTCTCCCATTCAGGACCAAGACTACTCGGGAACTTAGTATTCACCGCAATTCTTGGCATGATGATGTTGTGTTTATCCAAATCATTGATGATGTCCAAAAGCGGTGATGATAGGACTCGAGTGTCTCTCCATGTTCAATCATGAAGTGTTCATAAGCCAAGTAAATTTTGGATTCCAAATCTTCCTGATTGAGTACAGATCCTTCCATAAGAAGACTAATATGATCCCACATTTTCGCGTCTTTTGAGCATCAAAACTACGAAGAATTGGGTTTGGTAATCCTAAGAGGATATATTCCATTGCAAGCTCATCTCCTTCATAGTGTAGAAGTTCTTGAGGATTCAAGTCTGCAACAGTAGCAATGTTCATTTGTTCATCTCTTGGTGGAATGGCATTTGGATCTCCGGGTACAATGACAGTAGGCATCTCAAATGGACCTTCCAAGATAACCTTCTTTAAGAACTTTCCATGTGGCTTCTTTAGATCACAAAACCTAAAGAACCTTATCACCCATTGATCGTAGTTTCTGGAAGTGAGCATTGGAGGTCTATCAAGTGATCCAAACCTCATGAATTGATTGTTGGCCGCTTAAAGCTTCAAACATCTTTGCAAACCAAGTGGGTTCCTTCATAATGGTCCTTGATGGATGTTGATTGAAGTCATTTGTGTACGGGTGAACTTGAAGACTTGATGGTGTTTGAACCATTTGAGGTTGGGAATTGCACGACAAGTTGTGGAGTATGTAGTTGATTAAATTGTTGTTGATAAATTGCTTGTTGTTGATTCCATTGTTGATGTTGTGGAGTAAGTTGTTGTGGACGTTGAGAATAAGTGTAAGGGAAATAGTTAGAGTATGGTGGTTGTGACATTTTGAAAACTTGTGTAGGTAAAAATAGATCTTTGTAGTCGAATGAACCTTTGTTGATGAAGTATCCTTAGGCGTAGAAATCACAATAGACAAGTAGCACTTATGCGTACAAACACCAAAGTTGCGCAGAACGTAATTAGAGTTACGCAGAGAATCTAGCTTACGCTGTAAGTAGGAAAAGACGCTAAAGTTATGCGTAGACATAAAGTTAGGCGTAGAAAGTTAGGCGTAGGATTATCTTATGCGTAAGACGAGGCTTAGGCGTAGAGATAAATCTTAGCGTAGGATTTCTACGCGTAAGTTTTATGCTTATCGTAATTTTAGGTTTTATCTCAAGTGATCTTTACACTTCACAAAGGCAAAAGATATCCAAAGTCGACGTATTTTCAACTTATCCAAGTAAGAAAACACGGAATAAACCACGAAAATGAAGATCAAACCAAGGAAATACTTACGCGTAGTTTTAGGGTTTTACTACGCTTAGGTTTACTCGTAAATTTGATTTTGCTCAAAGTTGTTTCTAAACCAGTTTTGTGTGATGAAATAGCTTCAATAACACCAAAAGACACAAAAGTGTGAAACTTGATGATCCAAAGCTCTTAAAACAGTTATGCGTGGACTTAACCCTCGATAAAAACTAGTTTAAAAACACGATCCACGCATAAAGTTCCAAACTTTTTGCCAAAAACAAATATTTTAACACCTTAAAACGTTGAAAGTACAAGAATCTTGGATTGAAAAGTGAAAAAAACGAGTTTTTAAGCGAGCCAAAGCTCTCGTTGCTTCTACGCGTAAGACCGAAACAAAAAAAAACTTCAAAAACAAACTTGTTCACCCAACTATTTGGCGATTGATACCACTGTTAGGTCACTAGTTTTACAAACACAAGTTTATAAGAAAGAGATAAGGCGATTGAACAAGTTATACACACACACACGCGTAAGTAATAATACGGTTTAAGCAAAGAGAGTAAATGAGAGAATAACTTGAACAACCAACCTTCAAATGAAGGTTTACATAAGGTATTTATAGGAGGAAAGCTAGGGCAACACTCCTAGTTTCCATCATTTCCTTAATGGACTAAGGCCTAGGCTTATGGGCCTTCTACATAAGCCTAAGGCTAATTGCAAACATAAAGGCCATAGTAAAGCTAACTATTACATATTAATTACAAACACTTGATTATGGTTTAGGAGTGATTCCAACAGCCAATGTAGCTGCACTATCACACCGGATAGAAATAGGTGCTATAGGTTTAGGCCACAATGGAATCTCAAGGAGCAAGTTTTTCAACCATTCAGCTTTTTTACCAGCAGCTGCTAAAGCCACAAATTTAGATTCCATTGTTGAACTGGTAATGCAAGTTTGTTTCTTGGATGCCCAAGAAATTGCACCTCCACCAAGTAGGAATACCCAGCCACCGGTAGACTAATTGTCTTCTGTTATCTGATCCAACTTGCATCAGTGTATCCTTCCAACACCGATGGATAACCGATATATGAGAGACTATAATCCATAGTTCTCTTAAAATACTTCAGTACCCCTTTGAACTGCTTGCCAGTGATGAGCACTAGGATTACTAGTATATCTTCTCAATTTTCCCCACTGCAAAACCAATATCAGGTCTTGTACAAGTCATGGCATACATCAGGCAGCCAATTACCCTAGAATACTCAAGTTGAGATACGACCTTTCTAAGCCATGATAGGCATCACTTCTCACAAGTATCCATAGGAGTACTCACTAGAGTACAATCAAGGTAATTTGATTTCCTCATCACCTTTTCAATATAATGAGACTGAGAGATAGAAATTCTATTACTTTCATGTTTAATCCTTATACCAAGGATAACATCAGCCTCCCCCATGTCTTTCATGGAGAACCTTGATGACAAAAATTCCTTTCTCAGGTCAACCTGATTTTGGTCAGTGCCAAAAATCAACATGTCATCAACATATAGACAAATGATGACTCCTTTACCGTGAATCATCAAATTTGCTATATACACATTTGTCAGACCGGTTAAGAACATAACCACTAGACAAAACCACTTCATCAAATTTTTGATGCCATTGCTTAGGTGCTTGCTTAAGTCCATAAAGAGACTTAATCAGTTTACACACCTTGTTTTCATTGCCAGTGCAAGATGAAGCCCTAAGTTTGGTTCATATAAACCTCCTCTTCCAATTCACCATTCAAGAAAGCTGTCTTCACATCCATCCCGATGAATAATCGATTGTGAATAGATGCCATAGCAATCACAGCCTTATGGTATCGATACAGCCACAAAGTATGTATCAAAATAGTCTATCCCTACTTTTTTTAAAGCCCGAATAACAAGTCTAGCCTTGAACTTTTCAATAGTTCCATCTACCTTCATTTTCTTTTTGAAAATCCATTTGCAACCTAGAGGTTTGCAACCAGGAGGTAGATCAACCAACACCCAAGTGTTGTTCCTCATGATGGAATCCATCTCATCATTGATTGCTTCTTTCCAGAAAGCAATATCCTGGGACTTCATTGCTTCTTCAAATGTCTTGGGATCATCCTCAACAATGAAGCAATAGGAGTATTGGTCCGAGACCTCATCCCTAGTTCCTTCAACTAAGTATAGTTGAACCTCAGGTCCAAATGACTTCTGATTCCTGACCCTTTTGCTCTTCCTGAGCATAGGTTCAGGTTGTTGAACCACAACCTCATCAGGGACCACTGATGGTTCATCATCGGACCTCTAATATACCGGTCATGAGTTCTATTAGGAATCCTCTGACTTGGTCTAGGGACTGATGAGAATCTATTCTCATCAAAGTTGCATCCATTGATTCAATTATTGAGTTAATCGAAACATATTCATTAGGTTCAATAAGATGGAACCTAAAAGCCTTGGAATGCTCAGCATATCCAACAAAGATGCAATCAATGCCTCTTTCATCCAAAGTCTTTTACTTTGGATCAGGGAGTCTTACAACAACCCTACAACCCCGACACTCGAGATAGTTCAGGTTGGGTTTCCTTTTAGTCCAGAGTTCATAAAGGGTAACCTTGTTCCTTTTGTTGGGAACCCTATTTAATAAATAGCAAGCTGTTAACATAGCTTCACCCCAGAACCCTTGACTCAGTCCTGAAAAGGACAACATGGAATTAACCATCTCCTTCAGCACCCTGTTTTTCCTTTCAGAAATACCATTTTGCTGAGGACTAATAAAAACACCACTTTTAGACAAGACAAATTTATCAGATTCAATAACTTGTTTATATCAATGATTATTCAAAACACTACTTGAAACCAAGTTTTTCCTTATATCAGGAACATGAATAACATTAAACAAAGTTACAATCTTTCCAGAACTAAAATTAAGATCTACACAACCACGACCATGCACCAAGGTCGTTGACTCATTTCCCATGTGAAGAATAGAACCATCATTCAGTGACTCATAAGTCTTGAACCGGCTTCTATCTTTGCACACATGAACTGTTGCACCAGAGTCAACCCACCACGTAACATCATGATCCCACACATAATGAGATTCAGATACATATGTAACATAATAAATCTGAAAAGACTTATTAACCATATTCTGACCTTCACAGTGAGTTGGAAGAAATACCACTCCCTGAACCATTAGTGCCTGATCCATTGGCTTTACCACCAACTTTAACACCCTTGCAGTCCCTTTTAATGTGACCAGTTTTGCCACATTTCCAACAAGTAGGTGTTGCCTTCTTGTTAGGATCTGCCCTTGTGTTATCATGAAATTTGCGTTTGCCTTTGTTGTCATTGTACTTGGTGGAGTTGTTATGCTCCACCATATTGACAACAGATGGTCCAGTAGCATTGCTACTCTTTGGCTTGTCATTATCCTACATCTTGAGAGATTCCTCAATGCGCAGATGACTGCCCAACTCAACCAGAGTTAACTCCTCTTTCTTATGTTTCAAGGTATGCTTGAAATCTTTCCAAGAAGGAGGGAGTTTGTCAATGACACAAGAGACTTTAATAGCCTCATCCATGTTCATATTGTGTTGTGTAAACCTTCCAAGTATTCCAAGAAGTTTATTGTATTGTTCCATAACTTGTCTTGAATCAGTCATTTTGTAATTTGTGAAATTACTAACAAGGAACTTCTTACTTGATGCATCCTCAGCCATATATTTGGCATCCAAGGAATCCCACAGTTCTTTGGAAGATTCAAAGTTCCGATAAATATCAAACAGAGAATCAGACATACCATTGAGAATTAAGCCTCGTGATATGTAGTCATCATTCTCCAATTTGCTCCTCCTCCTGATCTGCTCAACTGTAGCATCATCCCCATCATCAGGAATTGGAGTGGTCAGCACATATACCACACTCATACTTGACAGCAAGAAGTGCATCTTCTTCTGCCACCTCCTAAAGTCCACCCCTTCAAACTTGTCCAACTTAGCAAAGTTTGAAGCCATGTGTTTCATTGCAGCAGTTGCCATTGATTATCACAAAATAGTTTACTTTGATTGTTGGTTCGTAACTCCCAGAACAGGGTAAGATAATCAACTTCAGCAGAAACAACAACTATTCAGCAGAAACAAATAGCACTAAGTGGTTACCGGATATCACTTGGAATCGTGTGATCACTTTCCAAAGTAAACTATTCGACCCTAATGCCTGGGTTACACGAATATCTACTTGGGATAAGACCAAATGCAGTTATGGAATTAGGCACAATTCAATAACCCTTGCGCTTATAAGTGTTTTGTGTTTTCTGTGTGTTCTTCATGCATAATCAGATATCCTATTTATAGGATAATACTCTTGGCTAATTCAATGGAATTATGAGTATTAATCGGCCCATTAATAGCCTCATAATTATCCCCATTATAGCCGTAGTGGTTACATGACCAATTAAACGTGGTCATTAAGTAGTTGAAACGCCACTGAATAGGTCAAAACCGTTACAAGCAGACTTTCATCGATTTCATAGTGCTATCGCTGGTTACAATCGCCTGGAAACACCATTGCTTCAAGTGTAAACACTACTTCAGAACACCACCATTGGAAACACCACTTCAGGGAAACACTGATCCGCTGGAAGTATCGCTTCAGTGGAAACACTGATAATCAAGTGGTAACCACAACAGTACTTTCACCAAGCACTATCAATACAAACCACTACAAGAGTCAGGGTGTTCATGGACCTTATAGGTGTAGACTCCGTACCTCCTAACCCATTACAAGGTGTGAACTATTCCCACAAGTGCACTAAATTTTCCAACAACTTCTTCTACTGATCAAGCAAGTTCATCGAAAGCTATATACAGGTGTTCCAATGCTTCGACAACTTGCTACGATTGTAATCGTACATCTTGTCGCACAAACGCGACACTGGATCCGAAGTCCATATGTCCAAATTGCAGTGGTTCCATGAATATTGTGATGACACGGATACATCTCAAGGACGTAGAGGTAGTGTTAGTTAATGTATAAATCTGAGTTTTTTTCTTCTTCTTTTCAAGTTACTTTATTTAATGTCATTGCATGCTACAAACATATAGTTTTTAATGCAATAATTATTCCACAAAATTATGATATAAGGAGAAAAGTTGAGAGTTTGTATTAAAAAGGTAGTGTACCACCAATATTGTGGCAATGATAATTATTTGATCGAAAAAAAGTATGTTCCATGCCATAAATTAACCATATAATTTTTTTCTGTTCTTGTGAAAAAATTATATACTACGATGGCTCAAGTATATTTTTTCCTGGAATGAGTACTTAGGTGGAGGTTGCAGCGATAGGGAAGATTAACAAGGGGGGTGGCTATGTCAAAGAAGTTGTGACATATATGGTAATGGATGATCTGGTTGTGAAGCCTATGTCTACCATTTCAAGCATCACTCTCATCAATAAGTTTGGTGTTAAGGATCTCTCTCAACTCGAGGAGAAGATTGTCACTTTTGGAAAAGAAGAGGTATACTTAGTTAACAGCATCCGCAATGCATCAAGTTGTGAAAAGCTTTTTACTATTCTAAAAAGCTTTTTGAGATGGTTTTTTGCATTGCATCAATAGTTTTTTGAAAAGCTTTCCAACAATAACTTGGTAAACTTTAAGTCATTCCACCAAGCTTTAGGGTATGTTTGGCAAAAACTATCTGTAAGCTGTAAGGCTGTTAACATGAGCTACAAGCTGAATCTTTTTCTTAATAAAAATGTTTGGTAAATTAGCTGTTAACTGTAACTATAAGCTGTTAATAGAAATTTTATGTTATAATAGCTCTGAAATGTTTTAAAAGCTTCATGAATCAGCTTTTCAATTTGGAGCTACTTGTTTAAAATGAAAGCTTGAAGTTGATATATCCAAACGGAGCTACTTATTTTGGATAAGATTATTTTTGTAAGAAAAAGCTTAGAGCATGAGCAATGGTAAAAGTCTTTAATGACTTTTTGCCTCATAAACATTAATATTTCAATAAATTTTGCCTTTGAAAAAGTCATTTCCATTAAACCTCTCCGATGCAACAAAGCTTTTCAAAAGCTTTTCACAAACATTTTATACAAACTATCCTTATGTATTTATGTTTTTACAAAATGGCCTTGATTGTGAATGTATTACTTGTTTTATTGCACTGCATTTTGTATAGATATTATTCGGTCTTGTATACTGGAGGAGATGCCTTCGTATATATGTAAAGCACTAGGATGTTATATATATACAAGCATGAAACGAATAAACCAAAAAGCAAACTAACTTGTGATATGAAAAGGGTAATAAGTGTTCAAATATGTTTCTTTGAAGGGTGTAAAATGAAAGCTCAAAAAGTATACAATTAATGAAAATAACTTATTGATTTTCTATCAACCGGTTGGAGTATGCCAAGTCTTTCTCAAAAGAGTTGTTTGTAAACCTTTTGTTGCAATGGTAAAAGTCTTCCAATAGCTTTTCAAAACAGCAAAAAGTCATCTATAAACTATTGCATTGCAGATGCTCTTACAAACAGGCCCTTAGTCCTTAAGTGTATTAAGTGTATTATGCATTTAATGCATTAAATACATCAAGTCTTTAAGACTTGATGCATTGTAGATGCTCGATATATTTCTTTTCAATATATAATTTTAGAACAATGAAGAAAAAAAGCTTTTTAGTTTCTTATCTCAAAAATTTATATATAAAAACCGAGGGTTTTTCTTTCAACTAAAAACACCTACCAACTCTATAGATTCGTGCTTAAGCTCATGCACAACATTTGTAAATCTGCTAATGGGGTGCTGGGATTAGTCTATTTTACTAGCTATAATTTGGCTTTACTGAAATTTGAAAGCGCCGATAAGTTTGTTTTCCGGCTTACGAGTTAATATGTTTATACGTAAGCGCATCAGTTTTTCAAAATCTCAATACAGAGGAATGTAATTATGCGTGCATACTTTCTTACGTTTCTAGAAACTATAGTTTTTTTGATTGATTTGGCTGACAAAAAGTGTTGTGTACAAATTATTAATCTCATGGCAAAATGTTAATTAGGGGCTGAAGCTCTTGAAGGCCTCTCTGATGACCGATAAAGTGCTGACAACTATCTTTATGCATTAGAAGTTGGATCATATATATGGACCGTGTTGTCATATGGATATCTAGTTGATCAAATTAAAGTATTTATCTTTTGGTATGGTGGTATGTTGTTCTCCTTTGCGACTTGATCTTTTGTGCCTTAAGAAGAAGGTAAAAACACTATGTGTGTATTTTGGGCAAGTCCACTAATGTTAACATGTTATGTATTATGTATGTATTTTGTGTATGTTTTCATTGATGCATCTTTGTAGCGGTTACATGGTTTGCAAAATGGTGTTTCTCTTTTTTTTATGTCGCACATACTGTAACTAGGAATGAATTGAATCACTTTTCATGATAATGTTTAGGGGTCGAAACAAGTCATGTGGTCACACATACAGATGTTATACATGATATGAGTAGTCTGTAAACTTTTTTATAGTTGCCCCGAATGAGATGGATGAAGTTGTGTATTGTGATCTCAAAAGATACTTGCATTTGAAGTTTGGTTCTTTAAATTTTATGTGAATAAATACTCCACTCAAACAAAATTTATTACTTCAATTTGTTTAATTGCAAAATTAAGTAGCGTTCAATTCTTATAAAGTAACTCCAAGGCTCCAAAAACTCTAGAGCTGCACACCATTACCATTTATCCCCTATATATAATTAATCATCACATACACCTAAAAAATTATAATCCATCAATGGCTACCCCAAAAATGACTTTGAAGCTTCTGGTCGACAAGAAGGGAAAAAGAGTGTTATTTGCAGAAGCCACAAAAGAATTTGTGGATTTCCTTTTACACATCTTCTCGTTACCTCTTGGTACGCTCATTGAGTTTTTGGGATCAAAACAAATGGTGGGTTGCTTAGGTAAACTCAAAGATAGCATCCAAAGCTTGAATAGAACATACCTTCAACCTGGTATACATAGAGATGATATCTTCAATCCAAAAACATGTTTCAATGGAAACACGTTTCTGTTGTCGTACAGTGCTTCTTCTGATGGTGAATCTAGAACGTCTGACACAATTTACAGGTGTTCAAACGCATCAATGAATTGCAGGTATTGTAGTCATCGCCGAGCTTGCAGGTCAAATGTTACAGTGTATACAGATGCAATATGTCCCGAATGCAATGGTTCAATGAATGTTGAAATGAATCCGATTTTGCCTAAGAAGGGGGTGAAGAAGGAAAAAAGGAAGGTGACGGGAGGATATGTAAAAGAAGTAGTTACTTACATGGTGATGGATGATCTTATGGTGAAGCCCATGTCCACCATTTCAAGCATCACTCTCATCACTAAGTTTGGTGTCAAGGATCTTAATCAACTCTGTTGAGTTTATGATATATAAAACATACAATAAACATATAGACATCAAGAGTACACAGCGGAAGACTAAAGATCATAACAAATAAATTAATTAACTGAAAGTATGCGTAACGTACCTCTTGCGAATGTCAAATCCCTCGAGCAAAGCAAAACAACCCTCGAGCAAAGCAAAACAAAGAAGTACTTATTGGTGTAAGAATAATGTCTTACAATCACGTTCTTGTACACACGAATTAACCAACGAATCAAGCGATTGCTAGATCTAACACAAGTCCTCGTTTAAGAAAAACGAAACCAAACTCCCTTACTTTGGGGTGTTCGGCCGATTATAGGACAAGAGAGAGGAGATGAGAGATCTAGGGTTAATTC
Source organism: Chrysanthemum makinoi (assembly GCA_910596185.1). Lineage (NCBI taxonomy): Eukaryota > Viridiplantae > Streptophyta > Magnoliopsida > Asterales > Asteraceae > Chrysanthemum > Chrysanthemum makinoi. Next base: position 100,986,942 of record OU343222.1, read on the forward strand.
AATGCACAAGTGTATGAAACCCTAGACCCTAACCCTCTTTATATACTAGTAGGTAAACTTTGGGAACAAGTTAATGAATTAGGCCTTGGAGAGGCCCCTATGGCCGGCCACTATTGAAAGCCCAAAGCCAAACCCATAACTTTTCCAAGTTTTCCATTTCTAGTCCTTTCTCTTTTCATTTAACGGTCGTTAGTCATTTTTCCGTTAAATACTTAACGATCGTTAACCGGACTTAATGTGCAATAATTAATCGTAAACATAAACATTAATTATTAACTTTAATTCTCATTCGCTAATGTGTGCAATCCCGTGGTCACGAGTTCGAATCCGGACATTCACATGTTTGTAAATATATACATTTCCAACAGCTCCCACTTGGATATGTTTACAAAACGTGAAATGACATTGGTTAGCGTCTAGCAACACGCCAATGCCCCCGGTACAACTCGTGTATGGTTTTCTAGAGAAAAAACCAAATTTGATGATTCATCATCATATTCATCCTTTTGTTTCTAATACATGTTAATAAGAATATGGATCTTACTCATTTCTTAATTAACTATTCTGTTTCTCGCTTTATATGATTTATTAAGATTACCAATTCTTCTGAACAGAAGACCTTGGGTATGGCCATACAAACATCTTAACAATCCTACGAGGGGCCCAGTAGTATTATACTTCAAAATAAATTTGAAGGAAACAAATCCCATTTTGACTACAAGCAGGATTCATAAATTTCGCAACACTTTTGAAAACAACCCTTATAACTACCAGTTACGTGTAGCGTTAGATTGCTTCACAAAAATGCACTACATCCATGACATATCTCTTGTATCTCAAGTCAGAGGATAAATATCCATGATATACTTAATGACAAAGATCCATAAAGTATTATCATGCGGGTGGGATAAGTCCTATACTCAATACATTGAATATCATCTGAAATTAGTCATGCTACGCATCAATATACTTTCAAGTATATTCTAACTAATACTCAGATTTGTCTTAATTCAATATCATTCCCATGTTATTGATTGACAACGGACTATTTAGAATAACTTAAGTTAATCATGGATTTAAACATGCAAATATAGGACACAATATTATATATGAAATTAAACGTATACCGTACTTTAATTCATTATAAATAATAATTGTTTAACATCCTTTATCCAAATACTAAATAGATCAATGCATGATAATTCTTAGTTAATGAATTTTGCCACAAGTCATGCAACTCATACTTGTTGACAAGGCATAATTTCAACTAACTTTGATCTATAGGAATTTTGAGAATACTTATTTCAAGAATTCAATAAGTGAATTTCTTGTATATGTTTACACATATCTTGATACTGTCATATCATTCCATAAGGTGCGTGATAACCTGAACCACCTTTATATGACAATCATCTTTCAAAACTTTTAAAGTTTAAAGTATTCTTTATTCTTTAATGTATAATGCAACTATGCTCTTAGTTGAGCATAACTAGTCAACATGGTCATCTCAATTATATTAGCATCATTGTGTACAACAATATGCTCTTTAAATATCCGTAAACTTTTGAACAGTTATAGTGTAATGTTGGTGCCTACCAAAACTCAAGTTTGTTGGCAATGACAATTATGAAAAAATTGTCATATAATCATCCATAGAATCTAGGAGCATCTCCAGATTGTGAAATGTGATTCTAAATCCAAACATATTCCTTTAAAATATTTATTACACTAACAACTTTCAATGTTGTCAAATCATCTTGTAATCAAGCATGACACAACAACTTTATACACAACATGATGTTCATGATGAATCTTCAAGTTAAACTTTAAGATCTCATCTATCTTGTCAAAGATATGTATTCATCATGTTCTTTTTGACTCATTTATTTACCGCATATGTTTATAATAATAAACATATATTCCAAGGTTGTATATATTATTTCCAAATCTTACAAACGAAGTTTCATTCCCAACTAAAACTTAATTTAAGTGGAATGTAGTTGCCCATACAACATATAAGATTTAAGATAAATAAATAATACTCCCACTAGCTTTCAGAAATACTTATGAGCAATCTTATTTTAATTATTAAATCAAACATTAATTTAATATTAAACATAAGAATCATCTCATAGATGCATGCATATATCCATTCATGGATTCTTGCAGTTTGTACATATTCAAAGATTATTTGAAATCATAAAACTACTTTGTATTACTTATCGTCCTCGCAAAAGTAATTTCACAACAAAGAGTTTTGACATTCATTGTCAAAATTTCATATCAATGAAACTAAGTATGACAATTATAATCTTTATACTTTTATTTAATGTATCTAGAAAAGAATATTCAATCATAGTTAATTGCTTAAATATGATTAATATTATTATCACTAGACATGCATTAAATATGTGTACAATATTGTCCATATGATTTCTACATAAAGATTTAAACCACTAGGGTTTCCATCTTTTGAAGAAAATCATCTTCATTTAGATAAACCAAGTATCTAAAATTGATTATATTTATGGACAGGATCTCAACATTCATAGTATGATTGATTTACCACAATTCAACATTTGGTAAATTCATCATCATGATTAACAGGCTTACCATGATCCTGTAACTCATAATCCTCAGCATATTAAATATCTGAGATATCCTTACAGATCTATGAATGACAATTCCATCATATTGAGGTCTATCATATACATGTTTAGCCTCATCATGATATTTGCTAGTGCATTTTAGAAGATTGTGTATTTTGTAATTCAATCTTTCAAGATCTAAACAAAAACTCCCACTTGCCTTTAACAATTTAAAGATTACCTTTAAATAGTTTAGTAAGTAGAGCAACAATACATTGTTCTCTTTTGGGATATTACAAAAACGTTGACAGTTCCTGAGATTAGTTTGTTACAACTCACTCTATAAGTAGTTTAACAAATTCAGAACTTCATTTATAAGACTTAATGTGATTCATCACATTCCATAAACAAATGCTGTCTTTTCAATCTTCTAGGTTGGAGTCTTATTGAGTATATTCAATCTATACTCAATCTACTAACCTTGATAACTTTTGGAAGAAACTATAGTTATCTTGAATCAAACAATGCCAATAGATTTTGATTCTTCTAACTGAACATACCATAAAACTATGGTATTTCCTTAGAATTTAATATTGTAAGATTAATCTAACAATATTTAAGATAACCATCTATTCTTTGGTTTATCATATTTACCAACAAAGTAAAACTTAATGGTACAATAGAATTACCAAGTCAATTGCATGTATTATAACACAAGTATTCTTGACCAAGTCAAAAGATATAACAGTTATAATCCCACTATACGTTATAAGTCTTTGATCAACTCATTGACTTCATGCATATGTCTTAAAACATAGCAAGTTAATTTCTTACTTTATATTCTAAGTCTTTAAAAGACTTCATGTTTGTGACTTTACAAAATCATAAACATTTATAATTAAAGTAATTATGAACACCACCTCAGGTTTCAATTAATATTTCAAGTTAATATTTACTACATATATTTAAGTCATTCAACGAATACTTAAATTCAAAGTAGTATTAGATTACTTCATTTAATTATGTCATTCCATGAAATGTTCAACGTAAGAAACTGCAAAATCATCCATGCTCGTTCTCACGGCACGTGGATATTTTACCTTGGGCTACAATCTAGTTCACGTTCTCACGTAACATAAATTGTAACTACAAGTGTTTCTTAAATATTGAATGACATAAATATTTAAAATAAAGTAGTCTTTGTTATCATCTTGACACATGTTCTTAATAGGGCAATCATACATATATAAATGTATACTTCCTATTAGAACGTTATTCTCTTACTTTACAGTCAAGAGAATCCTTTTAAATCATATTAATATGTGTTGTACCTTGCACACAATAAGATTTCTCCCACTTGTTCATGGAACAACATCATGTAGCATATAAACAACACGATACACGTTCGTTTATTTGATTAATATGATTTGTGTCATAGATATAACAAGTAGATGTAGAACTATATTGTTTAGTAAGGAAACGCACACGACTATCCTTAAAACATAAGTGTCTACAATTGGAAAGTAATTATCTTTGAAGATAATCTGGTTACTACACAGGAAATAAGGCTTGTAGCTCCCACTGAATTAGAAATCATTAAAACAACTTCTTATTCAGAAATGCAACACAAATGCTCCCACTGAATCTGACAACATTGTAAGTGTTGCATAACCAGTGAAAACAACTTGCTTGCTTTTTACTTTCCTACACCTTTGAAGAACCATACGTAATCATTACTAAGGTACTAAAAGGTGTATTCTACTATATGAATGATAGGTTATCCATCAATGTTATTAACTCGAAAAATTGGGTATGCAATTTCTTCCTCAACAAGCCTACCATCCCCATACTGGTATGTAGTACCTTTAAAGGCTAAAGCAAAACAACTAGATAAAAATATGCTAGTTTTCCTTTTACCAATTTTTGCGGTAATTAGTCTAGCTTCTAATCTAGTAACTCATATACATGTTTTCCAGTTAACCAACATTCATGTTGTTACAAAGGATTCATTCACCAAATGAGGGTAATGAAATCTTTATGGAAAATAAGTTGTGCAATTCATTGCTAAGAGTTACATTAGAATTTAGACAATTCAAATGTTCCTATTATACCTTTCTCATTCATGAAAAGGAATAGGATTGAGTCTCATGCTTCTCTCATGGAAAAGAGACTTCGTTTGTCTTATCAATAAATTATTCTCGATCAAACATTTGTTTGAATGCTAGAATGGATCAATTTACTAATCAAAGACTAAACCACGTTTACGGTTAAATGTTGCATTTATACATTCAAAAGAATTACAAAATTCAATTTTAGTATTTTCGATAATTAACCTTTTCAATAAACAATTAAATACCTAAGGTTCATATTCATATAACCAATTAATTATTATTGAAAACTAGGATCCAAATTGTCATAATTTCATCACGTCAGTTGATCTGCTAGTAATGAACCTTATACAAAATGGTAGAGCTATTGCTCAATTGCCAATTTCAATTGCAATTCCTAGATTTATGGGATTTACATATAGCCAATATCAATCGCCATGTAAACATGTTTTATCTCATCTTATGCCTTGAGTTGCCAGCTCTCACTACAAAACTCAATTAAGTTGTCCAACTTAAGAAACTGCAAAATCGTCCATGCCCGTTCTCACGACACGTGGACATTTTACCCTTCGATTAATATCTAAGTCACGTTCTCACGCAAATAGAAAGTAATCTTAGGTGTTTCCGTTTCGTTGGATGGCATATAACTTAAATTAAAGGGTAATAGTTTTGATGTTAAATCAAATATGTACAAAGATGTCATGCATTCATCTTTGTAGCATAGTTTTTATTAAAACATTTATATCTTGTTTTAATGAATAAGCTTTTCATCATCAAACCTTAATTGAGGTATTGGGTTCACCAATCAAGGAATTTAGTGTTAATTATCATCCATTATACCGTACTTTTGCATAAGTGTAAACACTTAGTGTTTCGGATAATTACCACCGAAGTGGCGCATGGAATTAAAACTAATTCGCCCTTAAGATGAGCTTGCACATTTAATGGCTTACTAAGTAGCTCCACTCGAACTTACAGAGGGCAGAGGACCAGTGCGCGCTAAAGCACAACCTTAGACATCCTTTCAGTGCGCACTTCTTTAAACCCCTTTTATTAGTTCATTCTCATGGGTGAGCCTTTCAGACCATTTGTACCAAAGTCATCAATCAATTAAACGATTATGATTACTATTCTTAAAATACATGTTTCACCATTGTTTAGGTCAGTTTATTTTTCTTATAAAAATACCCTTGTTACATATATCAAACAAGCAAGTATTTGTAAAAATAAACAAGTAAACAATGAATGCATAACAAATAAAAAGTCATGCATATCAAATAGCCATATGCAAACGGTTTTGATAAATCCTATTAATAACCAATTCTAGATTTGACAATATGCATATATTTAATTAAGACTTTCACCCGTTTTCATCTATGTACAAGGTGAACCACATGCATCGATTCATCGATTGCGCAAGTCAAAATTAAATACATACCACATAGCACATAATTGATTAAATTAATAATTATTGAGGTCTTCCCCAATTTTAGATCTATCAAAAATTAGTGTATATCACTTAAACATGAAAGACATACAATAAAGCAAATCCATGATAAAACATGCAGATAATTATCATGGATGTAAAATTACACTTAACAATTAATGCAATTAATCAAAGTTACGCATATACACATAAAGTTGCATGCATCTTAGGGTTTCTAATCCAATTAAAACAATAGTTTACAAACCCTAATTAGGGCACCAAAAATAAACGCCCCCTCCCCCCTCAAAATTAGGGTTTAGGTTTTGCAAACCCTAGATCTAAGCATACAAATAATAACACATTCATGTTTATTTTAATTATGTGTTTCAGTAATTAATTACTTGTTATACAAGGCTCATGATGCCACTGTTGAGTTTATGATATATAAAACATACAATAAACATATAGACATCAAGAGTACACAGCGGAAGACTAAAGATCATAACAAATAAATTAATTAACTGAAAGTATGCGTAACGTACCTCTTGCGAATGTCAAATCCCTCGAGCAAAGCAAAACAACCCTCGAGCAAAGCAAAACAAAGAAGTACTTATTGGTGTAAGAATAATGTCTTACAACCACGTTCTTGTACACACGAATTAACAAACGAATCAAGCGATTGCTAGATCTAACACAAGTCCTCGTTTAAGAAAAACGAAACCAAACTCCCTTACTTTGGGGTGTTCGGCCGATTATAGGACAAGAGAGAGGAGATGAGAGATCTAGGGTTAATTCAATGCACAAGTGTATGAAACCCTAGACCCTAACCCTCTTTATATACTAGTAGGTAAACTTTGGGAACAAGTTAATGAATTAGGCCTTGGAGAGGCCCCTATGGCCGGCCACTATTGAAAGCCCAAAGCCAAACCCATAACTTTTCCAAGTTTTCCATTTCTAGTCCTTTCTCTTTTCATTTAACGGTCGTTAGTCATTTTTTCGTTAAATACTTAACGATCGTTAACCGGACTTAATGTGCAATAATTAATCGTAAACATAAACATTAATTATTAACTTTAATTCTCATTCGCTAATGTGTGCAATCCCGTGGTCACGAGTTCGAATCCGGACATTCACATGTTTGTAAATATATACAAACAAACTCGAGGAGATGAAGACGGTTTATTTTGGCAAAGATGAGGTATTATTACCATATGTATGTATATACTTGCTTCGATGTTAAAAAATATTTGTTAATAATTATCCATGAAACCTTCGTTCACATGTGCCGGTATTTACCTTGATTACATATATCTTATACTTAAAACAATTTTAGCTAAGCGTCCGTGTTTGTTTTATGACACACTTTGTCGATTTAAAATGCTGTTTTGATGTTTTAGGGCTTAAAACTATTGAAGAGTGCTTTGAAATCTAATACCGTGCTGACAAAGGTCTTTCTTAGCAAAGTTGGCAAAGGTAATATGAGCTACAAGAGGTCCAAATGCCATTGAGTAAATGAAAGCATGTTTACCATCATTTGTCTTTAGTATGATTTGAGTTCTAGTGGGTACATCTCAACACTTCAGCTTGTAACCGTTTTGAATATGATGGGTTTTGTGATATGTCATATGTGTTGAACCACTCATAATAAACCGGGAGCTTTACGGCTAAACATGAATTTGATTAGACGAACAAAATCTATAACAAATGTTTACAAAGTATTAATCTCGTATAACAGATGTTCAAAATATGTTTACAAAGTATTTATCACATACAACAGGATGTTAAAAAAATGTTTGGAAAGTAGTATAAGAAAAAAGACCAAAAGTCATAAGAAAACAAAATTGATATAAAAACACGTACAACGCATGAAGAAAGTCGTCTTCAGTGATGAGCTATAATTGACCATTTAAAAGTCATAAAGAAACATTTACGTACTCGATATACATAGAGAACATTTACGTACTCGATATACGCCATACATTTAAGTCAACAAAAATAAAGCATAAACTCATAGAAAATGAGCTAAAATGAAAATTATTACAGTAACTTATTGTAAAAACGGTAAAAAAAATCTTGGATCTTCACGTGTGTTTAATTATTGTTTGGCCAATGAGTTCTTTTTAAGGATTTCATAAATTTAGGAGTAAAGTCCAAAATACATCTTCGTGGTTTGTCTCGTGTCTCGCTTTACATCCCTAAACTTTTTTTTGATACAATACCATCCCTTCGTTAGTAAAGTTGGCATTAATACATCCTTCTGTTAGTAAAATAAGTTAATGAGAACTAACGGTGTAAATTTTTCTCCGTTATCTCCTAAAGAAAGAGAAAATATTTGCACCGTTAGTCCATAGGACTAACGATGCAATAAAATAAATTGCATCGTTAGTCCTAAAGACTAACGGTGCACCCAACCGCCACCTCCACCCACCACCACCCAACGCCACCAGCCCCCACCTCCACCGCCGGCACCCACCGCCACCACTGCCACCACCTCCACCGCCATAAAAACAAATATCCACATACACTCATCCTCCCATCTTATTTACTTTCACCTAAAAAAACACACACACCAACCACCCTTATCTTTATACTCTCATCACATATAATCACACACACACACACACACTACAATAAAAAAAAAAAGTTGCTAAGTCTCATCTCTCAAAAATACTCTCATCTTCCACAATCCCCACCACCACATAAACCCACCTCCTATTTGCCAACATCTCCCAACAACAAACGACGACTCACGCTACATCTACAAATCCTTATCCCATCTCCACAACAAAACCAACCTCTATATTATCTATCAGATACGAAACATAATTGATACTTGACCTCAGTTTTTTTTGTTCATCTCGGATCTTTAAAAGATCTTGAGTTTTGAACAATATCACATCATCGATCTGTGAGAAAGACACCTTCTCGTTTATATACGAATATAAAGCAAGAATCATAACAAATATGTTATGTTCATTCCTTTATTTGATTAAAGAAACACAAAGACTAAAACACAAATCAATCACTCACGAACCTACCTTATTTAAAATATTGAAGCCGTACTCGTGGTTCGGTTTGAGCAGGAAAGGATGAATGTAAGAGTATGGTTAGTAGTAATTCATTTTGTGGTGTATGAATTAATCTAATTGTGGGTCTTGATGAGTAACCGGTGGTTGATGTAATTAACTAGGTTGTGATAGTTGATGACAAGTAAATGGTGAAACGAATTTTTTTTTAGAGTAATGAGATAATTGGGGGCGGAGGTTTGTGGAATTAGGGTTAAGATTATGTCTGTTTGATTGATTTAAATACCCAAAAATTAGGGTGAAAGGGAGTTGGATCGGATTTATTGAATCTTGGGATGATGATTATAGACTTTTGAAATTTATTAATAATTATAGACTACAACAAGTTTCTGTAGTTGCAGTCGCTACTATCACCAGTGGCGTTGGGTGGTGGTGGGTGGAGGTGGCGGTGGGGTGCACCCTTAGTCTTTAGCACTAACGATGCAATTTATTTTATTGCATCGTTAGTCCTATGGACTAACGGTGCAAATATTTTCTCTTTCGTTAGGAGATAACGGAGAAAAGTTTACACCGTTAGTCCTCATTAACTGATTTTACTAACAGATGGATGTACTAGTGCCAATTTTACTAACGGAGGGATGGTTTTGTGCCAAAAAAAAGTTTAGGGACGTAAAGCGAGACACGGGGCAAACCACAGGGATGTATTTTGGAATTTACTCTAAATTTAATTATGTTATTCACGGAAGAGGTGAGATCTTTACAAAACATGTATCTTTTAAAAAACAAATAATCCAATCTCAATCATTCATGCACCTTTCATCTAATGGCTTAAATGAAGCAAAAAATAACAAAGAGAGGCTAAAATTGGCATTTTAGCTCATTTAATATAAAAACTCACTTTCCATCTTTTTTTAAAAAACAACATATCTTGCAAACGGTAAATCTTCAATCTACGAAAAATACATCATCGCGGCGAGAATTAAATCATCTTTCTATAGATATGCACTTTTATATACTTTCGACGAACTTTTTTTTCAAAATTTCCGTCCAGAAAAATCCCACGGGATTCGTAAAAAAATCCCACGGGATTTGTAAAAAGACGAACTTTTTTTTTTCAAAATTTCCGTTCAGAAAAATCCCACGGGATTCGTAAAAAAATCCCACGTGATTGGTAAAAAAATCCCACGGGATTCGTAAAAAATTCACTTGTGATTTGTAGAAATGAATCCCATGTGATTCTCTCAGATCCATTGGAATTCATATAGAATCTCATGTGTTCCATAAAGATATTTGACGAGTATCTTTTATGTGATTCATACAGAATCCCATAGAATCCCATGTGTAATCTTTATGAATTACAAGTGATTCATCAAAGAATCTCATAAGATTCTGTATGGATCACATGAAATTCCATATGAATCACAGGGGATTAGAGATAATCACATGGGATTCTGTATAAATCCCATGGGATTTTCATTTTGCTTTATATAAAATTAAAGTACAAAATCACTTGATATTCTATTTTTGTTGTGTAACGTTATGAGAAAAATTCTTGTTCTTTGAATATATCTTGTTTACTTTGAATATATAATGTTTGTTACTTATATTATGTTTGATCTCATGGGTAATCTGTATAAATCCAATGGGATTCTGTATAATCCCATGAGATTTTGTATAAATCTCATGGGATTCTGTATAATCCCATGGGATTTTGTATAAATCTCATGGGATTCTGTATGAATCAAAAAGGATTCGTCAAAAGAATCACTAGACTAGATACAATACATGACATCCCTCATTAGTTAACAAGATAATTAAAAAAGAAAGGATCCAAGAAAGAACAAAAAACAACCAAAAAGTAAACTAAATATGACACACTAATTTATATATTTTGCTAAAATCTAGTCCTTGAAAATCCAGTTATTATTAGTCCACCCTGTAATATATTCCATTTTACACCCCCGTTGAGAGTTCATCACACCAAACACACACACAGAGAGTAAAACTAACTTACTGTCAATCATGAATAAAAAAAAAATTACTTCTTCTCATTCACCTCCTCGATTTCATCACTCTCATCATAACTGTCAAAAGATTCCACCTTATATTTAATCTCCTTTCACTTCATTTAATTCTATTTAGATCTCAACCTTCATCTTCTTCATATAAATATATATTCATTCAATATATATATATATATATTCAGATCATCAAATTGTCAATTAATTTTCAGCTAATTAAAAAGAAAGTATTCAGATGAATAGCGGATCATCAGGTGTTGGATTCGGTATGGATGTTGCTGCTGCTGACGAGGCGGTGTCGTCACCGGTGACGAGACAGAAAGCAGCTGTTGCTAAACAGTTGATTGAGAATCATTATAAGAATTATTTGCAGGGTGGTTTAGGGATATGAGGATCTGAGAGAGACGAGTGTGAGTGTTTGTGTACAGTATGTGTGTTTAGGGAGTTAGGTAAAAAGTATGGAATGACTAAAATGCCCCCTAAGTATATTTGTTTATTTTAATCTAAACCGTTGGATGAAAGAAAATGGATGGTTGAGATCTTGTTATTTGTTCTTAGATAAATGTTGTTTCGTATTGAACTTTTCTCATTCACAGAATAGTTTATAATCCCGTGCACACGTTATAACCTCGTCGCATTATATTGTTTTGAACTGTGACTAATTAATTTATTTAAGGAACATTATGATAACAATTATACTGCTTAAAAATTTAGAAGGCAAATCGCACAAAAGTTTATTACACTTAAGGGCAATTCGAATTTAAGATATTCTACTTTTTTTTTCTTGATTTAAGATATCCAAGTTATTTTTTTGTGTAATGTTAGGTTTTCGAATTTTCAAAAGTGATATCATTTTATCTGATGAATTGGTAAATTAATGTGATATATCATTATAACTGAGCATTTAAAAGTCATCTCGGCTAAAATTATGCTCAGTAATCTCTTTTAAAAATTCGAAAAAACTTTACCTTACATAAAAAAATAACTTCAATGCCTTAAATCGAAAAAAAAATTGATTACCTAAAATTCAAATTGACTTTAAATTTGATATCTTTTGATGCAATTTGCCCAAATTTAAAGTCTATGAGCAATATTTATAATTTATAAACTTGTAAAAGATAATTTTGTTCTTGCATCGGTAAAGTAGAACATAAAAAAGGATCATTTTAAAAAGTGTTAATTGTAAAATTTAATAACCAAACAATATACACTTAAGTTGAAAAGGAAGAAATAAAGTTCTCTTTTACTTGCGTGTTTTAGTTTTTCTATAAAACTGATCATTTTCAACCATTACTATGACCAAATTGAGGTTTCATTTGACTTTTCACTCCTAGAAAAACCACGCTAATGTAAAAAAAATTGCGACGGTAGATATATGTTGCAAATTTTGCAACCATGATGTAACGAATTACCAACTGAATAGCAATGACAAGGAAAATGATTGCAAATCTGCTGCGAAATATAAACTAATTTATTTTTTATTTTATTTTTCTTTATCAGTTGCAAATGTGTTTCAATTTATAAAAATTTGCAACGGAAAAGCAACATACGACAAAATTAAATCTAAAAGAACTAATAATTTATTTTTCATTGCAATTCAGTTGCAAATTTTCATAATTTGCAACGGAATAGCAACCAAAAATAAAATTTAAATCTAAAAAATTATCATTTGTTTCTAGTTACAATTCGGTTGCAAGTTTTCGAAATTTGCAACAGAAGGCAAAAATTAAATCTAAAAAAAGTTATCACTTATTTTCTATTGCAATTTCGTTGAAAAAATCTAAAACTAAACTGAATAGCAAAGAAAGACATAATATAAATATAAAAGAAATTATCATTTCTTTCCGTTGCAATTCTGCTGCAAATTTCAAAAATTTGCATCGGATTTGCAACAAAAGATTAAAATGTAAAAACAATTTTTTTTATTGTCGTCACAAATCCCATGTTCTTTTTTTTTCACGTTAATCCACTAGAGAACTCGTGAAAAGATCAAAGATCCTCGTAGCAAGGGTAATGCTCACATAAACTAAATAAGTGTATGTGTATATAATTGTGTAAAATGATGAAGATGACTCTTCGTTCTTATGAACAAGCATATCTAGCCACCATGGAGGTATTATTGTTTTTGATAAAACCTTAAATGGTGATCTGATGGTTTAGATTGCACCGATCGTGGTCATCCATTATGACAACACTGTCATCGCATATTGGTCTACCACAATAAGGAAGAAATCCTTTTGATGTACTTTGTAGTACACGCTCTTTCTTTGTTGAGTTCATGCGTACGACGGTCATAATTATAAGTGTCTTTAGAAATCCTAGATTCCTTCATTGTATATGGATGAGCTTCCGGTTTATTTATATCGTGTTACGATATAAAGCTTTCATAAGTAGAACTGAGTTAGTACTTTTCATAACTGGTTGTGATATATTTAATTGGTTGTAACGGTTTAGTAGGTGTATTCAATCCTATTTGCGTAAAAATAAGGGTTTAACTTGAGAAAAAACCTTAAATGATGATCTGGTAGTTTAGATTGCACCGATCGTGGTCATCCATTATGAAAACACTATCATCGCATATTTGGTCTACCATAATAATGCCTCCATGGAGTAAAGCTTGCAATGAGAAGAGCCCGGATAACTCTTAAGCGTTGGGCTATTTTACAACCTTTGGTTATATTGAGATTATTAGTTAGTAACATCTCATATGAGTTACAACTAATTTTTTTTTAGTTTTTTTTATAAAATAAAATATCTTAACAAAATATTTCCCACCCACCCAATTTTTATTTCCCTCCAGTTCTGATAGAGTGAAGGTCAAATATCCCTAATCAATTGCGTGCACAGGTGATCGGCCAATGATTGACTTATATGCAGACGAGTATTTTCTTTTCTACGAATAAATTTATGTTTATGTTTAGGAAACAAAAATTGCTACTAATATATGGGTCGCGTAGCTTTGACTTGTTCAATTTTCTTATTTGAATAAACATATCGGTCATCTTTGACTTTTTGTCTACCTTTTAAACCTGCTATGACCCAAACCCATTACCTGACTTAAACCCTTTTTAATGATTAGATAACCTTGTTTGACTTCTTTTTAATCAAATGATTAATATCTTAATTATTAATGATGGTTCCTATTACAAGATAAATATCATGTATGAATGACTTAAGAGTCATGGGGCGGGACGTTGAGTCACAACCCTATAACCAAGAAACGTGGAATAAAGTCCTTTGTGTTGAGGGGAATACTATCCAATGCCATCACCGTTACGTTGTAACCATCGAATGCAGTAAGTTTATCATTTCTTTGCTCAGTTAAGGTCTACGTGAATTGGAAGTAAAGTTAATTACTTTTGTGGATAAAAAGTAATTTATTTGTTGAAATGGGTTGAAATAGATTATCGTTGCCGTTATCATGTTTGAATAGTTTGGGTAGGGTATTTATGCGTTAAAATGAGTAATAATGGTTTTAAATATTGTCATTTGTTGGTCGAAGTATTGCCAAAGTCTTTCGAAAAGCTCAAGAACACGAGATAAAGAGCTTTTTGAGCAAGCTAAAGAAGAGGACTTTAAGCAATATGAAGAAAAACTTAAGTCTCACGTGTTGACAATGAAGGAAGAAATGGTGAAAGAAGTGAATGCAAAGATTGTTGAGATGTTTGCACAATATACACATGAGCCTCCTTAGTAAACAATATGTTGCATTTGGTAAAGCTTTTGATATACTCTCTAATTCTATAACTCTCTAACTCGTAACAATGAGTTGGATAGAATGCTTTTGATAATGTTTATCATAATTTCGATATTCTATTTATCATATTTTAGATATTCGGATGATTACTCTTCCGGTTTGATTTGTGTATTTAGAGATATTTTATTTTAAATTATTGTGTACTATTCGATAAAATTGGAAGGCCGAGGGGATAAATAATGCTATTTAAAAAAAACCCGTGTATGTTGCAACTGCATTAATGAAGTTTAAATATCGATTTTGTGATAAAAAAAATTTGTTGCAAAATCTTACTGATGAAAACACAACTGCAAATTTTGGTTGTTGCATATTACCGCGGTTACAAAAGTTACCATTGCAAAATATAACCGTTGCAAGTTATGTGTTGATGTAAAAACATTTCGTTGCCAAAATTGTGGAAAATGTCTTTGTTGCAAAAAGAGTGTAGTTCTAATGAATTATCTTTTGTTGCAAAACTGTTGCAAAAAGTCTGCTAGTTGTAATTCAGTTGCAAACTAAATTTGCATGGAGCATTTTTGCCATACTCGGAATCCATAGCATTTCCGTTGCAAATAGCCTTTTGCAACGAATTTGTATTGTATTTGGATGGTTGTAGTTTTGTTGTATTGTTTTTTATTGGCCAATAAGTTAGTATATTTTACACATATTGGATTAACCCTTTTTTTTCTCCTTTTTTTAATCAATTTGATTTCAACTAACATTACTTTTTTTTCTTTCTAAAAATACCTCTTAAATGAGTTTACTTTTATAGAAAAAAATATAAGTATGGTAGCGAGCATCTGCAATGCTAAACTTTTTAAATCTGCTTTGGTTCTGAATTGTTGAGATTGGATTTTTGCATCCATGCTACAATACATATGCAGAGCTTTAGTTGGGTAACACAATAGTTGGTTGTAAGATATTATTAACAACAGTCTCGAACTTTCTATGAGCGCTTGATGTGTTAACGTGGGTTTGTGTGTTATGCACACGTGGCTTGTGTTAACCCTCACATTATTACACTGTGGTTTCTAGTTAAGGCAGTGCGTTGGATTGCAAGTTGTCGTGGCAACGCAAGGTAAGGCAAAATTCAATTTAAATTTTTTCTTTTACAAAACACCCCCCTTAACGGCTATCATCAAATTTGAATTAAAAAAAATTCAAAACACCTCCTTGGTTAACGGCTAATTTTATAAAAAAAAAATAATAATAAAAAAAATACACAAACGGCTAGTTTCAAAACTTGTCTATAAATACCAACGTTTACATATTATTTTAACACACTTTTCATACAATATTAATCAAAAAAATTACACTATTATGCAGACGAGGCAGTTGATGGGCATGGCTTAACTGCAAGCCAGCATTATCTAATGATGTGTGATGAACATGCATTACGCGAAGTTGAAGCAGAACAAGTAAGGAAGCAACAAGAGGAGGATGGGAAAGCCAGGAAGGTAGCAGCTGAACGGGCAGCGTTCATAGAGAAATTTCCTGGGTATAGGTCTCTTTCGTATGATTCTGCATGCGGGGAGTATTCAGATTAAGTTATGTTTATGTATTTCGTATCGTAGTGTATTTTAGTTTGTATATTTTTTTCATGTATCGTATTTCCGTATCGTATCTCGTATTGTATTTTATGTTGCGTTTAATTAATGTTTATATAATGTTTTTATAGTTATTAATAAAGTCATATGTTGTTTATTAAGTAAATTATTAGTGTAGGGGTTGAATTTGTAAATTTTATTTAAAAAAAAAAGTGAGGCCGAAAATGTTGTGTTATGATTGAGTTATGATAAAAATGTGTGTTTTTTTAGTGGTTAAAATGTTAAAACTGATGTGGCGCTGATGTAATACCAAATTATGGTTTAACTTGATGGCAAGATACCTAGTGCTCTAATTAAGTAAGTAATCATTTTTTTTTATCGGAATCAAAGGTACTAATAGTCTCGTTGCCCCTTTCAATGGGTTTTTTCTAGAAAATTGAGTGGAAGACTAGCTAGTTAAAACTTTGGACTAACTATTTTTTATTTAATTATTTATTTATTTATTGATAAAAGGTTTTACCCAGTAAAGTAACTTTTGACTAACTTTGTGCATGGCATCACCAGATTACCTCATTTGATTGTTCAAAAGTGAGCCATGTTTTTGCAACTGGTGAATTATTGACATGTGACGTAAGTTATAAAATTACACTTACTAGGTTTCTCAATCACTACTCGGGCTTTTTTTTTTTTTTTTTTTTTAATCGAGTGTGGAATAACTTTTAGATAGATACATAAATTTTCAAAATTGAATAGTTGTTTCCATGTCTTTCCACAAATCAAACTAGCTAGCAGTAAATAATTATGAAAGTACATTGTAATTTCTTTTTTGTAGTCAAAATCATGAAACAGAACAGATTGATTGGATTAAGAGAAGTTGGAGTGTATCAATGACAAGCAAAAGAGAGATAAGTGGGATGGTAAGGGACAATAGGTAAAATTTTGGGTTGAAACTGGTAAAGTGGCAAAATAGTCCAAACACAATTCTTTTACCGTGTGAATGAAGTAAATCTTCCATCGATCAATTGCCTAAAATAATACTCCGTAGTGATAAAATATAGTATTAACTATCTTATTGGATACCTATTACGTTCTTTTATTTGATGCCATCCTATTTGTATTGGGATATACTGTTATTAAGTAAATAAATATCCTATAGGTTGGTTAAGATTTGTCGTATATATATTGTCTTTATATCTTTTTTGTTAGATGGAGTATTAGGGATTTAGGGTTCTAACTACATAACTTGGAGTTTACTTTTCACGCCATTCACATATCCCTGCTAAGCAGCATAACGACTCCAATAAATCCATATTGTAAGTCCCTTTTTATACATTATACATGTATTGTTATGTTGATAGTCGAATAGCCGTGTGTTAAGTTGGGATTGCTTATTTGAGTAGCCGTGTTCTTTACTACATTAAAAAGCTCATTAGCATCTAAACAGTTAAATTGTTAGTTAGTTGTATCAGAATAAGCAATCCAAAACAACCCTTTAGCTAGATCAGGGTGTATATTTGGCCTATAAAATTAATTAACACGGAGTAAGTTATGGATTAGTTTCTTTTCCGTAAGGTTCGTGAATTTTAAGCATCACTGACAGTAAAGCACCTCTTCTTTAGGATACATCTTATTGTCTTAGAATTGTAATATCTCTTGTTTGTTGTTGTCGACTTCCTATAAAAAAAAGTCTTAAAATTTTAAGATAAAAAACATTACTATAAAAAAAGTAAAAAATTAATGTAAAATCTGAAAACATAATTCGTGGGTCCAGCTTTCTTTCGGGACAGTGGTTTTTGTGTTTTCTTAGAGCCCTCGGTATAGTAATGCTCAAACGAGTGTTAACCTTTAACGTTTGGGCGTTATTGGCCGTTACCCACAACCACCTCCACGTTAACCTTGCGTTAAACATTGCCAGTGGCGGATCTAGCCGGAAATCCAAGGTGGTTCCTTGATTTGGTCAAGTTAAAAATCGCAATGGATCAACCAACTCGTCAAATTTTCGGGTCGGATCGAGTCTAATTTAACAAGATGCGATAATAGAATATTAAACATAAGAAGATCCAATAAGATTTAAATAAACGAGTAACGATAAAAAAATTAAGCATAATGGATTTTTTATACCCTTTTTTAAAGTTAATTATTAATTATTAAATGGACTAATCTTTTTGGGTTATTTGGGATTTGGGTTAAGAATATTTTATACAAAAAGTGAAGTGTTTTTAAAAAAAAATTCTAAAGTAGTTCCCAAATAATTTCTAAGGTGGTTCCTAGAAAAATTTCTATATCACTTCTAAAAGTTTTCGTCGTTCAAAGTGGTTCCCGGGAACCGCTTAATAACACATAAATCCGCCTCTGAACGTTGCCCGTTAACCAAATAACGCGGCGTTAAAACTTTTTTTAGTTTTTTTCTTTTTTTTCTTCTTCCTATTTAAATGGGTATTTTGATGGGTATTTTGGTGTGTGTGTGTGTTATGTGTGTGTTACGTGTGTGTTTTACGTGTGTGTTTTAGTGTTGCAGGTGGTTAAAGGTAGAATAAAGCAAGTTTGGGTGTTTGACAGTTTCAGTTCTTTTTGTTTGTTTTGTTTTTTGTTTTTTTTTCTATTTTTTTCAAAATTGACAGTTTCAGTCTTTGTGATTTGTTTTTGTTTTTTTTTTTTGTTTTTTTTTCTATTGTAAATTTTATTTATTTATTTTTATAAAAAAAAGTGGGGTCCAAAATGTTGAGTTATGATTTAACCTTGGGAATGTTATGATAAGGGGTGTTTTTTTTTGTGAGTTAAAGTGAATGTTAAAGCTGATGTGACGCTGACGTGACAAAAGTTAAACCTTGACCTAAAGTCACCACACCTTAGGCTCTTAGTGGTCATTTGGTCCTTGTATGTGTGTTGTTCCATTTTGTGGTGTTTGACTATTTGTCTTAATTTTAGTTTTGTTTTGTTGTAGTCAATTTTATATTTGTATGTTTGTTTCTTGGGTTTTTTATATGTTAGCATTTTGTTAATATAGTAGACGGTATTTAGTTTGGTGGTTGTGAAATAAATGGCCATTCAAAAAAAATAAAAATAAAAATTACTTGTTGAATTCTTATGTTTTTACTACCTTATAATGCATTTGGGACAATTTCATTATTAGCAACGCTTAAAATTCAGACTCTTAAACTTGCTTGTAATGGAAATGTTGTCTTCTGATAGTCATCAATATCATTATAACATTGTAACAACCCATTTAAATCTTCATTGTAACTACTAAAAATCATTACTATCAATAATTGTTATTAAAAATATGTAACCGCATCCACCATATAAATTCACACAAACCATTTTCTATCTCTCACACACAAAAATAGTCTTTCAATATACCCTCACTTTCACTCCTCAACTCTTACGAGCACTCTTTTTGCATAGATTCTTTATATGTTTGTTAGAAAAACATTTAACCCAATAATATTTTGTTCGTCAAAAAATATTGTCATAGGATATCCGTCGCCGTATTGAGCGGGTATCTTGCTAGTTCTCATCTATATACCTTGCATAAATGCTGAAACTTGCAGTCAATGTTCTAATTAATGAATTTTACAAAATGTTGTATATTTTGTTTATAATAATGCTAATTGTCTATTCTACTTATTAAACATCATCATCTTGATTTAAAAGATATAAGGCCATGAAATAGCATTGATGGTTCTCATAAAGGTTTCGTTTTATACAAGCAATAACTATTAATTTTGTTGCAAATTAATATGTAAACAAGACTCATTGATTAAAGATTGGTGATTTCATCTAAAGTAGTTAATATATGCAGTAACCATGTACTTAATAATTTGTTGGATGTTATGTAAAAACTACCCCCTTCCAAAAAGAAGTTGGTCAAGTTCCGCCACTGCTTCCAATTTACAAGACTTATATTTAATTGAGTTTATGCAGTTTGTGAGGTATATCTTTAGTAATCAGACTTATATTTAATTTAGTTGAAGTTTAGCTTATGCAGTTTATGTTTGTGCTCTTTGGTTGCAATTATAATTATGCTAACTTGATTACTAATTTCTGTTTGATTTGATTTTGCTAGTTTGCTTTCAGTTTATAATTGTCATGAGTTTTACTTTAAGAACCTAAATTGTTGAAAAAATAGTAAAAATACTACCTGTCTCATTTGATCTCTTTGTTAATTTTGTAAGATCGATCTGGTTGTGTATATATACACTCATCAATGGTAAGCTTGAAACTTTTAGTAGACAACAAACACTACAAAAAAAAGGGGCTATAGTGACGAGAATTTAATGACGACATATATTTTTCGTAACTAAAAACACAATTTAGTGACGATACAAAATTGTCGTCACTATATCTCGTCACTTGCATATATTTAGTGACGAAGTAATAAGTTGTCATTAACATACACGTTAGTGACGAAAGTATCGATCAAGTACTTGTCGTCACCGTGTAACTCTTTTCTTGTTATGGTTGTTAGTCACGAAATTTTCGTCACTACTTTTGAATTGATAGTCACGAAACTATTCGTCACTCACTTGAACAAATATATGATTCTTATTTTACTATCTAACACTTAAAAATGAAGGGACTTAAACTGACAAAATAACTAAATATATAAAACCATTACCAAACACGGATACTCATTTTTCTTTCATATCTTCTTCTCCCCTGTTTCACGCCAAACACACACTAAAAACACACACCATAAAAATCGTTCAATTCTTCACAGTTTCACAGACTAAAAACACACACTATTTTGCCCATGGTTGACATCTTCCGAATCTCATTCACTATTTTGACCTAATTTTTCGGAGGTTATATCTAATCCCTAATTATTAAGAGCTAATTTCATTTAATTAGCAAGATATTATGTTAGTTGCCTGAAATTTTTTGTATTCGTTTGTATTTTTGATCAATTTACTTGTTTGATTGTTGATTTGATTGCGTATTTGAGTCAATGAACTTTAGGTTTAAAGGATCATTTTGACCTAATATCGATAAGGTTTAGGGCAAAAATTGTGGTTATTTGCTTGCTGATTTGAGTTCATAAAGCTTAGGGCAAAAATTCAATAGGCTTTGCATTCAAGGAAATAAGAATTTAAAGGGCTTAGCTTCAACCCTATCGGTATCACGTCACTCGTCAACTACTAAGACCGATATGGGATTGAGTGTTATCATGAATTGAACAAGATGTGTAGTTGTGTAGATCAGTATACTCGTATTGTGCATGTATCTCGCTAATAAAGAAATATGACAATGAAATGAATCCTACTTGGATTTCTTTGGTATGTGGGTAATGTGAGCGTCAAATATTTGGAAATTAATGACTGACCCATCGATATCAAACTCATATTTTTATTATTTCAGTGCTTTAAACCAAATGTTTGTATTACTGTAACTTTTGTAATCTGATCTAAACAATATAACGAGAAACACTATATAATAAGTAACTTGGGAGAAAGGGGGAAGCACAATGCACTTGCAGAATTTTGCATCATAAATTCATAAGTGAAAAAACTTAGTATAAATAATGAATGTGAACTACAAAGTTGGAAATAACAAGTAAAGTGAACTTTAGAAATACAAAGTTTTCAAGTAAAGTGAACTTTAGTTGTACAGTTGTACTTGCTCTTTGTCTGATTAAATAATGAGGTATTTAATATTATAGACTTGTAGAGTGTCATTATATGTCGTTGTATATACCTCATGAAAAAACTTAGTATAAATAATGAATGTGAACTACAAAGTTTCGTTTAACATTGTGGTCCCTAGTGAATGCGCTAATTCCTCTTCAATCTTCTTTGTGATTCAGGAAAAGGGAAGGGCAAGAATCAAGGATTGTATTACTTGTATCTAGAAGGAATTTCAGTCAAAAATTCCAAGTCGCAGTCTGTGTCTGAGACTTTACAAGATACAGAGCCTGTGGCTATATTTACGGACTTGCTTGATCTGTATTCTTTCAGTCAACGGGATTTAGAATTTGTTGCCAAATTTTCTTCAGATCATGGTTCAGACGTCTTTCATCAAGTACTGCAATCAGTTTGCCCCTCCATCTATGGGCATGAACTTGTTAAAGGTACAAAAAAATGCTGTTCTTATTTATTTTTCCACTTATTGTTGCTGATTAACCGTTCGTAATATGTGTTCGTTAAACAGCTGGAATCACATCGGCACTATTTGGAGATGTAAGAAAGCATTCAATGGATCAGGATAAAGTTCCTGTCAGAGGAGACATTCATGTGATCATTGTTGGTATGAGGTTTTCTAATTCTTTTCTGATGAGGTGTAAGCACCTTCATAGTTCTCTAGTGTTGGATTTGTCTAAAATCTGTGATTTGAATTTGATTTTTGAAATGATTGAAATCATGCCTTTTTTTAGAGGCTATATTAACTAGTTGCTTATTTTAAGAAAATACATGAAGTACCAACTGGCTTGTAACCTGCCAGTATCAAGGTGGCCTATCAACCAAAAGGTTGTAGTTATGGATCAAGTCTTAACATGGACAGAACATGTATTCAAGGTGTAGAGTAGGGTTTGGGTGTGTATGTGTCTTTGTCATTCTAAAAAAAAAAAAGGGAGTTCTAAAGAGTTTCAATAAACTTACTTTAGACTCGTATCATTTTTTTCTTCTTCTCGAGTCCTTCAATCAAAGTTTTACGTGCGTTTTTTTTCGGATTTGTGTAAATTCCTAATTTAGTATTGTAGAGTGACCTGTGACCTCCATATGTCCCATATTAGGCGATCCTGACTAGGAAAGAGTCACCATCGCAGCAACTGCTTCAGTTTCACCACGAGGTATATATGTTTTATGCGGAACGCCACAACAAATGCCGGACTCACAGCTTGTCGTGGTGAAGGATTCAATGACTGGTGACTACGCCTTTGAGGCTGGTACGTTGATATGTCCTCCATTTACAGAGAAAATTTTACTACGAAGTATATATTAAACGTGCTCAAATTACTGGCAAAGTGTTCTTAATATCTTCTTATTTCTTACATGTACCAGTGGCCATGGTTGATCTTAGGTGTTGTTTTTTCAACAGTGCTATGATACTGGCAGATGTGGACTGCGGTCTGATCGACGAATTTGATAAAATGTCTGTAGAACACCAGGTTAGTCTTGAATTAATATCTCACATAGCAAAAAGAAAAAAGGTTATTAAAGAAATACTATATAGAAGTATCTGCTGACATTTATAACCACCACAGTCTCTACTGGAAGCTATGGAGCAACAATGTGTCTCGGTTGCCAAGGCAGGACTAGTAGCAAGTTTATCGGCTCAAACAACTGTTTTAGCAGCAGCAAACCCTGTTGGTGGCCATTACAAGTACCTATTACTTTTGATTTTGATTTTTAATTATCACTAAACCTTACTGTACTGATTGCTTATTTTGGTTGCAGCCGGGCAAAAACTGTGAATGAAAATTTGAAAATCAATGCTCCTCTGCTATCACGGTTTGATTTGGTTTTCATATTACTTGACAAGCCAGATGAGCTACTTGACAAACGAGTTTCGGAACACATTATGTCGTAATGGAGATACAGAATCGCCAATTCACTCATGGTTTCCAAACACTGCTCTTGAAAAGACATTAGAAAGGAACCTGATCAGTTGCAGTCTCCAGTCAACCTTTCTAAGAAATGGGATAATGGATCTGAACCTTCTTCAATTTCATCAAGCAGGTAATTCATACTCATACAAATGCTCAAAAGTTATTGTATTTTCTTTTACTTTATTGTTCTTGTTAATCAGTAGCACAAAATATGATGTCCATATCTGAGTTTTGTAATGGTTTCCGACACGTGACTTTTCTTCACATAGTCCATATAAACAGTACTTATGATACATTGGACTCTTACATTTTGTTTATAAAGTATGCTAGCATTGACTAATATGTTGTGTTTCTTTAGCTGCAAAACTGGGAAAAGTACAAGTAGCGTTTTTACCAGCTCGTCTGGAGGTAGTGTAAAACATGTTGCAGATGCAAAGTCACTGAATTCCTCTGCCACACACACGCCAACTGTTCCAACCACACAGGGCTAAACCCTGAGAAGTTATCTCAGTTTAAGGCACCAATAGAGGAAGAGTTTGATTCTGATGACTGCCTTGAGCAAACCGATGAAAAACCCCGACTCAAAAGTAAACTTAGAAGACAGTTCAACCGAGAAAGAGTCGTATGTGTGTCCTACTTTGTCATCATGGCTACAATCAAAGCCAGAAAATGAAGGATGTATTGACCAATCACCAGTTGCTATCTCTGAGGGGATTCTTGACTTTGGTAAAACCCCTGGGGTGGTAATGGCATCCCTAATACAACTACCAAATAAAAAGAGGTAAAATGTGGCCAAGTTACACAGTCTTATCTTTACTTTGTCCGCTTCTTGATTATTTATGAAGACTCTAAAATATAAATTTCTTTTGAGTTGATAGGATCTGAAGGTTAGTTGGCATGCGACACCATTTGAGCAGAGATCAGACAAGGCATTATTCGAAGATCAGAGCATTCCGAAGAGGTAAGCCATACTTTGCATGGCCTCTTTTTTTTGTGTGCTCACATTTATTCTGTAGTTAGTTTAGCCTTAAATTCTACATTGCTACTTAGTACACTGGTTTGGGCCACTTTTTGCATTCTCCTCGCTCTAGTATAAGGCAAGTGTTTTAACTACATTAAGAATGAGTGTTGCATATGCGGGTATGAGTGTATGACAAATGATTAATCGAAACATATTGAACCGATATATCCATGCTTTTGTGGTTGCATACCTAAACATAGAAAATGCGGCTTCTATACTTTATTGGATCCAAATTATTGTTCCTGTTTGCACTACTACTTAATGGCTTAGCTCCACTTTGTGCTCTTTAGAACCTTCTCTTTGAATCACGCCTTTCAATAGGGTGCATCCGACCGGATCTGGTAGAGATATGGTCCACCCATTAGCCAACCGACCTTGGTTTGACTACAGTAATACATGGATCATAACCCATATCGACCCATTTAATATTATTTACTTTCTTTGGGGAAAAAACACTGCTCATTTGATATCACGGTTTTCATTTTACAAGACATTTTACGATAAATGACTTTTAAAAACAAATTGTATTTTGCTACTCTTTGGAGAACATGTTATTGGCGACATACAGTGACAGACACATAGTTGGTGCTATAATGGACTACATGGCATTACTGGACTTAAAAGGACTTATATCTTATCATTAACTATAATGTATATAAGTTCTTTTATATTTCTTACTTATTCTTCCCTCATGGATGTAGTATTATGTTGTATACAGTTTGACTTTCCAATACTTGTGTAAATGTTGATTCCTAGTTTTCCCTGTTGATGTTGATGGTTGTCGTGAAGCAACTTGGAGAGACATCGCCAATCGATCTTTGATGGGGAAAAGGGTACTTATCCTGAAAACTCGGCTCCTATAGATGATGTTTCTAATGATTCATATTCAAATGCTGACAGGAAGTTCAAGACTGAATCAGCATACGCACATAGCGAAGTTGGTACATTGTGGACACAGTTGTGACATGTTGTATGCTTTAGATCAGACACTTGTACATAAGATGAATGATATTTTCGATTTATGTTACTTATATTTTTTTCTGCTTCTAGTTATTGAAACAACATCATTGAAGAAATTTAGATTTTTTTTTGTCATACGATACCAATAGTGACGATGTATTTCGTCATTATTGGACGTTAAGGTTCCGTTAGTTTCAGCCAAAAATGACGCCTTTTTTTGGTCACTAATCGCATCAAATAGTGACGACTTTAGCCACTTCAGTGACGAAAATTAAGTGACGAAATGTGTTGTCACACACCCATAAGTGACGACTTTAGCTTGTCACTAAATTTAGTGTCAAATTCCAGTTTCGTCACTATTAACTTAGTGACGGAGCTATAGTGACGAGAAGTGACGACCTTGATTTTCGTGACTAAGTTGGTTTAGTGACGAATTTTCCACTATTAGTGACGATTTTTCACTCGTAACTAAAGCCCTTTTTTCTTGTAGTGAAAGGTGAAAGAGTATTGTTTGCTGAAGCTGATAAAGATTTTGTTGATTTTCTCTTCACTCTCCTCAATTTACCAATCGGGCCAGTCATCAAGCTTTTAAACAACAACAAAAATATGGTTGGTTCTGTCAATAAACTCTACCAAAGTATCTCAGACTTACACAATTTACACAATGATCAAATGCAATATGATGACCAACAAGAAAAGGTTTGTTCAAAACGTAAATATTGTTCCTCACAATATCATCCTCTGCCAGTTGGAGATTGGTGGTCCCCGGCACCTACCCCTACCACTCCAAAGTTATTTTACACGTGTGACAGATGTACCAACCCTATAATTTCCCCAGTTGCCGATGCCTGTAATAAATGTCACCGCATAATGAATACGATCGTGACACACTATGTTATTCCGACGATCTCCACTACAGCTCCTGTAAAGGGTTTGGCGAGGTTCATGATAATGGATGACCTGGTTGTTGTTCCTTGGTCTAATATCTCAAGCATTTCATTGCTCAACAAGTTCAACATCAAGGATGTGAGTGCGTTAGAGGAAAAAGATGTTCAAATCAGCATGGGTGAGGTAAAATTCGATTTTATTATTTTCTGATTTTACCATTGATTTGATGGGGATTGGGGTTGGCAATAACTTAAATTAATCGTTTTTGATCTAATCAATAGGGTCTAGCTCCATAGAGGACCTATTTTATTGCGCGTATGTTGGTTCTCGAGGGGTTTTCATGAACGACATAAATTTATTGCGAGTAGTGTAAAATATAGTAAAAATCTCGATTTTTTAAAATGCACCACATTCAAAAGTTGTGTTTCAAGCTAGTCTTGTTTTATTTTATTGAAAAACAATCCGTTTTCTGGGTCTGCCAATGTTGATAGTTTAAACCCTTATAATGAAATAATATGAGGTTTTGCTAACAGCAGCCATAAGGGTTGTCGTTAAGATGCTTTGTTTTACTACAATTTCTTGTAATAATATAATTCATCCAAACACAATCAATCATTAATTGTATTTTTAATATTTCCGGAATTTTCTCCACTTTTTACGGGATTATCAACCAATCAGAATCATTTTAAAGAGATATTGTAATGAAAAGTATTTGCTTAACGACAACCTTTAGAGCTGTTGTTAATGTTTAAAATCAGGGCCCAACTAGATACTGAATACTAGGGATCATAGCTTGTCAAAGACTACATTCATATGGGACACATGATTACTGAATGGTGTTATGACGTTGTAGGGATTGAAACTATTGAAGCATGCTTTGGAATCTAAGACAGTGTTGACAGATATGTTCCTTGCTACCAAAGATTGAAAATCTACAAGAGGTCTAGAAGAAACATCATACTGAGTTCTCCAATTTTGTTTCATTAACAGACTTATATTGCATTTGAGTATGCTATGGACGACCACTATTTCAGTTTTAACTGCATTTGTTTTTTCAAGTTTACGCTTTTGATGAATTGAACTTATAAAATCTTATAAGCGTTATAAGCACTTATGGTTGCACAAGCAATTATGCGACTTGTATTAAACTAGTCCCCAATGTTTGATATTGTTAATTTGATGTCATACAATCACGAGTTAATTACATAAATCGTCCTTGTGGTTTGGTCAAAATTACGGATCTTGTCCCTATACTTTTTTTTCAGTGCGTTTCGTCCCTGTGGTTTACAAATCTTACGGATTTTGTCCCTAATCCGACCCAAATCCGTTAAGTGTTTTTTGTTAGTTCTTCGTTAGTGAGACGTTAGTGTTTTGCGCCGTTAGTCATTCGTTAATAAATTTTGCACCGTTAGTCCTTATTTTTTAAAATATAGTTTTCCCCAATTAGTCCCTCCGTTAATAATAGTTTTCACCCGTTTTTGTCCGCTTTTATCCGTTTTCGCTCGTTTTTATCCATTTCCCCGTTTTTTGTACGCTTTTCGCGTTTCTTTCGTTTTTATAGTTTTTGTCCTTTTTTCTTACGTTTTGTCCGTTTTTCTTACGTTTTTATCGGTTTTCATCCGTTTTTGTCCGTTCTTAAATTTTGTCCGCTTCTTATGTTTTGACTGTTTTCTTTCGTTTTGTCCGTTGTTCTTACGTTTTGTCCGTTTTTCGTACGTTTTTATTGGTTTTTCTTAGGTTTTTGTCCGTTTCAAAAAAAAAACTTGAATAAAAATTTTCAAATTTTTTTTTTCAAATATATATATATTTTTTTTAAAATATGCCCGTTTTTTTTCAATATTTTTCGAAATTTTTAAGATTTAAAAAAATATATTTGAAAAAAAAAAAATTTCGAAAATTTTTTTTTCAATATGTCCGGTTTTTTTTTTTAAATATTTGAAAAAAAATATTTTTGTTCAAAGTTTTTTTGGAAATTTTTTATTCAAATTTTTTTTTAAATTTGATATTTTTTTTTTCAAAATGTAAGAAAAACAGACAAAAACGTAAAACAAAGGGCGAAAACGGAAAAAACGGACAAAAACTTAAAAAAACTGGCTAAAACGAATAAAAAAGTAAAAAAACGGTCGAAAACGGATAAAAACCGACAAAACGGACAAAAGCGTAAAAACGACGAAAGCATATAAAAACGACTAAAAGGGATAAAAACGTAAAAACGACCGAAAAAAACGAAAAAAAAACGAGGAAACGGATAAAACAAACGAAAACGGATAAAACGGACAAAACGTAAAAAATCGGGCGATAACTATTATTAACGGATGGACTAACTGGGGAAAACTATATTTTAAAAATAAGGACTAACGGTGCAAAAATTATTAACGAAGGACTAATACAATAAGCGCAAAACACTTAACGGACTGCACTAACGAAGGACTAACAATGCAAAACACTTAACGGACTGGGTCGGATCAGGGACAAAATCCGTAAGATTTGTAAACCACAGGACGAAACGCCGAAAAAAGTATAGGGAAAAAATCCGTAATTTTGACCAAACCACAAGGACGATTTATGTAATTAACTCTACAATCACCGCATGCTGCTTTTTTTCCCCTTTACATTTTGCAATGCAAGGAAAAAGAGGTAGTACGTTTTTTATCACATCCTCGTAGAGACCAGTTACAAGTCACTTTTTTAGCACCGAAACCCGTATCAACCCTACCCGACCAACCCAATAAACAAACATATAAGACCCCTGGATCACCACAAGTGCTCCGTCTTGAACAATTTAAGTGAGATTCTTAATCTTTAATCAAAGTTTCTTGTTTTTACTTATTATTTTTTTTTTGAGATATACAAAATAAAAGAAAGATGCAACCTAGCAAGACGCTAGGAGCACAAATATACAACGGTTAGTTATTGAACCAAACACTCCAATCTAAGCTGGCCTTTCTAGCCTTACAAGAGATCTAGTTTAAAGATGCAAGCTTGATGTCTTTACAGATTTGATCTTTTGTGGGACGTTTAAGTGAGAAGGTCATCTCATTACAAACGTCCAAATGAACCAAAGGGTTGATTGTACATAAACATCAAAGTTGGCAAATGAGATGGTTTGGCAGATTGACTATCTCAGCCAGGGTGATGACATCCAACAGTGATATTAATGAGACATTTTGGATATTTCACCACTTTAGAACCTTGTGCTAAACCTCTTTAACAACTTCACAAGAGATAAAAAGATGCACTTCTGTCTCAATATTGTAATCAAACACGGGCCAATGGCACTACAAGAATCAGGGTAACAGGCGATGAATACAATGCCGACGCCACTGTGGCGTCGGCAACATACACTACACGACAAAAAAACCCTTGACCGGGGGGGAGATGCGTTGAAAATAACATTTTGCAATATTTTCCCTACGCCATGGCGTCGGGATCGTATTAAACCTGCATTAAGCCACTTATTATCCCTACGCCATGGCGTCGGCATTGTATGAAAAATAGAATTCAGTTTATTTTTTCCCGACGCCATGGCGTAGGGAAAGTATGTAAATATATGAAATGTTTATATATTGCCGACGACTAGGCGTCGGCAAAATGTATCACATATGCCACAATATTGCAAGCATTTTAGCAATTTCCCGAATTTTTCCTAAAAATTCTACATAACCTCGCACCGCTGTTTTCAACCAAAATCTGTAAACCAATATGCCGATATCCCAAAACAACTCATAACGACTAAATCACATATATAATCGCTAAAAAGTTGCAAATTATACAAAACGGGTGATATTAACTACGCATCTAGGTTAAACATACACAAAAGTTGCTAAATCACCAATGTTCAAGTCACCAAAATGTTCAAAGTGTACAATGGCCAACATAAGGATGAGATGATCAAAAGCATAGTCTAAGGGGGTTTATACATCTACACAAAATAACCCGTAAATATACCTCCATCGATCTACTCGTCATCATCATCATGATCAGAGCCCTCCTCGACTCTCTCAAGGCTGTACCCAAAAAAAAAAAACCGAACACATTTAATTAAGAAAACATAATACTAATTAAACAAAAATTAAACCAACTAAAACATTTAAAAATTAAACAAACTATAAAAAATAAAAAATTTACTTACCTAATATGAGAAAAGAAGTGGTGGGGGGTTGAGGAAGAAAAGAATTAATATGAGAAGGGTTGAGGATAAAAGAATTAATTGGGAGAGGGGAGGAGGGACGTGCACGGTGGTGCGAGTGGTGGTTTGTTGTGGTGGAGGAGACGGTGGTGCGAGTGGTGCAGTGGAGGACACGGTGGTGGTGGTGCGAGTGGTGTAGTGGAGGAGACGGTGGTGGTGTTGCGAGTGGTGTAGTGGTGGTTATGTGGTGTAGATGAGTTAATCAATCTGGGAATACAAGATCTAGATATGAGGTTTTTTTTTTTTTTTTTTTTTTTTTCTAAGTGGAAGAGATGAAGAGTATAGTATAGTAAGCGCAACAAATATTGTAGATGAGTTTTTTTTTTTACTTTTTCTAAGTGTGAGTATACAAGATCTAGATATGATATAATTTATCAATCTCTTTTACCGACGATGTGGCGTAGGGAAAATATTGCAAAACGTTACTTTTTCTAACGGGGAACCATGGGTCGTGTACCTCAATTCGACAAAAGTGATCAAAGACACTTTCGTGCGCTTTTATTGCTAATTGTTGTTTGCAGGGACACCCGACGGTTGCAGCTGATCAGAATTGAGGAGTCAATCCATAACCGCATGCTCACACATCAAATTCACTTCTAAAGAAATCATGATAAGTGCATATCTTCATCAACTGGCTCTGATATTTTCAATCCATGCTTCTGCTACGCTACTGCAAATATCATGAATCAACAAAGCTTCCGCTACTCTGATGAGAAGATTTCATGATCCAAAATGTGAGCATGTCGGTCCAAAAGTCACAACGTCACATGATGGCAACACTACAAAGGAAGAGTCAGAGATGTATGGTGGCTGATGATTTCAAAGCTAGCTCAACACTCATCATCACGTGGATCAGTTAAAGACCTCCACTTGAATTAACAAAACATGCAGAACATGAAGAATCAAAGACTACGGGCTACAGAGCAAAGAACTTAATCAAGAATCCAAGAACAATCAAAATTTAACATCTGTTTGTATTCAATGTAAATTGAGGTAACCTCCCTTAGGGGGAGATTGTTAGGATTTAGAAAATCCGGTAGTTAAAGAGTCAGTCACCTCAAGTATATGTAATCGTTAGAATGCTCGTAGTCATAGTCATTTAGTGTTAGTAATTAGTTTGTTAAGTAACACCGTGGAGGACGGACGGGTCTTTACCCACTGTATGCCGAAT
Organism: Chrysanthemum makinoi; assembly: GCA_910596185.1. Taxonomy (NCBI): domain Eukaryota; kingdom Viridiplantae; phylum Streptophyta; class Magnoliopsida; order Asterales; family Asteraceae; genus Chrysanthemum; species Chrysanthemum makinoi. The sequence goes on from OU343222.1 coordinate 101,019,169, forward strand.
CCACAGCCCGAAGGAAGGCGTCTAAGCTTGTAACTATAAATACCCTTTGCCTTGCAAGGCAAAGGGTTGGAGCTTTCAATATCATTTTTCTTTGTCTCACTAAAGTTCCCAAAACTCTTCCACTTTCTCTCTCTAAAACTCATCTTGTACGCCCCATAGATTTGTGTGTTTATGTGTTTATGAAAACCAATATCTAACACACCCGTTTTCATACGTTTTCGCCCGTTTTCATACATTTTTGTCCGTTTTCATATGTTTTCGCTCGTTTTCTTACGTTTTCGTCCATTATTCATACGTTTTAGTCCGTTTTCATATGTGTTTTTACCTTTTCATACATATTCGTCCGTTTTCGTCCGATTTCATAGGTTTTCGTCCGTTATTAAATGTTTTCGGCCGTTTTTAAACGTTTTCATTCGTTTTTGAATATCACAAGTGATATTCTGAATAGCACAAGTGATATTCTGAATATCACAAATGATACTGTAAATATCGCAAGTGATATTATGTGATATTATGAATATCACAAGTGATATTATGTGATATTCAGAATATCACTTGTGATATTCTGAATACCACAAGTGATTTTTTGAATATCACAAGTGATTTTCAACTAATGTTTTGTAACATTTTCAACTAATGTTTTGTAACATGAAAATCACACGTGATATTCAAAATATCACACAGTGATATTCAGAAAATCACAAGTGATATTCATAATATCACAAAGTGATATTCAAAATATCACAAACTGATATTCAGAAAATCACAAGTGATATTCAGAATATCACAAAGTGACATTCAAATAATCACAAGTGATATTCATAATATCACAAAGTGATATTCAGAATATCACAGGGTGATATTCAGAAAATCACAAGTGGTATTCAGAATATCACAATGTGATATTCAGAAAATCACAAAGTGATATTAACAAAATATCACTTGTGTTTTCCAGAATATCACAAAGTGATTCTGACAATCACAAGTGATATTCTGAATATCACATAACTCACTTGTGATAGTTAGAAATGTATGAAAACGAACGAAAACTTAAAAAAATGGACGAAAAAGTGACTCACATAAACTATCAATCATGTTAGAACTTTTTTTTTTTTTTTTTTTTTTAATGTTGAGTTGGGTAGTCTCTTTTTTTTCGATCATACTTGGTTTACGAGTTTGAATTTCTGCAAACGTTAAACTTGTCTTTTTTTATTGCTACGTTTTAATTTGTTCAGTTGGAAGTAGGGCTGAGCGTCGGTCCAAAACCGAACCGAACCGAACCGACAAAACCGAAAACCGAAACCATAAAAAACCTAAACCGAAACTGAACCAAATATGGTTGGGTCGGTTCGGTTTAGTGTCGGGTCCGTCGGTCCGGTTCGGTTTACGTATGTTTGTGCATGTTTTTGTCAGTTTTGGGTCGGACCGGACCGAACCGAAACCGAAAATCGTAAAAAACCAAAACCGAAACCGAACCGAAAGGTTGTCGGGTCGGTTCGGTTTTTGTCGGTTCGGTCGGTCCGGTTCGGTTTTGAACCTTCCATGCTCTGCCCTAGTTGGTAGTCGTTACACTTCTTTTGTCAATTAATCAAATTCCTTTTACTTTCAGTAGAATGTTAACTCTGTACTCTATTAGCCTAGTGAATTGTATTATGGTTATCATAAAAAATGCCATGTTCTCGTGGACTTAAAAAAGAGGCTAAAAGATGAAAAGTTAGAGAGGGAAAAGTATCAATAATGAAAAATTGGATGAAGTAGGAACATAAAACCCTAAACGTGTGTGCGCGTTTTGTTGTATTGAGGATGATTAGTTATTTTTAAGTAAAAAATTGGCGGGATAAAGTTGCAATAAGGCGGAAAAAAATCCCGACGACATGTCGTCGGTAAGAAACTAGTGGAAAAAATTCCCACCAAATTATTCTCTATTAGTTACAAGCGGGGGAATGCAAATTTGGCATAAATCCATCCTGAAGCCCTGTCGTCGGGAAGAAAACACTAATTACAATTATTAACGCTAATCAAACGCTAAGCAGGGTAATTTTTTATGTTATATATTCCCGACGACGGGGCGTCGGTACCACTTGGCGGGTTAATTCCCGCCCAACTATTCGCAAAGTCAAATTTTACCAATATAGTGCCGACGACAGGGCGAACGGAGTCTTGGTCAAGCGAGTTTTTTTGTCGTTTAGCATAAAATGCCGACGGCATTGTGTCGTCGGCATTTTAGCGTCGCCTGTTGCCCTGATTCTTGTAGTCGTAGTTGTGTATAAAAATATTGAAGTTCGAAGTTATTTATAAGTAATAAAAGGGTAAAGCTTAAAAGAGCTTTATTATTATTAGGGCAAATGGCACAAAAAGGCATTAAAGTTATGGTCCATTTCCAATTAAGGTATTCTTCTTTTTTTCTTGCATAAAAAGGTACTCAACAAAAAAATTTGGCGGATTTGGGTTTTTTACTAACGTTCGTTAACCCACTTCGTTAGTATATTACATATTTGGTCCTTGATTTGGTAGAGTCATTTTATGCACCATCCCTCCTCCTCCACCGTCCACCACCACCCTCCTCCTCCACCAACACCGTCCGCCACCATCACCTGCCAACACCACCCGCCACCACTACCACCGTCCACCACCACCACCACCCGCCACCACCAGAAAACTCACAAACCCCGTAATAACCCAAACCCATTTCAAGAATAAGCACTTTAAAATAAGCAATAAGCTAACTAAAGCTACTATAAGCTACCCTAGCATAAAACTAACCTAAAATAACTAAGTTATGGCTAATGAATGAAATGGACCTAATAAGCACAAGCTAGAGTGAAATAAGCAACAAAACAGATTTCATAAGGCTAAATCCAAACGGCCTTATAGCACCTACTTTGAGCCTACGTTAAGCTAGTGTAGAAAAATCCTAAAAATCAACTAAAAATACCTAGTTGTAGATCACCAACAAGAGAACTTAAGTCTAGAATTTCATAACAAAAGGACTAATTATGAAGGAATGAAAAATCTAAAACCTAAGCTTATTAGACCATATTGAGACTGATGTGCAGCAAGCTTTTTGTATCAACTATAAGCTTAATTTTAACTATCTAAGTGAATTCCTAAAATTACACTAAAATAAGCTTTAGATAGGCAACCAACTAGAGATTAAATATCCAAATTATCAGCTTAAAAGGACTAAGAATGAAGAAATTAAAATTCCAGAAAGTTCATGCAAATATGCAAATATGTCTTTTTAATGATATTTTGACTTTTGACAGAATTATCAAATTTGACAAAATGAATTTTTATCTACTGAAACAGATAGATTATGATGATTTATGAAGGAATGAAACTATATTGAGCTATAATACCCATATCCTAACCTATTTGCAAAATATGAACTTCTATACCTATCTGATATGAACATGAGAGCAGGAAACATAAATAAGCTATAAGGACAGAGATAAGCAAAAAGGAAAGGGGAAATTAAGCTAAAAGAAGGCTGTTTGGGGACTGCTGAGACAGGAAAAAAAAAGACTAAAGGAGTGCTTTCAAAGGTAAATTTAAGCTACAAATTGAAAAAGCTAGATCAATAACACTGAAGACATATTTAGTTAAGTGGATGAACAAATAAAAAAACATTTTTCATGGGCTAAGAGCTTATTCACAGCTCATCTTTTACACTTTAAAAGGTTCACTTGGTTGAGGAATTTCATCGAACACTTTGTGTACATACGTAATCTTTATTGAGTAAAAAATGTTTGTTTATTGACTATGGTTTTGAGTATGAAGCAATGTAGCTTATTTATTTGAAAACGATTAGTTTATTGAGTATGAAGCAATGTAGCTTATTTTTTAAGGAGGATAAGAGTATAAGAGCCTCCAGCTTTTTCTTTTCATTTGTTCAAAAACGCGAAATTACATTATTTCTCCATGGGGCAAATGGCAGACGGTGTTGGTGGAGGAGGAGGGTTGTGGTGGACGGTGGAGGAGGAGGGTGGTGGTGGACGGTGGAGGAGGAGGGATGATGCATAAAAAGACTCTACAAAATCAGGGACCAAATATGTAATATACTAACGAAGGGAGTTAACGGACGTTAGTAAAAAACCCAAATCCGCCAAAAAATTTTGTTGGGTACCTTTTTATGAAAGAAAAAAAGTATAATACCTTAATTGGAAATGGACCCTAACTTTGATACCTTTTTATGCCATTATTATTATTATTATTATTATTATTATTATTATTATTATTATTATTATTATTATTATTATTATTATTATTATTTTTTTGCAAGTGACCCTCCAACCCTCCCTTCTTTTCTTTTATGCCTCGGTACACGAATGGTGAGGCTCTTCACTATTTTTCCCTTGTTTTGCGTGTGTCGGGCGTGAGGGCTTCCTCCTTTAGTGGGGGTGGCGCGTAATGGATCACTAGCCATTATGTGTAGCCTTTTATGTATATATCAATTTTCTTGTTTTATGCCATTGTGTGTAGCCTTGTAAAGGGAGATGACTCGCACATTTCATTTTTTGATTGAGACATTCATATGTACAATCGGTTAAAGCGGTGTATGTTCACAATACAACAGTTTAATGTACATATTTGAATGTCCTAATAAAAAAAATAGAGTGTGCAAATCATTTCCCTATGTATATATCCATTTTGTTGTTCTATGTCTCATTATAAGTGTTCTTTAACAAATTTCTCACATTTTATACGTATATTTATTTAGGGTAAATAACCTATTAAAGCATCATACTTGTCACAAAAAGCAGTTTGACGTAGCGAACAAAAAAAATACCCCTTTTGGCTACTAAACTCTACTAGTTTGTCATTTATTAGGCATTTTACCTATTACTCCCTGTGACCACCAATATTCAACCGGTCACCTCTTACAAAAAGCAGTTTGACTATCTCTTCCATCAACCATTACCACTTTCTTCCAAATACAACTTGAAGGTGCAAAACAAAACAAGTAATCCCAAAGATTATCAAGAAAACATGATAATGATGAAGGTTAATAAAAACATAGCAAAATCCAACATCTATCATTCATTATCTACTTTACTTTAACTACAATAGTAAAAGCCACCACCAAAATCAGTTGGCGACACCACCTCAACAGCCACCAACTCTACATCACCACCTCAACAGCCACCGCGCATCACCAACTCTACATCTGAAACCGTCAACACCTCGATAGCCGCCACTCATCACCACCACTACAACCATCACCAACCACCACCTACCAGAGATCCGGCACTAGTTTTACCATGCGCCACCACTATTACAGTTTTGGGTTGATGGTGTTGAGGAAGATTAATGGGTTGGAAGAAGATGAAGATTAGTTAATTAATTTTGGATTTTGATTGGTGTTTGATTTGAAAGGTATTTGGTTGAATTGATCCAAGTGGGTTTAGTTAATTAATTTTAGTGGGTTTTTATTTCTATGTTGGATGATGATTGTTTTATTTTTGATGTTGGTAATGACATTCGAAAAAAAAGGGACGATGGATAACAAAGATTTTTAGTGGTGAAAGTGCAGAAGCTATTCCTGCTTTCCTGTGGTTCTTAAGGAATGGTGAAAAAAAAGGGACGATGTTTTCAGTTATGTGAAATGGAGAAGACAGAGCAGGGATAACCGGATACCGGTTGTGTAAGTGGTAAAATGCCTATAAAGGACAAAATAGTCGGGTCAAATAGCCAAAAGGGGTATTTTTTTTGTTCGCTACGTCGAACTGCTTTTTGTGACAAGTATGATGCTTTAATAGGTTATTAGCCCATTTATTTATTATGTATCCGGAGTATAAAATTGGATGATTATTAAAAAAAAACAACAAAAATATAATAACAAACAACGTAACACTTTTTGTAGGACAAATAGATAAATTGATGTGTAATAAAATTGCAATTTATAACGTTTGAAATGGTAAACATAGGGCTTGAATTGAAGCTGCTGAAGGCATCTTCCATCTTTAATTCTTTATCCAGTAGATTATCACGTCGTCATGTGGATCTGCTTACAAATCCTTTGATATATATGGTGGTATGCAGATCCATTTTGTAGACATCTTTTGTGCCTTGAGAAGAAGGTTAAAACACCATGTAATTTGGGTACCGTAATGTTCTATTTATATTTTGTCTTTGTTTATTCATTTTTGGTTGGATTAGTTGGATTGCCACAAGTTACTGTGCTATTTGTAAGATGTATTTGTATTCCGCACGAGTGTGAAATTCTGGTATTCAAGTTGTTGATTGATGTAATCCTATATTATAGATGATCAAACAGCTCGATCTTCAAAGAAACCATGTCACATATGAAACTGTTAAATCTCTCTTTGAACCCTTATATGTTTTTGATCTAGCTCGTGAGCTAGAATCCAAAGACCAGTGTCATTTTAAGGCTCTAAGTCGGATAGCGTTGGACATGAACATCAAAATGCGTGTGCAATTTTACCTTATATACGCAACTTATCAACACACATGCTATGCTCTTTATGTCGTTAGTTGCAAACAAAAGAGAAGTATGCATGATATATAGATGATGCTGTAAAACTGTAATACCACTAAGACTACTATATAGATAACTAGATAATTGGCGTGTTATCAATATGGCAATATCACACAACCACCATGACGATCACACCAAATACACAAAATGATTATCAGCCAGAGTACTTACATTAACCACTAGAAGATTGACAAAAGGAGGTTTTTGGAGATTTACGTTACAGTCATTAATTAGTAGTTGAACTTGCAGATACGACTGATTTCTTTAACGAAACAAAAGGAGAAGTCATAAGATGTTTCATTACACAAGTTCAGAACGACCTCTTGCAGATTTCCTCGTCCCGGTAGTAAGGAAGACATTTGTCAGCACTGTCTTAGAGCTCAAAGCATGCTTCAATAACTCCAAGCCCTACAACCACATAAAAGGATTTAAGTACCAAATAATTGAACTGCGTATTTGACTAATTTTGATCCCAGTTATTACTCCAGGATGTTAAGACATAAATTTGATAGTATCATACTCCCTAGCTTGTTAATTAAGAAGATGGGTGCCTAAACAAGGCCATACTATAGTCTATATGATCGAAGACAATCAGAGCGAAGACGGTCACTAGAGAATTTTCTGAACTTAGAATGCTTCTTAGATAGTGAATTAATTTATATCTTCCACCTAAACAATTCATGGAATCAAATAAAACGCTCTTATAAAAAGACCATACAACCTTGGTGTTTGTAACATGTATGTGCGCTTCCAAATATACCTAAAGTATATGATATCTAGTAAAATTCAAACACAAACTAGTTGGCATGAAAGAAAGTTAGAAGGACAAAATCCAAAAATATTAACATGTACATTCTATGATCTCAAACAAGGTATATTACATGCGTGTAGCTCTAGACTGTATATCTTCTTCTCTTGTTGGCAGGGACGGGACCAGGGGTCCTGCGGGTGCCCCAGACCCCTATGCTTTTTTTTGTTGCAGTGTCAATTTTTGAAAAAACATCAATTTTTTCTAAATGCATCTAAAATGCACCCGGTCAATCAAAATATGAAATGTGTTTATATATTACGGTTTCAAAAAATTTGTGTTTTGGTTTCGTCCGTGCTTGTTGGCCATGCATGTTAACTAACATTGTGTGTGTAAAATGATGCCGAGTATGTAAGAAGGAGAGGGATCCTCTCAAGTGGTATAACACAACTTGACTCAAGTTAGACAATTGTGAGCTATTGGATTTGATCTAATGGCTCAAATCAAAAAAAAATTCTTTTGATTTGAGCCAATGACTCATAATTTCCTAATTTGAGTGAAGTTGTGTTTACAACTTTAGAGGATTTGAGTCATGTGAGAATGCTGGACAGAATGGGCCTTATTTTAACTGTTTTTTACGGAGTAAAACTATATGCATGTAGATCACACCACAAAATGAAGTTATGTAAATCCCACATTCCAAAGAATAAGACGAAAAAAATAAATAAATAAATAAAAATTATTACCTCATTCATGCCAAGTCTAACAACTTTCTCCTCTAAAGCACTGACATCCTTGACGTTAAACTTGTGAAGCAAAGTTATGCTAGAGAATGTAGACATAGGAGCAATAACCAAATCATCCATAACCATATAGGTTACAACCCCTTTTACAAATCCACTACCTTCACCCGTAGTAGGAACCAAAGATGCAGAAGTCTTGGGAACATAGTGTGTTACAATCTTAGTCATCGTGTGGCGACAACTTGTACAATGACTACCAGAAGTTGGTGAGAATATAGAGTTTGTACAACTCTTGCAAGTACGTGTAAAATTCCTTTGCAGTTGTCGGGGGAGGCAACGTAGAACACCATTCACCAAAGGGTAACAAAGGAACTTGAGATGAAGCGACTGAAAGCAAAGATTTTGGTTTTAAGACAACATCTTTTTCTTGGTTAGGTTGCATGTAATCATCGTTTAAGTTTGAGATACTTTGGTAAAGCCTACCTAAACAACCAACCATGTCTTTGTTGTTTAAAAGCCTAATGACAGTTCCAATGGGTAGAGTTAAGAGGGTGAAAAGGAAATCAATGAAATCTTTACCAGCTTCAGCAAACAAGACTTTCTGAGATCTTTTGTCGATCAAGAGTTTCAAACCTACCTTTGAAGAAGAAGAAGAAGCGACCATTGATGGGTTTGGAAATTTGGGTGGCTTGGAGAGAGATGAGAAAGGAGGAGTGCGGGTAATGATGTAGGCCTCTATAAGCTATGTGATTACTATTAGCTTACTGTATTGCTCGGTGAGCATCGGGTCAAAACCATAAAACCAAAACCCGAAATTTGAATAAAAACCAAAACCAAAACCGAAACCAGAATTACCCGGTTTTTCTCGGTTCATTTCGGTTTTGGTTTCGGTTTAGTTTTTGTCGGGTTTTTGCTCGAATCAGACCGAACCGACCCGAATCGAAACTAAAACTCGGTAAAAACCTAAACCGAGTTAGAACCAAGTTTTGTCGGTTCGGTTTCGGTCGGCTCGATTTTGTCGGGTTTCTCGGTTCGGTTCGGGTTTAATTCGGTTTTGCTCACACCTAGTATTACAACTAATTTGATCGTTTTCTTACTTGTTTTTTTAATAGTGTTTAATACTAAATTTTTTATTGATTAAAAGAAACCGAATATAAAATCTTAATAGACTCGACCAACCGTAATAAGGTTGGCTCTTTGGGCAAGGATGACACGTCTTCTTTAGTACACTCCATCGAAGTCACGTCTTCAACCATAAAAATTATTGAGAACTCGGTCATGTGCAAGACTGAATCATAGAATGTGTTTTTTAATGTTTCGGTGTGTTTATGTTTTAGTGAGATATCTTTGTGTCTATGTGGGGTATGCGTTCGCTGTATTATTACACTAAATTGATTATGAGGTTGGTCATAGAGATAAAAAGTTAATATGACACTGAAGTGGCGAAGATGAAGTTGGTTGTGGTGCTCTCTTATTACCGGTAACCTAACCGTGCCTAAATTAAGTATCAAAACTTATCAACAGACTCTTCCACGCTGTTCTAGCGATGAAAACTATAAAATTTGACACTAGGGTAAAAGTTTATTAATGTAAATGTGTGTCAGCTGGTAGTATCTTGAAAATGCAAAAACAAAAGCAAGTTTTGGCGGTGATACTTTCTTTTTTTCAAAATTTAGTAATGCAAGCGTTTAAAACAACATTTTTTATTAAGAATTGCTCAAGGTCCGAGAACCGACGGAAGCTTTGAAGCTAGTGATAGCTTGGAAGCCAGTGGGGCTAGGGAGACAAGCATGTAGGTAATGTGGTTCTCGGTTTCTATAGATTGGGTTAGCTCCAGATACACTAAGGGCCCGTTTGGTTTGTTGCTAGGAATGACAATGGGTATCGGATTTGGAATGAGATGGAATGATAATGGGTATGAAAAAGTGTATGATTACGATTGTTTATGTTTGGTTGATAAAATATGGTATGAAAAAGTGTATAGATATTTGAATTTTGTAGTGGTAAAAAGATGGCCCCACGGGAATGGATTTCATAGACACCAAATTGGTGTGTAATGAATCTATTACTATGATATACCTATTTCATTACCGGGCCCACAAAACAAAACAAAACAAACACCTACTATGACTTTGAAAGTCATAGTTTCATTCCCATTTATGGGAACCAAACGGACCCTAAAGCTTTCAGACCTATAAAAATACCATATTTATTGGAAAGTCTTTGCGAATAGATGTCTATAGTGAACGAAAGTCTTATCGAGAAGTTGCGACGTTATTTGTATAGTGTATGCAAGCTAAGTAGGTAAAGGTGTGTTCACTGAAAATCAAACTTTTGTCGTAAATAAGTGTTCATGTGGAGAAAGTGTAGTTAAAAGCAATGTTTTGAAACCCGGGTTTATAATCGACCCGGTCGAGTCACCGGTCACCGGGTCAACCGGTTCGACCGGTTCAACCGCCGGGTCAACCCGGTTTTCCATAAAAAATACAAAAAAATAAATAACCGGGTCAACCGGTTCGACCGCCGGGTCAACCCGGGTTAACCGGTTCAACCACCGGGTCAACCCGGTTTTTATAAAAAAAAAGTGAAAAAAACCAAACCCGGCCGGGTTTCGAGAACCGGGTTGACTCGGGTCACTCAAAACCCGGCGGATCTAACCGGTTAACCCGGTTTTAGAAACCCGGGTTATTTTGACCCGTTTTTTTGCCCGGAACCGGTCCAACCGGTTAACCCGGCCGGGTCGACCCGAGTTTCAAAACATTGGTTAAAAGAGTGGGTGTTCAAACTCGTAAGGGTTTCTGACATATGTACTTTGAAGATGACGCCTACATGGCATTATCAGTTGGTCTTCTGACAGTTGGTAAGGAATATTAGGCATGCGGGTATAAAATTATGTACGAATGGGTTGTAAAACATGTCGGAGATATTCACATGTTGAATAAATGCTTATCTATTGTTGGAAAAATTTAGTACACTGGTTTTGGGTTATAAGGTACGGAGTGTACACTCATGAGGTCCCTGAACACCCTGACTCGACTCAATAGTGGTTTGTACTACTAGTGTATTGGTTACTACTGATAATGTAGTAATTGATGGTTCCTACTAGTAGTGTTATGGTTTCTGCTGCTAGTGTAATGGTTCCTGCTGTTAGTGTATGGTTCCTGCTGCTAGTGTAATGGTTCCTACTGGTAGTGTTGCAGTGATAAATTTGTAACAGCTTTGACTCATTCAATTGGCTGTTATGACTGCTTTATGACCACGTTTAATTGGTCATGTAACCACTATTTATATGATTATGGAGGTTTATTATGGGTGATTAATTGGCCGTTAATCACACATAATGTTCATTGATTAGTGTTGAGTGTTCTCTACTATAAATAGAGATTGCCATCTTCAGCTTGAAGACACACTGAAACATACAATACTAGGAGAAACAAACTGAAAGCATAAAACACTTGAAAGCAAAGGGTTATTGATTTGTGTCTGATTCAATAACATATGTTAATACAAATAAGCCGTAAAAACGTTTATTTATATTTTACGATCTTCTAATGTTTTGTCGATAACAAACGTAAAATCATATTAACGAAACAAATAAAATACGTAAATGGTTTGAACTAATAGTTTCTAACATATTCACATTTTCACATAAAACACTAAAACAAGTATATGTGATTTTATGATTTAGTAATACATATGTACAACAACTAGTGTTTACATATTTGGATAAAATATACACATAACTAGTATGTAGTATATTGGGTAATATAAATGGGTAGAAACTTAAGTATCACAACCCATTGGGCAAATACATTGAATGTAGTTGGGTACAACCCAAAGCCCATAACCCATGGATCTTGACCCATAACCCATTACATGACATCATGCTTATATCACACATGGATAATATCCATAACCCATGGATCAACCCATACCCAAGTGACTAAGTGCATTGCACTCAAAGATACATTGTATCTAGCCAAAAGATCCATGGTTCAACCCATGACCCATGACCCATAACCAAAATACCCATGGGCAAAGAGGAGCATTCCACGGATCCATAGCTTTGTGCTAGCCGGATCCCTTGTGGTAGGGATCCGTGGGATCCGGGGAACAGTAGGATTTTTCCTCTATAAATAGTGAGCCACTTCTTCATTATTTCTCACCCCTTTCTAACACACTTTCTCCCCTTAGTTAAATCTCACTAACCTTAGATCCAAGAGATCTATGTTTGTAGTTTTGTTTTTGTGTGATCTTTTAGGTTCCTCTTAAAGGCAAGATCACCACCTTTGAAGTCGAGCAAGCTCAAGTCCATGAGTTGCCATGCTTCCTCATCATCAAGGCTACTGAAGTCTTCTTATTGATGATCCCTTTCTTTCTTCAAAGAAGTGTAGTGTTGAAGACATTAGTGAAAGATGTCTCAAGTGTCAAGACGAAGATATTAGTGAAGGGTATCTATCGTCTATAGGATAAGCACTTGTGGTAGGTGCTTAGAAGTCAAGAAAAAGAAGCATTAGTGAAAGGTGCTTAGAAGTGAAGACGCAAGACATTAGTGAAAGGTGTCTTAGATGTACATTCGATATGGTGTGTTTCGATGTACAAGATAGACTAGTATTAGATCCAAGGATATTGATATCCTTGATGATGTTGTAAAGGAGTAGATCTCCTTTGGGATTAGTCGTTGGTGTAGTGTGGTAGTAGTTCCTCCATTGCAATGGAACTAGGTGCTTAGCCTAGTACCTAATAAAGGGTAGGCGACGTTGTGAAGGTGTAGTTCACCTTGGAGTGAAAAAACTAGGTACTTAGCCTAGTACCTTATAAAGGGTAGGCGACGTTGTGTAGGTGTGGTTCACCTTGAGTGAAAGAACCCGTGGTTAGCCTAGCACCGGAAAAAGGGTAGGCGACGTTGTGAAGGCTTCTCCGCCATAAGGAGATTGGTGTAGTGATTACTAACTCGGTAGGTGACTCGGGGAAAGGAGTAGGGCAAGGAAGGTGTCCTTGTAGCCGAACCACTATAAATACTCGTGTTGTGGTTTTGTGCTTATTACTCTTATCTTTTCATTACTTACCTTTATATGCTTGTTTATCAACATCCAACACACACATCCAAATAGATTGACATAAGTCGATCTAAATAGTTTAAAAGGAAGTTTTAATTGGCAAAACTATTCACCCCCCCCCCCCCCTTCTAGTTTTCCACAACATACATTTGGTCTTATCCCAAGTAGATATTCGTGATACCCAGACATTAGGGTCGAATAGTTTACTTTGGAAAGTGATTACACGATTCCAAGTGATATCCTGTAACCACCTAGTGGTATTTGCAGTTGCTACTACTGTTCTGGGCCGATACCCACCAACAATCAAAGTAAACTATTTATGATAATCAATGGCTGCTGCTGCAATGAAACACATGGCTTCAAACTTTGCCAAGCTTGATAAGTTTGAAGGGGTGGACTTTAGGAGATGGCAAAATAAGATGCACTTCCTGTTGTCAAGCATGAGTGTGGTGTATGTGTTAACCACTCATATTCCTGATGATGGGGATGATGTTACAGTTGAGTAGATAAGGAGAAGGAGCAAATGGGAGAATGATGACTACATTTGCAGAGGTTTAATTCTCAATGGTATGTCTGATTCTCTATTTTACATTTATCAGAACATTGAATCTTCCAAAGAACTGTGGGATTCCTTGGATGCCAAATATATGGTTGAGGATGCATAAAGTAAGAAGTTTCTTGTTAGTAATTTTACAAATTACAAAATGACTGATTCAAAACCAGTCATGAACAATACAATGAACTTACTGGAATACTTGGAAGGTTACAGAACACAATATGCACATGGATGAGGCTATTTCAGTCTCTTGTGTCATTAACAAACTCCCTCCTTCTTGGAAAGATTTCAAGCATACCTTGAAACATAAAAAGGGGGAGTTAACTCTCAAGGTGCAGGATAATGACAAGCCAAAGAGTAGCAATGCTACTGGTTCATCTGTTGTCAATATGGTGGAGCATAACAACTCCACCATGTACAATGACAACAAAGGCAAACGCAAATATCATGACAACACAAGGGCAGATCCTAACAAGAAGACAACACCTACTTGTTGGAAATGTGGCAAAACTGGTCATATTAAAATGGATTGCAAAGGTGTTAAGGTTGGTGGTAAAGCCAATGGATCAGGCACTAATGGTTCAGGGAGTGGTGGTTCTACCAACTCACTGAAAGGTCATAATATGTTTAATAAGTCTTTTCAGATTTATTATGTTACATATGTATCTGAATCTTATTATGCGTGGATGATGATGTTGCGTGGTGGGTTGACTCTGGTGCAACAGTTCATGTGTGTAAAGATAGAATCTGGTTCAATACTTATGAGTCACTGAATGATGGTTCTATTCTTCACATGGGAAATGAGTCAACAGCCTTGGTGCATGGTCGTGGTTGTGTGGATCTTAGATTTAGTTCTGGAAAGATTGTAACTTTGTTTAATGTTATTCATGTTCCTGATATAAGGAAAAACTTGGTTTCAAGTAGTGTTTTGAATAATCATGGATATAAACAAGTTATTGAATCTGATAAATTTGTCTTGTCTAAAAGTGGTGTTTTTATTAGTTTTGGCTATTTGTGTAACCAAATGTTCAGGCTTAATATTGTCACTGATAGTGTTAATTCAGCCTTTGTGACCACCAATGACCTGACTGACTCTACCCTTTGGCATGCTAGACTTGGCCATGTACACTATAAGAGAATGCAAGATATGTCTAAGGATGGGTTAATCCTAGCATTTGACATGGACACTGAAAAGTGTAAAACTTGCATGTTGACCAAGATAACTAAGAAACCTTTTCAAGGTTTTAACCGTGAAACTAAGCTCTTGGAGCTAATACACAGTGACCTGTGTGATTTGCATGCCACTCCATTTTTGGGGAATAATAAGTACTTTGTGACATTTATTGATGATGCTTCTAGGTTTTGTTATGTCTATCTTTTACATACTAAGGATGAAGCATTAGATAAATTCAAAGTGTTTAAAACTGAAGTTGAATTACAACTTGGGTCTTTGATCAAAAGATTATTGACTGATAGGGGAGGTGAGTACATGGATACTCTGTTTTTTCAGTCTGTTGGTATAATCCATAAAACGACTGCCCCTTATAGTCCTCACTAAAATGGCATTTCTGAAAGAAAAAACAGGGTGCTGAAGGAGATGGTTAATTCCATGTTGTCCTATTCAGGACTGAGTCAAGGGTTCTGGGGTGAAGCTATGTTAACAGCTTGCTATTTATTAAATAGGGTTCCCAACAAAAGGAACAAGGTTACCCCTTATGAACTCTGGACTAAAAGGAAACCCAACCTGAACTATCTTAGAGTTTGGGGTTGTAGGGCTGTTGTAAGACTCCCTGATCCAAAGTTGAAAACTTTGGGTGAAAGAGGCATTGATTGCATCTTTGTTGGATATGCTGAGCATTCCAAGGCTTTTAGGTTCTATGTTATTGAACCTAATGAATATGTTTCAATTAACTCCATAATTGAATCAAGGGATGCAATGTTTGATGAGAATAGATTCTCATCAGTCCCTAGACTAAGTTAGAGGATTCCTAATGGAACTCATGACACTGGTGTATCAGAGGTCCCTGATGAAATACCATCACAGGTCCCTGATAAGGTTGTAGTTCAACAACCTGAACCTATGCTTAGAAAAAGCGAAAGGGTCAGGACTCCAAAGTTATTTGGACCTGAGTTTCAACTATACTTAGTTGAAGGAACGAGGGATGAGGTCTCTGACCAATACTCCTATTGCTTCATTGTTGAGGATGATCCCAAGACATTTGAAGAAGCAATGAAGTCCCAGGATATTACTTTCTGGAAAGAAGCAATCAATGATGAGATGGATTCCATCATGGGCAACAACACTTGGTTGTTGGTTGATCTACCACCTGGTTGCAAACCTTTGGGTTGCAAATGGATTTTCAAAAGGAAAATGAAGGTAGATGGAACTATTGAAAAGTTCAAGGTTAGACTTGTTATTCAAGGCTTTAAACAAAAGTCAGGGATAGACTATTTTGATACTTATGCCCATGTGGCTCGTATCGTACCATAAGACTCGCTGATTGCTTTGGCATCTATTCACAATCTGATTATTCATCGATGGATGTGAAAACTTTCTTGAATGGTGAATTGGATGAGGAGGTTTATATGAACCAACCTAGGGCTTCATCATGCCTGGAAATGAAAACAAGGTGTGTAAACCGATTAAGTCTCTTTATGGACTAAAGCAGGCACCTTAGCAATGGCATCAAAAATTTGATGAAGTGGTTTTGTCTAGTGGTTATGTTCTTAACCAAGCTGACAAATGTGTATATAGCAAATTTGATGAATCCGGTAAAGGAGTCATCATTTGTCTATATGTTGATGACATGTTGATCTTTGGCACTGACCAAAATCAGTTGACGACAAAGGAATTTCTATCATCAAGGTTCTCCATGAAGGACATGGGGGAGGCTGATGTTATCCTTGGTATAAGGATTAAACATGAAAGTAAAAGAATTTCTATCTCTCAGTCTCATTATATTGAGAAGGTGTTGAGGAAATTCAATTACGTTGATTGTACTCCAGTAAGTACACCTATGGATACTTGTGAGAAGCTGATGCCTAATAATGGCAAGGCTGTATCTCAATTTGAGTATTCTAGGGTAATTGGCTGCCTGATGTATGCCATGACTTGTACAAGGCCTGATATTACTTTTGCAGTGGGTAAACTGAGCAGGTATACTAGTAATCCTAGTGCTCATCACTGGCAAGCAGTTCAGAGGGTACTGAAGTATTTGAAGAGAACTATGGATTATAGTCTCTCATATACTTGTTACCCATCAGTGTTGGAAGGATACACTGATGCAAGTTGGATCAGTAACACTGAAGAAAATTCGTCTACCGTGGTGGGTATTCCTACTTAGTGGAGGTGCAATTTCTTGGGCATCCAAGAAGCAAACTTGCATCACCAGTTCAACAATGGAATATGAATTTGTGGCCTTAGCAGCTGCTGGTAAAGAAGCTGAATGGTTGAAAAACTTGCTTCTTGAGATTCCATTGTGGCCTAAACCTATAGCACCTATTTCTATCCGTTGTGATAGTGCAGCTACATTGGCTAAGGCTTATAGCCAAATGTACAATGGTAAGTCTAGACACTTAGGTGTCAGACATAGCATGATTCGTGAGCTTATCATGAATGGGGTGTTATCTATAGAGTTTGTTAGATCTCAACAAAATTTAGTTGATCACTTGACGAAGGGTTTGGCTAGAGACTTGGTTATAAAGTCTGCTAAAGGGATGGGTTTAAGTCCAACTTAGTCACTGAATGCTAGGACACCCAACTCCCTCCTAAGGAAACTTGGGAGTTGAGTTCAATGTGGAAAGCTGAACATTCAGTGGACTGGAGCACGTGTTTTATTTACATCCCAAGGTTGTGCTCAGAACTTGCTGAAAGAAGGATGAAGTCTTTACTTCTTAATGGTTATTTTTTCCTTGAAAAGGTGCTTGGCAGGAGCATGAATAAAGAGGAACCACCTATGTGAATGTTGAACTTTTCAAGGAGCTTTGGACTTTTGGCTCTTACAACATTTATGAATTTGGATATGGACACATGGCTTGTATAGTGTCAGGAGCATTTAAGTGTTTGAAAACTTGTGTGTATTTTATTTTCAGGTATTCAAATGGGTTGAAGGGTTCAATTCTTAGAACACCTCGATTCTCGAATATTTGAACGTGTAATTTACTAAGATGGAAATTCAATCCTCATGATATTTTCGTTTATGCACATGTTTTGTTTGATGTTTGTTTTTCTTGGAAAAGAAGTGAACTAAATTTGGGGAGGATTGTTGGAAAAATTTAGTACACTTGTGGGATTGGTTCACACCTGGTTTTGGGATAGGAGGTACGGAGTGTACACCCATGAGGTCCCTGAACACCCTGACTCGACTCAATAGTGGTTTGTACTACTAGTGTATTGGTTACTATTGATAATGTAGTAACTGATGGTTCCTACTGGTAGTGTTATGGTTCCTGCTGCTAGTGTAATGGTTCCTGCTGATGGTTCCTGCTGGTAGTGTATGGTTCCTGCTGCTAGTGTAATGGTTCCTACTGGTAGTGTTGCAGTGATAAATTTGTAACAGCTTTAACTCATTCAATTGGCTGTTATGACTGCTTTATGACCACGTTTAATTGGTCATGTATCCACTATTTATATGATTATAGAGGTTTATTATGGGTGATTAATTGGTAGTTAATCACACATAATGTCCATTGATTAGTGTTGAGTGTTCTCTACTATAAATAGAGATTGCCATCTTCAGCTTGAAGACACACTGAAACATACAATACTAGGAGAAACAAACTGAAAGCATAAAACACTTGAAAGCAAAGGGTTATTGATTTGTGCCTGATTCAATAACATACATTTGGTCTTATCCCAAGTAGATATTCGTGATACCCAGGCATTAGGGTCGAATGGTTTACTTTGGAAAGTGATTACACGATTCCAAGTGATATCCGGTAACCACCTAGTGGAATTTGCAGTTGCTACTGATTGTCTTAACCCTGTTCTGGGCCGATACCCACCAACATCTATCGGAAAGAATCTTGCAGTTGTGGAAGTATCGAAATGGGTGAAGCTGGTTGAAGTTATGACGAGTGCTAAGAACTCATGAAGAAGGTGAAACCATAGATTATAAAGCTTATACTTGGTCTAACGGTTTGTTAAAATAATGGTGTTAATGGAGTTGAGTTTATGTGGTTAGCAAACTCTCCATAAGGGAGATAATTAGATGTATGAAGTCGGTTCTCACACAAGCACTAAGTGGTCATCAAACGACTAAGTTAGTCTTGGACGAAAACCCATAGATGGTTTGGTGGTTATCTCACATCGCTAGATGTAGAAAACCTAACGGCTATTCACCATTTGTAACAAGACGTCTCATCCTCATTCCCCGATAGGTCATCCAAACGAGTAGAACTTTCAAATGAGCACTCTTAACAGCACAATTACTGAGAACTCCACCCGCAATAGACCACAAAACACGTTGTTTCTAGTAATGCCAAGATTTTACTTATGTCCCTAACTTCCACTTTTATGTCAACCAATGCCTGGATGACCAAACTACTATTCTCACCCCCTCATATATACCAATGTACTCACTGACTGACGCTACACACCCTGACACATGACCAAGGGGTGCTTCGATACCACATGTAACATCTCGCTTACTCAGACCACAATATTGTTCGCTTTGCCACAGGCTCACGGCTTTACTTTTGTGCCCTCCATTTCACCCAAACCAATATTCCTTTCACATGATCACCCTTAACTACACAATTTTTAAGGATTTCACCCGCAATAGGCCACAAACGCGTTGTGCTTAGTAAGGCAAAGAAATTACTTATGTCTCTAGCATGTCTCTTGTGTGTTAGCTGATGTGTGGATGGCTATCTCTATAATACACCGATTTTTAAATAATTGTCTACTAACAAAAAATGCACAATTTAAGAAAAACATAATTACTACTTTTTCTCTTTTACTTTTTTTCTAAAAGACAATTTTACCTTTAAAGAATTGATTACTGTTTTACTAAAAATTTGTAATAACAATTTTTATATTTATTTTTATTAGTGAAAAATTAATCTAAGACGAACTCAAAATAAAAATATAAACAATGATATTAAGATGAAGGAAGTAATGTTTTCCCTGGTTTTAATTATCAGTAATAGCAAGTCACGTGATATTTTAACTCTTCCTCTATACTTTGTTTTAATTATTAGGAATATTAGTTTTAAATATATTTGATGAATATTCGCACAAAATGACAGTGTATAGCGTCAAATAGTTATATTTGCGAAATTTTGATTTTGGTTTGACTCTTGATGCATAACTTATGGGTTTTTGTAACTATTGCGAGAAAAAAATTTATAGATTAAAAACAAGAAATAATAAAAGTTTAAAGATTAAACAATATTTAAAATATTTATTTAGTGGTAGATTACATTTATTCGATTGTAGGTTATTTTAAGTTTCAATAATAGTATATACTCTTTATAAGTTGTAGAGATATGGTGTCGTCCGGATCTCTTATTATAGAGTTTGGTCTATTGATCGAAAATTAAAATCGAACCCGAAGTTGAAACCGAAATTTTTGTTTACTTGCAGGGAAACCGTCGGCTTTTTTGGTTTTGATCAACTTTTTCGATTTGATTAAGATCTTGCAAGGGTTCAGGAACGTTTAGACAAGGTTAGTGCAAATGTAGTTTAACTTCTGTACCATTTAGATCGGAGAATTTATGGAGGAAATCCGGTTTTAAATTCCGAGAAGCCATTTCAAACGAAGACGAATTACCTACCGACCCTGTTCCTTCTCTGTGTTGATTATTTTCCTCAAATAAGAGGACAGTATCAATCAGTGCTAGAATAGCTTTACCCATCACGGGAGAGGGTCGAATTCTATGATAGAGAACGCTGTAATAATAGTTGGGTCATGAGAGACTTTCAACTGGGTCGATCTATTCTATGTCAAAAGCAGAAAGAAGTCAACTAGAAGGAAAAATCGACCTAATTCATTTTCGGTTCTTTCGATTACTTTTTTCTGACCCTACAAAACATGGAGAAAATATTCAATAATATTTTCTATGAATCCGTCGTTATCTAGTGCTATGAATAAAATATTTTCATAAACATCTAGTTACCTAATCGTAAATTCGTGACGACACTCGCTATATTTGGACGAATTACCCTTCTATCTTAGGCTATGCACAATGGGTGGGTGAACCGATTGGGTTGAGGTTGGGTTGAGCAAGGTTGCCCCATTGTGGGGTGTTAGGTTGTCATCGGTTGAGTGGGAGAAAGCCATGAACTAGTTTGGTTGTTCGACCGAATTCAAAGCAAAAAAAAGTTAAAATTTTCAACGGTTTGGATTAGAAACAAATATATATATATATATATATATATATATATATATATATATATATATATATATATATATATATATTTACTTTACCACTTTTACAAAATTATTAAATATCAACCTCAAACACATTTTTAAACACACAATTCAAACAACTTCTTTTTTAATAAGTATTGTAACGTCTACGTTTTATTAGTTTAAGTTTTTAATTATTGTTGTAATGTTAAGTATTTTTATTAATGAAGTTTAATTTTGTTTTTAAAAATATTTGAATTAAAAAAATAATCTCAGGTCACCACTGTGGCAACTAGATCGTCGTAAGGTCGTCGGAGAGAGAAAGATGATGTGGCATGGGTGAATTCGGCTGGCCTTAACGTACTCCACAGTCCACAACATGCAATAATGTAATGGGATGGATGGGAGCGCGGTGCCCAGTGGATAGCTTTGTGTGCACAAGGCTCAATGACATACCAAATCAAACCTCTAGGGAGGATCTACCCATGCACCCCATAAAATCCTTCTCATACACCCCATAGAACAATCATTGGGACTAATCATTGGGCCAATGATTTAATTTTTTTTTTTTTTTTTTTTATTTAATTGTGTAGTGTTTAGGGTATATGCACACTGTATTTATTTGTGTAGTGTTTTTATATGTATAGTGTATTTAATTGTGTAGTTTTTTATATGATATTTATTTTACGTTATTTTTTTAATTGTGTATTTGTTTCCATTTAATTAAACAATAACAATAAAACATTAGACATTAAACAAGTACAACAACAAATGTTACTAATATTACAACGAAATCTACTCCACATGAAAATTATTAATGTCATCTATAAGCTCATAGAGTATTCCACTCGACTGACATGCGTGATCAACTGGATTTCTTGCCAATTCCAGTGATGCCTCCAACGTCTTTATTATTGCCTTCAACAAATTGTTTTGAGCCAATAGCATGTTAGTCGTTTTATCTTTAGTTTCGCAGTTTGAGCACTGCGTTGAAGAAGAGGCTTGACCAAAGTACTTTTGTTGAAATATTTCCTTCCACATGAAGTATCGACACTCATAGTCTTCAGTCCCTGACTGTTACATGATGAAACAATTATAAGAAATGTATTCTAAACAAACAAGTTATTTATATATTTACGTAAACAAGCAAACGTTTAATTATTTACCTTTGAAAAAGGACATGCATAATACTTCAGACCACAAGTTTTGGAACTAGTTAAAATTATCGGTATTGACGGGGAGAATAACTTGATAGGCATAAATTTAAAATACATACCGTTTAATACCGTTTACTGATGACCACATTCATGTGGGTCCACATCCCGTTTACTTCCTGCGAGTATGAGTAGTAAAGCATCTCTTGAAACATTATACCGCAATTCGTTAAATAGTGAGCCCTTACACGCATGCAGTTTCTTGATTTTGCTTGTATTCAAAGAGGCTCGTATTGCAGTTTCTTGCGCAGCTATAATCTTGTCGACCGAACACAACAACGTGTCTAAGCTTATTAATGTCATCTATAAGCTCATAGAGTACTCCACTCGACTAACATTTTTTAACTTTTGAAAAAAAAAAAAACATTTTTATTAAAACGTTTGTATAACTTTTGAAAAAAAAAAAAAAACATTTTTATTAAAACTTTTTTTTAACTTTTGTATAACTTTTGCGGAAAAAAAAATAAATAAAAAATTACAACTTTTATTTTTTTTCTTAACAAATAATAACAACTATCTAAAAAATACTCTTTGATACAACTATTAAAAAAAAAAGAGTAAATTGCAAAAATCGTCCCTAAACTTTGGCCAAATTGCACGTTTCGTCCCAAAACTTTGGAAAGTGCAAATATCGTCCCTGTGGGGAAACTTTGGGGCAGAAATCGTCCCTGGCCTAGGTCAAATGACTAAAATGCCCTTCTCTCTTTATTACTTTTCAGTTTGTTGCGCAAATGGTCCCTGTGTTTCGCCAAATTTTGCAAATTTAGTCCTTTTTTTTTGTTTTCTTTTTTTTTAATTAACTATTAATATTAGTATTATTTTTTTTACGTTTTCGTCTGATTTTTTACGTTTTCATCCGTTTTTTACGTTTTAGTCCGTTTTCGTCTGTTTTTTACGTTTTCGTCCGTTTTACGTTTTCGTGTTGTTTTCGTCGATTTTTTACGTTTTGTCCGATTTTTACGTTTTTGTCCGTTTTTTTACGTTTTCGTCCGATTTTTTACGTTTTCATCCGTTTTTTACGTTTTCGTCCGTTTTTTACGTTTTCGTCTGATTTTTTACGTTTTCGTCTAATTTTTTATGTTTTCGTCCGTTTTTTTACGTTTTCGTCCGATTTTTTTACGTTTTCGTCCGTTTTTTACGTTTTTTTACGTTTTCGTCCGATTTTTTTTATGTTTTCGTCCGATTTTTTTTTGTGTTTTTGTCCTAATGGTGATTTCAGTGTGCCCTGCTCGAATCCCGGGTGATGGTCCTTGAACAATGAACTAATATTCACAGGGAAACGTAAAAAATCGGACGAAAACGTAAAAAAACGTAAAAAAAGAGACAAAAACGTAAAAAAACGGACAAAAACGTAAAAAAACGGACGAAAACGTAAAAAAACGGACGAAAACGTAAAAAATCGTAAAAAAAAACGGACGAAAACGTAAAAAATCGGACGAAATCGTAAAAAAACGGACGAAAACGTAAAAACGGACTAAAACGGACAAAAACGAAAAAAAATCGGACGAAAACGTAAAAAATCGACAAAACGAAAAAACGAAAAAAAAAACGGACGAAAACGTAAAAAAACGGATGAAAACATAAAAAATCAGACGAAAACGTAAAAAATCAGACGAAAACGTAAAAAAAGTAATACTAATATTAATAGTTAATTAAAAAAAATAAAAAAATGACTATATTTGCAAAATCTTGCGAAACACAGGGACCATTTGCGCAACAAACTGAAAAGTAATAAAGAGAGAAGGGTATTTTAGTCATTTGATCTAGGCCAGGGACGATTTCTGCCCCAAAGTTTCCCCACAGGGACAATATTTGCACTTTCCAAAATTTTGGGACGAAACGTGCAATTTGACCAAAGTTTAGGGACGATTTTTGCAATTTAAAAAACCTTTAAAACCGCTTATACCCACCCATTGTTTTGTGATACTACTTTACCCCACACACCACTCAACTCCTCTCTCTCTCTCTCTCTCTCTCTCTCTCTCTCTCTCTCTCTCTCTTTTACGTTGCATCTCACTTTTTCTTGGACTAAAGTTTTCTTGCACTATAGCTAGCCTTCATGATTTCCTTATTTAACCAAACCCATCCTAGAGTTACATGCATAACCATCTACTCCACACTAATAAAAATACCAAAAAAGAAAGAAAAGAAAACTCCATCAATGGCTACCCCAAAAATGAGTCTCAAGCTTCTTGTTGACAAAAAAGGCCAAAGGGTTCTATTTGCTGAAGCACCAAAAGAATTTGTGGACTTTATTTTCCACATATTTTCTTTACCTCTAGGAACTCTCATTGAGTTCATTGGATCAAAAGAAATGGTGGGTTGTTTAGGTAAACTCAAAGATAGCATTGAAAGCTTTCATGGAACTTACCTTCAACCTGGTGTGAAAAAAGATAACATCTTTAACCCTAAGACGCCTTTTAATGCTAGCACATTTCTGTTGTCGTACAAAGCTTCTACTGATCAAGCTAGTTCATCTAAAGCTATTTATAGGTGTTCCAATGCTTCGGAACATTGCTACAATTGTAGTAATTGCTCATCGTGTCGCTCAAACGCGACACTGGATCCGAAGTCCATATGTCCAAATTGCAGTGGTTCCATGAATATTGTGATGACACGGATACATCACAAGGACGTAGAGGTAGTGTTACTTAATGTATAAATCTGAGTTTTTTTTCTTCTTTTCAAGTTACTTTATTTCATGTCATTGCATGCTACAAACATATAGTTTTTAATGCAATAATTATGATATAAGGAGAAAAGTTGAGAGTTTGTATTAAAAAGGTACCACCAATGTGGCAATGATAATTATTTGATCGAAAAAAATTATGTTCCATGCCATAAATTAACCATATAATTTTTTTCTGTTCTTGTGAAAAAATTATATATTACGATGGCTCAAGTATATTTTTTCCTGGAATGAGTACTTAGGAGGAGGTTGCAGCGATGGAGAAGATTAACAAGGGTGGTGGCTATGTCAAAGAAGTTGTGACATATATGGTGATGGATGATCTGGTTGTGAAGCCTATGTCTACCATTTCAAGCATCACTCTCATCAATAACTTTGGTGTTAAGGATCTCTCTCAACTCGAGGAGAAGATTGTCACTTTTGGAAAAGAAGAGGTATACTTGGTTAATAATATTGCTTTCCTATATATAATTGTAAACAATGAAGAAAAAAAGCTTTTTAATTAATTTCTTATCTCATAAATTTATATATAAAAACAGAGGGTTTTTATTTAAACTAAAAACACTTAGGGTGCGTTTAGTTGAGAAAAAATCTTGTTTTCTATCTTTAGTTTTGTAAAAATTTAGAAGAGAAATTTATCTCCACAAAACGCTTGAAAATATAGAAAAAAAGTTTTTTAATTAATTTCCTATATATAATTGTAAACAATGAAGAAAAAAAGCTTTTTAATTAATTTCTTATCTCATAAATTTATATATAAAAACCGAGGGTTTTTATTTAAACTAAAAACACTTAGGGTGCGTTTAGCTGAGTAAAAATTCTCTTATTTTCTAACTCTAGTTTTGTAAAAATTTGAAAGAGAAATTTATCTCCACAAAACACTTGAAAATATAGAAAACGCGTTTAGTTGATGTTTGTATTTACTATTTTGAAGAATGGGAAGAAGTGTTGTGGGTTGCAAAGGAAAACAACTAAAATATGTTTTGTAGTTTCGTTGTTAAGTTAGGAAATAGTGGATTTTGTGTTTTGCAAAACATTTTGTTGGAAAACGTTGATTTGAACGCGATCTCTATTTTTCTTGTTTTCCAGAAAACATTTTGTAGAAAACAAGGGTGTCTTCCTCCAACTAAACGCACCCTTAGGGCCCGTTTAGTTGGTAAATTTTTTTCCTATTTTTCTATTTCTAAATTCCTAGAGAAGGGAATGACTTTTCTCCTTTAGGGAAGAGTTGAAAATTTTGAAAATCCGTTTAGTTGGAGTTATATTTTTCTTTTTTTTTTTTTAAATGAAAAGTTGTTTAGTTGAAGGTGGAGGATGGGAGGATGGAAGAGGCATGATAAAAGTGTAGGGTGAAAGGAAAAGGTGTTATTATTTTGGAAATGAAAAAAGTGAGAAGGGTGTAATGTTATTTTCATTTTTTCTATTAAAAATTGAAAAATGAGAATTTCATATTTTTGGAAAATTATTGGAAAAAAGTGCGATTAAACGGATTTTCTGTTTTTCCCTTTTCATATGAAAAGTTTTCTGGAAAAATAGAGTATTTCTCTCCAACTAAACGGCCCCTTAGCAACTCTATAGATCTGTGCTTAAGCTCGTGCACAACATTTGTAAATCTCTGTTAAAGGGGTGCTTGGATTAGTTTATTTTACTAGCTATAATTTGGTTTACTAAAATTTGAAAACGCTGATAAGTTTGTTTTCCGGCTTACTAGTTGATATGTTTTTACGTAAGTGCGTCAGTTTTTCAAAATCTCAATAGAGATTAGAGAGTAATGTAATTCTTCGTGCATACTTTCTAATGTTTGTAATAAATATAGTTTTTTGATTGATTTGGCTAACAAATAGGTTTGTGTACAAATTATTAAGTGAAAATTACTCTAGTACTCATTATTTATATGGTGTGTCTGCACAGACCCTTTTTTAGCTTCAATCTCAAAACTACCCATCCATGTCGTGTATTTATATACTCTATATACACGACATTGACGTGTGTGGCCAAGAATGGAGCTGACAATTAAATCATAGATAATGTCGGGTAGAAAAACGAAAGACACACACGACATGGTTATTTTATTATTACTCCCAACTACCAAAGCAATAGAGTGTATGAACATACACGACATTGACTAAAAGCAAAAGGCACATGAAAAAAGTAAAAGGTGTCGGGTGTAGTGTAGCAACATGCACGACATGGGTCAATTATACACGACATATTGCAAAAAAGTAAAAGGTATCTTAAAAGTTGATATACACGACAAATAGAAAGTGAGTGTGTGTTTAAAGATGTGCTTTGTGTGTTTATTTATAGGGAAGATAGTGTGTGTATGAAACTACGAAATAGTATGAACTCAAGATGAAGAATATAATGTGTTTTCTTTTAGGGTAAAAGCTAACGTTGTAAAAATCGCTAGACGCTAGTGAGGCGGTTGGGTAGGGCCTAGCGATTAATCGGTTAGGCGGGGATTAATCGAGGATTAATCGGATTGGAATTTTTATACATAAAATTGTAATATTATATATTATATTATATTATATGTATGATATAAGCATAGGACATCAAAGTTCAAATATTTCAAGTGTTCAAATATAAAAATAATACATAATTTTTCAAAGTTTAAAGTTAAACATATATATTATTTGGTTTGTAGACAATTTTTAAGTGATCTTTGACCGATTAACCTTGAGTTGTACATTACATGTTTGGTCCGTTTGCACATTGATATTTTTCAAAAAATTTTATTTTTTCAAATTTTCAAAAACTTTTGAAAAATATATCAAAAATTTTAAAAATTTGAAAAATCTTGTAATGCATATACAAACTCAAGGACCAAATATGTAATTTTAACGCAATTTTGTTCATAAGATTTTTATGCGATTTATTCGTGATTTTGACCGATTAACCTTGGACCGCAATTTTCTTTTTAAGCCGCGATTTTTTCCGATTAGACCGATTTTCTCCGATTAATCGGTTTGTTGACCGATTTTTAAGTGTTCTTTGACCAAACCGATTAATAGGCCGATTATGATAAATCAAGGCGTTTAGTGAGCGATCAGCGATTATGCGAGGATTAATCGGCCGCCTGGACCGATTTTTACAACAGAGATCTAAAAGCTATAAAATAACAACGTACTTTCTAAAATTTACCGACTTGAAACACTTACTTTTTTATTAACATATACACCCACGTACTTTCAAAATTTGTTCCGACTTTACCCATATTGTAATAAAATAATATTATTTAATATGGTATTATATTAATATAAATCGGTCATATGGGTGAAGTCGGAACAAAATTTGAAAGTACGTGGGTGTATATGTTAATAAAAAAGTAAATGTTTCAAGTCGGTACATTTTAGAAAATACGTTGTTATTTTATGTTGTTATTTTATGGCTTTTACCTTTCTTTTACTTGAGGGAGATAATTAATTAATTGGTTATTACTACAACAATTAAATGATCATTAATTATTTTTGTTACTCCTTATTTTTTTTTGTTACAAATACCTTTTTTTTTTTTTTTCGTCTTGTCTTTTTGTCAGTTACTGTAGTAATCATGTATTCTGTTTTAAAAAACCAAAAAGGAGTGTACTTTTTTTCATGTGCCTTTTGCTTTTAGTCAATGTCGTGTATATTCATACACTATATTGCTTTGGTAGTTGTGGGTAATAATAAAATAACTATGTCGTGTGTGTCTTTCGTTTTTCTACCCGACATTATCGATGATTTAATTGCCAGCTCCATTCTTGGCCACACACGTCAATGTCGTGTATATAGAGTATATAAATACACGACATGGATGGGTAGTTTTGAGATTGAAGCTAAAAGAGGGTCTGTGCAGACACACCATATAAATAATGGGTACTACAGTAATTTTCACAATTATTAATCTCATGGCAAAATGTTAATTAGGGGCTGAAGCTCTTGAAGGCATCTCTGATGACAGATAAAGTGCTGACAACTATCTTTATGCATTAGAAGTTGGATCATATATATGGACCGTGTTGTCATATGGATATCTAGTTGATCAAAGTATGTATCTTTTGGTATGGTGGTATGTTATTCTCCTTTATGACTTGATCTTTTGTGCCTTAAGGAGGTAAAAACATTGTATTTTGGCTAAGTCCACTAATGTTGACGTGTTATGTATTATGGATGTATTTTGTGTATGTTTTCATTGATGCATCTTTGAAGCGGGTACATGGTTTGCAAAACTGTGTTTCTCTGTTGTTCTATGTCGCACCGTAACTAAGAATGAATTGAATCACTTTTCATGATAATGTTTAATTAGGGGTTGGAACATGTCGTGTCTTCACAAATACATATACGGAGTAATATACATGATACGAGTAGTCCGTAAACTTTGTAACAGTTGGCCCAAACGAGATGGATGTAGTTGTGTATTGTGATCTCAAAACTTGCATTTGAAGTTTGGTTCTATAAATTTCATGTGAATAAATCTCCACTCAAACAAAATTTATTATTTCAATTTGTTTAATTGGAAAATTAAGTAGCGTTCAATTTTTATAAGGTAGTTCCAAGGCTCCAAAAACTCTAGTGGTCGTAATTATAAATGTCTTTAGAAATCCTAGATACCCTCATTGTATATGGATGGCTTTACTGGTTTATTTATATCGTGTTACGGTATAAAGCTTTCATAAGTAGAACTGAGTTAGTATTTGTCATAACTGGTTGTGATATATTTAATTGGTTGGTAATGGTTTAGTAGGTGTATTTAATCCTATTTGCATAAAAATAGAATGTAACTTGAGATTAGGGCTGAGCATCGGTCATAAACCGACCCGACCCGAACCGAGAACACCGATGATCGAAAATCATGAAAAATGGAACCGAAACCGAAACGAACCCATAAACCGACCCGACCCGAACCGAGAACACTGAGGATCGAAAATCATGAAAAATGTGAACCGAAACCGAACCGAATGTTGTCGGTTCGGTTCGGTTCGGTTTTTCATCAGTTCGGTTTTGTCGGTCTAGGTGTATTTTGGTATGTTTTTGTCGGTTTTAGGCAGAACCGGACCGAACCGACCCTACCCTACCCGAAACCGAAATCGTGTAAAACCTGAAACCGAAATCGTACCGACGGGCTGTCGGTCCGGTTCGGTTTTTGTCGGTCCGGTCGGTATCGTCGGTCCGGTCAGTATCGTCGGTCCGGTTCGGTTTTGAACCTTCGGTGTTCAGCTCTACTTGAGATGGAGTAAAGCTTGCAACAAGAAGAGCTCGGATAACTCTTAAGCGTTGGGCTATTTTACGCCATTCTCATGTGAGTTACAATTAATTGTTTTTTAGTTTCTATAAATTAATTTATCTTAACAATTTTTTTCTCACCCACCCAATTTTTGTTTCCCTCTATTTCTAAAAGGGAATTGATTTGCACACTCAAACTTTTGATCGGGATCCATTATTTGCATTAGATACTTGTACAAGGTTCACAGTGTGCTTTAACTATTTATACAGTTGAGTGTCTGAATCACAAAGTTAAGTATGCAAATCATCTCCCTTTCTAAAAGTGCAATCTAATCAATTGCTTGCACGAGTGATCGTTCAATGATTGACTTATATGCAGACGGGTATTTTCTTTTCTACGAATAAATTTATGTTTATGTTTAGGAAACAAAAATTGCTACTAATATATGGGTCTCGTAGCTTTTACCCATTCAAATTTCTCATTTGAATAAACATATTTAGTATTTAAAGCATATCGGTCATCTTTGACTTTTTGTCTACCTTTCTAAGCATGCTATGACCCAAACCCATTGCCTGACTTAAACCCTTTTATATGATTAGATAACCTTGTTTGCCTTCTTTTTAATCAAATGATTAATATCTTAGCTATTAATGATGGTTCCTATTGCGGGAGAAATATCATGTATGAATGACTTAGAGTGATGGGGAGGACGTTGAGTCACACCCCCATAACCAAGAAACGTGGAATAAAGTCACTTGTGTTGACGAGAATACTATCCACTCCCAGCACTGGTACGTTGTAACCACCGAATGCGTTAACTTTATCATTTCTATACTCAGATTAGGTCTACGTGAATTGGAAGTAAAGTTAATTAGTTTTGTGGATAAAAAAGTACTTTATTTGTTGAAATGGGCTGAAATAGATTGTCGTGGCTGTTATGATTTTTGTATAGTTTGAGTAGGGTATTCATGCGTTATAATGAGTAATAAAGGTTTTAAATATGGTGACTTGTAGGTCGAAGTATTGCCAAAGTATTTCGAAGAGATGAAGCAAACAAGAATACTAGATAAAGAGCTTTTTGAGCAAGCCAAAGAAGAGGACTTAAAGCAATATGAAGAAAAACTTAAGTCTCGTGTGTTGACATTGAAGGAAGAACTGGTGAAAGAAGTGAATACAAAGATTGTTGAGATGTTTTCATAATATACACATCAGCCTCCCTAGCAAACAATATGTTGCATTTGGTAAAGCTCCTATACTC
Organism: Chrysanthemum makinoi; assembly: GCA_910596185.1. Classification (NCBI taxonomy): domain Eukaryota; kingdom Viridiplantae; phylum Streptophyta; class Magnoliopsida; order Asterales; family Asteraceae; genus Chrysanthemum; species Chrysanthemum makinoi. The sequence goes on from OU343222.1 coordinate 101,050,493, forward strand.
TCTAATTCTCTAACTCTATTACTCGTAAATATGAGTTGGATAGAATGCTTTTGATAACGTTTATCATATTTTGGATATTCGGTTTATCATATTTTGGATATTTGGATGATTACAATTCCGGTTTGATTTGCGTATTTAGAGATACCTTAAATTATTGGATAAAACTGGAAGGCCGAGGAGATAAATAATGCTAATTAAAAAAAAAACCGTGTATGTTTGTGGAACGTATTTGCAACTGCATTAACGAAGTTCAAATATCGATTTTGTGATAAAAAAATTTTGTTGCAAAATTGACTTATGAAAGCATAGCTGCAATTTTTTGTTGGGAGGTGATTTGCACACTAAAAAAATGATTGGGACACTCAAATTTAGAGTGTTTAGACATTTATATTGTTACAGGATCAACATGACTAAACATAATGTGAGAGTATAAATGTCCAAACACCTTAAATTTAAGTGTCCCAATCATTTATAGGAGTGTGCAAATTACCTCCCTTTTTTGTTATTGCAAATTACTGCAGTTACCAAAGTTACCATTGCAAAATATAACCGTTGCAAATTATGTGTTGATGTAAAAAAATTCGTTGCAAAATGATGGAAAAGGTATTTGTTGCAAAAAGAGTGTAGTTCTAACGAATTATCTTTCGTTGCAAAAAGTTTTCTGCCTGTTGCAATTCGGTTGCAAATTTAGATTTGCCTGGAGCATTTTTAATGAAGTAACTTTTAAGTTTTTCTCATATAGGCAACCCATTTAATGAAGTAACTTATAGGCCATTAAACTGTATTTATTTTTATTTACACCAATTTCGGTCAAATTAAATTCCGATAATTGTTGAACGTCAAGAATAAACCTGGCACTAACATATTAAACTAATATAAATAAAAAACAAGCCGTTAAATTTAAGTTTTATCTTTCTAAAATACTTTTAATCATATTAATTTAAACTTAAATTAAGGGTATAATCGGTATTTCATATCAAAGTTTTCATTTTTATTGCTTTGATAGATTAGAAGTTAGTTCCTTACTTATATATTATACTTTTCGGGTTTAAATTTTGGCCAAAATTGGTTAAAACAAAAATAAATCAATAGTTAGACGACTTATAAGTTTATTTTAATAAACGAATGATATATATGATAAAAGTGGAAAACTTAAGTGACTTTCATGTACATTATCTCGAAAATATTCAATAATCTTTTGTGTCGATCCGCCATTATCTAGTGCTATGAATAAAATACTTTCATAAACATCTTAGTTACTTAATCGTAAATTGGTGACGATACTCGCCATGTTTGGACGAATTACCCTTCTATCGTGACAATACTCGCTATGTTGGTGTATGTGTCCGGACGTCCCATGGTCCGGATGTCCCATGGTCCGGAGGACCCAACGTTCGGATGATACATTCTTTTATCCGAACCAGTTATTATCCAACAGGTAAAGTGGTTAACCATGTCAGCGCCGCCACCCAGATTTCATGGGATTTCCCTACCACGTGGCCTGACACCTACTAGGTAGGGTGGCCGTAGGTCTGCCATGCCTAGACTCAGATTCCAAGGTTGGGGTAGTATAAATACCCCAACACATTTAATGCTAGGTATTCAAGTTTTACTTACATTTACTCTCACATTTACTATCCTATTATTACCCTCCGCTCATTCTCACGCCGGAGCTTGGTCCCGGGACAACACCCGAGGCGAGGCTAACGCGTGCTGCTCCTTGTGCAGGAAGGATTCATTCTTTTCCTTCGGATCAATTGCTTGAAGCTTGGACCTCCGGATTAAGACCGGATTGCAGGATTTTGCTTCAACAAATTGGCGCCATCCGTGGGACCTCTTATTCATTCTACCAGAGACCTAAATGACGGGCCCACCAGAAACCCCACCACCCGGACCTCCTCCTCTACCAGAGCAAGGAGGTGGGAGTGGAGTCACAAGTAACCCACCATCCGGAATACCGGAGCGAATACAAGCTCACGTGGCTTCTCTAGAAGCTCTTATCAAGAAGTATAATGCGACTGGGGCCAGTGCAATCAAGCCCATCCGGTTATCATTTGGGGACGACGAGGAGGCGCCCGAGAGGGTGACAGAGCTAAACCCTAAGGATGATTTGAGTAAGCCCCATAAGGAGGTGGCTAGATCACCTTTCACTAGAAGGATTATGGAGTTTGTCGGCCCCAAATACACCATGCCCACTAATTTGAATTATATGATGGATCTGCCGATCCAGACGATCCTATTAATCGTTTTGTGGGGGCGGCGGATCAAGGAGAATGGCCTATGCCAGTATGGTGCCGAATGTTCCAACAGACTATGGACGGGGCTGCACAAGGCTGGTTCAGCAACCTAGAACCAGGGAGCATAGACAGTTGGGATGACCTGAGGGAACAGTTCACCACATGGTTTGCTGTACGGCAGAAGAACATAAAAGATCCTACAGAAATCACCAGAATTACCAGAAGAGCAAACGAGACACTGCCAGATTTCAAGGAACGATGGACCGATGAGGCCAACAGGATACCGGGAGTCCCAGAGCTGATGAAGATATCGGCATTCATGAATGCTCATCGATGTCCGGACTTAGCTAAGAAGTTCTCTGACCAAGTTCAAAAAATCATTAAGGAGATGATGACTCGAGTAGACGATTATGTTCGGTCAGAAGAGGCATATAAGAATACTGAGTTGCCGAGAAGAGAAGCGCATGAGTCATACCGAAGGGGAAACCCTTCGGTGATAAGAGATCAGACTTCCAGAAGAGGATTCGGTGAAAGGAGAAGGAACGACCGGTGACCCTGGGAAAGGAGTGACTCTAGGCAAAGGGAGGTTTATTCTCCATATGTCACTCCAAAAGTGGATGCTTGTCCTCATAATGAATTCCGACGTAACGAATTCAGTAGTCCTGATAATCAGCGTGTCATGCTCTCGGTTTTGTCTAAGCAGCCTAAGGATATATTGGCTACAAAGCATCACTTGAACTTGCCTCCTCCACCACTTTTACAGGGAAAGCCGAGTAAAGAAAACGAAGACAGGTTTTGCGAGTATCATGGAGAGAAAGGTCGCCTGACCAATGACTGTTTCCATTTAAAGATATAGTTGGAAATGGCCCTCGAGTCAGGGAAGTTAGATCACTTGGTGAAGAATATGCAGCAAAAGGGGAGAGAAAGACCGATGTGTCATAATGGGAAGGGAAAGGTGATCAACATGGTCAATCATTATGTAGATGATCGGAAGAGGAAGGCCAGATTCTATGACGAAGACTGGATGAACGTTCCCATAACTTTTCCCCGAATACCAGCGGATGACTTGTCCGAAGAACCGCTGATCTTAGAAGCGGAAATAGAAGGTTACTTGGTCCGGAGGGTGTTTGTGGACGAAGGGGCCTCCGTCCAAGTGATGTATGAACATTGCTTTAATAACCTGTTCCCTACCATCCAATCTAGGCTGCAAGAAAGGAGTTCACCATTAGTTGGGTTCGCCAGAGAAGTTATCCAACCTTTGGGAAAAATAGAGTTGGAAGTGCGTTTTGGGAACCACGGTTTATTTAGGACAGTTATGATGAAGTTTACGGTTGTAAGGTCACCCTCTCCCTACAACGTGATACTAGGAAGGTCAGGTTTAAGGGAGTTAAGAGCTATACCCTCGACCATCCATGCTATGATGAAATTCCCAACACCCGGTGTAATAGCTACTCTAACCACAAAAAAGGCAGTGGTCATGGAGTGTAGGAGGTTAGAAGAGAGGCAAGATACCGGATAAAGCTGTCATAAGAAAGAAGAAACGAAAGCAGTGAACCAAGATAATTCTAAGGAGCTAGAGTTGACGGAGGACATACTGGTTAATGCGGCATATCTGGAGCAACAGGTGACGATAGGGACTAGCTTTTCCCGGGAATGTCGAAGGCAACTCAATGAACTGCTGAGGAAAAACAAAGACGTGTTTGCTTGGGAGCCAGCGGATATGACCGGATTTCCCCGACGTCTTATTCAACACTCCCTAAATGTAAATGTCTCGGACACTCCGGTCGTGCAGAAAAGGAGGACGTTCTCACAGGAGAAAAACCAAGTGATCACAAGGGAAGTAGAGGAGTGGGTGAGAGCTGGAATAGTTCGACCAGTAAGGTACCCGGCGTGGTTGTCAAACCCAGTCCTGGTGAATGTGATGGAAGCTGGAGGATGTGCATAGACTTCAAAAACTTGAACTCCTCATGTCCTAAGGATTACTATCCGCTACCGGAAAATTACTGGAAGATCGAATCCGTTATGGGTTACAAATACAAATGCATTCTGGACGCCTACAAAGGCTACCACCAGATTCAGATGGATAGGGATGGCGAAGAAAAGACTACATTCTACACGGAGCAAGGGACATATTGTTATACCAAAATGCCGTTCGGCCTAAAAAACGCAGGAGCCACATACCAACGACTAGTAGATACTGCCTTCCAATCACATATAGGCAGAAATTTGGAAGCATATATGGATGATATGGTCATAAAAAGCAAAACCGATCGAGATATGATAGCAGACCCAGCAAAAACCTTCGACAATCTCCGGCGAGTAAATATGAAGTTGAATCCGAAGAAATGTTCATTTGGTGTAGAAGAGGGTAAGTTCCTTGGTTACATGGTAACATCAAAAGGCATAAGAGCAAACCCCCGGAAGACGAAAGCAATCATGGAGATGATGTCCCCAGAGACGCTGAAAGAAATGCAAAGTCTGAGTGGAAAATTGGCAGCTCTAAATAGATTTTTGTCTAGGTCGGCGGAAAGATCTCTGCCCTTCATTGAGACATTAAAGAACGTCACCAAGGAGAATAAGGATGAATATCGTTGGACGGTGGAAGCCGAAGCGGCCTTTCAGGAGATGAAAAGATTGATACTGGAGTTGCCTTCCTTATCCACTCCTAAGCCTAAGGAACTATTATTTATATACTTAGCGGCATCAAAGGGCGCAGTAAGTGGTGGAAAAGGAAGGAAGACAGTCGCCTGTACACTATGTCAGCCGGACACTGCATGACGCGGAAAGGAACTTTGCTCCGATAGAAAAATTGGCTTTGTGTCTCTTGCACGCGTCCAGGTGATTATCAAGTGTCTGTAGGAAGGAATATCACGCGTCCAGGAGATTACCAGGCTCTTTTGGCTAGTCTCCGTATTGCAAAAAAGCTCGAAATAAAGGTTCTGAATGTTCGGGTGGATTCTAAATTAGTGGCAAGCTAGATCAACGGGGAGTTCACAGCCACTAAAGAAAGCATGCAGAAATACTTGGCTCGGGCAAAAGGATATATCGCTGGGTTCCAGAGCTTCATAATTTGCAACATTCCAAGAGCTCAGAATCAAAAAGCAGATGTATTGAACAAGTTGGCATCGGTTGCTTTTGATCATCTTACCAAAAAAGTGCTAGTGGAGGTCTTGGAAAAACCTTCCGGGGAAGAAGAAATGGTGAATGCCATAGTGGAGGTGGAAGAAGACAATTGGATGACACCGATTATCAAGTGTCTGCAGGAAGGAATATGGCCGTAGGACCTGAACGAAGCTAGAAGCCTCCGAATGAAGATTCCGCACTACGTGATGGAAGGGGAAGTCCTCTTTAAGAAATCATACTTGGGACCAATGTTGAGGTGTGTGGGGCCATTGCAGGCCAACTACATAATACATGAGGTACATGAAGGATTTTGCGGGACGCATTCCGGACCAAGAACTGTAGTGGCTAAACTCAAAAGACAAGGATATTACTGGCCCACTATGCACAGGGATGCAAGGGAGGAGATCCGAAAGTGCGACTCTTGTCAAATACATGCTCCATTACCAAAGCTCCTTAAAACACTGCTAACCTCCATCATGGCCCCGTGGCCTTTTTACCAATGGGGAATGGATGTGCTAGGGCCCTTTCCGGAAGCACCAGGAAGAGTAAAATATGTTATTGTGGCTATAGATTATTTCATGAAGTGGATAGAGGTGAAACCATTGGCAAAGACGACAGGAAAGGATGTCAAGAAGTTCGTGTGGGAAAACATTGTATGCAGGTACGGATTGCCAGGAGTTATATTCACTGATAATGGGACCAACTTTATCAACGACCCATTCAAAAGCTGGCGTGAATGGCTAAATATCAAGCAGATAAACACTGCTGTTGCACATCCACAAGCTAATGGATTGGTGGAACGGGCAAACAAAAGTTTGATGTAAGGGATAAAGACGAGACTGGGACGAGAAATAATTGGATGGTTTGACGAGTTACCGAACGTCCTATGGGCTCAGCGTACAACCCACAAAACAAGCAACGGGGAAACCCCATTCAGCTTGACATATGGAAGTGAAGCCGTAATCCCAGCCGAAATAGGACGATGATGTTCCTAGAGGACCAAAATGAGGAAGAACAACATTTAAATCTGGATCTCCTGTAGGAAATAAGGGAAAACGCTGCTATACAAGAAGCTAAGTATAAGACGTTGGTGGAACGGGTTTACAACCGAAGGGTCAGGCCAATGAGTTTCAAGGTGGGAGATTTTGTTTACAGGAGAAACGAGGCAGGCAGGGTAGGGAACCAGGGTAAGTTGGGACCCAACTGGGAAGGACCTTACCGGGTAGTTGGAGCATGTCAGAATGACTCTTATAAGTTACAGACGATGGAAGAAAAAGAGGTCCCTCGGACCTCGCACGCGACAAACCTCTGAAATTGTTTCTTATAGTCGCTATTTTGACAAGAATCCTACAACTGTTGTGTAATTTGAACTAATTATGTTTGTTTGTTAATGATGAAAATCTCCCTGCGATGGGGAGACAATTTTCCGTGGTAACTTGTGATGTGTAAAACAATTCCGACGGCTGGCCCCCGTCGAGTATAGTCCATATAAATATACCCGAGCATATATGCCGGATGCCCAAAAATGGATGCCCGAGAAAAACTATATTCGAATGCCCAGGTGAAAAAAACACTTTGGACGCCTGGTGGTATGACCATGCAAATGCCCGAGCGTATATGCCGGATGCCCAAAAATGGATGCCCTAAAAAACTACCTAAGGATGCCCGGAACCCGGATGCACGGCCTACGTGGTCGGATGCCCTTAGAATAACCTAAGGAGTCATGTCAAGGCAAAATATGAAAACAAAGAGAGAAACACTCATGCATAAGCAGAATGAACATACTAATATCATATACTGCAACGATAATTACATAAGTTGGATTAAAACAACAAGTTGCTAGGGATGAAATGTTAATTATTACAAAAACTGCATTATCCGAGTCATTGTCCACGAATACAAAGCATTAAGAAACATAAAGTCAAACATTAGGCTCTGGAGTGCCAGTGGCCAGAGCCTCTACAACAGTGGTGGCCACGACAGGAGGACGGGTGGAAGGCACGGCCGGATCCCTAGGGGGAGGAGCATCCGGTTGCATGTTTAATAAATCCCCTAGAGGCAGACAGTATTAATCAGCCAGCTTTTGAATATACGGATACTCAGCTTGGAAAAGTTTGTTGTATTCGGCCTTCCATAACCCTGGAGCATCCCGGTTGACACGGGCAATACCTTTGAGGGCCTCGTCAATTTCCTCTTCATTCCTCCCCACACTCGCCCCGGTCACGAATCCAGCTTGGTAAGTCAAGCTATAAACCTTAGCCATACTTTTCTTGTATTCCGAACTGCCGATAGCCGACGGACAGTCGAAGGAAGAAGGTAGCGAACAACGTTTTGTTTGACGACCTCTGTTGGGAAACCTCTGCAGCCAAATTTCCCTTCTCAACTTGCAAGGCTTCCAAGGATTGGTTCTTGGTATTCAGTTCAGCCTCCAGTTTCCTTATTTTTTCAACCTGAGCAGAAGAAGCCTCTCGCCACTCATTTTGCTCCCAGCTCCACCTATCCACCTCATCCTCCAGACTCTTCTCCTTATTTAATTTGGCCTCATGATCAGTCCTCAGCTTCTTAAGCTCCTCCATCAATATCTCATTTTCTTCCTCTATAGCGGCCAACCTCTCAAACATCCCTTGACAAACATTGTGGGTCTGAGTAAGCTGCCAATGCTTCGTGTTGAGAGTACATAATCGCCTTAGAAGCTCCCCCTGGGTCACCACACTAAGACCGAATTTCTAATAAGCCTGGCGGGTGAGCTGGACGTTGCTCAGCTCGTCAAGAGCTACTCGTTCTGCGGGAGTGGCAAGATTAACTCCATACAGGAACGGAATATATCAATCCGAAGGTCATCACGGAGGGACCAATTGGGCATAAAGACATTCGCCGCCTCATTTGCGTAAAAAAAAGGAAGAAGGAGGAAATATTAGACATGCGTAAACAAGCAAAAAGTATAAGCAGTGCAGGAAGACAAAACTTACCCGAGTCCAAATTAATATTCTCTACGCGCCGGGAACGGTTAGAATGATGGGCTGAATGACCTGAATAGGTACGAGGATGAATTACAATGGGCAAACAAAAATCATAAGAGCGATTCAAATAAACTTAATACTCCCCCCGTCCCAATTTAAGTGTCACAATGGAATCTTTAGATGTCCCAAATTAAGTGTCTATATAATATTCTAACCAATGATATGAGAATTTAGTGGGTGAAATGATATTTGATTGGTGGAGAGTGTAGCTAGTGGAATTTTCTAAAACTTTGTGCATATGAATAATGGACACTTAATATGGGACGGAGAGAGTATATATTTACCTTCAGACTCGTGAGGAAGAGAGTTCCTCGGTGGGGATCGATCACCCTCATCTGGGCGGTGAGAGGTTTTGTCTCCAGATTCCTGTCAGAATTATCCCCCATTCCCTCATCAGCAGGAATCTCACCACCACCTCCACCAGTGGCAACATCACGATTCTCTTGACCAGCCTCTTGGTTACCCTCCGGTATAGCTTGGTTTAACGGCTCAGCATTTAGCACATGTGAGCCGGAAGAAAAATTCTCCACAAAGCCATTCTGTCTCTTCTTTTTCTTGTTTTGAACTCCAGACTTCCCTTCCCCTCTCTCTTTCGCTGCTAGGCGAGCAGCAGCCTCTTTCTCCTTCTTATCTCTAGAAGCCACCACCTCCGGATCTGCCTCTTCAGCTCGCTTAGTCAATGCATCCTTGGCAGGGATGGCCTCTCCGACGGTTCGGGGGTCGGTGGTCCTTTTTGGTTTCTCCCGGTTCGGATCGACGAGGGGACCCTTGCTCATGACAGTCCCCTCCCACTCCGGAAGCTCCAAGTATTCTGACATGTCGACCACTGAAAAAGAAAGAAATTTTTAAGGGAAACATAAAGCAACAGTTGTAACAAGTAAACGACAATCCTATAATGACCGGACATATAATTACCATGACCCTCGGCATCCTTTAGCAGAGGCTCGAACTCCGGGTTCTTGAAAACCGAGGAAAGATGACACATCCATAATAAACTCACAGTAGGCTTCCTCAACGGAATGAGCACTCAGCTAAGCTTCTCGGCGTCATCCTCTGAAAAGCCGGTGGGAAAGGTATCGGTAATCTTCGAATCCTTATGCCTCCAAGCCATGGCATAAGGAATCACCTTCCGGTCAATCAAGAAAAAATTTTCTTTCCATTGCTTAAGGCCGGAGAGTATTTTCTTGAAACGTTTATAGGATTTCCTACTAGTCCTTTTCTCGAATGAAAACCAATGCCCCTGCTTGCACAACCGGTAAAACGCTCGAAACAAGGATACTATAGGTTGTATGTTTAGGCTATAACACCTAATCTCAAAGAGGGACACACGGTTCAGACCTAGCGGAACTAATTGAGAGATGTGGACCCTAAAATTTCTTATCACATTCAGCAAAAAAATAGAGAAAGGAATCCTAACACCTCCGGTCTCCAACTGTTGGGGATAAATTCCAATCTTATCGGCCGGTAGTTGGTCCATGGTCATATCATCTGGGGAGAGTTGGGGGCGAAGGTCGGTAGGAATACCATATTCAATGATTATACTATCCAATTCAGATTGTGTCAATTTAGAGGTATAAATATGCGTATCAAACTTCGGTACTACCAAAGGTTGCGTTTGTTCTTCGGTTGTGTTCTTCGTCTGATGGACGGCCTCAAACTCTTTAAGTGTAGTGTTTTGTTCCTCAGTTCTATGTTCGGCCATTACTAAAAGATGCCGAAAGGAAATGTAGAAATAATTACAGGAGAATGACAAGACAAACCTTAAGAAGAATGAAGAAGACGTCCGGCAAAATGAAAGCAGTTTGTATGTGTGTGAAAAGCAAATGAGGTGAAAGGTGAATACATACTGTAAAAACCCTAACAGACTGTCAAAACATCCCATCAGTCAGTAAAAAAGTGACGTGGGGCAATCTGGATCGTCCACGTTCTTCAGAAGATATAAGAGTACAGATCAGGCCCAACAAGTACCCAAGCCCATCAGGCCAGCCCAAGTCTTGCAGGCTTGGCTTCCAAGCTCATGAACTCTGTAAGGTATTAACCGTCTCGACAAAATGGTGTTTCCTAAGTATTCCATTACCAGTTTTCATCCGGTAATACAATACTGGGAGGTACATGTTGTCGTATATGTCCGGACGTCCCATTGTCAGCGCCGCCAGGTAAAGTGGTTAACCATGTCAGCGCCGCCACCCAGATTTCTTGGGATTTCCCTACCACGTGGCCTGACACCTACTAGGTAGGGTGGCCATAGGTCTGCCATGCCTAGACTCAGATTCCAAGGTTGGGGTAGTATAAATACCCCAACACATTTAATGCTAGGTATTCAAGTTTTACTTACATTTACTTTCACATTTACTATCCTATTATTACCCTCCGCTCATTCTCACACCGGAGCTTGGTCCCGGGACAACACCCGGGGCGAGGCAAACGCGTGTTGCTCCTTGTGCAGGAAGGATTCATTCTTTTCCTTCTGATCAATTGCTTGAAGCTTGGACCTCCGGATTAAGACCATATTGCAGGATTTTGCTTCAACAATGACTTATAAGTTTATTTTAATAAATGAATGATATATATGATAAAAGTGGAAAACTTGAGTGACCTTCATGTACATTATCTTGAAAATATTCAATAATCTTTTGTGTCGATCCGCCATTATCTAGTGGAGATGCGATCCTTTAGAAAGTAAGAAAAATTAAAAAGGCTAGAAAGCCACTCACAATGTGACAAGTGTCCCCCATTCACTCCATTTTTTTTTCTTATTAAATTTGGTTAGGGGTTTTTTTTGTCATTTAACCCGTTTTTTATATTCCACCCCAAATTTCAAACGCAAATAACTTTCAAACGACAAACTTTTACGAAATCCTCCACGTTCTTCAGAAGATATAAGAGTACATATCAGGCCCAACAAGTACCCAAGCCCATCAGGTCGGCCTAAGTCTTGCAGGCTTGGCTTCCAAGCTCATGAACTCTGTAAGGTATGAACCGTCTCGACAAAATGGTGTTTCCTAAGTATTCCATTACCAGTTTTCATCCGGTAATACAATACTGGGGGGGGGGGGCATGTTGTCGTATGTGTCCGGACGTCCCATTGTCAGCGCCGCCAGGTAAAGTGGTTAACCATGTCAGCGCCGCCACCCAGATTTCTTGGGATTTCCCTACCACGTGGCCTGACACCTACTAGGTAGGGTGGCCGTAGGTCTGCCATGCCTAGACTCAGATTCCAAGGTTAGGGTAGTATAAATACCCCAACACATTTAATGCTAGGTATTCAAGTTTTACTTACATTTACTTTCACATTTACTATCCTATTATTACCCTCCGCTCATTCTCACACCGGAGCTTGGTCCCGGGACAACACCCGGGGCGAGGCTAACGCGTGTTGCTCCTTGTGCAGGAAGGATTCATTCTTTTCCTTCGGATCAATTGCTTGAAGCTTGGACCTCCGGATTAAGACCATATTGCAGGATTTTGCTTCAACAACGACTTATAAGTTTATTTTAATAAATGAATGATATATATATGATAAAAGTGGAAAACTTGAGTGACCTTCATGTACATTATCTCGAAAATATTCAATAATCTTTTGTGTCGATCCGCCATTATCTGAGATGCGATCCTTTAGAAAGTAAGAAAAATTAAAAAGGCTAGAAAGCCACTCACAATGTGACAAGTGTCCCCCATTCACTCCATTCTTTTTTTCTTATTAAATTTGGTTAGGGGTTTTTTTGTCATTTAACCCGTTTTTTATATTCCACCCCAAATTTCAAACGCAAATAACTTTCAAACGACAAACTTTTACGAAAAATCGATTTAACCATAATTTTTAAAATTCGATTCTCTTTAATTTGGTATAAATCTTGATAAATATTTTGAACTTTTTTTTTTACATATCAAATAGTTCTTGATTTTCTTGATTTTTTTGGCATTTTCAGCCCTATTTTTTACCTTCATAAATGTCGAATCGTGAAAAACTTAAAACATGAAAGTTATAGATTTTTGTTCACTATTTACCCAGAAATTTAAATCACTCAAATTCGATGTCATATGGGTAAGATATCACACGTTAAAGATGGTATTTTACTCATATTTGTTGCATACAAGGTGTTTGATGAAATGTCTAGCTTAGATTTTTAGTGTTAAAGTTGAGCTAAATGCACTAATTTTGTCCCACAACGCATCATTAATCATTTTATTAATGTAAGATTCAAAAAGTGATGTTTTTTAATAGTTAATGTTTTTAACTATTAAAACTGCCGAACCAAACTGATGAACTGATGAACCAAACCAAACTGTTTTAAAAAAAAAACATAAAACCAAAACTGATGAACCTAACCAAACTGATGAACTAAACCAAAAACTGATGAACCAAACCAAAACTGATGAACTAAACCAAAACTGATGAACCAAACCAAAACTGAAACTATGATTGATGCACCAAACCAAACTGATGAACCAAATCAAAAACTGATGAACCAAAACCAAACTGATGAACCAAACCAAAAACTGATGAACCAAACCAAAACTGATGAACGAAACCAAAACTGAAACTATGATTGATGAACTAAAATAAACTGATGAACAAAACAAAACAAACACCAACATGTTAAGCTGAAACTATGATTGATGAACCAAAATAAACTGATGAACTATGTTTGATTTGGTTCATCAGTTTTGGTTTGGTTCATCAGTTCATCAGTTTGGTTTGGTTCATCAGTTTATCAGTTTTAATAGTTAAAAACATTAACTATTAAAAAACATCACTTTTTGAGTTTTACATTAATAAAATGATTAATGATGTGTTGTGGGACAAAAATTAGTTCATTTAGCTCAATTTTAACACTAAAAATCTAAGCTAGACATTTCATCAAACACCTTGTGTGCAACAAATATGACTAAGACGTCATCTTTAACGTGCGATATCTCACTCATATCATATCGGATTTGAGTGATTTAAATTCCTGGGTAAAGAGTGAATCAAAATCAAAAACTTTTGTGTTTTAAGTATTTTATAATTCGGCAATTTTTAAGGTAAAAAATATGATTAAAAATAGCAAAAACATCAAGAAAATCATAACCCAATGAATATGTCAAAAAAAAGTTTTGAAATAATTAAAAAGATTTATACCAAATTAAAGAGAATCGAATTTTAAAAATTTTGGTGAAATCGGTTTTTTCTAAAAGTTTGTGGTTTAAGAGATATGTGCGTTTGAAATTTGAGGTGAAAAAGAAAAAATGTGTCAAAAGACCATATTACCCCTGGGCGGATTTTATGTATAATTTAAAGTAAGGGACATGTGTCACGCTATGAATGGCTTTCTACACTTTTTAATTTTACCAACTTTACAATAGATCCCCAACCTTATCTAGTGCTATGAATAAAATACTTGGGACAAGATATTCCCACCCTCCATATTTTTTATATTCCCACTCCCTACGTTTTTGCAATTTTTTTTTTTTAATAATTTTGTTTATATTAAAAAACTATAAACCTGAAATATAAAATTTAATAAGTCAAATGCTTAAAACTGTCAAAAATACTGAATAAAAACTAACAAAAAACTGTGTTGTATTGAAACAAATAGAGGATAAAAGAAATCAAAAGTACAAACTCTCCTAGTAGAGAGGGTGGAAATAGTACATCACAAAATACTTTCATAAACATCTTAGTTACTTAATCGTAAATTGGTGACGATACCCGCAATGTTTGGACGAATTACCCTTCTATCTTGACTCCACAACATGCAATATGATGGGATGGGACTGTGCCCACTGGATAGCTGTGTGCACAAGGCTCAATGACATCTTAACATATCAAATCAAACCTCTAAGGGAGGGAGGAGTGGAAGTTTCATACCCTAATACCCTGAGGGTGTCACATCACCTCTATCCAATTAAAACCTTCCAACTCAAAACTACCCCAATACTACCCTAACACTACCCTAACTAGTGGGAGTGGTACCCTAGTACCCGAATTCATTTTTTTTTTAAATACATAAAATCACATACACTATTTTTAATAAAAACATACCATTTCATTAAAAATAAAAACCATTACATAATACTTTAAAAAAAAAATAATAACATAATACTTAAAAATAACTAGATTAAAATAAAAAAAGCCATTAATCATCGAGATGCGGCAAGTCTTCACGTGCTACGTGCTCCGTGAGATCATATCGAAGACGGTCATGGAGAAATTGGTCTAGTAACTCCGCTACCACACCGTCGTCGAACACCTGGGCCGGCGGATCCATTATATGAACCGGTGAGATTGCCCTCCTCGTTTATAACCATATTGTGCAAAATAACACACGCATGAACCTGATTGGCAATCTTCGCTTTGGTCATAGCTCTGAGTGGTCGATCAAGAATTTTCCATTTTCCTTTGAGAGCACCAAAAGCTCGCTCGACATCCTTTCTCGCTCCCTCTTGTAACTTCGTAAATCTCTTTTCCTTTGGGTCGTTTGGATACGGGTATGCTTTAACAAGTGTGGACCACTTAGGATAGATTCCATCTGCCAAATAGTATCCGCGTTTGTAAAAGCGTCCATTCACGTGGAATGAACTACTCATCGCCGTTCCATTTCGAAATGTAAGATACAAGTCGACCGATTCAATACGTTGATATCGTTGTTTGACCTCGGTGGACCAAAAAAAGCATGTCAAATCCACATATCTTGTGTCGCGGTGACTTCAAGCATAATAGTGGGAACACCATAGTCACCTCTCGTATATTGCCCTCTCAAATGTCTAGGACAATTTTTCCATCTGACGTGTGTACAGTCGAGGCTACCAAGCATCCCAGGGAGGTGATGCTTCGCTTCATGGGCCTGGAAAATGCGAGCAAGGTCGTGTGCTGTCGGCCTACGTAGGTACTCTCGATCGTACAACTCAATGATGGCCTCACAAAAATGATCAAGACTTTCACGTGACGTTCTTTGAGACATGCATAAATATTTGTCATACTCATCGGGCGGATTGCCGGTTGCGAGTTGCCTAACAGCCGATGTAATTTTTTGTTTCGCCGTGAAACTTTTTTGAAATCGCGCGTCATAGCCTTCTTGAAAATATGGGTATCTCGCTTCAATGTCACTCACTATTTGCAAAAACAGGCTTTTCTCCATTCGAAATTTTTTTTAAAAGTAATTGTCGTTGTACTTTGGTGTTTCAACGAACCAATCATTCTCTAAAGTTTCAAGACCTATATCCCGATGACGATTTACGCTAGTTCGGCTAGAGCTTGCCGTGTCTTCATAATACTGAGCCGCTAGTTGAAGCATATTTTGCAACGAGCTACCCGTGGATATCTCGTCAGACGAAGAAGGAACAACGTAATCGGAAGAATCGGTAGACATTTTTTTTGGAGAGATTATTTAGTGTGTGTTTTTTTTATATGTAAAAGGGTAATTATTTTTTTTGAAATGTAAAAGGGTGTTAAATAGGAAGATTTTTTGGCCTACTAGCCGTTTGAAACCCAAACAAACGCTCCAACGTATTAATTTTGCAATGGTCGTATTCGGCTTCCCAGCTCGAATTTGGAGCTCGATTGTGCTACCCGAGGTACACGGAATGGTGTAGCCGTGCGGGTTCGTGAACTCGCCCCCCCAACCCGACTCCACTCCGTCCTACCTAAGGCTAGCTTCGTAACTTGCCTAGTTAACAAAACCCATCGTAGGAGTTACATGCAATAACACAAACAACTACTAGTAAAAAAAAAAAAAAAAAAAAAAAAAAAAAACCTGCATCAATGGCTACACCAAAAATGAGAATCAAGCTTCTTGTTGACAAAAGAGGCCAAAGGGTTCTATTTGCTGAAGCACCAAAAGAGTTTGTGGATTTTATTTTCCACATGTTTTCTTTACCTCTAGGTACCCTCATTGAGTTCATTGGATCAAAATAAATGGTGGGTTGTTTAGGTAAACTCAAAGATAGCATTGAAAGCTTTCATGGAACTTACCTTAAACCTGGTGTCAAAAAAGATAACATCTTTAATCCAAAAACACCTTTTAATGGAAACGCATTTCTGTTGTCGTACAATAATGCTTCTTCTACTGATCAAGCAATTTCATCTAAAGCTATATACAGGTGTTCCAATGCTTCGACAACTTGCTACGATTGTAATCGTACATCTTGTCGCACAAACGCGACACTGGATCCGAAGTCCATATGTCCAAATTGCAGTGGTTCCATGAATATTGTGATGACACGGATACATCCCAAGGACGTAGAGGTCGTGTTACTTAATGTATAAATCTGAGTTTTTTTCTTCTTCTTTTCAAGTTACTTTATTTCATGTCATTGCATGCTACAAACATATAGTTTTTAATGCAATAATTATGATATAAGGAGAAATATTGAGAGTTTGTATTAAAAAGGTACCACCAATATGGCAATGATAATTATTTGATCGAGAAAAAGTATGTTCTATGCCATAAATTAACCATATATTTTTTTCTGTTCTTGGAAAAAATTATATATTACGATGGCTCAAGTATATTTTTTCTTGGAATGAGTACTTAGGTGGAGGTTGCAGCGATGGAGAAGATTAACCAGGGGGGTGGCTATGTCAAAGAAGTTGTGACATATATGGTGATGGATGATCTGGTTGTGAAGCCTATGTCTACCATTTCAAGCATCACTCTCATCAATAATTTTGGTGTCAAGGATCTGTCTCAACTCGAGGAGAAGATGGTCACTTTTGGAAAAGAAGAGGTATACTTGGTTAATACTACCTATATATAATTGTAAAACAATGAAGAAAAAAAGCTTTTTAGTTTCTTATCTCATAAATTTACATATAAAAACTGAGGGTTTTTCTTTCAACTAAAAACACCTACCAACTCTATAGATCCGTGCTTAAGCTCATGCACAACATTTGTAAATCTGCTAATGGGGTGCTTGGATTAGTTTATTTTATTAGCTAACATTTGGCTTTACTGAAATTTGAAAGCGCCGATAAGCTTGTTTTTGGGACTTACGAGTAATCGCTTATTTACGTTTGTAAGTTTATATGGATATGTTTATAAGTAAGCGCATCAGTTTTTCAAAATCTCAATAAGCCGACTAGGCCTAAAATTAAAAAATCCAAAAGCCCCTTAATATAGGTACAGAGTAATGTAATTCTGTGTACATACTTTCTTACGTTTATTATAATATAGGTTGTTGATTGATTTGGCTAACAAATAGTGTTGTGTACTAATTATTAATCCCATGGCAAAATGTTAATAGGGGTTGAAGCTCTTGAAGGGGTCTTTGATGACTGATAAAGTGCTGACGACAATCTTTATGCATTAGAAGTTGGATCATATTATATGGACCGTGTTGTCATATGGATATCTCGTTGATCAAAATATGTATCTTTTGGTATGGTGGTATGTTGTTCTCCTTTATAACTTGATCTTTTGTGCCTTAAGAAGGTAAAAACACTCTCTATTTTGGGCAAGTCCACTAATGTTACATGTTGTGTATTATGTATGTATTTTGCGTATGTTTTCATTGATGCATCTTTGTAGCGGTTACATGGTTTGCAAAACTGTGTTGCTCTGTTGTTCTATGTCGCACTGTAACTAGGAATGCATTGAATCACTTTTCATGTTTATGTTTAGGGGTCGAAACAAGAAGTGTCATCACACATACAGATAATATACATGATACGAGTAGTCCGTAAACTTCTCAACTGTTGGCCCAATTGAGATGGATGTCGTTGTGTATTGTGATCTCAAAAGACAGACTTGCATTTGGAGTTTGGTTCTATGTTAGTTAAATTTCATGTGAATAAATACTCCAATCAAACAAAATTTATTACTTCAATTTGTTTAATTGCAAAATTAAGTAGCGTTCAATTCTTATAAAGTAACTCCAAGGCTCCAAAAACTCTAGAGCTGCACACCGTTACCATTTATCCCCTATATAATTAAATCATCACATACACCTAAAAAATTATAATCCATCAATGGCTACACCAAAAATGACTTTGAAGCTTCTGGTTGATAAGAAAGGAGAAAGAGTGTTATTTGCATAAGCCACAAAAGAATTTGTGGATTTCCTATTTCACATCTTCTCGTTACCTCTTGGTACGGTCATTGAGTTTTTGGTATCGAAACATATGGTGGGTTGCTTAGGTAAACTCAAAGATAGCATCCAAAGCTTGAATAGAACATACCTTCAGCCTGGTATACATAGAGATGATATCTTCAATCCAAAAACATGTTTCAATGGAAACACATTTCTTTTGTCATACGGTGCTTGTTCAGATGGTGAATCTGGAACATCTAACACAATTTACAGGTGCTCAAACGCATCAATGAATTGCAGCTATTGTTGTAGTCATCACCAAGCTTGCAGGTCAAATGCTACAGTGTATGAGGGTGCAATATGTCCCGAATGCAGTGGTTCAATGAATATTGAAATGAATCCGGTGTTGCCTAAGAAGCCTCAAAAGAAAAAAAAGAAGATAGGTTACGTAAAAGAAGTGGTTACTTACATGGTGATTGATGGATGATCTCGTGGTGAAGCCAATGTCCACCATTTCAAGCATCACTCTCATCACTAAGTTTGGTGTCAAGGATCTTAATCAACTCGAGGAGAAGATGGTTTATTTTGGCAAAGATGAGGTATTATTATCGTATACATGTATAAACTTATTTTGATGTTAAAGAATATTAATTAATAATTATCCATGAAACCTTCTTTCACATGTGCCGGTATTTACCTTGATTACATATATCTTATACTTCAAACAGTTTTAGCTAAGCATCCGTGTTTATTTTATGACACACTTTGTCGATCTGAAATGCTGTTTTGATGTTTTAGGTCTTAAAACCATTGAAGAGTGCTTTGAAATCTAATACCGTGCTGACAAAGGTCTTTCTTAGCGAAGTTGGCAAAGGTAATATGAGCAACAAGAGGTCAAAATGCAACCGAGTAAATGAAAGCATGTTTATTTAACATCCAATGTGGGTTGGTTCTTTACATTTAGAGAAACTCGACCAAAATCTGCTCCAATAGGCTTTTGTTTTATTGATATCCCTGTTGAAGTATATAACTCTTGACCTGGAATATATGTTCAGGGACTAATTGTGTCGTTGTTGTATTTCTGTTCGAGGCTTGTATCTATCTTTGGTTGCTGTTAGCTGAAGTCTGGAAGTGTGAGGGCTGAAGTTGACATTTATTGAAAGATGGAGTCAAGGCTGGGTCAAGGCTATTTAAGCTGATGGATTGCTAGGGTTTTCATTATCCCTCTTTCTGCATATTGCAAACACACAGTTTACACATATTATTCTCTCTTGTGATCAACCAAAAGTTCTGTTGTTTCTACGTTGTTATTCATTGTGAGGTTGAGTGTATTGTATGAACTATTGGCAAATTAGTCGATAGACTTGCACCTGAGTAGCAGTGGCAAGTTTGTGGGTTCTTGGTTTGTTATATTGATACTGATTAAGATCAGGGTCTTTCCGATCATTTGTGGTTTTGGTTGATTAATAAAGAGATACTTGAATTGAGATTCAAGTTTGGTTTCAGTCTTATTGTTAAATTTTACATGGTATCAGAGCAAGGTCTCTTATCTTGCTCTAAAATCGGTTTTCTAAACTTTTAGGGCTTCAAATTTTTTTGGGGATTTTTTTTCAAATTGATTTGATTAAAACGCAATTAATCTTGATTAATTGGTTTCTTTTTACTTTAATTGATCAATCTTACAAGTTCTATTAAAACGCCCAATTTTTTGGAAAATTAGGGTTTCGGATTTTTTGGGGGTTTTGATCTCTGGCTTCGATTGGTGGTTGGTTGGTGTGTTCTTGATTGGTTTACTGGTTTTTCCGTTGAATCTTGGCGGTTGTTGGTGTTTTCCCTAAATCTTGAAATTTAGGGTTTGGTGGTTGTGTTTCTGGGTTGATTGAGATCGTGTGGGTTGTGATTCTTGTCTCAAGAATTGTAACCAGGGTTCTTGTTCCGCTGCTTTCTGGATTATGCGTGCACTGTAACACCTCTCGCACTCTTTATCTATCTTTATTCTTATTTCTTGTTTAGATTGACGGGGAGTAGGAGTTGGGATTGTTGGAGGTGATTGAGATTGTTGTTGGAGTGTTGTTGCTTTTATCTGTTTGTGTGTGCTTGATATGGAGTGATCTGCCCTTGACCTACCACCTTGAGTGGCAAGGAAGCCTGGGAACTACCTTCTTGTCTTTTCTTGTGTGTTTGCCTGTTTTTCTTTCATTATGTCTGTTCATGGTTATACTGATGATGAATATGAGGCTGATGAGCCTGTTACTTTGATTAGCAAATTGGATCTTAGTAATCCTTTGCATTTGCACCCTAATGACTCTGCTACCTTAACTGTTGTGTCTATCAAATTAAAAGGGACTGAGAATTATAATGTGTGGTCTTGTGCTATGTTGTTAGCCTTAGAAGGCAAGAATAAAATTTGTTTTATAGATGGGTCTTGTGGAAGATCTCATGTTGATGAAGTCCTAGGTAGACAATGGGATAGGGTGAATGTTGTGGTATTAGGGTGGATTTTAAATTCTATAACAGAAGAATTATTCTTGGGGCAAATTTTTTCAAAAAAAGCTTATGATGTATGGACTGAATTAAAAGAAACATTTGATAGAGTTGATGGTTCAGTTACCTTTAATCTGCATCATAAAATTAACTCTTTATCTCAAAATGGGAGTTCTATTGCTGAGTATTTTAATTAATTGAGCACTTTGTGGAAACAATTTGATGCTTTAATTCAGTTACCTAGATGTACTTGTCATGCTGCTGAGGATTTTAAAAAGCATAACCAGTTAATGAAAATTAAGCAATTCTTGATGGGGTTAGATGATTCTTACATGCAAATCAGAAGTAATATTTTATCTAGGGATCCTCTGCCTGATGTTAAAGGGGCTTTTGCTGTTATTTCTAGTGAGGAGTCTCACAGGTCTGTGGTTACTGGTTCAGGTGCTGGGACTTCCCAAATGTCTCAGTCATCTGTGTTCAACTCCAGTGTGCCCAATAGAGGGAACTCTCATAGGTCTTCTACCTCTGGAGGTTCTTTCAGACCTACTAATGGCCCTAGGAATAGTGAGAATAGAAGGACTGCTGGTGGTCCTGTGTTAGTTTGTGAACACTGTGGTTTTAATGGTCATACTATGGATAGACTCTTTAAGCTCATTGGTTACCCTGCTGATTTTGGTAAAAATAAAAGAACTGGTAATAGTCAAGGGGCTCAAAATTTTAATAAAAGATATGTTAACAATAACAACTCTGTTGGCTCTAGTTTCACTTCTGCTTTTTCTGATGAACAGATTTCAAAGCTTCTTTCCTTGATTAAAGAAACTTCTGTTAATAATGTTGGAAATGGGAAAAATGTTCATGCCTGATAAGGTTATAAAAGGTACCATTTTGAGGGGTCGTTTTAGCCCTTATTTGATCACTTTTGTATCCGTTATTGCTTAATATCGTTCCTTTTCACTTTTTAGGTCTCTTGAAGGCAAAATGCTGGAATGGCACTTATTTGGACGAAAAGGCGAATATATGAAGAAAATGGCCAAAGTCAAAATCGAGACACTCACAGCTGCTGAAAATAGAAGGCGACGGCGTCAGTGCTAATTGCGGCCGTCCAAGATTTTTGCGACGGTTCAGAACCCAAAACTCGTATTTTCAAGTGACGACGTCCAGTTTTAAAAGAGTAGGCCGTCGCTACTCAGGGCGGCCTAGATGCAATCCGACGACGTCGGAAGCTGAAGAGGACGGCGTCACGGACATAAGTTGACTCCGTCGCAAGGTTAACGTGGCCAAGACGAAACCCTAATGACGGCGACACGACGGCGTCACGAAACATAAGGTGACGCCGTCGCATATGTAATCTTATACATAGAATCCGAATTTTTCAGTTTTAGGGGGAGTCTTTTGGAGTGAAAACCTAAAACCGAACCTAAGGTGTCTTGTACAGTATTTTAGGGTTTTAAACCCTATCTTACATCAAGATAAGTATTTACTTCATTAATTCAATTATGTCTTTGATTATTTGTGTGTATGCTTGCATGTTCTCCATGTCCGGCTAATTTATTTGTGTGTTTGCTTAGGAAGTATGAAACTTAATTATTGAATATTGATTGGTTGTTTCTTATCTTAGTTGATCAATGATCTAGTAATGTGATAGATCATTCGTTGTGTACTTAATGCTTGATTCATCTTTGTGAACCTTAGAATATGATTACTTGAGTAGTTGTAAGCTAAATTATCCAAAGAGTGCCTTAGAGTAAGAGTTTATCATCCCTAGTGGGTTTTGTAGACGAGACCCTTTGGTAAGTTCAAAGAGTTAGGGAGAAACGCATACCCTACAACTTTAGACACACAACGCAACTAAGAATAAGGACGTGACAACTCAACCATCAATAGGAGATAATTAAGGAGTAGTACAACCTAAGTAAACACATCTTTAAACTATCATACGAGCACACATTAATTAGACATAGACTCCCACAACCTTAGTTTAGATACTTAGATAATAGTAGAGTAATCGGTAGAAATACCAAAACCCCCAATCCAATACCCGAGATTCGTACCTTTCCATTTCATAAAATATAAAAATACAAAAATAATCTTCCTCAACCTTAACCTTAGCGTAGTAACTCCTTACTAGCATTCCTATTCCCCTAGAGAACGATATCAATACCCGTGGCTTACCCTAATTACTACACTACAACGATTAGGTTCACTACCTAGGGTGTTATAAAACTTGCTCGAAGAAAAGGAAGTTTCCTTGACCCCGAACGACGCGTCTAGCGTTATCAAGTTTTTTTGCGGGAATAGAATAGCTAATTAGTAGTCCACCTCGTTTAGGTTCTTTGCTTGATTCCTATCAAGTAAACTTTTTTCTCATTTTTAGCTTTCTCGTAGTCTATCCCCCTTCTTCGTGACTCTTGTTCGTAACCCCATCACTTTTCATCATGGAAGGTGATAACCAACCACCACTCATCAACCCACCACCAAATGACCCGCCAAGAGCCCGTACTCTTGGTGAATACTCAAGACCAAGCCACCTAGGCTATAGGAACACCATTGAGCTTCCCGACCAAGCCCAAACTACGGCCCTGCGATCCGACACCATCCGGTTGGTGCAAAACGGATGTGCATTCCATGGACTTCGTTCGAAGATCCAAATCGACATCTGAGGGATTTCCTCAAAATTGTCGATTCCATCGACCTTGATGCTACTACTCGGGAGACCACGCGTTTACATCTCTTCCAATTCTCTCTACGGGACCAAGCTAGTAATTGGCTTGAGCGACTTCCCGCCGGCTCCATCTCAAGTTGGGATGATCTTAGCTCTCGCTTCCTTGCTCAATTTTTCCCACTGGGGAGAACCACTAAGCTTAGGAATGACATCTTGATGTTCCAACAATGTCAAGGTGAATCTCTCAACGAAGCATGGACCCGATTCAAGGACTTACTTCATAAAGTCCCTCATCACGGCATTGATCTTTGGCTCCAAGTCCAAATCTTTTATGATCATGTCAACTTCCCCACTAAGCGATCCATTGACCAAGCGGCCGGTGGAAAACTTAGTGATCTCACCGCGGAAGAATCATGGGGAATAATAGAGGATCTCGCCCTCTATGACAACGAAAGTTGGGATGACCCCGTGAGCTGCCCAAAACCGTTAAGGCAATCTCCTTGCCTCCTCCCGACCGTAGGATGATCGAACTTGAAGATCAAGTTAGATTCCTCATGAGCTCCTACGAAAATCCTAAATCTTCACACCATGTGAACAAAGTTTCTTCCTCGGGTGAGCCGTTTTGTGATCCTCATAACACGCGCACTAGCACTCGATCCCCAGAACATGCTTCCGTTGACTACGCATCCTCACGTATTAATGGAACGGGAGGAAGATTCCCTACAATACCCGGACCTAGGAATTTCAATGAAACCCGAGAGGCATGGAAAGGAAAGCCCGACTTCTACTGGGGACAAACCAAAGAATTTACCTCCAATGATTTCTCATGGCCCCCACCTAATGGTCCTAACCAACAAAACATCGAAGGGATGTTGCAAAACCTAGTTGCATCCGAAAAAACCCAAATGGCTAAGCTCTCGAACCGCTTTAACCATCAACAAGCCGAGATGGATAGGAAAATAGACAACCTTTTGAAAGCCATAACTAATAGTGATAAGAAGGTTAGTGCTATCTCCACTCCCGAGCCTTCAGGTATAGAGATTAAGGATCCAAGCAAGCTAACTAAGCATGTCCAATTAGTCAATACCATCGCCTTAGTTGAACCTAATGAAACAAATGACGAAGAGGACTATACACTTGTGGATGATGAAACACCCGAGGAAGTAGATGAAGTAGACATTGACTATTTCAATAAATTTCCTACGGAAGAAGAACTATCTCGCCACCCTCACTTAGTGCGTGACCTTCGTCACATGTATGTTAGGAAAAGTCCTCGAATCAAGTTTGGGAACCCTTGGAATCTTAACATACCATGTTTCATAGGACACCTTTTTGTGGCAAAAGCCTACATTGATCGCAAGTCCCCAATCAACATAATGACTAGCACCTACTACAATTGGATATTGAAGAAGCCTATTCCAACTAGGCAAGACCCCAATGATCCTAATGTTAGTTGCAATTTTCTTGGTAGAGTTAAGGGATTGCCCGTTTATGTAGGTAGTTTCACGTTTCCTACGGACTTCATAATTGTGGATGATATTAGCACGACCATAGACCCTAGCTTGTCCCATGTTATTCTAGGAAAACCTTTCATAGAAAGCACCGGGATGACTTATGACCCCTCGTTTGGAGTAGTGCGATTCAAGAATGAGACCGATGACATAGCTTACCAAATGCCGTTTAAGATTGAGAAGTTTTCATCACTCTCTAATGATGAAAAGGAACTTAAACTGTCGGTCTATTATAGGAATGATGAGGATAGGGAGAAAGGTGTTGATTATGTTATGGCTAAGATTTTCGGATTCTATAAGGATTGCTTGAGCCTAGGACCGCAATATAGGACCAATTGGGGAGAGGATGAACTCTTAGAGAAGTGCATTATAGGGCACTTCTACAACATGGAATCCCCCATTAGAGACCGTCAAGAGGGCGGTAGTGAGGAAACGTAGGAGTACGACTATGAGTCTAGCTACAAGACTCTTAAATAAAGAAAAGCGCTTCGTGGGAGGCAACCCATGCTTAATTGTTTGCTTGTTAGTGTCATATATCTTTTATTAATTGTTTATCCTCATGTTTAAATTTGTAAAAAGGCTTTATTTTGTTTTTAACCTCGTCTTAATTGCATATAAAGGTATTTTACATAAGGGATAAGTGTAGGGAGGATTACACACGTTTTCAAAAGAAACGTAAACATGAGAATAACAATTAACTAAAAGATATTTATGTTTGTTTGTTCGAGTCAAATGCTTGTATCGAGTCATAATGGATGTTTTGCAGAAATTTTTCCAGATTCTAAAGATGTAAATTTTCCGAATTTTTCCAGAAAATCACGACCGTTTTTGTCGGGATAACCGACGGCGTCAGGATTGCAACTGACGGCGTCGGAAGGAGTAAAAACATCGAATACTTTTTCTCGTTTTTGAGCTACTTATAAATTTTGGAATTTTCAGTCTTAATTTTCTTAGAAATTCTGTAAACACCCATTTCACAAGCATTATATCCTAGTTTAAATCGAGTCTTATATATATTATTACCGCCGAATTTACGCGAAGGTTTCGTTTGTTTTCTTCAAGTGTGCAGGTTTAGTTTGTCAAGAAGAAGTTACATAAGATTGGAAGGAGCTTTTCACGCAATAATTCTTCTTGAAAAGGATTTAACCACCACTTTACACGGATCCTACCGAGCTAATCAGGGGAGTACTAGTTTCTTTCGTTTTTGATTACCTTCTTTTATCAAAACTTTGATACTTTCGGGGAACATTGGGGACAACGTTCAGTTTAAGTGTAGGGAGGGAAAATAAAATGAGAACTTTGAAACTATGCTTATCCTTGACTATTTGCTTTGTCCAATTGTGATTGTGTAATAAACCATGAGAAAATGTCGGTCAGGGTAATTTTGGCACCAAATTTAAAATTTTTTATGACATATAGGAGTGGGCCATTAGTCTTAACAAAAGCGTCTCATGGATAGGAAGTTGCATGACTAGCACAAAACCCTTTACCACCCAAATTCCACCAAAATGTGAGGATCGCCCTTAGATTAGTAGGAATTAAAGCATTCATCTTCAATGCTTAGAGTGTGAACCGGTAGTATATTAGATTCTAGAACTTGTTTTGTGATGCATTCCGAGATCGCAAGTGAGGCTACACTTGTGTAGTTCGGAATAACTAAATGATAAGAGGCATTAGGATAACCCTTGTTTGATACCCGTGATATAATTACTTCTTCCATATCGGTTGAGTAATTCCCCCACACCTTTTGCGTTGTACTCATCTTTAGTACACGATACCCCTAGTTAACCCCTCAGAGCCTATCCTTTTCGCTGTTCTCGTGATGTTTCGGTTTTTCCGGAATATCAATGAAGAGCATTGTTTACACCCCACCCCCAAATATACACCCAAATCGCCTTAGCCTACCCCTTATGCACTCACTTTTAGTGCAAATGTTTGTTATCACCCTAAACCCTTAGCTCAATTATCTAGTTGCTTGCATAAGTTGCTAAGTCGAGTCATATCCTTTGTATACAGTTTTGGGACGATTGGGATTCATGGGAAAAGTTAAAGTTTATGAAATGACGGGAAGGGAACGTTAAATTCAAATTCCCTTTGTTTGCGTAATAATGTACCCCAAGTGTTTTGATCTTTTAAATTCGGGTCAAATTAGTGTTAGAGTAATAAGAACTCAAATGTAGGGATATGCCTATAAATCCCTAGTATTTTGATGTTATCGTAGACGATGGTAGAGTAAAAGTGTATGAAAAAAAAATAAAAAAAAAATAGAAAAAGAGAAAAAGAAAAAAAAAATAGAGTGTTGAAAAAAAACATACGGGCTACCATCCTACATCTATCCTTTGAATTTATGTTTGTTTATTTCAGTTATCTAGAGTTTAGAGTGTCGAGTCTTGGCTTAGCAACGCCATTCTTCGTATGCATTTAACATAGAGATTTTTGACTTGCCACCACTAAATAGCCTATCCCACCAAACCCTTGTTTCCCTACCGTAAGCCTAACATTACAACCCTTTTAAAGACCTCTTTGATAGTCTTTCCTAGGTGCTTACGCCAAAGCGATGGAGGTTTGATCTATTCTCAAGCCTATGGTAATCTATGTACTAGGACCGGTTAATGAGTGTTTATCTTCCATTTCCTATTTGTTATATTTCATATATACACCCGAGAGAGATGTGAGTATCCAAACACCCCATGAGAGGTGCTAGTATGTAATTTCCGTGCTTGTTATGACTTTTGCGGGGCTTATATGTGTTGTGGACCATTTTGAATTAATACTTCATGACCCCTAACTTATAAATTAATTGGTTAAAAGCACATTTGCTTGAGGACAAGCAAATAACAAGTGTAGGGATATTTGATAAGGTTTTAAAAGGTACCATTTTGAGGGGTCGTTTTAGCCCTTATTTGATCACTTTTGTATCTGTTATTGCTTAATATCGTTCCTTTTCACTTTTTAGGTCTCTTGAAGGCAAAATGCTGGAATGGCACTTATTTGGACGAAAAGGCGAATATATGAAGAAAATGGCCAAAGTCAAAATCGAGACACTCACAGCTGCTGAAAATAGAAGGCGACGGCGTCAGGTGCTAATTGCGACGTCGTCCGAAGATTTTTGCGACGGTTCAGAACCCAAAACTCGTATTTTCAAGTGACGACGTCCGGTTGTAAAGAGTAGGCCGTCGCTACTCGGACGGCCTAGATGCAATCCGGACGACGTCGAAGTTGAAGAGGACGGCATCACGGACATAAGGTGACGCCGTCGCAAGGTTAACGTGGCCAAGACGAAACCCTAATGACGGCGACACGGCGGCGTCCACGAAACATAAGGTGACACCGTCGCATATGTAATCTTATATATAGAATCCGAATTTTTCAGTTTTAGGAGAGTCTTTTGGAGTGAAAACCTAAAACCGAACCTAAGGTGTCTTGTACAGTATTTTAGGGTTTTAAACCCTATCTTACATCAAGATAAGTATTTACTTCATTAATTCAATTATGTCTTTGATTATTTGTGTGTATGCTTGCATGTTCTCCATGTCCGGCTAATTTATTTGTGTGTTTGCTTAGGAAGTATGAAACTTAATTATTGAATATTGATTGGTTGTTTCTTATCTTAGTTGATCAATGATCTAGTAATGCGATAGATCATTCGTTGTGTACTTAATGCTTGATTCATCTTTGTGAACCTTAGAATATGATTACTTGAGTAGTTGTAAGCTAAATTATCCAAAGAGTGCCTTAGAGTAAGAGTTTATCATCCCTAGTGGGTTTTGTAGACGAGACCCTTTGGTAAGTTCAAAGAGTTAGGGAGAAACGCATACCCTACAACTTTAGACACACAACGCAACTAAGAATAAGGACGTGACAACTCAACCATCAATAGGAGATAATTAAGGAGTAGTACAACCTAAGTAAACACATCTTTAAACTATCATACGAGCACACATTAATTAGACATAGACTCCCACAACCTTAGTTTAGATACTTAGATAATAGTAGAGTAATCGGTAGAAATACCAAAACCCCCAATCCAATACCCGAGATTCGTACCTTTCCATTTCATAAAATATAAAAATACAAAAATAATCTTCCTCAACCTTAACCTTAGCGTAGTAACTCCTTACTAGCATTCCTATTCCCCTAGAGAACGATATCAATACCCGTGGCTTACCCTAATTACTACACTACAACGATTAGGTTCACTGCCTAGGGTGTTATAAAACTTGCTCGAAGAAAAGGAAGTTTCCTTGACCCCGAACGACGCGTGTAGCGTTATCAATGCCAATATGGCAGGTATTATTTTCAACAAAAGTAAACTCTTTAATAAAAACTTTCACAAGTTTTTTTGTCATAATAGTAAAATGAGGACTGCACTTGTTGCAGCTGGTGTTATTGTTGATTCTGGAGCTAACCAACACTTGACTTACACTGACAAATTTTTAGTGAATGCTATTGATATTTCCAAACTTTGTATTAAAGTTTCACACCCCAATGGTACTGAATCTTTAATTACCAAGGTTGGGAACATGATCCTCACTAAACATTTGACTTTGTATGATGTGCTGGTTGTTCCTGAGTATTGTGTCAGTTTGATGTCTGTTCATAAAGAGGCTAGAGATAGCAAATTTGTTATTGCTTTTGATGAAGCTAAGTGTTATGTGTTACCTCAGGATTTGAGGGGGATGAGTGTTCTAGGGATTGGTAGACAAGTGGATGGTTTATACTACTTTGATGGAGATCAAGGTATTGACCTAGGTGCTAAGAATTTTAAGACTGTTTGTAGCTTACCTAAGAAAACATGGCATTGCAGGCTTGGTCATCCTTCTGACCAAGTGTTGGCAGTACTAAAAGGTGAAATCAATTTTCAAGATAAAAATGACATTGAGCCTTGTGACATTTGTCAAAAGGCAAAACAAACTAGAGAGCCTTTTCCATTAAGTGATCATAAAACAAAAAACCTTGGTGATCTTGTTCACCTGGATCTTTGGGGTCCTTATAAAATCAAAAGTAAAGAAGGTTATAGATATTTTTTAACTGTTGTGGATGATTTCACCAGGGTTGTGTGGGTGTATTTACTTAAGAGTAAACATGAGGTGTTTGATTGTATTTTGGTCTTCTATAATCTTGTTAAAACACAGTTTGATAAAAGTGTTAAGATTTTTAGAAGTGATAATGGGACTGAATTTGTTAATAATCAATTTTCTAGTTTTTGTAAAGAAAAAGGTATTATACATCAAACATCTTGTGCTTACACTCCTCAACAAAATGGGATTGGTGAAAGGAAACATAGGCATCTCTTGAATGTTGCTAGATCCCTTATGTTTCAGGGGGGATTGCCTTTGTTTTTGTTGTCTGAGTGTATTCTAACTGCCACTTACTTGATTAACAGATTGCCTTCTTCAGTGCTGAGTGGAAACTCTCCTTACAATATTGTTTTTGGTAGAAAACCTGTTTTTAGTCATTTAAGAACTTTTGGTTGTCTTTGTTTTGCTACTATTCTTACTAGCAATGATAAGTTTAGTAGTAGAGCAGAAAAATGTGTTCTTGTTGGCTATTCTAACTTTCAAAAAGGTTACAAACTATACACTCTTGAGAGGAAACAATTTATCTTTTCTAGGGATGTTAATTTTTTTTGAAAATGTGTTTCCTTTCAAGATAAAACACTCTTCTGATACTCCTGACCCTCTCAGTCAGGGTTTAGAGCATGTTAATTTCTTTGATGAAGTTGCATGTGATAGCCTTGACACACCCAATGATGATAATACTCAAACTGCTACCCCTTTGGGTGACAATAGTCATAATGATCATCATGAGGATGATGGTAGCAACTCCTTGCATTTTGGCAGCCCAACTATTGACCAAGTGCAGAATGATTTGGGGCATTCTGCTGGTTCCAATGGGGTTGCTAGTGCAAGTGAGATGGCTGCAACACCTCTTGGTGTGAACAGTTCTGAGGGTGTCAGTAGTCCCCTACCAGACCAGACAGAAGAGTTGGTTTTTGATAACATTGATCAGCCTTCTTTAAGAAGGTCTGATAGAACATCTATTTTCCCAAATAAATACAAAGATTTTGTCATTGATTCCAAAGTTTAATATGGTCTTGAAAAGTTTGTGAGTTATTCAAAACTTAATTCTGAAAACTTTTGCTTTACTGTTGAGCTAAATAAAGTTGTTGAACCAAAATCTTTAAGAGAAGCTTGTAAGGAACAGCACTGGAGAGATGCAATGGATAAGGAAATGCATGCCCTTTATAGTAATGGCACTTTTGAGATTTGTGAGTTACCTGTTGGTAGAAAGGCCATTGGAAATACATGGGTTTATAAAATTAAATATAAATCCTCAGGGGAAATTGAAAGGTACAAGGGTAGATTAGTTATAAAATGTTATAGTCAAAAGGAAGGTGTTGACTTTGATGAAACATTTTCTCCTGTGGTTAAAATTGTTACTGTTAGGTGTGTTATTAATCTTGATGTTCAAATGTGTTGGCCTATATATCAGCTTGATGTTAACAATGCCTTTCTTTATGGTGATCTTAATGAAACTGTTTATATGACATTACCAAAGGGTTATTTTGATGTTAATGATAAAAGAGTTTGTAGATTAAAAAAGTCTTTGTATGGGTTAAAACAAGCACCCAGACAATGGAATGCTAAATTGACCAGTGCTCTTGTTGAGCATGGTTTCAAACAGAGCAAAAATGACTACTCTTTTTTCACTAAAAGTGACTCAGGTAACTTTGTTGCTTTACTTGTGTATGTGGATGATATAATAATCACTGGGAATAATTTGGAAGAAATTGAAAGGTTTAAAGCTTTTTTGAAATCTAAATTTCAAATTAAAGATTTAGGAAAGCTTAAATACTTTCTTGGCATTGAAGTGATTGAAACTGAACAGGGTGTTTGCTTAACTCAGAGGAAATATTGTTTGGATTTGTTAACTGAGTTTGGCTTACTTGCTTGCAAACCATCTCCTTTTCCTCTTGAACAAAACTTGTTTTTAACTAGTGAACCTACTATAACTGATCCTGTGATAGATAAGTTGACTGAATATCAAAAGTTTATTGGTAAACTGATTTACTTAACTCATACTTGGCCTGATATTGCCTATTATGTTCATTGTTTGAGTCAGTTTATGCATAAGCCTCTTAAATCTCATTTAAAAATTGCACTTAAAGTTTTGAGATACCTAAAAGGTTCTCCTAGGATGGGTATTCATATTACCAGGCGCCCAAATGTTTCTCTTGAAGCATTTGTTGATGCAGACTGGGCAAAGTGTGTTGTTACTAGGAAATTTGTCACTGGATTTTGTTTATTCTTGAATAGTTCTCTAGTTTCCTGGAAAAGCAAAAAACAAAACACCATTTCTAAGTCATCTGCAGAAGCATAGTACAGGGCTATGGCTTCTGCTACTTCTGAAGTTGTTTGGGTTCTTAAAATTCTGGATGATTTGAAATGGGAACATTTTCTACCTGTTAAAATTTTTTGTGATAGTCAAGCTGCTATCAAAATAGCAGCTAATCTTGTGTTCCATGAGAGAACAAAGCATTTGGAAATTGTCTTACATTTTGTAAGGGAAAAGATTTTAGCTGTTGTTATTAAAACTGAAAAGATTCATACTGTAGATCAAACTGCTGATGTATTTACTAAAGGATTAGGCAAGCTTCAACATAACAAGCTTGTGGGTAAACGGGGCATGGTTGATATGTTCCAGGTTGGAGTTAAGGGGGGATGTTGAAGTATATAACTCTTGACCTGGAATATATGTTCAGGGACTAATTGTGTCATTGTTGTATTTGTGTTCTAGGCTTGTATCTATCTTTGGATGCTGTTAGCTAAAGTCTGGAAGTTATTGAAAGATGGAGTCAAGGCTGGGTCAAGGCTATTTAAGCTGATGGATTGCTAGGGTTTTCATTATCCCTCTTTCTGCATATTGCAAACACACAGTTTACACATATTATTCTCTCTTGTGATCAACCAAAAGTTCTGTTGTTTCTACTTTGTTATTCATTGTGAGGTTGAGTGTATTGTATGAACTATTGGCAAATTAGTCGATAGACTTGCACCTGAGTAGCAGTGGCAAGTTTGTGGGTTCTTGGTTTATTATATTGATACTGATTGAGATCAGGGTCTTTCTGATCGTTTATGGTTTTGGTTGATTAATAAAGAGATACTTGAATTGAGATCCAAGTTTGGTTTGAGTCTTATTGTTAAATTTTACAATCCCGCATTTGTCTTTAGTATGATTTAAGTTCTAGTGGGTACATCTCCACACTTCAGCTTATAGCCGTTTTGAATATGATGGGTTTTGTGATATGTGTTGAACCACTCATAATAAACCGGGAGCTTTACAGCTAAACGTGCATTTGATTAGATGAACAAAATCTATAACAGATGTTTATAAAGTATTTATCATATGCATGTACAAATGAAACATAGGTGGTCATATGTGGAAAATCCTAACCCAGCTTTTAAATATTTTATCTCATATGTGTATGCATTCTAGCGGGTTGAATATTTAAGAAAAAATCGGCAGCATTTCCCCTCAACTCCCCAAGTATCCGTATAAAACGCAAACTCGTAGGACTAAGGAGAAATGTATACCGATTTTTTCTTAAAATTCTAACCCGTTAACACGTGTACACATCCTAAATGAGACAAAATATTCAAAAGGCAGTCCCAAACGGGGACTCCCCGAAATTAATCTCTATTAGATTAGTTTCGGACAGGTACGAACTAATTTCATATCATGATCTACTAATAACTTCTAAATGCACATGCTATATATAAACAAATAAGTGTATCAACAATATAAGTATATACAACTATTTAGAACTAATAATAAAAATATAAATAATGTTACAAATACCAAAATGTTCATAAAACTCACCTTATGATCAGAATTTTTATTGAGTGGAAAATCTCTAATATGGATGCATGATGAAGAAATTTATACCTATACAAATATCAAAATATATATATAAGTTAAGTATAAAAGAGTTATAATGAGTAAAAAATAAATAAAACTATCCACAAAATATAACTATTACCTTGTATGTGGTTTTGTGAGGTTTAAGTGAAATTTATTATGGTTGTTGATTGGAGTGTTTAATGTTATGGTTTTGAAAGGTTTGAGTTGAGAAGGAATAAATGAGAAGAAGTAAATGTGGGTGAATAGGAAGCAAGTTCCCGTTGGGGGGAGTAGATCTCGCTTTTGATTTTTTTTTTTTGCTACGGTTATATAAAAACCGTAGTAGAAACGAAATCAATTACCACGGTTATTAAGAAACCGTAGCAGAAAACATTTATTTGGTACGGTTTACAAATAAACCGTAGCATAAAAACTTTATTTTCTTCTTTTGGTACGGTTTTTTATGTAACCGTTTCTAATTACCGTAGCAATTTTGTAGTAGTGTAATCTCGTAGAACAGATGTTCAAAATATGTTTACAAAGTATTTATCACATACAACAGGATGTTAAAAAATGTTTGCAAAGTACGTAGCAGGGCCATCTCATGAATCGGCGAAATTTTTTAGGGCCTTGTACGAAATTATATAATGAGGCATTTCGTTAAGCAATATTATATATAAAGTGTCGCCGTTTATAAAATATAATGCAATTAGTTATCTAAACGTTCTAACATATTACCTATTTGATATTTTCACATCTAAATACTTTTTTATTCGTGAAATTATTAACGGGACAAATTTTGAGGCCGTAAAAATTCGGAGGCCCTGAGCGATAGCTCACTTTGCACACCCTCAAAGACGGCCCTGCAAAGTAGTATAAGAAAAAAGACCAAAAGTCATTAAGAAAACAAAATTGATATACAAACGCGTACAAAGCATGAAGAAAGTCGTCTTCAATTATGAGCTATAAGTCAGCATTTAAAAGTCATAGAGAAACATTTACATCTATACTATCTAATATACTAAAATACTGTACCACCTCCATAAAGCACAACATTAAATTTTATTATTAAAAACACTTCCATATTTAGCACAAATGTACAACACCCAAATGCATCTTAAAAAAAACATGTGCTGATCACGTGACTTATTTTTCCCAACCTTCTTTCTCAAGTTTCATTATAACCGGTCAACACACATTCATATCCACCGAGTTTTGTTCCTCACAAATCTGGCAACTAATTAATACTTTTAATTATGCGTTTCATCCATTCAATCAAAATTTGAATCTGTCAAATTTTCTTGCCCAATACGTTTGGCGTTTCAATGCATATATCACCTCTCAAAATAGTTGAATCGCTGGCATCATTTTTATTTGGTAAGTATCTTGATTTTGGTTTAATTGTTATTTGGTTTAATTGTTATTTTGGTTTAATACGTTTGGCGTTGTAATTGTTATTTGGTTTATGTTAATTTTTGTAGTGATTTTAATGATTTTATATAATGTCCAACAAGAACCCTAAAAAAAATTTGGGCCTTTTTTATTCTTTTTGGTAATGATCTTAATTTTGGGAATATGAGTATGCAAAATAAGTTTTCTGATTCATATGATCCCCAATTTTCAGGGCGACACACATTGTATAAATTAAGGATCTCCGTGTTGATAAAGATGCACACCTCATTTTCTTACGTAAGCGTTGAATATCAAATCAAGCAATGGCAACCTTTGTTTCTGGGTATATCAACGATTTATCACCTGTTAAGGACAACATCAAGTTACGAGTGCGTATTCTTCGCACTTGGATGCAACCTATGTTTAGCAAGCCAAATATTGTTAATATGGAGATGATCGTTTTTGATGAACATGCAAGCATCTACTTATGTTATGCTTCAAATTATACTTTCTATTTGTGTCTTTTTAAGTAGCATTATTTGTTGATTTTTGGCATTTTAGATATGAATTGTTATTTTGTATAGAAGTTTTGCTTTATGTACTAAACTTTAAAATATTCACATTTTTTCTTCCAGAACACTAGGATGCAAGCAACTGTCCGGATGGCGTTGGTCAGTGGTTTCAAACATCAATTAGAAGAGGGCAATGCTGTCATCCTTCAACGATATAGTCTTGGGGAGATTCAACCAAAGTTCCGCATAGTTAAAAAACCACTCCGCCTAAGCTTTCTTTCGAACACTGTCATAGAAAAGTGCACAGATTTCACCGGTTCTCGATATGGATTTGACTTTCGTCCATATGGAAACATTACATCTCTTAAGAATGAGGAAGTTGGCCAGTTTGGTATGTAGAATCGTTTTATTTATTTCTATACATTTGTCTTTTCTTTAGTACATGATATGGCAATGAATTGAACCTGTTTGTGTTTCAACATTATGCAGATGTCATAGGCCAGGTTGTTGCTTGTGATGACCTGGATACTTATGACAAAAACGGCAGGTCTGGAAAGAAGAAACCCATCACAATCATTGATGCTGAGTAGGTCATTCTATCAAACTTTTTACAGTTGCATTTACATTTACAATGTATTTACTGAATTGATAACAATCATATATACAGGGGCAATGAGTTGCCGTGTACGTTGTGGGGTAGTTTTGCTCAACAATTCGCTGATTTTTTGAATAAACTCGATGAACATGGTAAGATCATTGCTGTCCTCCAGCTGGCCATGATGAAAGTCTGGGATGGTAGGTTTATATTCTGTTTACATTCAGTCTATTTATCTGTGCACTTTTGACAATGGGTATAAATCCGAAATCATTTGAATATTTTGTACATGTTTTTGAATAAACAGGAAAAATGGCCATCCAAAATGGTTTCAATGGAAAAAGGTTGTTCCTCTTCAACGGCAAAGACTGTATACCTGGCAATGAATTTAAAGATGTAGAATCTTTTAGGAAAAGGTATCTTAAACCAATATTTGTATATGTTTTTTGAATTGATTAATATATTAGCGTTGATATGGTCCATACTAACTTCTGTCTTTTTAACCATACGTATTTTGGTGGCTGCTCAAGGTACGGAGGATTCTCAACAAACTGCATCACGTATCTCAACTGCTTCAAAGAATTCTACAAAAGATGATTTCGTCACCAAATACATGTATAGAAACATTGCGGAAATTTTTGATGTTGAACAGGTAAATTCATTCACAATCCCAGCATTTACATATAGTATACTCGGCAATACATAAATGTACAATGAAACTGTTCCAAAAAATACATTTTTGTTGGGTTATGTAATGAAATGTACCATACCAATTCATTGTTTCATGTTTAAAACGATTGTACAGAAATAACACCAACTTATCTGGACATATATGCAGGGTGTTCCATCCGTTATCGTCGCTACAATTTGTGCTATCCAAGAGGAGGAAGGTTGGTGGTACCTCGGATGCAGGGTGTGTAGAAAGAAGTTGGTTAAGTCTTCTGATATTGTTGACCTTGAATCCGATACCACACCAAAACCGGCTGCTGGTCCTAATGAATGGTGGTGCTCAAAATGCAATGCTGCTGCTACGTCAATCAAAACCCAGTGAGTATATGCTTTCCCTTAAACTGGCTTTGATATGGCATTTGTTTGAATCTCTTAGTGCCTCAGTGCCTGTGTACTTTTTTGCATTTAGGTTCCGTTTACAGGTGAGGGTTCAAGATGAAACTGGCACTGTATCAGTTTGTCTATTTAATGATGAGGTGCAGGCTATTCTGAATAACTTAACTGCTTATCAGTTGGTGGATAAGTATGGCAAGGTATAAATTGTTCATCAACAGTGCTAATTGTTTTAAACACTTTGTACATTCTATATTGTCCACTCATTTACATGTCTTTATGTAGTCTGATGCTGTCTTCCCGACGGAGATTATGGAAATTGTTGATAAGAAATTTGTTTTTAAGGTGGCTGTTGATGCCAAAAACAAAGAAAAGCTGATGCCTGTCTTCAATGTATTGCGTTTGTCTAATGATCCCGATATCATTAAATCTGTTTGTGCTACCGCTACACCGGGAAAGGTGACGAATGAATTTAAATTGTTAAACGGTTTTAACCAAACTTCATGTACTAAGACATTACCAACAAAAATTTAGCCATATAATTTCTTTATTTCATTTGGATCTCAGCCTGAAAACGAAGCCACCAGCTTAAAGGTTGCTGATGTGACGCCATTTGTAAGTATTTTTCATTTATGCTAATGTACACATTTTTATGGCACATCTTCTACTGTGAGTTGCGACGTTTTATACCTTTTTACAATGATTAACCTACCCTTTGGGTGATTTTACGCAGGATTTGGAGTCACAGACCGATGAGAACACAACGCCGATCACCGCCTTAAAGAATGATGTTGTGAATGCCGAGCAATCGTCTTCTGATACTACGTCTCAAGAAAAAAGTAAGGTTGATCCATTGGATAAGACTGACTTGCTCCAAGGCGAAGAGAATAGTGCTACCAAAAGGACAAAGTTGGTTCTTGACAAGGAGATTAAAGTTGAGAAGCCGTGAATGTAGTGTTTATTGGAGTTTTTAATTTTGAAATAAGCGGAAGCTGTGGATGGATATCCACGTAAACAATACTTTGTCCGTACCAATATCTTGGTCTTTCATTTTATTTTCCTCACTTATGCGATACTGTTTGATCTGATTTTACGTTGTGGACAATGTCTTATTAAGAATAACCAATCAGTACTTTGGTTAATTATTTGAAATAAGTTTTGTGCTTAAAGTTGTTTGTAGGTTTTGACAGCTACCATTATATACCTGTTTTTGGCTGTTTTTTTCATTTTGCAGGTAATGGTGTGCTATATTCTATGGAACCAAGTTAGTCGCTTGATCAAGTTTATGTATTACCTACAGTCCTAATCACCTGGCACTTTGGCTGTTAAGACCTTTTTTTATACTTCAAATTATGTATTCATACAAAACAAATGTATACTTGCACATTGAGTGTATTATTTATATGTTGTAATGAAAAATTTACGATACTATCCCATTTTTATTTAGTGACATTTGTATTTTTTCCTAACTATCAACGCAGTTGTATTGAGCATTTGTATTTTTGGCTAACTATCAATTCAGTTCTTTTTGTCTCTGAAGCATAATACAAATATTCACTTCTTGATAATGATGTGTAATTACCCTTTTTGGGACAACCAGTTTGTTATATGATATATACTCATTGTCACATATCTGTTATATCTGAAAACAAGATGCATACTCCTATCATATCACATATTGGACAACACTTATATATCTGATAGAACACTGCCATTCAAGTCATCACCAACTTATCATGCTACCACCATTAACAAATGTAATTACAGATAGATTCATATAAGCATCAACAAACCATTTTATCGTACATCTACAGATTCAACATTATTAGGGTATTATACATGTTTAACAGTAACATAGATCATCAAGTAGACAAATATCATGCATTTTTTGCAGTGATCAATTATCATCGTTAACGTATTTTGTGTACACTATGTTACATGAAGTTGGATAATCTAACCACTATCATCATGCACTGTTTTGATAATGCATGAACCTAACGACTTGATAGTGTTTGAACTAAGATTCAAGATGTTTTGTGCTTGGAAAACGTAATCTTTCTATATCTAAACACGCAAAAAATCTCTTGAGCTTTTGGACTTTTGCAGTTGACCGGAACATCAGATATTAATCTATTGGGCTGTTTGGATTTAATGGGCTCATTTATAAGCCTAATTATGTGTAACTTATTAATTGAAGCATTCAACCAAGTCTACCAATCTGCTATATAAAATGTCAGTATAACAAACATTATAAAAAGGTACTAACCCACATACTATCATTCAGTTTTATAGCAGATTGTAACCCAACTAAAATTCTTACTACATAGACAAGCAAGCATACTTTAAACAATAACACACACTCCTAAAGGGAAGTAAGGTAATTAACAGATGACTGCATTAGTCTAAAGTAGTTGATTCAACAATATATAAATAAGAACTGACTGTCATCATACGAAACGTAGTAGGATAACACCTTAAACGTACTAGGATAATAGACTGGATGAACAAGTCATGTATCCAACCATTATTCAACTTAACATATAACTAAACTACTAAAGTCTTGCCACCTAAACATTGTTTCAAAAGACACACACCCACTGACAATCCCGATAACAAAAGTCAAATCCACTTGAACACCTTCATTCAACACATATCAAATATTGGAACAAGCACATGAAACTCCGGATCAACTGTCTCCGCCAAATCAGTCATCACGTCAACAAGCTGAAATCGAATCATTTTGTCCTTCCTGAAATGGCATTGCCTTTTGACATGTTTCCATTTGTCCTTTGCAATCATTGTTAGATGGTTCTTTCTCGGCTTCCTCTTCCGTGTCTGTTTGTGCCTTACAGTCACCAGGTCAACCGCAAACTCCATCCCACCGTGTCTAACAATTGTGTTGTCAAATGTGTGCAGTTCACTCTTATCAACAAACTTGGCAGGTACAGTCTGTATATGAAATATAAAACCTCAATAAGCTCTCATTTTTAAGTAGACATAACCAAAATTAAATACACAGAAACTGGCATGCACTAACAATTATACGTTGTATCTACTTACCAAACGGTTCCTATCAAGGACATAGGCCAGCATTGGTGTGTAAAAACATGCATCTTCATTTCTATGCTGATCATGCCCTGCCCAGTCGCATATGTGAAACATTCTTGGATCTATATTGCAATTTGTGAACACAAAATATTAGAGTTATGCAATCATATAGTATAGATGTGTAACATAAATATCGTATGATACCTTTGTCCAGGGGACCTCGACAGATAGGAAAAGCTAAATCCAATTCTGTTCTCGGGATGTCCTCAAAGCCTAAACCAAGTCCATCCCTTCCGAAAGTAATCATATTAAGCACTGCACCACCAAGATTTATGAAAACCATTGGTTTCCCGGGTACCAGGTGTTGACTGTCAACAACAGTATTCCATCCATCTCCGTAAAACAAGTTTGCATAAACTTTTGGATTTGATGTTCCTCGAATATGAACACGACGATGATTCACAGTTGCTAAATTCATTCCTCCCATCCGAATATCAAATTCGTTTGTCACTATATCTTGCAGGAAATCTCCGGGAAGCAACTGCATACAATTGAAAATAATAAACATACTCACAGATTTATAAACTTCATATTTGAACTTAAAAAAAGACGTTACAAAATAGATAATAGTTCGTGTGTGCTTACCGGAGAATGTCCAAGATTCTCGCCCTGAAACACTAAGCATCTCATCTGCCTGCTGCCTATCAGGCTGCTGTCATATCCACCGCATTCA
Organism: Chrysanthemum makinoi; assembly: GCA_910596185.1. Taxonomy (NCBI): domain Eukaryota; kingdom Viridiplantae; phylum Streptophyta; class Magnoliopsida; order Asterales; family Asteraceae; genus Chrysanthemum; species Chrysanthemum makinoi. The sequence continues at coordinate 101,091,787 of OU343222.1, forward strand.
GCGCCAGCACGATTGTAGGCAGTTACGTAATACGTGTCTTCCTCCTCCTTTATAAAGTGCAACATTTCGACGTCTGTATACCTGCTCTTCTCCAGAAACTTGACCCACTCATCGCCGTACAATTTGTAATGGTTTTCTGAGCTTTGTTTTATCCAGACTTTGTGTTTTGTTCCCCGATTATGTATTAAGTACAGCCATGGTGTTCCATCGTAGAAGCTTTTTGTGAACAGAGATGGTAAACACTGACAACACAAACAAAATAAAACAAATATTCAATTATAAACATGAGTATTAATGTTTAAATTATCACCTTATGCGCATACCTGACTTTTCGCAAACTTTGCTTTGTTTACAGCAAACACAAATTGAACACTCATCCTGTCAAACTATGAGTAACATATAGATTAGCTAAATGATTCGTTTTGCAACAACCTTGGAAACAGATATAAGCAATCAGACTGTATTTGTACACAATTATCAAAACAAGTATTCATTTTAAAACATATGAATCACTTTACAAATATAAATTCGCATATCCTATATGATAAATAAACAAATGGTTTACGTTTATTCACGACAGTCATAAGTGATTACGTTATAACTAATATTAATTTATGTTTCCTTTAGAAACAAACTAATAATGAATATCATAAGTATACATTCACATGTCATATATATTGCAAAAGCGCAAATCGTTTTAATCGACACACTGTATGTCTTACGTGGATACTTTGTACATACTACTTATTTCGAATACACTAAAAACACAACACCTTTATAAAACTTATACAGTATTACTACACTTTGTCCTTTGCGTAACCTTTCGATTATATGATTTCACTCTATAATCATATCATACATACCATGTAACAAAATAATGGACCACATAATATGTTATTCTGTTAACTAACTTTTAAACAAAACATACACCATGTAAAATTAACTAACCTATATACTTGAAGACTAATCTTCATATCTATTACTGTTTATAGAAACTACAAAACAAATAGTCTTTCAAGTTAAACCTATTTCGTCAAATATGAAACCGCATACCCCAAGCAAGTATCTATGTATCAACATACTATAAATCACTACCATCTTAAGGGTTAAGAATCAACCTAAACCATACATAGTTGGTGTTTAATATATTATAGTTGTCATTCTTACTTACATGCAGATCATCATAAAACTAACAATAAATTTACTAGATTTGTATTTTGTTCAAGATGATTACCTGTTCTTGGTTAGAAATCGCTACAGTGTTGCTTGATTAATGAATGAGGTGTGTGTGAGAATTCATCTACCACCGGGTCATTTATCAAGGTAAGTTTGATATTTTTAACCAAGAACAATCATTACCTTTTGTAAATACACGTTTAATATAAATGCTATTTTTAAAAGTATATTTGTAATATTTGTATTCGTACTAAATAACAAATGACCCATCAAGTTAGTCAACTCTATATACGCATAAGATTTGTTTATACAATTAAATTATTTCATGTAATCAACTCACAAATTCTATGTAATTTCAAAAGTAAATTAGAGTATGTTAGAGATCAATTCTTAACTTAACTTTGTTTACATTGTGTATAAAAGGTGCCACCAATGTAGGACATAAACACACAACTAATCTCCTACAATCACATTATGGTGAATAATGACTCACCCAAGGTTCGTATGTATTTTATGATATTCATAGACAAACCAAGTGATTAAACTTAAATAAACTTTTCGATACATTTGAAATAGTCAAATTTGTTCATTTTACTTTTATCTTACATCTTTGTTTCTATGTAGGCTCTCAAAAAAGAGGAAGCCAGTAAAGTGTTAAATACATTCGATCCATCCGATAAACCTGTATCTTTTATCGACATATCAGATGACAATGAGGTAAGAATTTGAACGTGCATATGTCATCGTTAATAAAGATGAATATTATATTTTTACAAACAAATTCAACAAACAATTTGTACAATTTTTAACCGATTATTACATTCTCAAGGAGTGCCCCGTATCTCGCAAACGTGGAAGATTGTTGAAAAAAGATGTTTCTGTGAATAACAATGTTGTTCACATTGTTTCGTCTGATGATGAAAATGTTCAGCCAATAACACAAAAAAAAGAAACCGTTCATGACACTGTACACAATTATAATGTGGTACGAATTGATCATCTATAATAGATTTGTTTTGCTATTACAATTGTTCAGTTTACACATATACAAGATATGACTAATATCATGTTCCACTACCTTTTACATAGGAAGATGATGACGATGGACCTGTAACGTTTAGTCGATCACAAAAAAGACAAAGGACTTTCTCATCAAATGTACTTCCATCAAGGCTCATGGACGTAGAAACGGATGATGATTTTGATAACGTTACCTTTGAAGATAATTCCATTCCCATTAACGATACGATTACTAATGGTACTGATAATGAAGATGATGATGGAATTAGTTTAGGCGATCTTGATACCGATATTGATGAATCTCTCGATGATATGGATGATGATTTGGCCGATTTTATTGAGGATGATGATGCAACTCCGTTTCCTACGGATGATGACAGTTATGACGACGATGTTTGATTGAATAAGAAATGTAATTGCAAAAAAATGTTCTTTTATCAATAAGACATGTTTCACTCTTGATATTCTTATTCACTATGTTAAGTTTTAAAAGTACATGCATTTTAATGAGAAAATATGCATTCATATTCTTAGTAAACGTTATCATTGTCATTTGGGGTAACTAGGAAGGATTCTAAATGAGATCATATATATTTTCTGATGATACAATTTCTATTTATAGTTTTTTAGCAACTTTATATATGTCACTGATTTTGAAAGCTTATTTAGAATATTACTCAATTATGAAAGATCACATGTGTAAAATACATAATTATACTCACAAAATATCTATAAATACTCCTAATTCACATACATCTTCCAATACGAGTTTACACATGGCATCATCAAACCCTAAAAACAGAGATCATGAAAACTCAAATACGGCTAAAACAAGTGCAAAGGTTAATCCTCCAACCGTTGCTGATGTTGATCCTGCAACGCAACCTAAACACCTGCATGATGGGCAGAGGAAACCATCAAATAACAAAGTTTATGATGCAATGAGATTTCTTGCATCGCTTTTTGAAGAAGGATCGTCTTCTCAACATGATAAAGGTATGTCGTATAACTAGCGTTACCATCTTATAAATAAAATCATCATATATATTTCCTTTATAGTGGCTAATTTAATTTTCTATATGCAGGTGAGTTAGACACATCTGTTTTTCTTGATTGGCTTAAAGTAAATGGTGGGGATCCCAAGAACAAGCCAAGATTCTAAATGCCGTTAAGTCGAAGGTGCTAAAAACAGAAGCTATGATCAATGAATTACGGGCAATGGGTCACGATTTGACTGATGACTACGTTGTCGATTTAAACTTCTTTGACGAGGATTGAACTCTCATCATCAAAGTTTTCTTCTCATGTTTATGTTATGTCATTTTTATTAATAAAATTATTTGAAGTTCAAGGCCTTACAATTTATCTTCATATAACACCATTTCTGTGATGAATATTATGTCTATTGTTATAAAAGTGTTTGAGGTTCAAATAATTATTTGTCTACATATTTATCATCAATAGTATCAAAATTAACTGGATGATAATCATGTCTTAATGTCATTGAATACGTCAATTAATATAATCAGATCTGTTTATGAAGGGGAAGATGATAGGTGTGTCAATTAATGTCATATTCTAATAGCGTTTCCAAATGACAAATCAAATTTCAAATCGCCATTTAACCAACATATCATATCCTTTAAAAAGTAATCAATGCAGTAGAAGTAAAAACTGGAACAAAACAAGGCCCATGTAAAAGCTCTTATTCTCTTATATTAGCCCAATACAGTTGTTACGCTATTAAGTTTGATGAAACAAATCGAACATCTTAAGCTATGCACACTTATTTTCATACAAGTTAAAAATAAACGTTGACAATAAAATAGAACATACGATGAAATATATTACAAACGCTTACACATAAGTTCATAACATTGATCTATTTACCATTACATACATAGCATATCATTATAGAAAATAAGTGTTCATGCCATATACGGCCAGCCTTCATAACCACTCCAAAACACAAAACATACGACATAAGCAAACCAAACGTAATTTATGATGCTTCAGTTAGACATAACAAGTTCAGTCATTAACACACACACAAAGTTTCTTGACGCACGATTGCGGATGTCTTAACACATGTGGAATACTGGAATTTCAACTTTGTTACCTGAAGACAAAGAGACGCCGACGTCTGGAACTTTTTTAACAAGCTTGAACCGGACCATTTTGTTATCTTCCCAATCACAATCTCTAACAATCTCTGTCCACTTGCAATTGATTGTAACATGATTTTTGCTTTTTGGCCTGTCATTGTGGCGTTCCAAATCAACGTCAACATAGAACTCCTCTTCTTCGTATTGCAGCAACGCATTGTGGTACTGCCACATTGCATGCGCCTTCACAAAGTCATGAGGAATGTTCTGCATTAATACGAGACTTAATGTAAGGAATAACCTTAGATTTACAAGTTCCAATAAATTATATATTAATATCAATCAGTCACTTACCAACCGCCTTCTGTCCGTAACGTACGCCAATATCGGTGCGTTGAAACAGTCCCTCTCATTGTCATGTTCAGCGGTGTGTCCTTCCCATGCACATATATGTTTCATCCTCTTATCTAAATTTCAAATATACAAAAACAAAATTACGTTAAATAATTATCATATTGAAATGTTTTTATCTTGAGAAATAAGTACATATATTATTCCAACAGTTTCAGTAACATACCATTGTCAATCGGATTTCTCATGAAAGGGTTTCTGCAGTTCAGGTACATACGTTCTACAACATCATGACGCATCTCGACACCAGCTGCGTCAAATGGCATCAATGAAACAGCATTGTTTAGCAAGTTTGTCAAGACAAATCTTCTGCCAACAGTCAGTTTTTCTACGTGAACTAAAATATCCCATCCCTGACCACCGAATAGATGGACATGCCTATCTTCATCCAGCAGCACAATCCTACGATGAGCTACAGTTGCTACAACCACTCCACCCACAAGAACGCGAAAGCGATCATTATCAAATGAAGTAAAGAAACCGCTAGGAATGTCCTACGTAACAGAGTTTATACAAAATAAAATGTTATTTACTAAATGTGATTTTCATGAGATTTGTAATCAAGTTATTCAATTTAATGATTAGAGTTTAGTAATTATCGGTGATTGTTCAAGATGTTGCAAAGTTAGCAAGCATCTTCGCTGTCTGTAACCTACGACATCCAGACAGTATCCATTGCACTCAGATCCATCATTGGTATACGTTGTAACGTAGTAACAGTCCTCTTCTTGCCTAATAAAATGAAATGTCCCGACATTCGTGTACTTGCTGTCATCTAAAAATATTCGCCACTCACGTTCAAACAGCTTAAAACGCTTACCACCAGCCATCTTTATGTAAACTTTATGTTTCGTTCCGCCATTATGAATTAAGTAAATCCAATTGTTCTTGGGTTTCAGTGGTCCCGTAAACAGAATAGGAAGAAGCTGTAATTGAAATACATGCTGCATGTATTAATGTCAAGAGTTTCGAATAAACAACTCAATTAAATAACTTGATCGTACCACAAAATACCTGTAATGTTCGAATGTTAATTTGGTTTGCCTCAACCAGAAACTGCATCATCATTCTGTTTCATAAAACAACATACGTTCAAAGGGTCAACAAGTGTTCACATCAACAAATATATGCACATTCGTATATGTTACTACATACTAAAATGTTGCACACATCTATAATCATTTAACCATTTGACCGTACGAATACCTATTTTTGTCCGTTCACCATATTATATCATATCACGCGATTTTTCATATGGAAAACTTAAACGACAATCTACCCAAACTACCTTCCCGCCATAGTTGCAAACAATGTTCATACCGATACTCAGTGCATAATTACATATTCAGTAAGTATAAAACAAAGTCTTAGTAAATCGATAATATCTTAACCCATATAATTATTTAAAGTACTAACTTCAACTGCGCACATATTTTCATACAATTTAACTACACATCCATTCTGAAATTGTTCCTCATATTGTGTAATCATATCTCCATGTTACAGTATATGTTTGTTTAGCTCTTGCACCTTTGATACACCATCACACCCTTTTTCATATGCAACAACTAATCTATACTATACTAATCTTAGCCAAACTTATCCCCATAATTGCATACAATGTTAATACCTATATTAAAATTCTTAGGAAGATCTTGCTTAACTATCTAACAAAGTCCTACTAAAATGATTCTAACATAACTCATACATATCTTTAAAAGTAGTATCTTCTATTTTTTATATGTTTCATATCATCTAACCTCACATGCAGTGTCAATCGGTATTTCACTTTAACAGAACCGTGTTTTTCCTTTGTTTTGCAATCTAACAATAATCACAAACATTAAAAATAGTTTGATCGGTGCTTAATCTCTGCATTATTAACACAAAATGATTCAAGAAAAAAAATAAAATAAAATTATTTGGAGAACCTGTATTCTTCAAGAGAGAGATGGAGGAGATCAGGTTGAATGTGTGTTTTGAAATTATTGGGGTAGTTAAACGTTAATTATAGCACCGCCGTTAACATCACACCTATCTATACACGTTAGTCATAGTCATGATGGTTTTTGTTGAATTTTTCCGATGCATCATCACTCAAGCCGTGAAGCGTTATATTGTATATTTAATTACCACTTTTTGTATAAGTTTGTATAAGTAATTAAATTATATTTTCACAAAAGCACACAAGGTTTGTTTAGTAACATTTTATCACTTACATGTTTGACGACCAAGTGATGTGTGTAATACATACATTTGCACAAAGTGATGTGTATAAGTAATTTGTATTCACATTTGGACTTAATACATTTGACATGAAAACATTGCTTTTTGTCATATACAATTAAAAAAAACAAGGTAACCCAATTTTTTAAAAGGTTTTGTTAGTGTAGCCAATCAATGAAGATGAACTGCTAAACAATTTAATTGTCTATATCTCCCGGTTAATTATATACATTTACTAAGCAATGTCAACAATCATGACATTCACGATAGGAAGCATCTATGACATATTATGCGTACGTTGTTTTTGCTCTTGCCAACAAAAATCTAATGAGATCCTGATAAAATGAACGTCCGGTCACCAACACACGCATGATGACCTCATAATGTAATTTAGAATTTGTGACTTATATTAGCAATATCTTTTAGCAAGTTACTGATCACGAATATGCCATTACTTTACAAGATTTTTGATGTAATATTTCATATTCTACGGATGAGTCATATTATTTACTAAAGTATAATCCAACCAAAGCAACTCACATACATTAGTCGGTTTACTTTAAAGTCAATGCAAGAAAAACATGATACTTCAAATTTTGTATACAACAATATGTATACAAAATTTGTAGTAACTAAGACCTTTAGTTACAATTAAAGTTCGTTTGACCCATATTCTTTTGTTTCTTTTAGACAATGTTCCGGCACCATGTTCGTATATTCATCTTTATCTAAACGAATAATTTATTTTTTACATTCGTTCCATGGTAAATCAAAAATTATAATTTATTATTTTAAATGATAGGTGCATCTGTCTCTTTTACACACATTCAACCAACAACTAATCCAACATTGCCGCTTTCGAACACATATTGTAATTAGTACTTATACATTTACACAACCATGTAGATGTTTTTTCATAATACTTAAGCAACTATTTGCGTTTCATCTACACTATGCTATTGTATAATTGTTTTGCATATATCCTCCATCTATAGGATCTCAAATACATTTTTAAGTAACTATAGTTTACTTAATAACAATATGTATACAAAATTTGTAGTAACTAACACATTTAGTTACAATTAAATATCCTTTCACAAAGATCCTTTTGTTTGTTTAGAGAATGTTCCGGAACCGATGTTCGTATATTCATCTTTATGTAAACGAATAATTTATTTTTTACATTCATCCCATGGTAAAAGATACATTATGCTTTATTCTATTAAATGATAGCTTCCTATGTCTCTTTTACACACATTCAACCAACAAGTAATCTGACATTGCCGTTTTCGCACTTAAATTGTAATTAGTACTTATACATTTACACAAGCACGTCAATTTTCTTTCACAATACTTATGGAACTAATTGCGTTTCATCGTTATTGTATAATTGTTTTACATATATCCTCCATGTATATCCGCCACAAATACATTTTAAAGTAACTATATTTTAATTAACAATATGTATAGAAACAAATATTTCGTGTAATCAACTTTCAAATAAGTTGTATACAAATAAATAAATTATACAACAAATCATTTCCTAATATATTGTCACCTTCATATTCTATAAATGTATGTATGAGAAATTCTTTAAACCATAATTGTTAACATATTACGGAGTAAAGGAGGAAAAAAAATGTCAAACTCAAACCATCACGACGAAGGTATGTTACAATCATAATCGATATTTTTCTGAATTATTTTTCCGAATTTGTATAAATTTAGTTTACGAAACATTTATTTGCCTAAACAATAATACAGTCTATTCCTTTGAATGTATTATAGGACAAAAATTTGCATATGTTAAAGAAAGTGTTGCACCAAGAAACACATCATCTGCCAACGAACATGGTGCAGACAAAACGAATATTATTGGTTTTTTTGAAGCATCAGTCGTTCATGACAAGAAAAATGAAACATCAACCATCTTGGAGAACGATTTTGTATGCGATCCTAAGGTGGGAAACGAAGATCAAATACCACAACCATTTGAACCTGGATATAGTACATACTATGATTCCGTAGATCCATATGATAACGGTGATCCATATATACTTAAAAGTATAATTGAGGAGAACTGTCATTGCCCTGTTTGTTCAGGAACTTGCAAATGCCCTCCTGGAAAATGCGAATGCTCGTATTGCTCGCCTCCAACGCCATAATTTCTGTTCAATTTTTCAAATGAGAATAATTGTCTTTATCTTTTGAAATCTATTTATGATTATGATTATGATACAAATTATGCTGAATCATTTTTTTACTTTTAAACAATCAAAACATTGTCTAAAAAACTGACACTTTAATGGCCATAAATCGTTTCTAAAATTAGTATAGTCAAATACGCTATAAAAGATGTTCAACATTACATTCTCGCCACATTACACACTACAATGCCTCTACGATTCAACAATGGTAATCGTAGGATTAGAGCTTACACGTAAGTTTTTCTGTTTATTTCCCAACATTGTCGTAATGTACATCATATCTAATCGTTTACTTTTACATTCTAATAGTGAATGGGGTGTTGCTCCTCCTACAATTGACATATGCATTCATCATGGAGGTAGAGTTGTAACTACAAACGTTTTTTATGATTATTGGGGCGGAGATGAAATTATGATATGCAATGTGTCAACACACAATTTAACCTACAACAACGTTAGACGATTAGTTCGTCACCATCTAAATCAGTACACTGATGTCGTTGCTTACTACTTGCATGTTCCGACTGTTCAAATGGAAGAACCAGATAGTCTTCGTAAGATAGAACATGAATGGTATATCGATGGCTAGCTACACAACATTCAACTTGGTCAAGCACTGGATATATACTTAGCACATTATTGTTATCCTACCCTTATTGACCCAAATCGTCAAAGATGGCTACTAAGAAGATGGGAAACAAACGGCTGGATAAGTGGACATGTTGAAGCGAATCGAAGGGCTGATCGATTGTCATGTGAAAGAAAGAATTCATCACGTTAATTAGCATTCCATTTCATATTTTAAGTACACTACCCATTACAATATTTTCATCATTCATGTTGACTTTTTAAAATTTATTTGAAATAAGGATTCATTAAAAATAATGATGCGTATTACCATTCAGAAAGAACATGCAACATTTAAGGATTTATCTGCATTTGCAAATGTAAGTAACAAATATTAACATGAATTCATAAACAAATACATTTACACATTTTGTTTTAGAGAATGAACATAACCTTGAAATCATATCAAATTTACAACTAAAATATGTTATTTCTACTATCCTTTCCAAATAGATACTTTAAAACTTCCAATAATACAGATATGTATACAAAATTTATTACAAACGCTTGAATCGAAAAAATATTCTCATAATCAAACATATTTGTTTACAATATATCTTGATATACTTTCATATAATACATAAAATATTGAAACTACATAAATCTCATACTGATTCATACAATTCATTAACATAAAACATATACGAGTATGAAACCATGTTCAATAGCAAATCATCATTGAATGTTGTATTCAGTTCTTATTATATACAATTCAAACGTTTAAGACATTTACATTTACAAACTAACTTTTGTTGTTTCTGTTCCTTTCAGCAGATTTCCGTCACAAAAAAACGACGAAGACTACTCAAAGATGGCAACCTTGCTGTGGGACGTGTTACTTCTGATAACGATTTACAGAAATTTGCAAACCTATTAGAAAAGGTATGAACATATATCAAACACTTCTACTAAATTGTGTTTACATAGTACCAACTTATATGATTCATGGTTAAACATCTTGATAGGAATCTGATGACGAGAAACCGCTGAGGATAAAGCGCAAAACCAAGTCTGCACAAAGGCGTGGTAAAAAGGATGAAGAGAAAGAAGAAGCGAATGATGATTGTGGACTATTCCACAATTCGGTTTACTCTAAGTCTAAACAAGCTGCTAAAGAGGATGACAAAATATTTGTTCATTCTAATGATCATGTATACCATCTGGACGATTTTAGCGATGATGAACATTTACTTGATAAACAAGACAGTTTGTTTATTACAAATGATCACAAGTTTGCGCTTATTGATGAAAAAGCAGATGCACATATTCAAAACAATAACAACACAAACGACGATGGTGTGTGGGTTAATATCAACGATATTCCACATGAACCTTTTCGCTCTTTAGATATTCATAACAACTACATTCATGAAGATGCCGAAAAAAAGTTGCAACAACCTTACGTGTCCGATGATGATGAATCGATGGGAAGATATTATACCGGGCATTAACATCACGCAGATGATTTTTAAATATTTTAGCTTCCTAAAACATGATCATTTGTCAACACATGATCATTTAGATTATGAGTTGCTTATGTCATTCTTATAAATAATATTATTAATAAGATTTTAAGTTGATGATTTTTTGTAACTGTTACTTTGTGTGAATTTGTCATAACTTCATTATTATCTTCCATATAGCAAGTTTTTTTTTAGTTCAAAATATCAGCATATTAAATGATTTACTATAAGTGAAATAATGACACATTTCTTACTCCATTTAAATGATTTGGAAAATTTACTCTTCATATCATTAGCTAAATTATATCTTTTTCAAAGTGTATGTAGTATCTTTTGAATGAATGTCTTTACAACTTCATATCCATAACATATTTTCATACAACAGTTTCGGAAAAACATATCATTGTATAATTTCTCTAACACAGAAAACGATTGTAATCTATTATCATCATGGATGATGAAAACACTCCACCAAACAACAGAAAACGTTCTTCAGCTCATCCTGAGAATAGGAAACCAAAAAATGGACAAACTTCGTCCATGTCCAACAAGATTTTCAAATCGTCTGGAGATCCAACTCAATTTTCAAGTGAGACTTTTGCACAAAATATGATTGTGCATTCCGGTTCAACAAACAGAAGAGTATCAATTGTTGAATTGTAAGATTATCTTCAATAAAGAATTACACTTTTTATTCATAACATTTTTCCATCTATGGTACCTTTGTAACTATTTCTTCTTCATGCATTAGATAATCCTCTACATGTAGATATCGTTTCCAACAGACAGCCAACATCATCGACCAAAAATGTAGGCATACCACCATCGATGTTGAGTCATGAAAGGCAGCCTTTAACTGACTTGACTAATTGTTAGTTTCTTATAAATTATATGCAGTAACAAAATTCAGTTTACTACTACATGTGTTGTTACTTTAAACTATTCGATAGTCATGCTTTACCACTAACTTTGCTATTTGACACAGGTCATCCACACCGACTAAATACATCATCTTTGTCACCAATGGCCACTAGAAGCTTACCTTTACACATTCATCAAGGTTTGCTTATTTTGCTTATATAAGTTTGTTTATAAACTTTGTTCAAGTTTAATTCGACATGGCTGCCTCATTTTAATTTTCCAACCTTGATTTAGGAAACGGGGTACAAAATAGAAGCACCTTATCGTCCTACAATAGTCAGCAAAGTCCTTTACAAAATGGTAAACTATAAGCTACAATATCAATTCATTGCTTCACGCTTATGTATGTAGATTATTTAAATTACTGTCTATTTATTTTGATATGATCTTAGACGTAAATGTTATGTTGCAACATCTACTGAAATACCAGCTGAAGCTTATACTCAGCCAATGAATAGTTTGGAAAAAAAACAAGCGCATTTTCAAACAGTAACCAACGTACATATTATACATATGTAACACATAAGAAATTTTCATTATATGGTCACTGATATTCTTCCACTATACTTATCCAACAGTTTGAAAATATAAACGCCTGATATACTATGTTGAATGTCAAACGTAGGCAGCAATGGTCACAACAGATGCAACGTGTCGCCTTACAATATTCTCTCAACTCCTTTACAGCATGGTAAACTATAAATAGAATATTTAGTTTTTGTTATTTTATGTTTAAAAGTAGTTTGTTTGGTTAATGAGTGTTTTGTATGCGAAAACTGTTACAACTACATCTCACGTTGCGCAAAACACTCAAATAACACCACAACGTATCACTACTTCAGTAGATACTCTGCAAAGAAACACTTCACCATTGTCAACGCATAAACAAGGTACATATTATACGATTCACAGCCAACCGTAGAGAATCTTATTTGTTTTTGTTCTTCTTTGTTTCAGTTTTTTACTTTATTTTTCCGTTATGTTTTGAGGAAACTGTTACGGAGTATAATAAATTTCTATATAAATAGGCACCAATTCTGTGAACAAAAACACTCCTCAATTAACTCCTGTTGGCACACTACGTAAACGACAGACTCCACTTACTAACGTTTCAACGGGTACGTTTCAAAATTAGACATACTGTTTTCATGCATTTGTTTGACCCATATAATTTAACCATGGTTGTACTATTTTTGTTTTCACAGTTACTTTTCAAACACCTGTCATCCGTCAACGTACTGCACGTCCAAGAGGTGCTGAATCTTCTGGGGTTTCAAATGGCATTCGTGGTTTCGCAACAAAAAAATCCACATTCGAACAAGGAGAATCTTCAAGAAGACAAAAAAGGTCTACCAGACCAACGTTACAGTCTCACACTCCGATTGTTTTCAATCTTGATGAAGAAGGACCTGTCAGGAAAGTTTACGACAAATACGTCGGTATATCTGAAGGTATAAGTCAGTAATATTCTTCTATAATTGCACAATTTTCATGGTGTTTCTTAGAGTAAAATTAATTAAAATATATTATTTTACGTGAGTGCAGAGTACTATGACATTGGCAATCCTACGTTCGAGTGTAAAGAATGCCGTGCCCTGTTATGGGAAGCAGAAGCAAAACAAGGGAATGCTAATCCGGAGGGAAAAGCTTATTCCATATGCTGTTCCAAGGGAAAAATTTCTATTCCACAAGCACCTCCTACTCCAAAACAGTTAGTTGATTTATTCTGCAATGACGACATCAAAAGTGAAAATTTCAGAAAGAACATTAGAACGTACAACAGCATGTTCGCGTTTACTTCAATGGGTGGCAAGGTTGATGACACAATCAACAGGAAAGGACGAGGTCCCTATGTTTTTCGTTTACATGGTCAAACGTACCATAGTATTGGTAGCTTACTTCCGGAAACTGAGACTCCTCCAAAGTTCGCACAGTTGTATATATATGACACGCAAAACGAAACCGACAATAGAGCGGCTGCCTTAAGGTAAGTGACTGATTGACGTTTTATTATTGTCACTGCATTTTTAACAAAAAAGGATTGATAAACATTATCTCTTACCTAATGTTTGTCCCGTTACTCTATTAACAGTGGTTCAAAATCTGCTTCGTCTGGCACTTCCAATTCAAAGACACCTATTGATCGAAACATTATCAATGAAGTGAAAGATATTTTGGATACATCAAGTGATTTGGTTAAAACATTTAGAAGGGCACGTGACCGCTACACAGAAGACACCGAGCAGAATATTAGAATAAAGCTCATGGCAAAGCGAGGCAAGAGTGGACGACAATACAATCTTCCAACTGCCGACGAGGTTGCTGGACTTATCGTAGGCGACTTGGATGCATGCGCAGAAGATAGGGACATTGTGATAGAAAAGTTTGGTGAAGGTTTGCAGCGTATAAACATTTTTCATCCTATGTACCTTCCCTTGCAATACCCTTTGTTGATGCCTTCTGCGCAAGATGGGTATTATTTAGGAATACAACAGAAAAATAAATCAGTACAACCAGCAACTGAAAAGAATGAAAGAACAGTTACTATGCGTGAGTGGTTTGCCTATCAGATACAGGACCGCCGGAATACAGAGAATTTATTCATACGTGGAGGTCGTTTGTTCCAGCAATTTCTTGTGGATGGCTTCGCCATGGTTGAGAGAGAGCGTATGTTTTTTCATCGTTCCAAACAGTCTAAACTAAGGTGTGATACGTATTCAAATGTGCGTCAAAGCGTCGCATCAGGAAATACCGACCCGTCCACGGTTGGAAAGCCTATCATTTTGCCTTCTTCTTTCACTGGCGGACCAAGGTACATGCAGCAATGTTATATGGATGCCATGGCATTGTGTAGGTGGTATGGTTGTCCAGATTTGTTTATAACGATAACATGCAACCCTAAATGGCCAGAGATTGAAAGATATATGCGGGAGCATAAGCTTTCATCTGCAGATCGACCTGATGTGGTATCTCGAGTTTTTAAAATGAAACTCGATCAGCTGATGAAGGATATCAAAGAGTTGCGTTTGTTCGGACGTGTTCAAGCAGGTATGTTCTTTACTTATAGGCCACACCACATTCATCAACATTATAGTGTTATACGAAATGTGTATAATTAGAATTACAACTGATATTATGTTTATTTCAACAATATTGTGCAGTTGTATACACCGTTGAATTTCAAAAAAGAGGGCTTCCACACGCACATGTTTGTTTGTTTCTACATAAGGATGACAAACTGCCAAACGCCGAACATATTGACAAACACATATCCGCTGAGATACCAGACCAAAATGAGGATCCCGATCTGCACAAGTTAGTTTCTGACTTTATGATGCATGGCCCATGTGGTGTTGACGACCCAAATCAGGTTTGCATGGATGATGGTAGGTGTACGAAACACTTCCCTAAAAGGTTTGTGCAACACAGCTCTGTTGACTCGGAAGGCTACCCTGTATACAGAAAAAGTGATAACGGGATCCATGTTGTTAAGAGTGGACATAAGCTGCACAACGGTTTTGTTATTCCGTATAACGCTGTGTTATTGAAACGTTACCAATGCCACATCAATGTTGAATGGTGCAATCAGGCGGGATCAAGAAAATATTTGTTTAAATACATAAACAAAGGTCCTGATAGAGTATCAGCACAGTTGTATGAACCAGCAACAACGGAAGACGGTCAACAGATTGATAAACCTGTTGACGAGATCAAGGCGTTCTATGATTGTAGGTACCTGTCTGCTTGTGAAGCCGCATGGAGAATATTTGGATTCGAGATAAATTATAGAACACCAAATGTCGAACGTCTCTCATTTCATCTCGAAGGCGACCAGCCAGTTGTATTTGGTGAGAACTCTGACCTTGAAACCGTTATTCACAAACCAACGGTTGGTGCTTCTATGTTCGAATCATGGATGCATATGAACGAAATGTATCAATCAGCAAGGGAGTTAACATATGCTGAGTTTCCTACAAAATTTGTATGGAATGTTCCAAAAAGAACGTGGACACATAGGAAGAAACAATATGCAATTGGCAGAATTCATAATGTGCCAGTCTCAGCAGGTGAAGGTTACTATTGTCGGATGCTACTAAACAGTCAAAAAGGTTGTCGAAATCACGCTGAGATAAGGAAAATCCACGGTGTAGTTTATCCTACTTACAAAGATGCCTGCTAAGCAGCGGGACTTTTAGATGACGACAAGGAACATATTGAGGGTATTAAAGAGGCAGCCCATTGGTCCTCTGCTGAGCATTTGCGCGACATTTTTGTTACATTATTGTCACAAAAAGAGCTTGACACACCATTGATAGTTTGGTTGCAAACTTGGCATTTCCTATCAGAAGACGTCGAGTACAAGAGAAGAATTCTTTTAGGCATTCCAGGTATAACCACCAACTTAGCTTTGTTACTAACTTTTTATATAAATTTATACATGAATGGAAATGGTTACTTATTACAAATTAGTGATTTATCATCCCTGTTAAAAGACCATCTTTTTGCAAGTCACCTCAACAAAAAAATGATCTACTGATTCTTACGATATGTGTGTTAGTCTATAAATATCGTACAATGCTCACTATTTTTTACAACTGTTATTTGCATACATAAGCTACGCCTCATGTATGGCTATTTTGATACAGGTTTACGACTAAGCGACGACGAGAAAAAGAATATTTGTTTGTTCTTTATCGAACAACTTATGCGCTCAAGAGGTACCAGTTTGAAAGCTTTTCCAGAACTTCCTTATCCAGATGAGAGTTACATGGCCGACTTTGGTAACAGGCTAATCTTTGCTGAGAGAGATTATAATCCATCAGAGTTACAGGCTGAATACGAGACTCTATATGCCGCGTTAACCACGGAACAGAGAAATGTATATGACACCATCATGACGTCCGTTACAAATGGTAGAGGAGGAAATTATTTTGTATACGGATACGGAGGGACTGGTAAGACGTATTTATGGAAAACCCTTGCTGCGGGGATTAGAAGAAATGGTGACATAGTCATAAACGTTGCATCAAGTGGCATTGCATCTTTATTGATGTCAGGTGGACGGACTGCTCATTCGAGGTTTCATATTCCGATAAATATTGATGAGACTTCTACGTGCTCAATAACTCCGCAAAGTGACTTGGGGAAGTTGTTGAAGAAATGCAAGCTTATTATTTGGGATGAGGCTCCCATGACAAATAAGCTGTGCTTTGAGGCATTAGATAGGTCCTTGAGAGATATCTTGCGTAAGAACAGGTACGACACTTTTGATGCGCCCTTTGGTAATATGACTGTAGTATTTGGCGGTGATTTTAGGCAGGTGCTGCCCGTTATTCCAAAAGGTTCCCGGCAAGACATTGTTAATGCATCTTTAAAACAATCGTACTTGTGGGATCATTGCAAAGTGTTAAAATTAACCGCTAATATGCGCCTTACGGTTGGATCACGGCCTGAGGATGTGGCTGAGATAAAGGAATTTGCCGAATGGATATTGAAAGTAGGAGATGGAGATGTTGGAGGACAACACGACGGAGAGGTTTTGATAGATATACCTGAAGATATTCTAATACATGAAACTAATGATCCCGTAGGTGATCCGTCTTACTTCCAGGAAAAGGCCATTCTTGCTCCAACCAATGAAGTGGTTGACAGTATTAACGATCATTTGCTTCAAACCTTTCCTGGTGAAGAAATAGTTTATCTTAGTTGTGACAACATAGATAAAACTGACCGTGGTGGTGCTATAGACCAAGCCGTCTTTTCACCTGAATTTATCAACGGTTTAAAATTTTCGGGTGTCCCAAACCATAGGCTCGCATTGAAGGTCGGTGTCCCAATAATGTTGTTGAGAAACATTAATCAATCACAAGGTTTGTGTAATGGGACAAGGCTTCAAGTGACTAAATTAACGCGTGCCTCTATTCAAGCCAAAATAATTAACGGAACACATTTTGGCAATACGCGTGCCTCTATTCAAGCCAAAATAATTAACGGATAAACGTTTACCACTCAAGATCGTGCGCAAACAATTTCATGTGTCAGTTTCTTTTGCCATGACGATAAACAAGAGCCAAGGACAATCACTTTCGAAAGTTGGTTTGTACCTACCACGTCCTGTTTTCACACACGGACAATTATATGTCGCACTTTCACGCGTAAAAAGCAAAAAGGGTTTGAAGGTTGTTATTTGTGATGCCGATAAATGTAGTCTATAAAGAGGTTCTTCACGGTCTTTGATCAGTTATCAACAGGTATGTTCGGATACTCACTTAATGTCATACGAATTTGTTTTTTACATGTTTATTGTAATTCACACAAAAGTTTTACTTACACATTGTTTTCATGGTTTGTTAGGTTCTCGACGAATTTGTATTGCCTTACCAATTCATCTACTTCTCACTACATACGCTTTCTTTTTCAACCCTGCCAAGATTGAAGACCACCTGAATGTATGTACGAGACATTATTACTTACAATAATTGTACTCTATATTGTACTTGACTTATCACTTCATATTAATAAATAACAGATTCAATATTTGTTTTCTTTCATTATTTTTCTTATTTTGTTTACATACTAATTTTTTTCTTTTTGCAACATCTTTTTTCCTCTTATTACTTTTATTATCATCTCATTTATATTTTTTTTTAAAACATAACCCGGTGTCAACGGGTCTTATAAGCTAGTACTCGATATACATAGAGAACATTTACGTAGTCGATATACGTCATACATTCAAGTCAACAAAAATAAAGCATAAACTCATAAAAATGAGCTAAAATGAAAAATATTACCGTAACTTATTGTAAAAAAACTCCGTTAGAAAAAAAAAAAAAAAAAAACTCTTGGATCTTCACGTTTGTTTAATTATTGTCTGGTCAATGAGGGTTTTTTTTTAATTTAAATTTAAAGGGCAGTTTATACACACCCTCTTATAAGGAAGGTTTCCAATCATTGCACGCATCTGTTGGTTTATAATCCCGTGTGCACACGTAAAGATTTATAACCTCAGCTCGTTGCATCATATTGTTTTGTAACTGTGACTAATTAATTACTCCTACTAATTTAAGGAACATTATGATAACAATATAAATGGTGAATCGCAAAAAAAATTATTACACCTAAGGCCGATTCAAATTTAAGTTATTCGACATTATTTATTTATTTGTTTACTCTTTTCGATTTAAAATATTTAAGTTATTTTTTTTTTTGCAATGTACTCCCTCCGTCTCAATTTAATCACAAATTTTAATAAAAGTGTGGCCACTTTAATTTTCAATCACACAAATAAAATATTCCCTCTTTAGATTCTTTAGTTTTTACTTAAAATAAAAAGTGGACAATCTTTTTGAGACATCCAAAAATGGAAATATGGACAATTAAATTGAGACGGAGGGAGTAATGTTTTTCGAAAGATGATATAAGTCATTTTTGTTAGACAATGAAACCCGTAGTTATAACTTTATTATTCACCATTATTTATAATGGCAAAACCCTAGATGCCGTAAACTCACAAACCGGGCTTGGGCCTATTTATTCTCTAAAACTCCCCCGCAGTTCGAGCGGCGAAATCACGAAAGCTCGAACTGGAGTAGGAAACTAAAAAAAAGACAAAATAAAACAATAACCAAAATAAAACGGGATAACCTAAAGTATCCCAAACAGTCGTCTCGGGAATAAGAACCCTAGATTCGACACCAACAAAAGTCGTCTCGGGAATTGATACCCTGGATTCGACACCAACAAAAGTCGTCTCGGGAATTGATACCCTGTGTGAAAACGTAGAGGGGGGGGGGTGAATACGTTTCCGTTTCAAACTTAAAACTTTTGTATCAAATATAGTATAAACCATTGCATTTGCTAATCTCGACGCGAGGATGCATTTAACGCATTACGGCATGTAAGGCCAACCCCTTGACATTACATAAGATTCCGCAAGATTAATGGTTCATTATAAATCAAGTTTCACCATTATTAGTCCAGTTGCTTTTTCTTGATCAAGCGTGTCATAATACGTAAAGTGTTGAGTATAGTTTGTGACTATATGAAAGACCAAGTATGCATCACAAACATAGACATCAACCACATAGAAAATAAACAAAGTAATGCAAGAATAAAAGTAAAGCGATAAGTAAAAGGATAGACAAACCAACACGAGGATTTATAGTGGTTCGGCTACAAGGATACCTTCCTTGCCCTACTCCACTCCCCGAGTCACCTACTCGAGAGTTCGTAATCACCACACCAACTCCTTATGGCGGAGAAGCCTTCACAACGTCGCTTAACCTTTTTCCGGTACAAAGCTAAATACCGAGTTCCTTCACACCAAGGCGAACCACACCTAACACAACGTCGCCTACCCTTTATACGGTGCTAGGCTAACCACCGAGTTCTTTCACACCAAGGAGAACTAATCCTATCACAACGTCGCCTACCCTTTATTAGGTACTAGGCTAAACACCTAGTTCCATTACTTTAGAGGAACTACTACCCTTCACTACACAACACCTAATCTCATCCACTCCTTGTGACAACACCATCAAGGATATCACCATCCTTGGATCTAAACAAATACTATATGTATAACGATGCACCTCATCGATTATACGACCTAGGCATTCTTCACTAATGCCATTTACACGATCCTTCAACACCTTTCACTAATTCCTTCAACACGAATCTTCGGCACTCTTCACTAATGCCTTTGACACATCTATGACACCCATTATGTTTTGTGGCCCAACATAACAAACCTTGTGTTTTATGGCACAAACACATAAACCATCTAGTCTAGTCATAGATACAAGAATATGATACTAGACAATATCCAAGACAATGTGTCTAATGGATATGAACTCCTAGACTAAACATCAAGAACCCAAAGCATGATGTAGTTAGTCTTCTATGAATGAACATGAAAAGTTTCCCAAGCTTGTTGTATAAGATCTTCATGTGCTTGTATCTTGTGATGGGTGATCACTTCAGTAGGTAAGGAAGCAAGATCTCTAAGCTTGCTTTGGAGGATCACTTCGGAAGTATGCTTACAACGAATGAGAGTTAGAAGCATTATGATCATATGAGATGAGGGTGGTTTACATGTTTCCTAATGATCTAAATATCCTAGATTTGGTGGAGAGAAACTATGTGTGAAGGTGTGAATAAATGGTAAGAAGTGGTTTGCTATTTATAAGCAAAAAGACCAAAACCATGTTCTGCCCCAAGGATCCCTCCTGGAGGGATCCGGCCCTTGTAATTCCAAGGGATCCGTGGGTCATTGGAGGGATCCGTGCACGCTCCTCTTTACCCATAGTTTATGGGTTGAAACCATGGGCTATGGGTCATGGATTTGAGTGCCCACCAAGGTACGATGTATCTAGACATTGGGTATGGGTCTTGGGTCATGGGTCATGGGTTTTACCCAACACATTTACTTATGTTTATGTATTTTATAAAGTGTTTAACTAAGCATGTTTAATGGTTTGTTAGGGGTTTGATTATAACGCAACATAACAAACATGTACGAACATGTGTTGTAGCATACAAGGACTTGAGTCATCGAGAGGTGTTGAGAGTATAATTACAAGTAACTTATACATTTTACGTTATGTATTACAAGTTACATGTTTGTCATCAACAAAACAAATGAAAATGTATAGATTAAATATCGTAATATTTGCACTAACACCCTGGATTCGACACCAACAAAAGTCTTCTCGGAAATTGATACCCTGGATTCGACACCAACAAAAGTCGTCTCGGGAATTGATACCCTGGATTCGACATAAAACAAAATATATATATATATATATATATATATATATATATATATATATATATATATATATATATATATATATATATATATATTAAATAACTTTTTTTTCCTTCGCAACAGTAAATCATATGTAGACAAATCTTTAAATCTTGAAGTCTTCAAAGCCAAGGTTGAGATCTATAGTCAACAATGACGGCAAAGGTTTTTTTTTTTTTTAGCAGCAAAAGAATAGGGAAAAAAAATAGGGTTAGAGATGATTGAGAGGGTTGGGAAGGAGAAGCAGTAGACGAAGGAGGAGAGGCAGCAGAAATAGGAGATAGGAGGTTTGACGAGTGGCTTAGAGTAGGCGGCTCAACATAGTCACCTAGGTCTGAGGATCAGACCCGCTCTGAAACCATGTTAGACAATGAAACCCGTAAGTATAACTTTATTATTCACGATTATTTATAATGGCAAAACCCTAGATGCCCTAAACTCACAAACCGGGCTTGGGCTATTTATTCTCTACTAATTTGATCTAATGAATTGGTAAATTAATGTGACATATCGTTATAATTGAGCATTTACAAGTGATCTCGGCTAAAATTATGCTCGATAATCGCTTACAAAAATTCGAAAAAAACCTCACTTGCATAAAAAAATAACTTCAATACCTTAAATTAGGAAAAAAAATTGATTACCTAAAATTCAAATGGACCTTAAGTGTGATATATTTTAGTGCGATTTGCCCAAATTTAGAGTCTATGAGCAATATGACTTGTAAAAGATAATTTTGTTCTTACATCGGTAAAGTAGAACATAAAAATAGCTCATCTTAGAAAGTGTTAATTGAAAATTTTAATAACCAAACAAAATATAACATTAATATGCACTTAAGTTGAAAATGAAAAGCAAGATATAAAGTTTTTTTTTTTTTTTTTTTTTTTTTTAAACTGATTATTTTCAACCATTACTTAATTATATCTATATACTAAAGATGAAAGTAACGGTTTACATTATTGTAACGGTGTTAGTGGTGTGGCACTTTGTGATTGGTTATAATACATGTGTTGCCTTATTGCTATTGGCTAAGAGGCAATTGTGAGTGATTTTCTACAGTTGAAAGCAACTGTAGAACGTTAACCCACAACTGTTTCACTGTTTTCTTTCTCCCACATATTCTAGATCTGTCTCATAATTCACACATTTGATACCAAAAAAAAAAAAAAAAAAAAAACAACGCCCCTGTCTTCTTTCTCGAATCAAAGGATCAACACCCCTGATTTATCCTAATTATAATCTCAATTCGATTGGAAGTGAACGATTCATAACCCTACCGGTTACAAAAATAGTTTGTCAATTGATTGTACCACCTTATTATAGGCGGCGATCTCTTTCTTTGATTCCTTTTTGAGGTATGATTTATTGTAATTACTTTTTTTTCCACGGTTTAATTGAATCATTTTTTTTATGTACGATCTGTTTAGGTTTTATCTGTTATCTTTCAAATATTTTGCTTCTACATATGTTTTCAGTAATTGATTTTGTAATGTTAAACTAGGTGAAAACTTTATTTATTATTTATTTATTTTATTATTATTTTTTTTGGGCTCCATTAATTGTTGTAGTTTTTAGCTTTCGTTAACATAGCGTACTTTGTATTAGGAGATGGAGACATTTTGGAAGAACCATTCATGATGTATGTTGGATGTAGGTTAACAGTTTCGTTATATGTTTTTTTTTCAGTTTAAGTGGTAATTGATTGTATATTATATTTTTTAAGAATTTTAACATGCAATTTTCTATGTTTTAAATGGTTGTTCACTTATGGTATTATGGGGTGTTCACTTTTCATATTAGTTGCTGTAACAACTGCCACTTGCATCAAAGAATAGAACGTATTACTTTGATCTTTAGTATAATAGTATAATGTCTCGGGTAGGTTAGGCTTAAAATGTTCTGTTGGTTTTATGAGATGGATCTTTTGGTGTTTGTAATAATTTAGGTGAAAATGTGAGAAATTTAAGTTTCGTTGTTGCTCAAGTTATTCCATTTTTAGGTTTCAGGCTATCTTTGGAAAAATAAATGTGGTGAGCAGTATTCGGCCAAGAAAAACTAATCCTACTACTGATGTACTATGATTGCTTTTTCTTCGTCGAATACTGATCACCGCTTATGATTTTCATAATGCATCCACCAAAAAGTTTGGTCTTTCATACAAGATTCCAATTTTTACGCTCGCAGGTATTTACTTTCAAGTTGAATTTTACATATTTAATGGAATAATATTACTTAGGGATGTTTCGATTACCTTATATGTATACATCCGTTAGCACAAACTTGCCAAGTGACTTTCATCTGAAATGCTAATTGCCTAACAATTGTATTAATGTTTTATTCCTTTTATGGAATAGCCTTATTTGCTATTTTTAATAGTTTATGTGAAAATGTGATAGTGTAGTTGAATTTAGGTATTGTAATGGTTTTGAAAAAAATAAAATAAAATAAAGGATGGTATATTTGGCATCGTTTTTATGTTGATGTTTATGTATTCCAGTCAGTAATATCAAATTTGCGTTTCGTAATTGCTAAATTGATGATATTTTTTTTTCAGGCTATTCTTGGGAAAGCGAAAGTTGTTATCAGTCTTCGGCCAAGAAGAAAATACTCATGCTACTGATGTACCGGTAACATTTTCCTTTGTCGAATACTGATAACCACTTATGCTTTCTGCGGAGGTTTTTTTACGTCTTTGGCATCATGCACCTGCCAACAAGTTTGCACTTCGGTACAACATTTCACTTTTTTTTGGGTTGCAGCTATTTGCTTTTACTTGGAATTATGTGTATTACATGGAAAGATATAAGTTACGTGTTTTTTGGATTATGTTATCTGCATAAATCCATTTGCAACAATTCAGAAAGTAACTTTAAGCTAAAATGCTAATGACCTGAGAACCATATTGACAGTGTTGTTTACCAACTTATTTTAGTTAGATAAGACCAGCCTATTAAGTAAGAATCTGATTACTTTTCGGCTTTAGGGGTTGTTTCGATGTGTTTTAACTGCTTATGGAAACATTGACCACTTTTACTTCTATACAACATTACACAAATTTACCACAACCATTGAAATTTAGTTGACGGTCGCTCATAATGATAATGTTTAAGATATCAATGTACTTAGCTTATCAGAACATAGTCCAGATTGCTTATTCGGTGATGACGATACACATTTGATTATTTGGGTACCTTTTTATGCAGCATTGGAATTGGAATGGACATGGAACAAGAGTTGTAGTGGAATGTTGTGCAAAATATTAAGATGACTAAAGATTTTATACCTACTGGTAAGGATCGTCTTTAGTGTTTCTCAATTCTAAGCAACCATCTGTGTCTTTATGAACGACAATGCTTCGTATGAATTACGTATAGGTAAATAACCAGTTTAAATAACCAGAATCAAATAATTCCATATTAGTTACTTTAACAACTGGAAGTTGCCTCAAAGAGTAGAACGTGTTGGGTCAGGTAGGATAGGTTTACATGTTTAGTTGGTTTTATGAGATGGCCCTATTGGTGTTTCTAATAATTTAGGTGAAAATGTGACAAACTTGTGATTTTTAGCTATTCAACTCATTACAGTTTTGTGTTACAGCCTACCTGTGGCAAAAGAAATGTGGTGAGCATATTGGGATCAATTTTTCTTGGTAGAATACTGATAACCGCTTATGATTTAAAGAATGCATCCAACAACAAGTTTAGTCTTTCATAAAAGATTTCATTTTTTTCCGGTTTCAGGTATTTACTTTCAAGATGAATTTTACATATTTAATGGAATAATATTACTTATGGATGTTGGGTACTTTTTTATGCAGCATTAGAATCACAATGGACATGGAACAATAGTTGCAGTGGAATGTTACGCGAAATCTTAAGATGACTGAAGATCTTATGCTTACTGGTAAGCATCGTGTTCACCATTTTCTCAATTGTAGACAGCCATCTGTGTCTTTATGAAGGACAGTGATTTATGTGAACTGCGTTGTTTGAAATTTATCAAATTTTGGCAAAGCCACTGTCGTACAATTGCAGCCATTGCGGTTTGGTCCACTCTTTCACAACTCAAAATTTGCTTTTAAGGCTTATGAATGCTTTTTTTTTACCACCGACTGGTTGCAATGGATTAAATTAGTCCAGTCTATTGCCTGGCCACGGCTTACTTATTTGGTAATTTTGTAGCCATATACGTCTATATTGGCATGGCATACCATCCTATCCCTATGAAATAAACTTCTGATTGAAAGATTGCCGGATAATATCAGTTTTGCCATTATGATGCCATTAGTGTTGTATGTCAATGTCGTTGGGTATAATTGATATGCTGCCTTAGTGGTATTGGTATCGTTGTTTGTGCAAGTGGTTTTCTACACTTGAGTCAAACTATCACAACATGTTTGCACACGTGAATTACTCTCATCTGCTGTAAACGTACTCTGATGCATTAGATGAACACATACTGTGCCATTTATCTGATGGTTTCATGCCAACAAGGAATTACTTTATATTTTACTACACTTACATTTACCTATTAGGAATACCAATTATAGGTTCCCATATACTGATTCCATATTTGTTGTTATTGCAGGTATGTATATGCAGACGGCTGCAATCAGTAGCTGTCGAGATGAAATATGTAGTTGTACATGCTCATTCGAAGAAGATAAGTTCCTAATTTATTCTCTGCTTC
This sequence comes from Chrysanthemum makinoi, assembly GCA_910596185.1. NCBI lineage: Eukaryota > Viridiplantae > Streptophyta > Magnoliopsida > Asterales > Asteraceae > Chrysanthemum > Chrysanthemum makinoi. The sequence continues at coordinate 101,118,446 of OU343222.1, forward strand.
TGTAGGCTAAAGTAATCATATTAAACTTTTTATTTTAGTATACACTTTACATATTAAATGATAACTATTCGTACTGACCCTATATTCTTAACTTCCCACAATGGCAGAAGGCATGATAGGGATCTTCGTCGATTGTATGGAAAAAGAAAAACCACGATATTCTTGGGCTGTTAGATGTCATTTTGTGAAACATAAATCTACTAAAGCACGCGATTTCTGTATCACAAGATAGCATTTAATAGCCCAAAGATATCGTCGATTTTTTTTCTGCCTCATAAAGTGAACGCCGATTTACAAATTAAATTGTGCGCCGTTGCTAAAAGAAAACTAATATTAGTATCGTTAGTCGGATAATTGTTAGGATATTTATTGTATCATCACACTTACAGCAGGTTACATGTCTAATACGATTATCACATATTTTTATGATGCAGGTTATCTTTCCAGCAATAGTCTCACATGTGAATTTAGTTCGAAGACTTATCTATAATACCAAGATGCATGTGCCTTAAAAAAAAAATTAAGAACCAATATTGTTGAACTATTAGATGCTATTTTATAAGACATCAATCTTATGTAGAATACAGATTTATATGTCATAAAATAGCATTTAATAGACCAACAATATTGTGATATTTTATTTTATACGGCGATTGGTTATGCTACCGATATATTCCTGTGAATAATCATAATAAGGTATTGTAATTTTTCCAACCACAACTATCATTGATAGCTAATATCCAATATAAAAACAATATTATTTGTTCAATTGAAAATTTACATTCATATATGTATATTTTAATCATGCGATTTACTTGCATTAACAGGTAAACAGGTTCACAAAGACAGCCGCTCAAACAGATTTAATCTTGAAACAGTGGAGACGTTGTTCTTTCAGAATGGATCTTGAAATGCAGGCACAATAAAAGGTGACCATCATTTATAATTATTTAACAGAAAGACTGGCTTTTATTTAATCAAATATTTAACAACCATCTGCCAAAGCCTAGACCCACATATCACAATGCCACTCAAACTAAAATTCACCACAAATACATGACTGCAAATACAAAGACCAACATAAACAAGACATCAACACCACCATCTGAGTCGACCATCTGTGCGCACACGCTTACCAATCCATTAAGCCCTTAAGTTTCTGGATAAACAGATCATTGTTACGAAAGTTTAGTTCCATTTCAGCTGCCAGAATGCGCATTTGAATGAGCTTTTGTTCATCTCTTGCCTCTACTTCTCTTAGATATTATGCAGTTTTCTGGGCATAAACATTCCCGATTGTTTCCAGCTCTTGAATAAAAGTAAGTCTCTCACGAGTAACACTGACCAAGCTAGCGCATAGGCCATTCATTTGCTGTGACATTTGAATATCTTGGCCTGCAGCTTGGCGACAGTACAACACTAGCATATCAGACCAGTTATTCGAATTTGCTTCACTTCTAAGCTGATCACACTTAGGCCGCCTAGACATAGTGTTTGATTCCTTATTTATTACAAGTTATGACCAAATTGATATCCACTTAGCCTCTCTTAAATAGCAAAAGCAAGGCTACATCTTAATGACAAACACAATGCTCATATGTATAAAACATAATTACACATTGAATACTATTTGCATAAAAAAAAAGACAGAGAATCGATACTGTTTTTTAGACTTCTACTTTATTTGCTTGGATGGTATCTAGCACAAATAATTTATGCGCGTCTTTTATTATATGTTCTCATTAATACATTATTTTGCAATAGCATCTTATATCACAATCTATGCCATGGATTACAGATACATACCACTTTTAATCTTTAACCAAAATATACAAGTGGCACAGCCATCTTGATCTAACTCATATATTAAATTATATCTAGAATAGACGCTAAGCAACAACAGATATCATGTAGGTAAACTAATTTCAGAACACCAAATATACCAAAAAATATTTATTTTTTTACATATACTTCTCCTCCACAGATGAAATTTTTTTTGCTCACATGTGCTACTGTCAATCTATGCATTTTACTTATACAATATGTGACCTTAACATTTAATAACTAAAAGCCAAGTTTCATACTATTTGCATATGTCCTTTTAGTTCACTACAAACACTGCACTGTGTTTCCATGTATTTTTTTTTTACATATGTTCATTTGTTTGCTTCTTCCTAATATTGTAGTGCCACAGACAGCCATACATGTGTCGTTAGTGGCTTTTTCTACTTTGTTGGTTGAAGACAATAAAAAAAGATATGCACCGGATTCTGTCTCAGATGGTATAACCTTAATCCATCTTTTATGTTCAGGTATATACTAAACTTTCTATATGCACTTCTAACCCATGACCACAAACCTACACTTTACCAACGTAGATTAAGCAGTCACAACAAAAAAACATCGATAATATAATCCGCAGTAGTCCAAAAACTACTTTACAAATTTCAAATGGTTACACAAACTAATACAAGCATCCTTTTTTATTTTACACGTATACCTTATCATCAATCTAAAACAACAAAGACTTAGATTTACCATATTTAAGTGTCTAACTGATTAACATATTCTAAAGTGTTACATTCAAATTAAAAGTCCCCATTTGAATCACCCTTTACATTTAAACTATACGGTTTCTGTTTATTTTTCCCTTCAAAGAATACATCATTTATATCTATCTACAAATACCAGTTGACATGCCAAATCCTAGGAAACTATTTTAACATAAGGTATTTTAGAAATTAAGAAATGATTATCGGTTAATTTAGCTTTATGCCATACTAACTTCCTCTCTATGTTTTATATCATAAGACTGTTAATGTATTCTAAAACCAAATCTGATGTGATGCTAAATCTTAGCGCCAAAATTTATAAACTAACTTGAAATTACTTTGCAAACTTACATGTAGCTAGAGTTTATTAATGATTTCTAATTAGACACATGTCAATTTGGTTAGAAAATTATTACTATCAATTTATTTGCAGATTTTGGTGAATCGACTTCGTTTACTGTATTTAAAAAGTAACGCCATGCCTTTGGTGTCTATCACTCTTTTTCAATATATTCACCACATTCTCTTCTCATTCTCAGGTTGCACATACCACTACCTATAGAGTCAACTACTTATGGAACAAACCAAAGGCTACCAAGATCAGTTTGACACTACTTAGCTGCAACACGGCTATACCAAGACAACAATCTACAACATATATCAAATAAAGGTACGTTCTAACAAAATTAATATGTCGCCATAAACCTTAGATTCATTAGGTACTGAAAGATTATTAAAAAAAGATGTTCAAAGATACAAAACCATGAACATTACCCAGTCTAAATCAACATACCATAACAAGACTACCCATTTACAACACTGCTTAAACCCAAAATAGATTTCAGAAACACCAAAATAAACCGAATCGGTACACCATGCCCTTCAGCTTCTCTATGAATGACAGAAGCTCCTGTGCTCGCTTATGCTTCTTCATAACATTGACCAACATCGCTGCGGCTTCTGTTAGATCTTTAGTTTGCAGCTTGGTTAATTCTGAAATACTTTCCACACAAGAATCAAATGGGTACAAAAGCTCCAAATCTCCAATAACATAATCCCTCTCAGCCACACGAGCCCTGATTTCTTTCGCCTTCTTCATCAACTCTGCTTCATCCACCATGACAACACTCACCTCTCTTCGAAAACGAACAATCATCATATCCCTGACAAAACTAGATCCTGCAACAGCAGCAAGTTCTTCACAAAAAGGCATAGGTGTTGTCATCCTTTTTTCTGTTTTCTTTTGTATGTTTTTGTTTTTTTCCCCTTTGATTCTAAACTAAAACTGATTTGCTATGTGTGTGTTTTAAAGAGAAGATTTAGTTTAACTTGTAATATAATTACTATAGTCTCATTATACAAACTTGATGAGTGCTTTGATTTGACAGTCACCTTATAGCCACCAAAATCAATGGAGAATAATGATGCATTTTCCTTCCCTAAGAACTAGCATTAAATGAGCAACCTTTCACATACTTGCTGTTGGGTTTTAGGTTCCTTGGATCAAGAATTACTCTAAGTGCTGGAATCACGGATAGGTTTGATATAACCACGGACAGAAGAGTGTAAACACGGATGAAGACAAACCGCGGCTAGTAGAAGAGTGTAACCACGGATAATGATATGTAACCACTGCTACTCTTGTAATAGTCGGTTTAGTTTATTGTATTAGATAAATATGGAAAAGATATTTATCTTGTAGGTTACGTATTGTATAATGTATAGGACTCCTTAGCCTATAAAAGGAGATCCTAGGTTAGGTTAGATATACGCATGTTTTATATATCTAAGGTCGATACACTTCAAGGTTGAAAAACCCTAATACTGTAAGAGTATTCGTATTATCAATAATATTGAGGTGTTGAATGTTTATTGTTCTTCTTCTTAAGATTAAGTGTTAAATTCCGCGTAATACTTAATAAGTTTTTGTTACAAGTCAGTTTCTATATTATATCGTTTGCTCAACTGGGATCAACAAGTGGTATCAGAGCTTGTGATCTAGAAACTGTAACCAAGAAGAAGTCTGTTAAGCTTTATTCAAGTAAGTTAAGATGTCTGATGAAACTCACATGGTGATGCTTAAAGGTAGGTACCCATGCTCAAACACGGTGAGTATCAAATCTGGAGAATGCGAATGAGGCAATACATTCGTATGATTGATTATGCTCTCTGGGATGTCGTTAAAAAGGGTGACACTCTTCCTAAGAAGGGTGAAGATGGCAAAGAGATAGCTATTGTTAGTGAACCTGATAAAGCTAGAAGGAAGATGGGGATCAAAGCTCACAGTATTCTCTCTATGGGAATACCTAATGAGTTTGCCTTGGACTTTGATCAATATGAGTCTGCTAAAGATTTATTGGATGCTCTTGAATTAAGGTTTGCTGGTAATGAAGCTACTAAAAAGTCAAGGATGAATATGCTCAAGCATCAATTTGAAACCTTCACTGCTCTTAGTGGAGAAAAACTGGATGGCACATATAATAGACTTCAAAAACTTATCAGTCAACTGAAGTCAGTGAATTACAAGTTTCTTCAAGAAGATATTAATTTGAAGTTCATTAGGAGTTTATCATCTGAATGGGCTATTCATACAATTGTGTGGAGAAATAAGGAGGATTTTCCTAACATGACTCTAGACAATCTCTTCAACAACTTGAAGGTTTATGAGTATGAGAATAACTTTGCTAACACATCTTCTGCTAATCAAAACATTGCTTTTGTATCCACTAATCACAAAAGCCCACAAGATGTATCCACTGCTGCCTATGGTATAACCACGGCTATTGCAAACAATACCACTCAAGTTAGTGATAATGTCGTGATGGTGCAATCTGTGCTTTTCCGGCCGATTTAACTACCAATGTTATCTGAATCAAGATCCGGATCAAATTGATCCTGATGATCTTGAAGAGATTAATCTTCAATGGCAAATGGCAATGTTGAATCTCCAAGCAAGAAAGTTTCTGAGGAGGACTGGAAGACAGGTTAAGTATGATGGTCAAAGGAGAGCTGGATTCGACAAAAGCAAAATGGAGTGCTTTAACTGCAAGAAGAAAAGGTCACTTTGCTAGGGAATGTCGAGCTCCTAAAAGAATTGAAGGCATTAAGAAGACAATGAAGAGCCGTGCTGCTTCTTCAGCGTTGGTTGCTCAGGATGGGATTGGTGATTATGATTGGAGTGATCAAATTGAAGAAGGTCCAAATGCAGCTTTTCTTGCTAGTGAAGCTTCTAAATAGCATAACTTTGCTCTAATGGCCTATGCTTCATCTTCTGGTTCAGATTCTGAGGTATCTAATGATTCTAAAACATCTACTTGTTCTTTTAAATCATGTTATGATAACTTAGAATCTCAAAAAGCTATCACTGAGAGTATGAGGAAAGAAGTAGAAAGATTGACTCTAGATAACTTAGGTTATAGAGTTGGTCTAGAGGGTGTGGAAGAGAAGCTAAAATTCTGTATTAAATGTGAGTTTGAGTATGTAGAAAAGATCAATATACTAGTTGGTGAAATTGATCTTAAAGATAAAGAGATTAAAATGCTTAAAGATAAACTAGCAGAGGCAGAGAGTTTAAAACAAGAAGCCCTAGATGAAAAAGAAAAACATGTTGTTAGGGATGCCAAAACACAATATGCTTCTGATTTAGTAAATAAGCCAATAGGTCAAAAACTGTTCAAAGATGGTTCTGGTCTTGGATACAATAATATGCCACCACCCTCTTTGATGAAACATGCACCACCTGCTAAAGAACTGTCATTTAGTAGTGAATTCAGTTTTAACAAACCTGTAGAAGAGATAAATAAGACTGAAACACCTAAGATAAGTTCTGATAAGTCATCTGATGCTCCCATAATAGAAGATTGGGAATCAGACTCTGAGGAAGATAGAACTGAATCAACTAAGTCTGAAGAGATAGAGAAAGTTAAGAAAGTTGATTCTCAGCAAGTCAACCTTGTACCTAGATTTGGAGCTAAAGTTACCAAGAAAGTAGTAGAGTACAGGAAAATACCTAGGGAACAGATGAAACAATATAAACCTAGGGGTAATCAAAGAAGCTTAAATGGTCTAATTTCTAACAGATTAGGTGATGAGTTTCAATGTGTCAAGAAAGCTTGTTATAACTGTGGTAGTTTTGAGCACTTACAGAGAAATTGTCATAAAAACAGACCACCAGTTTGGAATCATTGGAGGAGGGTAAATCATCAAAACTTTTCAAAGAAAACAAACCCTCATCCAAACAAAAACATGATTCCAAGAGCAGTGTTGATAAGGAATGGGAATACAAAATCAATAGTCACTGCTGCACCTAAATGGGTTCCAACCACTGCTAAGCAAAATGTAAACACGACTAAGCATAATCAAACCACTGTTAAGCAAAATATCACCACTGATTCAAAAGAAGTTTTAAAAATTCCAAAGGTGATAACTGACACAGTGGTTGGAAATCATTTTTATGCTGTTAAGGCCTCAGCTAGTTGGCAATGGAAGCCTAAGACCAAGGTTTTACCACATGTCAATTGTGCATCAATGGACCTACAGAAATTTGAATATTTTGATGCATGGCATGAGACCCAAGTCAGATTGGCTTGGGTCCACAAAAGGAACTAATATGTTTAATTTCATGTGCGGGCAATCTACAAACTAAAAGATAAAGGTGTTTTTTATAGTGGTTGCCCTGGGCACATGACTTGGGATGGGAGCAACCTGGAAGATTTTGAAGCTTTTGATGAAGGATATGTGGCATTTGGCAATGATCCAAAGGGAGGAAAGATACTTGGCAGACAGGAACAATCAGGAATCGGGAATTTAGACTTTGAAAAAGTCTATCCGTACAGAGGACTTAAGTATAATTTATTCAGTGTTTCTCGAATGTGTGATAAGAAAAACTGGGTACTTTTTGGTGAAACCGAGTGTGTGGTGTTGTCTCCTGAGTTTAAGATGCCTGATGAGAAGTTTATACAGCTAAGGGTACCTAGGAAGGAAAATATATATTGTTTTGATCTTAAAGATGTTCTTCCTAATAGGTCCTTATGTTTGTTTGCTAAAGCATCTGTTGATGAGTCAAAATTATGGCATAGAAGGCTAGGTCATCTCAATTACAAAACAATCAATAAACTGGTAAAAGGAAACTTAGTGAGAGGGTTGCCTTCAAAGGTTTTTGAGTGTAAGGAACTGTGTGGCCTGTCAAAAGGTAAACAACATAGAGCTTCTTGTAAGACCAAACCTAAACACCATCACACAACCACTGTTTATGCTTCATATGGACTTATTTGGACCTACCTTTGTTAGAAGTTTGAACCATAAGAAGTAGCGCCTAGCTATCACTTGATGATTATAGTATATTTTCTTAGGTATACTCTTTGGCTGCTAAGAGTGAGACTAGTGAGATCCTCAAGAGTTTCATTACTAAGATAGAAAATCTAGTAAATCATAAGGTCAATAATCGATGTGATAATGGAACCGAGTTTAAGAATGATGTGATGAATCAGCTGTAGCTAAGGGTATAGAAATCCAGTTTAGTGTTGCAAGAACACCACAACAGAATGGTGTAGCTGAAAGGAAAAATAGGACACTAATTGAGGCTGCTAGGACAATGTTGTCAAAGTCAAAGTTACCAACTACCTTTTGGGTCATTTGTAGGAAGCGCATGTTATGTGCGGCAGTATAAGGTAGTGAAGCCTCATAACAAGACCCCATATGAGTCAGTTACATGATAGGAAGCCAATGATTGCATTCCTCAAACCTTTTGGGTGTCCTGTTACCATCTTGAATACCATAGACTACCTAGGCAAGTTTCAAGAAAAAGCAGATGATGGATACTTTTTAGGCTATTCTACTAATAGCAAAGCCTTTAGAGTATACAATTGGAGGACTAGAATTGTTGAAGAGAACCTACATGTTCAATTCAGTGAAAAGACTCCTAGTGTTGAGACCAAAGGACCAGACAAGCCGTTTAACATTGATATGCTAACCAAATCTATGAATTATGAGCCTATCATTGCAGGAACTTCACTAATGTTTATGCGGTACAAAGAATTTCGAGGTAGAGACACCTTCCAAGGAAGCTGATTCTCCAAAGGAGTTCTATCTGGTTGAAAAGTGGAAAGCTGGTTCTGTTCCTTCCATCATTCACAAGCAAGGTCCCACTGATGATGATTTACTGAATACTGGAGGCAATGTTGATCATCATCAAGATAAGGATGAGTTGTTGAAAGATACCTCAGTGGTGGTAGAAGAAATTGAAAAAGAAAAGCATTCTGCAAGCGCTAAGCCTTTACAAAGCACTCAAGCTACCTACTAAAACCACTGATGAGCCATCTCATACCACTGATAGGTCAAGTGAAACCCCGGATACAAGTACTGGTGATAATACTTTCTTTGGACCAAATGCAAAGCCATTATTTGGTGATGAGGAGTATCCACATGATCCTAGTATGCCTGCTTTGATAGAGATTGATACTCCTACTGATGATGAAGACATGGATGACTTTTCAATCTTTGATTTGACTAACTTGGAAACTGTAATTAATGAAAGTCCAATCACCACTACCAAGATTCACAAGATTCATCCCAAGGAACAAATACTTGGAAACTTGAATACTCTCAGTTCAAGAAGCGCAGGGTTAAGAACACTGAACCTTTCCTGAACATGGGTTCTTTGCAAGATCACTTCACAAAGAAAGCAGTCATAAAGATCTCGCAAAATTGCCTGTTTGCTTGTTTTCTGCTCAAAAGGAGCCCAAGAGTGGAAGAAGCTTTTATCGAAAAGAAGGTGGGTAGAATCAATGCAAGAGGAGCTTTTACAGTTTAAGCTTCAAGAGGTTTGGACATTGGTTGATCTTCCAAATGGAAAAAGGGCAATTGGAACTAAATGGGTGTTGTGAAACAAGAGGATGAAAGAGAAATTGTAAGAAACAAATCAAGGTTTTGCCTCAAGGATACACACGAAGGTTTGGACTATGATGAAGTGTTTGCACGATTTGCAAGGATAGAGGCTATTAGATTTTTTTTGGCTTATGCTTCATTCAAGAATTTTGTTGTGTATCGGATGGTTAAAAGTACATTTTGTATGGCACAATTGATGAGGAGGTTTATGTTTGTCAACCTCACGGTTTTGAAGATCTGATCATCGACAAGGTTCTGGTGAGGAAGGCTATGTATGGATTGCATCAAGCTCCTAAGGCATGGTATGAGTGCCTGTCTACTTATTTGATGGATAATGGGTTTAAAAGAGGGCTGATTGATAAAACTTTGTTCATTAGAAAGCACAAAGATGATATTTTATTGGTTCAGGTTTATGTAGATGACATCATCTTTGGCTCTACTAACAAGGAGCTATGCAGAGATTTTGAGAAACTTATGCATGATAAGTTTAAGATGAGTTCTATGGGAGAACTCACTTTTGGGACTTCTGGGCAACAAAGGATCTGATCTTCATTAGTCAAGAAAAGTATGTAGCAGATGTGTTAAAGAAGTTTGGGTTTCAAGATGTAAAGAGTGCAAGTACACCTATGGAGACTCGAGAAACCTTTGAGGATGATGGAAGTCCCAAAGTTGATTTGAAATTGTATAGATCCATGATTGGATCTTTGATGTATCTTCTTGCATCTAGGCAGATATTATGTTCTATGTATGTGTGCAAGATTTCAAGTCACACCAAATACCTCACACATGAATGCTGTTAAGAGGATCTTTAGATATTTGAAAGGTCATCCTAAATTGGGCCTTTGGTACTCTAAGGATTCCCCTTTTGATTTGGTGGCCTACACATATAGTGACTATGCTGGAGCTAGTTTGGATAGGAAGTCTACTATGGAGGATGTCGGTTCTTGGGAAGCAGATTAATTTCTTGGCAGGTAAAAAGCAAACCATTGTAATTCTACAATTGAAGCTAAATATGTGGTTGCCGCTAGTTGCTGTGGTCAAGTTCTTTGGATTCGAATCAATCTTTGGATTTTGGGTACAATTTTATGCATACTAAGATTTACATTGATAATAACAGACAATTTGCATTATTAAAAATCATGTTTTACATTCTAGAACTAAACATATTGAGATAAGGCATCACTTTATTAGAGATTGTAAGAAAAGGTTGATTCAAATGGTAAAAATCCATCTGATTTCAATGTGGTGATCTTCTCACTAAAGCTTTTGATGTGGGGAGGATTTCAGGTATCTTGTTGTTAGTACAAACATGGAATAATTAATCTCTAAATTCTCAAATTGTTTTGTACCAGTTTGTATAAGTATTGGACTGTTATTATGTAATCTTAGTTTTGTATTTTGTTTCTAACCACGATAGTTTTATTCAACCTTGTACTCATGTTTCCACTAACCATGTTGATAAAAGACAAGTCATTATAGAAGCTAAAGAAATCTTGAAGTTACATTGTTCATTCATTCATCAAAAGCAAATTCGACTTATAGCTTACAATGAAACTTCAAGTACAAATTAAAAGACTACTTCTATACATGATTTCCTATTACTATCCTCAGCTGTTGGATATGCATGATTGCTGGATATGCATTTGTGATATGCATGACCAGTACGACGAAGCAACTAAGGATCAAAATGGGAAGGATGGATTGATGCAAACAAAGATGATGAAGATGAATACAGTAGATGAAGCACAAAGGACATAGTCATATTATACTTGCATCTACTGGTTTCACCAAAAAGCATCATTCCATTTTATTTTTTCCCTTCCCCCACTACGATGTGAAGAAGCACCACAACTTGTCCAGAAGACCAAGAACCACCTCTCTGTCTTTTGGGAGTGGTGGATTTCTTGCTCGTGGTGTTGGTTGGGATTTGGATGATGAAGGTTTGGGGTTTGAAGTTCTCTTCTTAGAGGAGACATCAGAGTCTTCAGACGCATCACTTGGATCCACCACACTATCATCTTCAGATGATGGAAGAAATGGGGATTTTAATGGTCTTGGTTCTTGTGGAGGAAAGTAGAACTGCCATGGGTTACCATCTTCATTTGATGATGAAGATGATGATGAGGATGTTAGATTAACTACTTCTGGTTTATTCCAACTAGGGTTCCACATTGTGATTGCAGTTGATTGGAGACTTTGGAGCAATTAGGGTTTTGATATTGCTTGGTGTGTGCTTTATGTAAGATTTGGGTTCTTTTTATAAGTGGAGTTTAGGGTTATGGAAGTAAATAAGGGGCAGGTTAAATGTGGTTGGGGAGTTAATGAGTTTCTTGGGCGTTGGACTAATATTAGTTCTAGAAGTTGACCATATTGACTTACCTGTTCAAACCACGGATAGGTCTTTTGGAACCACTTCTGGCTCTTACTAACCACTGACAACAATAACCTTATTCTCTGTGTTGGTTTTGTGTTTTTGTCTTGCAGGTATGAAGGATTTATATGCATAAGGAGCTAGTGTGGTAGCAGCTTGTGTTAGTTAAAAAAAGATGTGTGTAATCCTTCATATTTTTGTGATATCTTACTTATTGTGACACAACTTTACTTGCTATATCTCTTGGTCATTTGGAAGAAGTGATCCAATGTATCCGTTGATGGTATGTTTCAACCGCGGATAGCAGTTCTGGAACCGCGGATAGCATGGTACTTAGTTTTGGATATTACAGGGGTTGTTTGGTAACATTGGCAAACCTATATCACTCTCTCCAAATCACGGACGGATCATTTATTTGATTCTTAAACCACTTCCAATTGGCGCTTAACCTTAACCCTAATCACTTTCTTTGCATAATTCACAAAACCCACTTCATACTTATCATTTATCACAATGGCTGAAAAGTATTCCACTTCACATAACCTAGTTGCTATCCTCACCAAGAATGCTCGATCTGAAGGGTTTCATCAAATGATCGATTTCCTAGTTCACTGTCCCATTCACTATGCTTTAACAGTTAAACCCACCATTCTTAAAGCTTACATACATCAATTCTGGAGGAATGCTACACTTGAAGAGGTTGATGGCGTGGAGGTGTTTAGTTCTGCTGTGGATGAGCATGCTATTTCATCTGTCTTGAGAAATCATTAGGGAAGTTTTGAAGTTTGATGATCTTTGATGGTGTTGATAATCTTTAGATGTTGAGATTGTTGTTTTTTAGAGAGATTAGGATATACACAGGGGGTGAAAAGGTACAATTATTTAAGAGTTTGTTTTCACAACAATGGAAGTTTTTGATTCACACCTTGTTGATGTGTATGAGTAACAAGACCACAGGCTTTAATGACTTTCCTTCAAAAATTGCTCTTTGCTATTATTTGTTTATCTAATGGAAGGAAGTTTAATTGGTCTAGGATGATATATGAGGGCTAGTCCAAAACATTAGGAAGAAGGGTAAATACTATTTGTATCCTAGGTTTGTTCAACTGATTGTGGAACATCAAATAGAGGAACATTGAGCATACTAGGGAGTATGAAGTACATCATATGCTTCCTAAGGTTTTTGCTCATATGAGGAATCAGCCACAGAATGTACAAATTAGAGATGTTCCTTTATTTCCTCACATGCTTACTTTGCCTGTTGATCCTGAGTTTGATGAAGGTCTTGTGTCTCAACCTATTGTCCTTTGTATCCACTGCTAGTACATCTCAATCCACTGATAGTCATATCCAAACCACTGTTACACCTATTGTATGGACTAGGAGACAAAAGGGCACTAAGCTTCCTCAGGCTAGTGTTAGTGGTGTTGTTAATGAGGTTGTCACATGGAGTGGAGGTGACATGATTGGAAGGGCTTCCACTACTGATTCATGCTTTGATGCTGGTCAGGATAGTGGAAACATAAATAAGACCCAACCATTGGCAACTTCTAATGTGGAGAGTTCCTCGGAACTTAACACAGGTGGAGGAATCCCTAGCCAACTGGCTGCTACAGGGTGCCTAGATGATCAGGCAAGGTCTGATGCTTTGTTTACTATATCCAAGGATTCACCTCTCGGAGCAGTTAACACAACTCGAAGTGATGAGGATAGATTGGAACATGAAACTGAATTGACGGATTCTGAGTTTGTACATGATGACTTTTCCAATGAACCACCTCTCGGACCAGTTAACACAGGTCGAAGTGGGAGGATATTCTTGAACAATTAAATAAATTGATGGCTAAGTGTGCTAAAATGGAGAATACAATTTTAGGTCTATAGAAGTTGACTGTGTTTCAGGGTAAGGATATTCGGAGATTGAAGCACAGAGTGTTGGTTTTGGAAAAAGTAAGAAGATCTGGGGTTGCTGTTTTGAAAGCTATGAGAAGAAAGAAAAAGACGGTGGACTCCTCTCCAGCTCTGAATGTGGAAGATGTATCCAAACAGGGGAGGAGTGAAGGCATGAATTCAGGGGAGGCTGGTGATATATTTGTTGCTGTACCTATGGATGAAGATGTTGATAGTGGAGATAATGACTTTTTGGTATCTGATAAAGATGGGAATGAGGCAGTTCTTGAAATTTTGAAGAATGTTGTAGAAGATGTAGTGAAGGACACAAACACTGATGATATGTCTGAAACCATGGTTAGTACTCTAGTAACCACTGATGCAGTTTCAGACATCACAATTATACCCACTACTATCATACCCAATTACCCACTGCTATCATAATCACTTCCACTGTTGTCACAACTCTCTCTGTATCACCACTTAAGTCTAAAGAAGTTGAGAAAGAAGCTGCAAGTACCTTGATAAATCTAAGCAAAACCTCATCTATTTCTACACCTATCATTGCACCTGTTCTATCTGTTCAGTCTACTGCAACCAAACCCAGAGTTAAAAGTTTAGTTATTGGTGAACCTTTGAAGAAGAAAGTGATTCAATTTGATATTGGAAAAGGAAAAGGGGTTGCAGTACCAGAGCTGAAGTTTAAAAATAAAACAGAACAAGAAGCTTATGATGCAGAGTATGCTAAAAGTATTGTAGCTGAGGATCAAGCGGCTTTAGTGAAAAGAAAGCAAGATGAAGAGGAAGCTAGTCAGAGATGGTTAGCTACATGGTATGAATCACAAAACTATCTTGAAGCTTCTCAACAAATCAATGATGAATATACTGCACAAGAATGGGATTTGTTGGATGATGAGGAAAAAGCTAGACTTTTGGGTGAATGGGCAAGGAAGGTTGGTAAAAACAGGAAGCAAGTTGTAAGAAAGAAACCTCCTTCAATTGCTCAGATGAGGAATGTATTGATGAAGATTATTAAGAATTCAGGCATACATGTTTCTGATAATCTTAGTAGGTGTTCATTTGAAAGAATTTTTGAGATTTATGAGAGATGTATGAGAATTAATAAAGATGATTTATGTCCAATGAATTCTAAAAAGGAAGAAGAGTGGATTAAAAAGGATGAAGAGTGGATTTAAAGTAAAAGAAAGAGAAAATCTGAGGTTCAGGAGACATCTGATTCTAAAAGATTGAAAGTTGTTGAAGATGAAAATCAAATCATTTCTTATGAGTTTAAGCTTATAATTGGAAGTGAAGGAGTTTGGAAAATTCAAAGACTCAACAATGAAGTTTCTGAGTATAATAAATTTTCACAGATGCTTCAGTATTTTGATAGAGATGATTTGATGAATCTTTGGATACTTTACAAGAATAAGTTTGGTGAAGTACATCCAAATGATTATCATGAGAGGTTGGTTTATCATCATTTGAAGATTCTATTTGAACCTACTCATGATGAACCTGAATGGCAAGGACTCTACAATGGTCAAGTTACTAGATGGTTTTATATCAAACTTGTGGAGTTCATGTTTTAACTATTTCTGGAAAGGTTATTCATATGCTTGTAGAAGGTGATTATCCTCAACTGAATAAGTATCCAGGGAATAATTGCTCAGATCTTGAAGCCTGGTTGTATCAAGATGTTAGTACCTTATGATGGTCAAGCTTACAATTTGTTCTTTGAAGTATGAGAACATTCTTAAGGCTAGTAAGTGTTTGGCTACATCCTCCAATTCAGATGTTTTGAGCTTAAAGAAAACTTGAGAATTCTATTGGAATGTATCAAGTTTAGGGGAGGATTGTTGGGTTTTAAGTTCCTTGGATCAAGAATTACTCTAAGTGCTGGAACCACGGATAGGTTTGATATAACCACGGACAGAAGAGTGTAACCACGGATGAAGACAAACCGCGGCTAGTAGAAGAGTGTAACCACGGATAATGATATGTAACCACTGCTAGTCTTGTAATAGTCGGTTTAGTTTATTGTATTAGATAAATATGGAAAAGATATTTATCTTGTAGGTTATGTATTGTATAATGTATAGGACTCCTTAGCCTATAAATGGAGATCCTAGGTTAGGTTAGATATACGCATGTTTTATAAATCTAAGGTCGATACACTTCAAGGTTGAATAACCCTAATACTGTAAGAGTATTCGTATTATCAATAATATTGAGGTGTTGAATGTTTATTGTTCTTCTTTAAGTGTTAAATTCCGCGTAATACTTAATAAGTTTTTGTTACAAGTCAGTTTCTATATTAGATCGTTTGCTCAACTGGGATCAACACTTGCCTTTTTTTTCACATACACATCAATATAATTCAGTTTGCTGCTATTAAAAAAAAGGAAACCGTGCAAAAAAAATTATTTGTATATATATGAAACCAGGAAAAAAAATGGAAACATGAGAATTGCAGGATTTACCTTACTTTTTTTAATGACATTTATTTATATTCTATACTTACTTGCAATATGTAACTTTTTTTTTTGTGTTCTTGAATTTTGCAGGTTTGATTTTTGGGCATAAGAATACAAGAAGAGGGAACATGGCATAAAATTATTCCAAACGTATATACATTGAAAATAGTTCGATAGGTATATTGTATATTTGTTTTACCCAATGTGTATTGTTGTTAGCATAAATGGAGAAAATGGTTGCACAAACATTGTAAGAACTATTGTACATCGTTAATTCGGATTCATTTTTATGTATCAGTAGAACGTACACATATGTGACCAATCGAGGCAGTGCCAATTGGTTCTAATGAAGTACACCTTGATTATAAAAAAACATGCATACTAATCGATTTGATAATATCTAAATAGAAATGATAAAAAAACGATTATTGCAAACCGATATTATAAAAACAAAAAAGTCAAACCGAACCCGCGGCAACGCGCAGGCTACCCCGCTCGTTATGACCAAATTGAGTTTTAATCTGACTTTTCACTACTACAAAGAGGAGGCTAATACAACGAAAATTTGTAAAGTAGATTTATGTTGCAAATTTTGCAACCATAATATAACGAATTGCCAACTGAATAGTAACGACAAAGAAAATGGTTGCAAATCCACTGCAAAATATAAAGTTTTTTTTTTTTTTTTTTTTAATTGGTTGCAAGTTCATTTCAATTTATAAAAATTTGCAACGGAAAATAAACAAAAGACAAATTAAAGCTAAAAGAAGTTATAATTAATTTTTCATTGCAATTCAGTTGCAAATTTTCATAATTTGCAACGGAATAGTAACCGAAGACAAAATTAAATCTAAAAAATTATCATTTGTTTTCTGTTATAATTCGGTAGCAAATTTTTCGAATTTTGCAACGAATCGGTATTTCATATCAATTAAGGGTATAATCGGTTTTTCATAAGGTAAAAGCCATAAAATAGCAACGTACTTTCTAAAATGTACCGACTTGAAACACTTACTTTTTTATTAACATATACATCCACGTACTTTCAAATTTTGTTCCGACTTCACCCATATGACCGATTTATATTAATATAATATCATATTAAATAATATTATTTTATTACAATATGGGTAAAGTCGGAACAAAATTTGAAAGTACGTGGGTGTATATGTTAATAAAAAAGTAAGTGTTTCAAGTCGATAAATTTTAGAAAGTACGTTGTTATTTTTTATAGCTTTTACCGGTTTTTCATATCAAAGTTTTCATTTGTATTGCTTTGATAAATTAGAGGTTAGTTCCTTACTTATATATTATAGTTTTCGGGTTTAAATTTGGTCAAAATTGATGAAAACGAAAACAAATCAATAGTTGAACGGCTTGAAAGTTCATTTTAATAAATGAGTAGTTTATATGATAAAAGTTGAAAACTTAAGTAGCCTTGATGTACATTATTTCGAAAAAATTCAATAATCTTTTGTGCGGATCCGCCGTTATCTAGTGCTATGAATAAAATACTTCATCTAGTGCTATGAATAAAATACTTTCATAAACATCTAGTTAATCGTAAATTGGTGACTTGAACGAATTACCCTTCTATACTTGGACAATTGGACGCATTACCCTTCTATCTTGACTCCACAACATGCAAAATGATGGGATGGGACAGTGCCCACTGGATAGCTGTGTGCACAAGGCTCAATGACATCTTAACATATCAAATCAAACCTCTATGGCTACCTTCGTAATTTCCCTAGTTAACTAAACCCATCATTGGAGTTACATGCAATAACACAAACTACTACTAATAATATAAAAGAAAAGAAAAGAAAAAAAATAAACCTGCATCAATGGCTACCCCAAAAATGAGTCTCAAGCTTCTTGTTGACAAAAGAGGCCAAAGGGTTCTATTTGCTGAAGCACCAAAAGAGTTTGTGGATTTTATTTTCCACATGTTTTCTTTACCTCTAGGTACCCTCATTGAGTTCATTGGATCAAAAGAAATGGTGGGTTGTTTAGGTAAACTCAAAGATAGCATTGAAAGCTTTCATGGAACTTACCTTCAACCTGGTGTCAAAAAATCTTTAATCCAAAAACACCTTTTAATGGAAACACATTTCTGTTGTCGTACAATAATGCTTCTTCTACTGATCAAGCAAGTTCATTTAAAGCTATTTATAGGTGTTCCAATGCTTCCACAAGTTGCAGGTATCGTGCGCCCTCAGTTCCCAAATTATTGTCATCAGACGAAATACACGGTTTAGAAATAATAAAACATAACTAAGACTACTTTCTCTCTTTTACGGAGTACTTCATAACGACAATTTTATCCCTAACTAATTAATTAATTTTTTTTAAAGTGTGTAATAATAATTTTAAAGTATTGTAATATGATAATCCCACTCAAGCTTTCATATCTATATTTAATAGTGGAAATTGTGACAAACCGAAAAAGAAAAAGAAGCGTGATGTATTATTTTGGGACGAAGAGAGTAGCCCATGTTGTTGCTCAAACGCGACCTTTGGATCCGAAGTGAAACGTTTTATGGATATTTAAATAATAGTATGTCCGGATTCGAACTCGAGACTTCGGGATTGCACACATTACGTATGAGAATTGATGTACATAATTAATATAAATAAAACGTTATTATTATTAATTATTAGTCACGAAATAAGCATAACGATAGTTAAATAATTAACGAGGTTTGGTTAACGGTCGTTAAATATTAACTACAAGGACTAAGAATGAAATTAGAAGTCGGGAAGGTTCTAGAATCCCTCTTGGGAACCTTGGCCGATCGGTTTGGGGTTTACAAACCCTAACCCACACAAACTTGGTCACCAAGTTAAGTTAACTATAAATACAATCCCTTGTATTCATTCACAACTTAATCTTGGATCACCAATAACCTAATTTCTCCTCTCCTCTCTCCCTCTTTGTGTGGCCGGTCGAAACACCCAACCCCAAGGGTTTTTCGATTTTGTCTAACTCAAAGAAACAAGTGTTTGGTTTATTTGTGATTCAAGGAACTAGCTTTTCCACATCAAATCGCTATTAGTACGTGTGTACAAGAACAAAGGACAAGCACGCTTGAGCTTGTGTAATCTTGGTGGTCGACTTGTGTTTGGGTCGAATTGATAAACCCTAATTATTAGGGTTTTTGGTTTTGTTCTTGTTTAATCAACGTTTGATTCTTGAATTGCTAAAAGGTACGCACTTTCTTGTTTGGTTAATTATTTACATATATTATTCCTATTGTCTTCCGCTGCATGCTTTGATGATGTTATTTGTTTTATATATAATTGTTATGAGTATAAAATTCCAACAGTAGCATCACGAGCCGTTAATATGATGTAATTAATTACCGAAACACATAAAAATTGGATCTTTATGATTATATGCATGCTTTTTATGGTTTCTAGGGTTTTGAATTCGAAACCCTAATTTTTTTTATGTATGGGTCGATTACCCTTATATTTATTTAAATTAGGTTTTAATTTTGTAAAACTTGTAGAAACCCTAGGATTGCATGCTTATTTTATGTGGTTAATTAATGAATAATAGTTATGTGTCATGTAATATGCGTATCTTGGGTGATAATTGTTATGCGGAATCCATGGTGGAACATGCATGTTTTGCCATGGAGTATTGTTTATTGTCTATTGATTAATTGTTAAGTGATACACACATGTTTTATTTATTTAATAATTATTGAATTGGGGAAGACCTCAATTATAACTAATAAAATTTGTTATGTGCTAATTGGTATACTATTAACTTCGGCTTACGCAATCGACTTGTCGATGTATGTGGCTCATCTACCTTGCGAGATGAAAGTCCTAGTTAATGTATGCATTTATTTACGCCTAGAATTGTTATTAGAGTTTATTGAAATAATTATGCATGTGGCTAATTGTTTTTACATATGTTAAAGTGTTAAGTTATATGTTTATATTATTTGAGTGTGTTTATTTTTTATTAAAATGTTTTTTTGTTTATATATTGTTTTGACATGTTAGTAAGCAAAAAGGGTTTTTTGGAATAGAAAATTAAATGGACTAAATAATGGCGAAATTGATTTGTTATCTAAGAATTATTCTTGAACTTTTAATCGATTGATGCGACTGTACTAAATGGTTAGAACGGCTCACCCACTAGAACAAACTATAAAGGGGTATTTAAGAAGTGAGCACAGTCTCACTGAATGGATGTCTAAGGTTATGCCTTTGCGCTTACATGGTCCTCTGCCCCCTGTGCGTTCGATTGGAGCTACCTAGTATAACCATTCTATGTACAAAGCATCTTAGTGCAAAGTTGTAAGTTTCTCAACGCATCGATTAAAACTTTGTAGAATTCAATCTTAGCAATTAAAATCTTGAAGTAAGTTTTTCGAAAATATTATGTTATAAAGTTGTATGCATGCTTCTTTATACATAAGTTTTGATTACACATCAAAAATTGTACCCTTTAAATTTAAGTTTATGCCATCTAATGATATGAAACACTTGAAATTGTAATTTAGTTATGTGAGACCTCGATCTAGATTACAATAACAAGGTGAATTATTTTGTTGTGTGAGACCTCAGCTTTATGATTTGCAGTTTCTAAATTAGACAACTTAATTAAGTTAGTTAGTGAGACCTATAACTTAAGGCATAAGATGGGATAAAACATGCTTACGTTTTGCATTAATTGTTTTGGCAAAATTGTAAATCCCATAACTTTTGGAATTGAAAATTTGTTTGTCAATTATCGTTTTTCAACGATTACCTATTCTATACTTTCACCACTAGAGATCAAGCTGATGTGGTGGAACTATGATAATGAGGATCCAATATTCAAGGAAAATACTATGGTTAATATGAATATTGACCAAAGGGTATTTTATTTTCTTGAATGTTTACTTATCGAAAGTACTAACTTTTGAACTTTTATTTCTGTAGAAATGGCTCAAGCTGAATCTCCTGCACTAGCCTCGTCGTTCAAATCTATGTTTGATCGAGAGAAATTGACTGTAGCGCGAATTTCAATGATTGGTATCGGCAACTCAGAATTGTCTTGAGGGTTGCCAAAAGACTCAATTATTTGACTACGCCTTGTCCTCTGAACTGCAGTGATGCTACTGCTGAAGCACGAGTACTGCATTGCAATCTGAGTATGACAAGTATAATGAGGTCGCTGCATTATGCTGGGAGTATGAACTCAAGCTTGCAAAAGAAATTTGAGAATTACTTCCCTAATCTCATCTTGGAAGAATTGCAAAGGTTGTTTGAAAAGCTGTGTGTAGAGTGTATGACTTGATTGATGCTCTTCATAGTTGCAAGCAAGGAGAAGGGAAACTGTAGCGCCCACTGCACGGAAATGATGAGTTACATGGACCCGGTTAGGGCGTTTGAACTATGTCTACCCTAATGACATACAAATTGGCATGATCAACAGATCCCTTAACAAGGAATTTGATGGTTTAGATGCGCAATTATAATATGCATTGCACGGGGAAGACAGTCGGTGAGGTACATGCAATGCTCATTGATTACGAAAAAGGTTTGCCCAAGAAGGCCTCTACACTGCGGTTTTGACCATCCAAAAGGGTAGAATTTCTAAGCCTAATAAGCCGCTAGCGAACAAGAAAGGGAAAGGTAAGGGTAAAGTTGATAAGGAAAACAAGTTATGACTTATCAACAAGAACCCAAGAAGTACCCTCCCAAAAGAGTGAGAATCCGAAGAGGGATCGGGCTTGTCATCACTGCACGAGGTTGGACCTGGAAGAGGAATTGTCCGTTGTACCTTGATGAGTTGCGCAATAAGAGGTATAAAAATACTGGCACTGTGGCCAGTACTTCGGGTACTCTTTTGATGATAGAATTATTTGCTTTTCCTCATAAAATAAATTCCTGGGTATATGATACTTGATGTGGTATTCACATATGTAATACACTGCAGGGACTTAGAGGAGCAAGGAAGCTTGCCTACGGACAACAATACCTGCACGTGGGTAATTGAGCACATGCAGTCGTTGAAGCTATAGGCACGTTTGATTTAGTTATACCTTCGGGTTTAGTACTGTCATTAAACGATTGTCATTACGCACCTTCCATTGTTAGGGGTGTCGTTTCTGTTTCCTTGTTAAAAGATATTGATTTCGTTCATACATTTACTGATTACGGAATTTCTGTTTCTTTAAATGATGTTTTTTACTTTAATGTTATTCCAGTAAATGGTGTGTTTGAAATTGATTTGCATGATAATGTTGTTGATAAAAATAATTCTGTCTTTAGCATCAATAATAAAAGAATCAAAGGTGATTTGGATTCTTCATTTCTTTGGCATTGTAGACTTGCTCATATAGGCAAGAAACGCATGCAACAGTTGCAACACGATGGGCTTTTGCAAGACATCAATGATGAATCATTTGATAAATGCGAATCTTGCATATCGGGAAGATGACCAAGTAACCTTTTACAAATAGTTTAGAAAGGGCTTCTGATCTTCTTGGTGTGATACATCTGGCGTATGTGGACCACTAAGACATGTGTCAAGAAAGGGTGCTAGCTACTTCTTAACCTTCGATGATTTCAGGTCGTTATGATTATGTTTATTTACTTAAACATAAACATGAAGTCTTTGAAACATTTAAGGTTTTAAGAGTGAAGTAGAACTGCAACTAGGAAAGAAGATTAAAGCTCTTCGATCGGATAGAGGTGGTGAATATTTAAGCCAAGAGTTTAAAGATTATCTAGCTGAGTGTGGTATTGTCCAACAACTCACATCTCCATATACTCCACAACAAAATGGTGTATCTGAGAGAAGGAATCGTACATTGCTAGACATGGTGCGATCGATGTTTAATCTTACAACTCTTCCCTTATCCTTTTGGGATTATGCTTTGGAAACTGCTGTTCGCATATTGAATATGGTTCCAACTAAGAAGGTTGATAAGACTCCTTATGAAGTGTGGTATGGTAAACCTCCCAACTTGTCTTACTTAAAGGTCTGGGGTTGTGAGGCGTTTGTTAAACGTGACTCTGCTGATAAGCTGCAACAAAGATCTGTTAAGTGTGTCTTCGTAGGATACCCAAAGGAAACTATGGGTTACTACTTCTACTTTCCTCCTGAAAACAAAGTAATTGTTGCTAGGTATGGAGACTTTCTTGAAAAGGATCTCATATCTCATGAATTCAGTGGGAGAGTTTATGATCTGGAAGATGATCAAGAAGACACAACACCTTCTAAAAACACTAGCCAACCTCAAGTAGAACCTGAAAGTCTGGGCGTTCCACCTGAGATTGAAGTGGTTCCCATTCGTAGATCTGCAAGGACTACGCGTGCACTGGCGTCTATGTCTCAAAGTAGAAGCTGAGGAAAATATGTTAGGGGATCTTGGTGAACCTGCTAACTATAAAGCTGCCATGATGAGTCCGGAAAAGGAAAAATGGCGAGTTGCAATGAATGGGGAAATGCAATCCATGAAAGATAACGAAGTCTGGATAGAGGTTGACTTACCTCCAAATGCTAAGGTAGTTGGAAGTAAGTGGCTCTTTAAGATAAAGACTGACATGGATGGCAATGCACACACCTATAAAGCTCGTCTTGTAACTCAAGGTTATACTCAAACCTATGGGGTAGACTACGAGGAGACATTTTCTCCTGTAGCAGACATTAGAGCTATTAGGATTCTTATAGCCATAGCTGCGTACTATGACTATGAGATATGGCAAATGGATGTCAAAACTGCCTTCTTAAACGGTCGCCTAGATGAGGACATCTATATGGCGCAGCCTGAAGGGTTTGTGAATCCAAAGTTTCCGAAGCGTGTATGCAAACTTCAAAGATCCATTTATGGGTTGAAGCAAGCATCAAGGCAATGGAACAAGAAGTTTGATGAAGAAATCAAGAAATTTGGTTTCACTCAAAATCTTGATGAGCCATGTGTGTATCACAAAGCTAGTGGGAGTAATGTTATTTTCCTTGTCTTATATGTTGATGACATATTGATCATGGGAAAAGACATTCCAAGTATGCAAGATGTAAAGTCTTATCTTGGAGAGTGCTTTTCTATGAAGGACTTAGGGGAAGCAGCATTTATTCTGGGAATCAAGATCTACCGAGATAGATCAAGGCGGTTAATTGGACTAAGCCAAAGTGCTTACATTGATAAAATATTGAAGAGATTCAGTATGCAAAATTCCAAGAAGGGATATTTGCCGATGCAAGTCGAACATGGTTTAAGTAATAAACTATGCGCGTCAACACCTGCTGAGGTGGATTACATGAAGAAAGTTCCTTATGCTTCAGTTGTAGGATCTATCATGTATGATGTGAGATGTACAAGGCCTGATGTGGCGTTTGCACAGAACATTACCAGTCGGTATCAACAGAACCCAGGTGTGAAACACTGGCAAGCTGTTAAAACATTCTTAAGTATCTAAGGGCTACTAAAGAAATGTTTCTAGTGTATGGAGGAAATCCAGATGCAGAACTTGATGTTACAGGTTTTTGCGATCGTCATTCCAAACTGATAAAGATGATACGAAGTCTCAGACGGGTTATGTCTTTGTCATTAATGGAGGAGCAGTTGACTGGAAGAGCAAGAAGCAAACAACGGTTCGCGATGTCTATTACGAAGCTGAGTACATAGCGCCGAAGGCTGCGATGGAAGCTTTTTGGATTAGGAAATTCATTTCGGGACTCGGAGTAATGCCCTCAATCGAATTACCTTTAAATGTGTATTGTGACAACTCTGCTGCAATAACATTTGCCAATGAGCCTGGAGTCATGAAGGGCGCCAGACATTTTCCTCGTCGATATCACTATGTTCGAGAACAAGTCGACATAGGTGAAATCAATCTACTCAAAGTTCATACAGATGAAAATCTAGCTGATCCCTTTACGAAATCTTTGCCAAAAGATAAACTTACTGACCATGCTGATGGGATAGGACTTCGTTTAGCTAGTAGTTTCATGCAGATCTGTGATTAGTATTTGGATAAAGGATGTTATGAACAAATATTACTTTAATGAAATAAAATAGTTGTTTATGTTTATTTTCATTTTCTTAATATTATATCCTATATTTGCATGTTTAATCCGTGAGTAACTTATGTTATTCTAAATAGTCCGTTGTCGATCGATGATGTGGGAATATCATTGAATTAAGACAAATCTGAGTTTTGGTAGAATATACTTTTAAAGTATATTGATGCGTGGGACATACCAGATTCACATGATATTCAATGAATTGAATATAGGACTCATCCCAACTTTACATGATGATACTTTTGGATTTTTGTCATTAAGTATATCATGAAGTGTTTATCCTCAGACTTGAGATACCAGATAACTGATATGAATGTAGTGCATTTGTGTAAGATAGTCTAACGCTATCCGTAACTGGTAGTTATAAGGGCTATTTTCGGAAGTGTTGCAAAATTCATGAGTTATGTTTGTAGTCAAGAGAATTTGTTCCTTTGAATTTGTTTCAAAGCATAATACTATATTTGGGCCCCTCGTAGGGTTGACAAGATGTTTGTATGGCCATACCCAAGATCTATCTGGAATACGTTCAGATGATTTGGTAATCTTGTTCAATCATATACAACGAGAAACAGAATGTTAACTTATGAAATGACTTGATCCATATTCATAGTTAATGTAGTATTAGTAACAAAAGGATAAGTAAAAATGATGAATCATTAAATGGTTTTTTCCAGGAGACCATACTCGATTCGATCTGGGGGCGTTGGCGTGTGAAAGCTAGACTAACCAATGTCATTACTATATTTAGTAATATCCAAGTGGGAGCTGAAAGGTTTTATGGATATTTAAATAATAGTATGTTCGGATTCGAACTCGAGACTTCGGGATTGCACACATTACGTATGAGAATTGATGTACATAATTAATATAAATAAAACGTTATTATTATTAATTATTAGTCACGAAATAAACATAACGATAGTTAAATAATTAACGAGGTTTGGTTAACGGTCGTTAAATATTAACTACAAGGACTAAGAATGAAATTAGAAGTCGGGAAGGTTCTAGAATCCCTCTTGGGAACCTTGGCCGATCGGTTTGGGGTTTACAAACCCTAACCCACACAAACTTGGTCACCAAGTTAAATTAACTATAAATACAATCCCTTGTATTCATTCACAACTTAATCTTGGATCACCAATAACCTAATTTCTCTTCTCCTCTCTCCCTCTTTGTGTGGCCGGTCGAAACACCCAACCCCAAGGGTTTTTCGATTTTGTCTACCTCAAAGAAACAAGTGTTTGGTTTATTTGTGATTCAAGGAACTAGCTTTTCCACATCAAATCGCTATTAGTACGTGTGTACAAGAACGAAGGACAAGCACGCTTGAGCTTGTGTAATCTTGGTGGTCGACTTGTGTTTGGGTCGAATTGATAAACCCTAATTATTAGGGTTTTTGGTTTTGTTCTTGTTTAATCAACGTTTGATTCTTGAATTGCTAAAAGGTACGCACTTTCTTGTTTGGTTAATTATTTACATATATTATTCCTATTGTCTTCCGCTGCATGCTTTGATGATGTTATTTGTTTTATATATAATTGTTATGAGTATAAAATTCATGTCCAGGCTGTAGTGGTTCAATGAATCACACGGATACATCCCAAGGACGTACAGGTAGTGTTACTTGATGTATAAATTTAGGCTTTTTTTTTTTTTTTTTTCATTGCATGCTACAACCATTTAATTTTTAAAAGCAATAAATATGATATAGAGTAAAAAGATCGTCTGTATAAAAAAAAAGTACATCAATGCGGCAATGATAATGATTTCATCGGAAAAAGTATGTTCCATGGCATAAACGTTATAGTTATTAGTTAAATCTATATTTATTGACTTCAGTATATTTTTGCATGGAATGAGTACTTAGGTGGAGGCTGTAGCGATGGAGAAGATTAACAAGGGTGGTGGCTATGTTAAAGAAGTTGTTACATATATGGTGATGGATGATCTGGTTGTGAAGCCTATGTCTACCATCTCGAGCATCACTCTCATCAACAAGTTTGGAGTTTAGGATCTGTCTCAACTTGAGGCGAAGATGGTTACTTTTGGAAAAGACGAGGTATACACCAATATATTGCATTCATGTATATCAATATATAATTGTAAAAGATAAATAAGGTTTTTGGTTTTTCATCTCACAAATTTTCATAAAAAAAACTGAAAGGGTTATTTCAACTAAACACACCTACCAACACTACAGATCCGTGCTTAAGCTCATGCCCCACGTTTATAAATCTGCTAATGGGGTGCTTTGATAAGTTTATTTTATTAGCCGGAATGTGGCTTTCTAAAATTTGAAAGCTCCTGATAAGCTTGTTTTCCGGCTTACGAGTTAATGGCTTATTTAAGTTAGTAAGTTGATACTGATATGTTTATGAGTAAGCGCATCAGTTTTCAATTTCTCAGTAAGCCAACTAGCCATAAATTAGAAAATCCAAAATCCCCTGAATACATGTAATACAGAGTAATGTAATTCTTTCTTACATTTCTAATAAATATAGTTTTTTGATTGATTTAGCTTAACAAATAGGGTTGTGTACTAATTATTAATCTCATGGCAAAATGTTAATAGGGGTTGAAGCTCTTGAAGGCATCCTTGATGACCGATAAAGTGCTGGCAACTATCTTTATGCACTAGAAGTTGGATCATATATATGGACCGTGTTGTCATATATATGGATATCTAGTTGATCAAAATATGTATCTTTTGGTATGGTGGTATGTTGTTCTCCTTTATGACTTGATCTTTTGTGCTTTAAGAAGAAGGTAAAAACACTGTATTTTGGGCAAGTCCACTAATGTTAACATGTTATGTATTATGTATGTATTTTGTGTATGTTTTCATTGATGCATCTTTGTTGCGGTTACATGGTTTGCGAAACGGTGTTGCTTTGTTTTTCCATGTGGCACCTTAAAACTAAGAATGAATTGAATCACTTTTCATGATAATGTTTAATTATTAGGGGTCGAAACATGTCGTGTCTTCACACATACATATAATATACATGATACGAGTAATCCGTAAACTTTGTAACAGTTGGCCCAAACGAGATGGATGTAGTTGTGTATTGTGATCTCAAAAGACAGATAGACTTGCATTTGAAGTTTGGTTCTATAAATTTCATGTGAATAAATACTCCACTCAAACAAAATTTATTATTTCAATTTGTTTAATTGCAAAATTAAGTAGCGTTCAATTCTTATAAAGTAACTCCAAGGCTCCAAAAACTCTAGAGCTGCACGCCATTACCATTTATCCCCTATATAATTAAATCATCACATACACCTAAAAAATTATAATCCGTCAATGGCTACACCAAAAATGACTTTGAAGCTTCTGGTCGATAAGAAAGGAGAAAGAGTGTTATTTGCAGAAACCACAAAAGAATTTGTGGATTTCCTTTTCCACATCTTTTCCTTACCTCTTGGTACGCTCATTGAGTTTTTGGGATCGAAACAAATGGTGGGTTGCTTAGGTAAACTCAAAGATAGCATCCAGAGCTTGAATAGAACATACCTTCAACCTGGTATACATAGAGATGATATCTTCAATCCAAAAACATGTTTCAATAGAAACACGTTTCTGTTGTCATACGATGCTTCTTCTAATGGTGAATCTGGAACGTCTAACACAATTTACAGGTGTTCAAATGCATCATTGAATTGCATCTATTGTAGTCGCAAAACTTGCAGGTCAAATGCTACAGTGTATAAGGGTGCAATATGTCCTGATTGCAGTGGTTCAATGAATGTTAAGATGAATCCGATTTTGCCTCAGAAGGAGGTGAAGAAGAAAAAAAGAAACGTGACGGGAGGATATGTAAAAGAAGTCGTTCCTTACATGGTGATGGATGATCTTGTGGTGAAGCCCATGTCCACCATTTCAAGCATCATTCTCATCACTAAGTTTGGTGTCAAGGATCTTAATCAACTCGAGGAGAAGACGGTTTATTTTGGCAAAGACGAGGTATTATTACCATATGTATGTATATACTTGTTTCGATGTTAAAAAAGTATTTGTTAATAATTATCCATGAAACCTTCGTTCCCATGTGCCGGTATTTACCTTGATTACATATATCTACTTAAAACAATTTTAGCTAAGCGTCCGTGTTTATTTTATGACACACTTTTTCGATTTGAAATGTTTTTTTGATGTTTTAGGGCTTAAAACTATTGAAGAGTGCTCTGAAATCTAATACCGTGCTGACAAAGGTCTTTCTTAGCAAAGTTGGCAAAGGTAATACGAGCTACAAGAGGTCCAAATGCCACTGAGTAAATGAAAGCATGTTTACCCTCATTTGTCTTTAGTATGATTTGAGTTCTAGTGGGTACATCTCAACACTTCAGCTTGTAACCGTTTTGAATATGATGGGTTTTGTGATATGTGTTGAACCACTCATAATAAACCGGGAGCTTTACGGCTAAACATGCATTATTTGATTAGACGAACAAAATCGATAACAAATGTTCACAAAGTATTAATCTCGTATAATAGATGTTCAAAATATGTTTACAAAGTATTTATCACATACAACAGGATGTTAAAAAAATGTTTGCAAAGTAGTATAAGAAAAAAGACCAAAAGTCATAAGAAAACAAAATTGATATACAAACGTGTACAAAGCATGAAGATAGCCGTCTTCAATGATGGAGCTATAATTGAGCATTTAAAAGACGTAGAAAACCATTTACGTACTCGATATACAAAGAGAACATTCACGTACTCGATATACGTCATACATTTAAGTTAACAAAAATAAAGCATAAACTCATAGAAAATGAGCTAAAATGAAAACTATTACAGTAACTTATTGTAAAAAACTCCGTTAGAAGAAAACTCTTGGATCTTCACGTGCGTTTAATTATTGTTTCGTCAATGAGTTTTTTTATAAGGATTTCATAAATTTGATTATGTTATTCACGGAATAGTTAATAATCCCGAGTACATACATTCGTAACGGGATAACGCCGTTAACTGGCGAATAACGACGTTAACGGGCGTTAAACCGTTGGACCCATCGCATTATTTCGGCGTTAGTCCCTCCATGTTACGTAGGCAACGGCTATTAAAGGCTAAAAAAAATAAAAATAAATTGGGATGTTATTGTTTGTGGGTGTATTTTTTAGGATGTTAAGGTGAAATTTTAAAGTTTAACTTGGGATGTTATTGATGTGGGTGTTTTTTGGGGATGTTAAGGTGAAATGTTAAAGCTGATGTGACGCTGACGTGGCTGGTGTTATTTTAACCTTGTCACATTATATTGTTTTGTAACTATGACTAAGGAACATTATGATAACAATTATACTACTTAAAAATTTGAAGGTAAATCGCACAAAAGTTTATTACACTTAAGGCCAATTCGAATTTAAGGTACTCAACATTTTTTTTACATTTTTTTATTGTTTTAAGATATCCAAGTTTTTTTTTTTTTTTTTCCTAATGTTAGGTTTTCGACTTTTTGAAAAATGATATCATTTTATCTGATAAATTGGTAATAAAATGTAAAAACAATTATTTCTTTATTGTCGTCACAATTCCAATGTTCTTTTTTTCACGTTAATCCTCTAGAGAACGCGTGAAAAGATCAAAGATCCTCGTAGCAAGGGTAATGCTCACATAGACTAAAAAAGTGTATGTGTATATGATTGTGTAAAATGATGAAGATGACTCTTCATTCTTATGAACAAGCATATCTAGTCACCATGGAGGCATTATTGCTTTGGATAGAACCTTAAATGGTGATATGATGGTTTAGATTGCACCGATCGTGGTCATCCATTATGAAAACATTATCATCGCACATTTGGTGTACCACAATAAGGAAGAAATCCTTGTGATGTACTTTGTAGTGCACGCTCTTTGTTTGTTGAGTTCATGTGTATTGCGGTCATAATTATAAATGTCTTAAGAAATCCTAGATGCCTTCATTGTATATGGATGAGCTTCACTGGTTTATTTATATCGTGTTACGGTATAAAGCTTTCATAAGTAGAACTGAGTTAGTATTTTTCATAACTGGTTGTGATATATTTACTTGGTTGTAACGGTTTAGTAGGTGTATTCAATCCTATTTGCGTAAAAATAAAGGTTTAACTTGAGATAAAACCTTAAATGGTGATCTGATGGTTTAGATTGCACGATCGTGGTCATCCATTATGAAAACACTATCATCGCATATTTGGTCTACCACAATAATGCCTCCATGGAGTAAAGCCTGCAACGAGAAGAGCCCACATAACTCTTAAGCGTTGGGCTATTTTACAACCTTGGGTTTATATTGATATGTAACATCTCATATGAGTTACAACTAATTGTTTTTTAGTTTTTCTTTAAATAAAATATCTTAACAAAATATTTCCCACCCACCCAATTTTTATTTCCTCTAGTTCTGATAGTGTGAAGGTCAAATATCCATAATCAATTGCGTGCACGGGTGATCAGCCAATGATCGACTTATATGCAGACGAGTATTTTCTTTTCTACCAATAAATTTATGTTTACGTTTAGGAAATAAAAAATGCTACTAATATGTGGGTCTCGTAGCTTTGACTTGTTCAGTTTTCTTATTTGAATAAACAAATTTAGTATTTAAAACATATCAGGCATCTTTGACTTTTTGTCTACCTTTTTAGCCTGCTATAACCCAAACCCATTACCCGACTTAAACCCTTTTTTGTGATTAGATAACCTTGTTTGCCTTCTTTTTAATCAAATGATTAATATCTTAATTATTAATGATGGTTCCTGTTACAAGAGAAATATCATGTTGAATGAGTTAGAGTCATGGGGAGGACGTTGAGTTACACCCCTATAACCAAGAAACGTGGAATAAAGTCACTTGTGTTGAGGAGAATATTATCCACTCTCAGCACCGTTACGTTGTAACCACCGAATGCGGTAAGTTTATCATTTCTATGCTCAGATAAGGTGTACGTGAATTGGAAGTAAAGTTAATTACTTTTGTGGATAAAAAGTACTTTATTTGTTGAAATGGGTTGAAAAAGATTGTCGTGGCCGTTATCATTTTTGAATAGTTTGTGTAGGGTATTTATGTAAAACCCTAAAAATCGTAAATTTGTTTAAAGACCATTATGCCCTCAAGTTAATATTGGTGAAATACATAAAACACGTTAATCTTGTTAAATACGCTAAACACTTAACTTATTAATAAATTATGCAAGATATCAAGGACCAACTTATACTTATGTCCACAAAATGAATGTAACTCATTTTAAGTCATATAAACTAGTTACGTGTACAAATATTACGAGAGCAATTAAAATAAATTATAGACTACTGTATTTGTATATTTAGTAAATTGATTTGGTCATAATAATTTCCCCATGATTGGCCACTCTGGACGCCTCTCTCCCCCAAAAATCTCGTCCATATTTATCTCCCATATATCCCTTCTCTTTTTTTTACGCTTCATAATATTGAAAACCCATGAAACCCTAATAACAAAAGATGACGGCTCATTTGTCTTCTCCACTTCTGTCGACACAAATGAGAAGGAGGAAACATGAAGGTTCCAAGGTAGCTTCGTATCATCGTGAGGCTGCTGTGATCGTGAGTTAAGTGGTTCAAAAGATTGGCTTGGGTCGTGGGTTTGGCTAGGACGAAAAGGAGACCTTGGGGTTGTTTTGTCGTAGGTAATGGCTAGGCCAAAGGAGGTGTTGGCTCGTCTTGTTTTGGTCATTGTTTCTTTCTCTCATATACGCTGCAAGGTAACACATAAAATCATCGTCTTGTCTCGTTTTCCTTCTTATATTCCTTAAATCTGGTCGTGGGTATCACTCATTTTGAATGCATATATTGAATTATACAAGCACATAAAATGATAACTAGATGAAGCGCCTAAAATCGTAATCATGACATATGAAATATTGAATGAGTAAAGCCATGTATTCGACCCTTTAAACCTCGTAAATTGAATCTGTCTGAACCTCTATTAATTCGACCCGTGTGCATGTCCTGTGTTAATCGAATTGACAAGAAATAAAGAAAAGAAAGGTAACATGAAATTATATAGGTGTGTTCACTAAATGTCGAGTTAAAGATCTTGCATGTCGAAGATATACTGATATACATATACTATTTCAAATCAGAAGAAGATGTTGGTTTTGTGGGATGTGTGGGGTACGTGTGAATGTATGCATGGTTTGGGATTGATGCATGCATTTGTGATTTGAAATATTGCACATGAAACCTACATATTAAACTAAGTAGAATATCAATGGAGCAAAATTTTAGATATTCACATGCGAGGGTTGTACGATGGTCAAGTTTTGGGTTGTGTTTACACGTATGGGTAGTGCATGGTCTCAAGGGGGTATGTTTGAGGGCGACCGCGGGAAAAATGGTTGGGTTGTTTGGAAGTTTGAAAGCATGTCGGGATAGTTGAGTCGGGTGTTAGTCGTAAAGTATGATTATTTAGTCGTAAATATTAGTCATGTGAACCGCGAGCAAGCTTAAAGATGGACCAAACGTTTACTATCATGCAAACCTTTAAGTTTACCATTTATTATTTGTAACCCTAAATTTGACAAATTAATGATTGTTACCCTAAAGTATTTTAATTCGGTTCATTACTAAAAATGAGAATACGCTTAATAACTCTTAAAATATTAATACGATTCATATAAGCGATAAATCCGTTATGACTTAAATGAGCTAATAATTATCATACGAAACGTAATTCATGTAGATTCGTTGGAGGAGACGTGACGTTGTGTCTTCGTGTTCATTCATTCATTTGCTTTCCTTTCATTGGCGTTAAGGTACAAATATTCTGACCTTTCTCATAGGGTTTCTCATGATTTCTTTACATCTTTGACCTCTTGCCAATTTGATATTGAACCTTTGCTCTGCTATTGAACTATTGATATTGAATCTTTGCTATTGACCCCTTTTGCTATTGAACCTTTGATATTGATCCTTTGCTATTGGCCCTTTGATAATTGAACCATTGATATTGGATTATTGATTTGATTTGTGAACTGCTAATATTAGACCTTTGATATTGATTGACCTCTATACTATACACTTTGACCTGTCAGTTGATGCCCGAGCCATTAACTAGGCATGGGGGTTCCATGTCCGTGTCATTGATGCACCAATGGCATGACTCCAGTATGGATGAGTGATGTTCCACACCGTCCCCATATTTGTATTGATTAATGCGCGCTTCAGATATATGTATTGGATTTGGCCACTATTTGTTTTGCAGGGGGCGTATGGATGCATCCTAGATTTGATTTGATTTGATTTGCATTTGATATGATATGATATGTTTTGGTGATGCGGTGCGTATGTGCATTACACCCCCTCACATTTTGGGAGCTAGCTACTCCACTGGTTACTTGAGGTCTCCCCTCCTATTGGTTTGGTATTCCGAGGTCACCCCTCCGAATACAATGGTTACTATTGGATACTTGGCTGCTATTGCCACTATTGATATTGGTTTGTTTTGTTGGCTCGGGATGGATTTTTGACAGACCTTACACTATTGATATACCCATATTGTACCTTCTGTATTTCCCAACGTATCATATTCTGTATTGATTATCTTTATCCAGTACCCTTATGTGACTCACTCTACCTACCATGTTATATATACTCCATTTCATTGATCTGTCATACTCTGGTTCCGTTACTTCAGACCATCGTTCCATTCACGTACTGGGTTATTATATGATTATTGAATTTAATTGTGCTATTGTATGTCTTATGTGACTACTGTTTACCCTGCTACGATTTGATTAGTACGCGATTATATGATCCACCTGTTGTCATCTGATTACATGTTATCCTACTGTTATGTGACCCCTTTTGGTTTGTTTGGTGACCATGCTAGTATGTAAATAATTGTTTTGACGGTTTATCATGTAAACTTCGTTCTGTTAACCTCGTGGACTACGAATATCTGTTAGTATCCTTATCTGCTCTTTGTTGATCTGCCATGTGTACATTGCTATTTATGCTACTGTCCGATTGGATAAATGGTTCAACTTATGAAGTCTAGCTTGTTAACGTGTTTAATTGCCCTGCTATGTATTTAATTCATTTAATTATAGTGTTCATATTGTATTCCTACTTGTTACGTGTGACTGCCATGTTTTGACTACCGTTATGATACTGATTATGTCTTCAACTAAGGGTTTTGACATGTGTGAATTGCCATGCTCACTTATTAATTAATTGCTTCCGCTTTCCTGTAGACATCTGTTTGGCTTGTATGTCTCCTGATTTCCTGAATTGAATGTATGACATATATGTTGTGTGGATGCTACGCCTGCTATGCTTGCTTATGTTTCAGTTCTTGTATGTCTGGTTTGTATGTGCTTGTTTATATGTCATCGATGCTTTGCTTGGCTTCGTTCTCCTTGTTATCTGTTCTTTTTGGATATCTGTATAACTATGTTCTGCAGGATCCTTCTTTAATCATTGGTTCCCTTTCGTTGCGACCTTGTTATCAGCTTCCTTATTTTATTTCGCATTTCTGATTTTATTTAGCTTTCGTTTTGTTATATCTGTTCACTGGGCTTTTTAAGCTCAGCCGCATTTCTTTTCCTGCGGCAGGTGTTAGGTTTGAAGATGGGCATTCGATGGGCTGAGAGTTGGATTATCTGAGTGGACCAACCCTAGTTACCTTATCATTTGGTTTTATTTTGTCGGGCTATTGTTTGGTGATCTCATATTATTTTTAAACATTTTGGATTATGTAAATTTCCTTGTAAGTCATTGTTTAAATGACTTGATACTTTTTTCTTAAGACTTCCGTTTTTAACTGTATGTTCTGATATAACACCAGAATGTGACACTTCTACCCTTGTCGGGTTGGGGTGTTACAATTTATGCGTTAAAATGAGTAATAATGGTTTTAAATATTGTGATTTGTAGGTCTAAGTATTGCCAAAGTCTTTCAAAGAGCTGAAGCAAACAAGAACACGAGATAAAGAGCTTTTTGAGCAAGCTAAACAAGAGGACTTTAAGCAATATGAAGAAAAACTTAAGTCTCGCGTGTTGACAATGAAGGAAGAAATGGTGAAAGAAGTGAATCCAAATATTGTTGAGATGTTTGCAGAATATACACATCAGCCTCCCTAGTAAACAATATGTTGCATTTGGTAAAGCTTTTGATATATTCTCTAATTCTATAACTCTCTAACTCGTAACAATGAGTTGGATAAAATGCTTTTGATAATGTTTATCATATTTTGGATATTCGGTTTATCATATTTTAGCTATTCGGATGATTACTATTCCGGTTTGATTTGCATATTTAGAGATATTTTATTTTAAATTATTGTGCACTATTGGATAAAATTGGAAGGCCGAGGGGATAAATAATGCTATTTAAAAAAAACGTGGATGTTGCAACTGCATTAACAAAGTTTAAATATCGATTTTGTGATAAAAAAATTTTGTTGCAAAATCTTAATGATGAAAATACAACTGCAAATCTTGGTTGTTGCAAATTACCGCGGTTACAAAAGTTACCATTACAAAATATAACCGTTGCAAGTTATGTGTTGATGTAAAAACATTCGTTGCAAAATTGTGGAAAGGTCTTCGTTGCAAAAAGAGTGTGTAGTTCTAACGAATTATCTTTTGTTGCAAAACTGTTGCAAAAAGTTATATGCCGTTGCAATTCGGTTGCAAACTAAATTTGCATGGAGCATTTTTGCAATACTCGAAATCCGTTGCAAATAGCCTTTTGCAATGAATTTGTATCATATTTGGATGGTTGTAGTTTTGTTGTAGTGTTTTTTATTGGCCAATAAATTAGTATTTTTTACACATGTTAGCTTAATTCTTCTTTTTTCTTTTCCCTTTTTTATCAATTTGATTTCAACTAAAATTACTTTTTTTTTTCCAAAAATACCTCTTAAACGAGTTTACTTTTATGAAAATAAAAAATAAAAGTATGGTAGCGAGCATCTGCATTTAAATCTGCTTTGGTTCTGAATTGTTGAGATTGGATTTTTGCATCCATGCTACAATACATATGCAAAGCTTTAGGCCCGTTTGGTATTCACCCATCTCTTTAGGATTTGAGTTTAGTGATAAAAAAAAACAATGTTTGGTTACATTATTTAGATTAGAAAGTGGGACTCAACCCCATTGGGCCCACATATTTTAAAAGGAGAGGGGTAAGGTGGGTTTTATGTATAGAATGGTCCATTACAATTTTTCTTTTTTTCTATTGGTTCATATTAAATTAAAATTATATATTAAATAATAAAAAGTGATTTTATTTTAATTAAATTTATATATTTTTTTAATTGTTTTTTTCTCTCCTAAATCAAATCCAAATCCAAATCCAAATCATAATCTTAAACCCACCATCAAACCAAAGAGGCCCTTAATTGGGTAACACAATAGTAGGCTGTAAGATATTATTAACAACGGTCTCTAACTCTCAAAGAGCGCTCGATATGTTAACATTGGTTTACGTGGTATGTCCACGTGGCTCGTGTTAACCCGCACATTATTACACCGTGGTTCCAAGTTAAGGCAGTGCGTTGGGGTGCAAGTTGCCATGGCAATGCACGTTAAGGCCAAATTCAATTTAAAAAAATTACAAAACACCCCTTTAACGGCTATCATCAAATTTGAATTAAAAAAATTCAAAACACCCCCTTGGTTAACGGCTAGTAAAAAAAAAAAAACTTTTTCAAAACTCGTCTATAAATACCAACGTTTACATATTAGTTTAACACACTTTTCATACACTATTAATAAAAAAAATTACACAAACGCCCCTTATGGCTTGTCGTCTCCCTCATTCCGTCGAAGAAATGCAAGCATATATTCAAAAACAATGTGATCAAGATGATGCGGCTTGACAAAAAGCTATTGTCGAAGTTATCAAGTTATTTGACCTCGCAAAGGCAAAGAAAGAACGTTTGCGACAACGGTACACGAAATGCAAAGACATTTTACCGGAAAGACAAGCTGTGATCGACCAATTTTTTAGCGATGAAGCCAGGAAAGACTATGCCATTGGTGACACGTTGTTGGAGTGTGTTTCACAGATACAAGCGAACATTAGCAATAAAATCTGTTGGAGCTATCAGAAAACTAAATTGTTGGTTATGTATCATAGCAAATGAATCAAGCTAATGTAGGTGCATAAAGTTCATCTGTTGCACCTAGATTTGTTGAACAACACCATTATCAACGTCAGCTGACTCAAATTAGGTTAGGTTATGCAGATGAGGCAGTTGATGAGCATGGCTTAACTGCAAGCCAGCATTATCAAATGATGTGTGATGAACATGCATTACGCGAAGTTGAAGCAGAACCAACAAGAAAGCAACAAGAGGAGGATGAGAAAGCCAGGAAGGCAGCAGCTGAACGGGCGGCGTTCATTGAGAAATTTCTTGGGTTAGGTCTCCTTCGTATGATTCTGCATTCGGAGAGTACTCAGATTAAGTTATGTTTATGTATTTCGTATCGTGGTGTATTTTAGTCCGTATATTTTTTTCCCGCATCGTATCTCGTATTGTAGTTTATTTAACGTTTATTTAATGCTTATATAACGTTTTTATTGTTATTAATAAAGTCATATGTTGTTTATTAAATAAATTATTAGTTCAGGGGTTGAATTTTTAAAAGAAAAGTGGGGCTTAAAATATTTTTTTATGGTTGAGTTATGATAAAAGGGTGTTCTTTTTTAGTTAAGATTGAAATGTTAAAAATGTTGTAACGCTGACGTGACAGCATGTTATGATTTAATTTGATGGCAATATACCTGGGGCTCTAAGTAAGTAAGATTGAAATTGTTGGGCTACGGAAGGGGAGATCCAAGGGCACGGTAAATTTGAAATCACTTATATGCACAATGATACGGCTCAAAATTCTTTAACCAATAAGTTGTAAGAATTCACTAATTATGCAACTTCAGGTTACATGCTCACCTCCTGTAAATCAAGAGTTTGACACTAACCGAGATTTGTATTTTTACCGGTGACAAATTCAACCCATTTGCTTATAAATGGGTCAAGTTAAGGTATTCTTTTATTCTTACAGGTCAAATGGGCTAAAAGAAAACAACTTACAAGGAAACATCATGTTGTATCTTTTTATGCTTATAAATGGGAAGGATGTATTCTCAAGCACGAATGCATCAATAAGAATAGCTCAATAACTGCTGTGAATAGCTCAATAGCTAATATATGCAGGCTGTGGCATCTGATTCACCCTTTTAATACAGTTGTGATGAGGATGATTTTAGTCCACTTGATGAAGCTATTGCTGCTGCTCAACGGCTGCGAGTTTTTCTAAGCCATTTGCAAACTTCTTATTTGGCTTTTCATGTTTTACATGGTTTCTATAGGATAATGTATAAATGGGTGAACTATATTCGAACACTTTACGTCATAATTAATACTTTAAATAAACAATTAGAGCAATAAACAAATCTAGGATCCGTATAGTCGGAATAATGTTTTGATGATATAGTTAGAAACTTTGACATTTGATAGTCAAAAGAGAGTTGTGGTTCTAATTTCTGAAATCTATGTATTGAAGTAACTTACTTTGTAACCTTTTCCTCAAATAGGGTCAAGCAAAAGTTTGATTTTTAAACTTTTTGGTAGCATGTCCACAATAAATGTTGTATGATATAAACTTGACTTGAACTCAAACTTTTTATAAGCTATGTACCGCGACGATCACTACTAACTCTTTTTATAACACGCAACCAACCTAACTATAAGTATTTGAACCTTAATATTATATAAGCTACCCGTGATTTTCACGGGTTTATATATATATATATTTATATATATATATATATATATATATATATATATATATATATATATATATATATATATATATATATAGTCAAAACCGTCCGATGGACGGGTATGACTTGTGGTTTTTATTTTTAGGATTTAGTAGAACAAATATATACTAAAAAGTAATTAAAAGTTAAATGAAACGGTTAAGATTTATAATTGATATTACCATAATCCATAAAACGGCTAAAAGCATGTAAGTACTTTGATTTGTGGTTTGTATTTTTAGGATTTAGTTGAACAAATATATACTAAAAAGTTACTAAAAGTTAAATTAGACTGTTAAGAACTATAATTGATGTTACCATAATCCATAAAACGGTTAAAATGAGGTAACTACTTTCTAACATTTTGTTCTAAACAATATTAGTTATGAACATTTTTTACATTTGATAATATTATTAACATTTATTATTATTGTTTTGTTTTTGTTAATTATGTTTATTTAGTTATTGTATATAGGTGCTTCCAGTGGTTATTTTACCAAATTTAGATGATGTTGACGAATTTGAATTATCTGTGAATGGATTTATGGTTTTGTTTGATGTTTGTTGTGATGAGAATATGTATGTATTGTCAGGTTACAAGTGGATTTTTGTTGTTGATACCCTTTGTTTGTTAAGTGGTGATGTTTGTGTATTTACCAGGAATAGGAGAAAAGGTTGTGGTTATATTTTTCACTTCGGTTGATCAATCTTTTAAATCTGTCACCAAGTTGTTACACTTTCCTAATAACTCTACACATTGAACCTCTACTGAACTGGGCTAAGGACTCCACTATTAACATGTCTTTGCAAGGACAAGCATTAACTGCACAACAAAACTAATCTTGAATCATTTTTTTTAATGATCTATAAATCACTGAGTTCATTGATTTCAAGTTATTAATTAGTATTCTTGATGTAAGGACACTTTATTCTATTTTATAAGGCCAAAATAAATTGCTAGCTTAACTTAGTTTCATTTGTTTTTTACTTTTTCCTTTGGGATTTTAGTAACACCTGGTCCTAAGTTCTATATAAGTGCTTGACCATGACTTTTTAAACTTGAGTGATAGTTTTATTGGTTTATATCATAATCATGGGATGTAAGTAACTCTTCTTAGAACACCTTTTATGCACTTCTAAATATCACTTAACTCAATATACATCCTCAGAGAATAACTCAAATTAGGACGTTATATATGTATATGAATCTAGCTCTTATGAATCTAGCCCCTCGTCACTTGTAAGCAAATTTTCATTAGTGCAATTTACCAGTTAAACTTACCATTTAAAACTTGTGTTATACATGTAAACAAAAAAAAGATTTTTGTAAAATGTAAGGACAAAAACAAAAACTGAATTTTATAACAATATACCTCATGATAACTGCAAACTCGACAACCAAAGATCATTTATGTGTTTGTTCATCAGTCTCCACTATTTTCTACTCTGCTACTCCGTTATTGTATAATAACCTCTAAAAAAGAGAGCACATATATCAATCTTAATGATCTTCTTGGATTGTCATTCAACTTATACAACCATACTTTATATTATGAAGAACATCCGTAGAAGTAAAAGATGATTTTCTTTCCTAAATCTTTGAGGTTATAATCATCTGCTAATATAATATAGTACATAGATAAAATGTTAGATTACATACAGGTATGAATTATGATACGTTTTACCAAGACTCCTTTGTATACATTTTTTCATATATTTTCTACATTAGAGGGTAGGTACCTTTGGCATCCATTCACTGACTTCTTTAATTCCTCGATACCGAGACAAAGCAACAATATAAATCCCCATGCGGTAGCAACTACTTAAAACAACAGCTTCCTCAATGTGGTTGAAAACGCATAGCTCCTTGATAGCTCTGGGCTAACCTGCCTCAGGAATTGCATGTTTTTTACGAATTTCAACAGGACATGTGTGGATAACGAATCCAATCACACTAATGCTACTACTTTCCTTGGTATACCCTAGTTGGATGAAAAACTCATTATCATATAATATAACGTAAAATGGTAATAACCAATTAACATAATTTAAAGACATCTAACTCTCCTTTCACTCTTAGCTCGACATAATTCTATATACTGTCTTGTACACTGCTGATTTCATATAAATAAATAAATAAATCATCAAAGCTTATACTGGTATTGGTTCTGCAAATTGGCCTGCTTCATTTGTTAAGTACCAAAGAGACAAAGCTTTCAAATTTCAACTTTATGGTCAAAAAGCCCAAAATAATAGTTCTATATCATTTATAAGATTATTGAAGGACAATCTTAAAGCTAGAAAAAATTCAACCGCATGTACCCATCTTGAGCCACCTAAATGGCCCGTTTTGACCCATGACCAACCCATTTCGAAACTTTTAGTTCTTAATGGACGATTCTAGCTTCAACTCGCCTCTTCGGGTTGTCATTTGATCAGGTATGTCGCTACCAGCATGATATATGATATTGCCTACCATTGAAGCTCGATCTTAGCTTTAGCTCCCCTCTACGTGTTGTCATTTCATCGAGTACCTCAAGAGAATCAATTTCAAAGCCATTCACCATGCTTTCTTGATCAGCTCATTCCTTTTGTTGATAAGTGAACATTAAAACTTTTGAGTCAGAAATTAAACTATGGATTTGTCATAATTTATAACTAGGGCAAATATAAAAAAAAAGTATTATACTTGCCACCCTTTCCTCTTCAGGGTAGCGAACAAAATTTTTTGCTTCTGCGGGTAATATACTTTCAAATTCATCCTCTTTAGGGTATTTTCATGAACAGTTGGACAATTTTGCCCCTATTACCCAGAAGAGGAAATGGAAAGTATGATACTTTTTTTTATCATTTGCCCTAGTTTTTTATTATGTTAAATTTTGGATATGTATTAAGATAAATTATTTAATGATTTATAATTGTGTTAAATCTATGATAAAAATGTTTTGTTTTAAGTTTACACTATTTACTTATTAAGATAATTTAGTTCCACTAGCCACTTCCATTTGCAAAGGACATGAGTTTAAATAAGTATACGCGTGCATGGCACGTGTGGGGTTCAAATAAGCAGTTTTAACCCTTACCATTTAGGCGGGAAAAGCCGTTCACCATTTCATCATTTCATTTGTATATAACACAATTCATTTCACATTTGTAAGCGGTTTTGATTTTGTAATTCTCTCTTGTAATAAACTTCTACAAGTCAGTAAGCCATAACAAATCCCATTAGCTAATTCTTGAGCTCAATTCTTATTTGAATCTCGTTGATTCCTGTAAGAGTGTATCAACGGTATCAAAGCATCAATTCCGGCATCTTAACCCATAAACCTATTGAGTTTGATCGTCGCCGATCAAATTCTGGCCAAAATACATTCGTTTCCCTATCACAAATACGTTACCCTTGTTAATTCTTATTCCGTTTTCTTAGCCAAAACACGTTTTCCGTACGGCTAGTACATTATTTATTATTTAAAAAAAAAATTATCATACTTTCCATTTCCTCTTCTGGGTAATAGGGGCAAAATTGTCCAACTGTTCATGAAAATACCCTAAAGATGATGAATTTGAAAGTATATTACCTGCAGAAGCAAAAAATTTTGTTCGCAACCCTGAAGAGGAAAGGGTGGCAAGTATAGTACTTTTTTTTTATATTTGCCCTTATAACTAAAATGATCTAATTAATTATGATCATTCAGAGGTGGGATTTTGCTCATATTTAATGATAATTAAAGATATATAATGAAGCAATAAGTCATAACATTTGAAAGAAAAATGAAAATATTAGGAAGCCATTAAGTAGAAATGTTTGTGATGTCCATACAGAAAGAAGTTGTAAATGAACAATTTATCCCGAAATAACACTAAATTTGTTTGCATGTCATACTGAAATCAAACCTACCCACACTCCCTATGTTCAATTTGGTTCTCGGGTTTATTTTTTTTAATCTAAAAGAACTGGTTTTTTGTTGACTTGTGTAAAATTTTATAATAAAACTGTGAACATAAACTTGAATCTCAATTCAAGTAACTTTTATTATCAACCAAATCAATCACAAGATCAGAAAGACACTGATCTTAATCAGTACAACAACCCAATATCCAAGAATACCCACAAATCTGCCATTGCTACTCAGGTGCAGATCTATTGACTAATCTTGCCAATAGTATCAATACAAACTCTCAACTCTCAATGAAATATAACAAGAATGATCAAGA
This sequence comes from Chrysanthemum makinoi, assembly GCA_910596185.1. Lineage (NCBI taxonomy): Eukaryota > Viridiplantae > Streptophyta > Magnoliopsida > Asterales > Asteraceae > Chrysanthemum > Chrysanthemum makinoi. Next base: position 101,162,674 of record OU343222.1, read on the forward strand.
ACCACAATGATCAGAACTATCTAACTTGGTTGATAATCAACAACTTTTTATCTCTGTGAATGATATGTGTAGAGGAAGAATAAATCAAACCCTAAACCGTTTATGAGCTTATATAGCCTCCAGATAGAATTTCCAGCTACTTGTCAACTTCAGTCCTCAGAGTTTCAACCTCTTGTCAACTTGAGCCAAAACCTATCCTTAAGCTATAACTGTAAAACCAGAAATGTCAACATTAGTCCCTATACATATTTATTCAAGGTTGAGTTAATAACTTCAATATCCCCCCTTAACTCCAACCTGGAATAAATCAAACATTCTCAGTTTACCAACAAGCTTTTCATGTTGAAGCTTGCTTAGCCCTTTAGTTAAAATGTCAGCAGTTTGATCTGCTGTATTAATCTTTTCAGTCTTAATAACTCCTGCCAAGATTTTTTCTCTCACAAAATGTAAATCAATTTCTAAATGTTTAGTCCTCTCATGAAAGACAGGATTAGCTGCTATCTTGATAGCAGCTTGACTATCACAAAAGAGTTTAACAGGTAAAAAATGTTCCCAATTCAAGTCATTTAAAATTTTAAGAACCCAAACAACTTCAGAAGTAGCAGAGGCCATAACTCTATATTCAGCCTCTGCAGATGACTTAGAAATGGTATTTTGCTTTTTGCTTTTCCAAGATACTAGTGAACCATTTAAAACAAGCAAGAACCAAGATGTGATTTTCTAGTTGTAAAACATTTAGCCCAGTCTGCATCAACAAATGCTTCAAGAGAAACATCTGAGCATCTAGTAATATGAATACCTCTCCCGGGAGAACCTTTTAAATATCTCAAAACTTTAAGTGCAATTTTCAAATGAGACCTAAGAGGCTTATGCATAAACCGACTCAAACAAAGGAATAAGCAATATCGGTCTAGTATGAGTTAGGCAAATCAATTTGCCAATCAACTTTTGATATTCAGTTAAGTTATCTATTATTGGATCACTATCTGTAGGTTCACTAGTTAAAAACAAGTTTTGTTCAAGAGGAAATGCAGAAGGCTTACAAGCCAATAATCCAAACTCGGTTAACAAATCCAAACAGTACTTTCTTTGAGTTAAACAAACACCTTTTTCAGTATCAACAACTTCAATGCCAAGGAAGTATTTAAGCTTTCCCAAATCCTTAATTTGAAACTTAGATTTCAAAAAAACTTTAAAACTTTAAATTTCTTTCAAATTGTTTCCAGTAATTATTATATCATCCACATAAACCAGTAAAGCAACAAAGTTACCTGAGTCACTTTTAGTGAACAAAGAATAATCACTTCTACTCTGTTTGAAACCATTCTCAAGTAAAGCACTAGTCAGCTTAGCATTCCATAGCCTGGGTGCTTGTTTTAACCCATACAATGACTTTTTAAGTCTACATACTCTTTTATCATTAACATCAAAATATCCCTCAGGTAAAGTCATATACACAGTTTCATTAAGATCACCATAAAGAAAAGCATTATTAACATCAAGTTGAAAAATAGGCCAACACATCTGAACAGCAAGATTAACAACACATCTAATAGTAACAATTTTAACCACAGGGGAGAAGGTTTCATCAAAGTCAACAACAAACTTACTATCTCTAGCCACCTTATGAACAGACATTAAACTAACACAGTATTCAGGAACAACCAACACATCATATAATGTTAAATGTTTAGTGAGAACCATATTTCCAACCTTGGTAATCAAAGCTTCAGTCCCATTGGGATGAGACACCTTAATACCAAGCTTAGAAATATCAATGACATTCACTAAATATTTATCAGTATATGTAAGATGTTGATTTGCACCAGAATCTACAATAATACCTGCTGCAACCAATGCAGACCTCATTTTACTATTATGACAGAAGAATCTTTTAAAGTTTAGATTAAAAAAATTTGCTTTTATTGAAGACAATACCCGCCATATTGGCATGCACAGTCTTTCCATTTCCATTATTACTAACAGAGTTCTCCTTAATCAAAGAAATGAGTTTAGATATCTGTTCATCAGAAAAGGCAGAGATAGAACTAGAGCCAACAGAATTATTATTGTTAACAAATCTCTTATTAAAATTCGAGCACCCGATTATTATTATTCTTTCTATTTTTCCCAAAATCAGCAGGGTACCCAATGATCTTAAAGCACCTATCCACAGTGTGACCATTAAAGCCACAATGTTCACAAACTAAAACAGGACCACCAGCAGTCCTTTTAACATCATTATTTCTAGGACCATTGTTAGGTCTAAAAGAACTTCCAGAAGTAAAAGACCTCTGTGTGTTCCCTCTATTTGGTACACTGGAGTTGAATACAGATGAATGAGACTTTTGAGAAGTCCCACCATCTGAACCAGTGACCACAGACCTGTGAGATTCCTCACTAGAAATGACAGCAAAAGCCCCTTTAACATCAGGGAGAGGGTCTCTAGACAGAATATTACTCCTTATTTGCATATAAGACTCATCTAATCCCATTAAAAACTGCATTAATTTCATCAATTGATTATGTTTTTTAAAATCATCAGCAGCATGACAGGTACATCTAGGCAACTTAACCAAGGCATCAAACTATTTCCACAGAGTAGACAACTTATTAAAATATTCAGCAATAGTACTACCATTTTGAGACAAAGAGCTGATCTTATGGTGCAAGTTAAAAGTAACAGAACCATCAACTCTATCAAACATTTCTTTTAATTCATTCCACACATCAGAAGCTTTTTTTGAAAAAAATTGTCCCAAAAACAACTCTTCAGATATAGAATTTAAAATCCATCCCAAAACAACAGCATTAACTCTATCCCATTGTCTACCTAGAACCTCATCAGCATTAGATCTTCTACAAGACCCATCAACAAAACCAATTTTATTCTTCCCTTCTAATGCTAGCAACATAGCACAAGACCACACATTATAATTTTCAGTTCCTTTTAATTTGATAGACACAACAGTTAAAGTAGCAGAGTCATTAGGATGCAAATGCAAGGGATTACTAAGATCCAATTTGCTAATCAAAGTAACAGCTCATCACCTCATATTCATCATCAGTATAACCATGAACAGACATACTGAAAAATAAGTAAAAACAACAATCACACAAGAAACAAGAAAGTAGTTCCCAGGCTTCCTTGCCACTCAAGGTGGTAGGTCAAGGCGATCACACTAAGTCAAGAACCAACTAAACAGACAAACCACACTCCAACAACAATCACAATCACCTCCAACAATCTCAACTCCTACTCCCTGTCAATCTAAACAAGAAATAAGAACAAAGAAATAAAAGGAGTGCGAGAGGTGTTACAGTGCACGCAAATCCAGAAAGCAGCGGAACAAGAACCCTGATTATGACTCTTGAGACAAGAATCACAACCCACACGATCTCAATCAACCCAGAACCACCAAGAATCAACCAGAAAAGATCACAAAACACCAAGAACCAACCACCAATCGAAGCGAGAGATCAATCCCCAAAAACACCCAAACCCTAATTTTTCCAAAAATTAGGCGTTTTCTAAAAACCTTTTAGAATTGATCAATTAGAGCCAAAAGACACTAATTAACCACAGTTAATTAGGTTTAATCAAACTAATTTGAAAAACCCCCAAATTTTTGAAACCCTAATTTTCCCGAAATCAATTTTATCAGAGCAAGGCTAGTAACCTGGCTCTGATACCATGTAAAATTTTATAATAAAACTGTGAACATAAACTTGAATCTCAATTCAAGTAACTTTTATTATCAACCAAATCAATCACAAGATCAGAAAGACACTGATCTTAATCAGTACAACAACCCAATATCCAAGAATACCCACAAATCTGCCACTGCTACTCAGGTGCAAATCTATTGACTAATCTTGCCAATAGTATCAATACAAACTCTCAACTCTCAATGAAATATAACAAGAATGATCAAGAACCACAATGATCAGAACTATCTAACTTGGTTGATAATCAACAACTTTTTATCTCTGTGAATGATATGTGTAGAGGAAGAATAAATCAAACCCTAAACCGTTTATGAGCTTATATAGCCTCCAGATAGAATTTCCAGCTACTAGTCAACTTCAGTCCTCAGAGTTTCAACCTCTTGTCAACTTGAGCCAAAACCTATCCTTAAGCTATAACTGTAAAACCAGAAATGTCAACATTAGTCCCTATACATATTTATTCAAGGTTGAGTTAATAACTTCAATAACTTGTCTTTAATATTATACATCGGTTAAATAGATGAATTGACATACCCGTGCAAGACTCATGCTTTGAACTGGATGCCAAATGTATTCCTAGCAGCATTCCAATCTCCATTAATTTGACTCATTTACTAAGTACGTACTTACTAACACAGCTAGTGACATTTTTTGTATTCCATCTCTGATTACCAAATATGTGTGACCTTCATATAACATATTCTATGTTTCGAGAAGTAAAATGAGATCTTATCCGCGACAGCTTTGGTTAGAAATTCCTTGTCCGGTAGCAGATAGCAGGTCTTAGGAGCTCCCTTTGCAATACTTTTGATCTTTTTTTAGAAAATCTTGCAGCCTTGCTTCTTCCTCATGAGAGCATCCGACCTCTTTTACCAAAAAAAGAAAAAAAGTGTGCATAGGCCCGAAGTGCTGTGTGTTGATTAATGTTGCTTTAGTTTTACAGTCAGCCATGTGACGCCCACAGTAGTCAATCCTAACCGAACGAAATCGGCAAGAACTGTTTCGGTTTAGTTAAGCTAAAAAAACAGACAGCAAGATTTTCATACCCAAAAAAACATCAAGGTATTATGTTGAAAATGCTTAGCAATCGAGCAATCATATTATTCCAAACAGAAAAAACAACCTACAAAAGCATCACGAATTTTATACTACTCAACTCAAACCGTATATCTATATTTCACATATACTACAACTTCAAAAATACATATCCAACCTATGATCTTCTCATCACGCACGAGCAGTCCTTTCAGCCTTCCTCCGTTCATACTCCACATTATCAGTCAACAGCTCAAACCGACAAACAGGACATGTATTCCTAATTCCCGATCATGGCACTATACAATCACCATGATACCGATGACAATAAGGAAGATGTGTTGCCATTTTTTCAACTTCAACTTCATCTTTACAAACAGAACAAATCGTATCATTCTTTTCAACGTCTTCTTTTGTCTTAATCACTGTCACAAGATTCTTCACCACTGCTTTTGAAGCAGGCGGCCGTCCCAAACACGACGCATCATTCTCTCCAAACTTCCCAAAAAATGTCTCGTTCTCTTTATTATATACGCATGGTATTCATCATCTTCGTAATCAACGTTCGGTTCAAATTGACTTCATAAAGAAAGACTCCAACCAATATCCAGTTCAAAATTATCTCAGTTTTTTTAGTCAGCTTGTATGTGTTCTTTAAGCATAACTGAAGTAATTAAAATTAGGGATAATTCCATACACCTAAGTATTAGTATACTTTGACCATACAGAGTATGTTCATTTATGCTGTTAGAAGCCATTTTAGGATTCAGAATCAATGAAGTCGATAGACAAACAGATATTAGGCCAGTTAGCATACATAGCCAAACCATAAGGCAAGCACGGAATGAAAGATAACAGTCTACTACCTGTTATTAAACAGGCGAATATGTTACACATCGTCCAAATGAAATACCATTTTTTATTTTCCAGAAATACCAGATACATCGAGTACCATGGTTGCTCTATTCTCATTAGAGCATGCAACCTCTTGCCAAAACAGAGAAAAAAAAGTGCATAGGCCCAAAGTGCTGTGTGTTGTTAACTGCTAGTAAAATTATTGCCAGTGGCTGCTAATATTAAAACCTCAACTTGTGCAAGTGATGGTGGACTATTGGTTTTCGATACCTACCATGTAAGACCATTTGAACATCTGACTACGATGTAAGCCTTAATAAAGTAATGGACTAATGCACATCACCAGTAGCTGATGCTTAAGTTTCACAGTCAACCATTTGACACTTTCACAAGATGAATCCTAACCAAACCGCACAAGAATTGAACTTTCGGTTCGGTTAAGCTAAAACCGATGCAATTTATCAAGTGTGGGCTGATCAAAGACCCCATATAAGTTAGTAAGTCAGAATCGCAATCGAATTCTCCAAAGATCTTTTTTTCTCACAAAGATTGTGTAATCCTATATCAGCATCCAAATTGCAATAAGAACCAATAACGCTGCCTTTTGTGCTCAATTATGTGCACTTACAATGATTAAATTCGGTTAATCAATGACCCACGACAAAATATTTCATCTTTACAGCAATTAAAACTTGTAAACACTAACGAATACAAGGTATCATATCGAAAATGCTTAGCAATCGAGCAAATCATATTATTCCAAAAAAAAAAAAACAAAATCATCACGAATTGTTCACTATTCAACTCAAACTGTATATCTATATTTCACATATACTACAACTTCAAAAAAAACATATCTGACCTATGATCTTTTCATCACGCACGAGCAGCCCTTTCAGCCTTCCTCCGTTCATACTCCACATCATCAGTCAACAGCTCAAACCGACAAACAGGACACATATTCCTAATCCCCAACCACGGCACTATACAATCACCATGATACCGATGACTACAAGGAAGCTGCGTCGCCATTTTTCCAATTTCAACTTCATCTTTGCAAACAGCACAAGTCGTATCATTCTTTTCAACATCTTCATTCGTCAGTAAATTCTCCACCACTGCTTTTGAAGCAGGCGGCCTCCAAACACGATGCATCATTATCACCAAACTGCCCAAAAAACATCTCGTACTCCCTGTTATTATGCGCCTCGTATTCATCATCTTCATAGTCCACGTTCGGTTCAAAATTACGAACCATTCAACAACACTTCCCAATCCGTATTACCACCACGATTTTCACCCAACTCTTCCTCAACAACGCCAACATGGTTCACAGGCACAACAGATGCATCGTCATCAGCCTCTGCATCGAAAAACATACTCAAAATCTCCCTTTCGTCGTCGTCCACTTCCTCCCACTCAAAATCCTCATTCACACTCACATTCGGACCCACATTCGCGTTAACCGTTACGTTCCCGTTATCATTGTCATCGTCTAACTGAAAAGCATCCCAACAAACACGAAGATCATCATCATCATCCTCCTCCTCCTCCTCCACTTCCACAATCTTGTCTCCTTCGGAACCCGAATCGGACACGATTTCAATCATACCATTCAACCTCAACTCATTATAAACAGATCAAGCGTTGGGGCGATTATAGTGATGGTGAACCTGAGATAGTTGAGGCTGCAAGTTAGAAGGGTAATATTGGAACATTTTTTTCCTGAGTGAAATGGTTTGTTGCTCAGAGGCGTTGGTTTGAAGAAATATAATGCTGCGTTTCATCAGAGGTTTATGCAGGGCATGTGAAAGTCTATTATACCCCTTCTCCGCACTTCCAACAAATGTTTTGTGCAAACAAGGTCAGTGGATGAGAAGCTTCGAGTATTTGTTTTGGTAGATTGAGTGAAGTTTGACGAAAACCAATAATAGTAATTTTTTAACTATTATTCACCTAGAACATTAACGTCAATTAACCTTGCATACTGATTTTCTGTATGGTAAGTTGTGTACATGCCAAAAGAAAATAATACAACTTAAAAAGAGTTTAAGCGTTGCCTTGATTGTTAACAGCAGCGGATGGCATCTGAGAATCACCGTCAGCATCGTATAAGTATTGTTTAGAATTATCGATGGATGCTAGACAGCTAACGCATAGCTCCATTACCTGATCATGTAGGTGTGAAGATTGATTGATAACAGCAGCGGATGGCATTTGAGAATGACCGTCAGCATCATATAAGTATTCTTTAGAATTTTCAATGGATGCTCGACAGCGAACACCTGATCATGTAGGTGTGAAGCTGAAATGGAAATGCATGAGCATTTTTGTTCACTTGCAGAGACAGAGGCTCCAGAAAGAGGTGTGGCCGCAACTATTGACGCACAGAGTAAGATAAACATCAGAGAACATCCATGATAAGTATGTATCAATGTTTTATTCTGAATACAAAAAATGTACCATTGTTTATACTTCCCAAAGAGCCTGTGGCGTCAGTAACGTTAACAAGAGTACTGGTTGCATAATCTGGAAGTGCAAGAAAACAATTGTAAATAATTGTTGTAAAGAACAGGTAATGAAAACCGAGGCACTAAAATCAACAAATCTGAAAGTAAGTGTTTCAAAAGTTTGAACGTGCGTATTGCTGAAGGTGCATGCTATACTTTTCAATGGATGTGACGTTGTCAGTTTCAATGCAAACAGTTTGTCTGCTAGAATTATCTTCTTTCGTTATTTACCTTTTTATGTTTTTTCGTCTCTTCTAGTAAACTTTGTGGATGTATCATCATTTGTTTGATGATTTCTCTTTTCCTATTTGGAAAACTATCATGCCCAGTTGAAAAGAATAATCCGGGAGGTATTATGTATGTTATGTATTATTCAGTTGTATACTACTAATAAGCAATGTAGTTAACTTTCAGCTATTAATCATATTGTTTCTGAATTTACAAAAAAAATATTGCGGTGTCGAGCAATACCAATAGGTTACGAATTTCATCGGTACTGATATACCAGCTTTTTCTCTGTGTTCACCATTCCTATTGTAGTCTCTATTATTTGATTGTTTTATATAGCCTAGGCATAGTGATATGTTGAGTTACAAATAAAGGCGGTACCTTCTTGTGGCTTCACAATATTACAATCTCAAGTCTTTATTCCGTTTGTTTTGTCTGTGTGCTGAAGTGATGACCTTTAGCTGACGACAATATATTTAGATACCTTGAAGTACTTTGATGTCTTCACTTGAACTCCACAAAGTGATCTGTATAAGGTAAATTTTTCCATGTATAGCAATCTCTCCTTGTTAGCAACGTTAAAATTGTTTAGAAAGGAGCTATATGAACTCACAGCAACATAAAACAATATCAATATTCTGCCAACTTTCGAAAAATTAAATTAACAAAATGCATGAATGTCTAAAACCACAAAACAACCGAAAAACTCAAACTGAGTCTATGAGATAAAGGTTAATTACTTCAACAGGTTTGTGAAACGGCGGGTTTGAAAGTGTGAGCAGTCAGCAATAATAACTTAACGTACCTTTAGACAAACAACATCGACGTTCATCATTCCCATGCGAACTGCTAGCACCCATATTCGGCCCTTGACTGGCACCTATTACAAAGAATTCACAAAAGAAATAGTGTATGAACACTCTTCAAACCAAAATTTATAAACACCATGTAATATTGTATACTTTCGGGTAATTTCAGGAGTTTATATAGCAAAAGAAAAAAATGAAGTTAAAGAGGGTAATGTTAATATAAAGAACAATCATGCTAAGCTAAAACAACAGTAAGTCAGTAACAAACATATCAACAATGCATTGCAAATTGTTCAAAGAACATAATAAGATTTTTCTTGTTGGAGAAAATTGAGAGAACTGCAGACTTGAATCAACAAAACTAACATCATACAACTTTCATATACCTTCAATACATGCTTTGCTTTATAATTTTGACGTTCATTTTCACAGACTTTTGCTGCTCTGAGATTTACGCATGCAAGACATAGAAGAACTGTAATATTTGCAGGATCTAAACTTACTAATGATATGTAAACAACCAACCGTTGCCATAGTTTCAGGTTCATCATCAGATGCACCCGCGTTCATACAGTTCTAAAATGCGTCATCATATAGAAAACAAAAACTTATTCCTGTAAAATCTTAATTATGAATAAAGCCGTTTAATTTCAAATTCTGGAGGCTGCAGTAAGGAAACCTCAAGTTTCTCATGAAACCACCTACTGCAAGTGGAAGAACTCCTTAAATTCCCGCCATGTTTATCCTCTTTTTTATTACGAAAATTGTCCTCGTTTTCAGTAAGTCAATACACCATATATAGAATACATGATGATATAGAGCGCTAACTCATATGAGCATATGATACAAATAACAAAGGCAAAATAATGAATACCATAGTTACAGACACCAACCGAAAGGCATGATATAACTTACTTGATACAATGTTGACCCTCACACCGGATATCATGTAGCTGTGAAAATCGGTTTTGCGCATATAATATGATCACAACAAAGTTTACCAGCAATTAGAAATAATGTTTCAATTAGTATCCATGGTAATTTCTACATCTTTAAGATAAACTATAATATTGTTTTCATAAAGCGTCATAATCAACTTTATTCAATAAATCACGTCACAATTGTAATAGTATAGATATTAAAATCATACTAAACATGATATCTATTTATGACAAAACTTAGTTGACCCATTACAACATTACCCATTTTTAACTATTACCCAACCCACTGTCTATTTTTTTATAACTAAAATGAACTAATTACAAACTAATTGTCACAATACATATGCTCTAGTGCTCCACCTAAGATTCCTTTTGTATTCTAAGCAATTATGAACTCAGATCATTTGTTGTGATGTCTATGATAAGCCATTGCACCAGAGATGAAGATCTTTGAATAAGACACACAAATCAAATTTCAAAGATATAGTGACATGGTATTTGCAACTGACCACAACGTGAGCGACCGCTAGGGTCATCATTTGTAGCTGAAGTGGTATTAATCAACTGTTCACTGTTATACTTTGTTGCAAAAGATATTAAATAGGCTTATATTATAAAATCAGTATGGCATTAGCTCAGTATTTTACTCTCAACCCATCAGTTCAGTAATAATGACATAAATTTGTTTCTTTAGTTGATGACATTTCATCAACAGAATGGCTATTGAAACGAACTTGGATGATTACCTGATCGGCATCAATAAGAGCTAGCATAGCCCATCTTGTATTTACATTATGAGAGCGATTTCCGGCAAGATTGGTATACATGCACCTGCATGCAAAACATTGGTATAATGAAGTCCATAATTCTATTACTTGAGGTTGAGCTAAAAAAATGTTATTATGTAAGTTTCATTTTTTGACCTTGCTTACACAAGAGAGATAGCTCTCTCCCCATCCACCAGAAGAAGTAAACTGTCCACGAATTGAACCATACCTAGCAATATGTGCAAAACATACCATGAACCATCTGATTTCTGGATTTCATATATAAATACATCAGCTTTATCAATGCAATGATGTACTTCTTCTCTCCTATGCTCAGGGTACAATCTCTTAAATGCCACAAGAGCTTGGATTACAGAAGATGCACACTCAACGTATCTGAGAAATCATTACTCGTTTGGCATATATACACAAAGATTCAAAGTTTTAAAATGATTTAGGAAAGAGGTATTCATATCTTACGCACAGTCAATAACAATGCCATCAAAAGTTTCAGCAGGATTCATCAACTGCAAGTGAGATTAGAGAGATAAATATAAATGTCTGGATACATGGTCATGATAACTAAAAGTATGTTGAAAGGACATCATATATGTCATTATGACTGGGAAATCTTGATCAAAAATTGGAAAATCAGGCGTGTATATGTGTGTGTGTGTGTGTCACATAATAACAAAGTTAGACTAAAAGATATCTTCCCTCTATATTTTCTATATTGATGATGTTTACAGATTTGGTACGGTATTGGTCAGTAAACTTTGGGGGTGTTTGTTTAAGTTTATATGTGGGCTTATGAGCTTATTTATTTTTCGGCTAATACACAAGATAGGTGACCCTTCTCAAGTTTGTATGATGAGTCTCCAACATATCAATCAACCTTCCGAGTGTAGCAATAACTATTTCAATGTCTAACACAAAAATATGTAAAAATAACAAAAGAAACTATTAATGCAATAAATATGAAAAATGCAATAAAACGTTAACTAAGCTGAAGCATTAGAATTAGAATATACCTGATAATCCATTAACAGCACGAGATACAGTACGTAGTAAAGTCATCTTGTGCATATCACCACCTACCTTTCTGTAAATCAATAACTTTTTTTGACCTAATTAATAAATTGAAACTCCTTATTAATTGGATAATTATGAGGTTAATTTAAATACAATCCATGAGGTTGTTTCATCAATATGTTTATCATGATGGTACGACACGACTTAGCATACAAAGATAGTGTTAAAAACCAAAACAAAATCCTACTTTAAACAATTATGATGCCAATTACTTATTTATCACACATAAACTAAAAATAAGTGAAACTCTTTACCTTGGTATTGTAGTTCTCATCTAGCATGATTGTGCTTGAGCTGATGTACTCCTGCAAAGTAGTAGTTTTTTAGGTATATGATAAGTTCTATAGAATGATGCTCATCAGTATATACTCTTTAAACAATAAATTAGCATGCATGAACACAAATTCATCATTAGAGTTTGAGGGAAAAGAGACATACTAAGTCTGTAAAAAAAACCATAAAACCTGGGAAAAAATAATCAATCGAAGGAGACTAATGCCGTGGCTTTTAGGAGGATTAAGTGAATGATGTGATTAGGTTAACATATAATTTAAGCTATAATTAAGGAAAATATATGTTCTATAAAATTTGTGTCATATTTTAGTATTTAGGTTTTGACTTGCAAATTTTAGCACAACCATTGGAATGCTCCAATGGTTGAAGCGTCTGTGTGTTGACACTAAGACCAAGGTTCGAATCTTGCAATTGCCAAATTTTTTAAACAATTTCATTAATCTCGAATTTTAAGTCTTTTGCTAAGGTGGATTAATAGGTGGCATTAATGCTTATTGGACATTTAATGATGACGTGGAAATATGACATGGCATTATGGGATGCCAAGTGGCATTTTATGTGGCATGCCTCCTCTTATATATAATGTATATATATATATATATATATATATATATATATATATATATATATATATATATATATATATATATAGAATCTAGATCAAATAAGATCAAACTTAAAGTTGTTAAAATGAGATCGAACTAAAATTTGACAAGAGATACTCTCCTTACAATTAAAATAATTTTTTTATTTACTACAACTAAAATTGTTAAAGTTTCGATAGATTTCTTTTTAAAATTTACGAAACCTAGGTGATACACTTTGATTAGAAGTTTAATGTGTATCATGTTTTTATGTGTATCAGGTTTTGGAATATTTATTAGTGTAATGTGCATCAGGTGTATTACTAATCCAAACTCATGTATCATTTGGTTATTAGTTGCTAAAATGTTAATTTGTATTAAAATATTATTTTTTGTGTGTATGATTGCTAAAATTATTATTTATAAATGTTTTAGTGGTTTTTAGATTTGATCTTATTTTTACAACTTTAAGTTTGATCTCACATTAACCCTCCCCTATATATATATATATATATATCGAAATCAAAGGCACTAATAGTCTCGTTGCTCCTTTCAATGGTTTTTTTCTAGAAAAATGAGTGGAAGGCTAGTTAAAACTACTTTTTTTTTTCTTTTTTTTCCTCCTTGATAAAAGGGTTTTACCTAACTTTTGACTAACTTTGTGCATGGCATTACCAGATTACCTCGTTTGATTGTTCAAAATTGAGCCATGTTTTTGCAACCAGTGAATTATTGACATGTGACGTAAGTTATAAAATTACATTTATTAGGTTTATCAATCACGTCTTTTTCTTTTCTTTAATCAGGTGTGGAATAACTTTTAGATGGATACATAAATTTTCAATGCAAAATTGAATAGTTGTTTCCATGTCTTTCCACAAATCAAACTAGCTAGCAGTAAATAATTATGAAAGTACTTTGTAATTTCTTTTTTGTAGTCAAAATCATGAAACCGAACAGATTAAATGGATTAAGAGAAGTTGGAGTGTATCAATGACACGCAAAAGAGAGATAAGTGGGATGCTAAGGGACAATAGTCAATAGGCAAAATGTTGGGTTGAAATTGGTAAAGTGGCAAAATATATAGTCCAAACACAATTATTTTACCGTGTGAATTAATGAAGTAAATCTTCCATCGATCATTTGTCTAAAATAATAGTGATAATATATAGTATTAAGTTATTAACTATCTTATTGGATACCTATTACGTTCTTTTATTTGATGTCATCCTATTTGTACTGGGATATACTGTTATTAAGTAAATAAATATCCTATAGGTTGGTTAAGATTTGTCGTATATATATTGTCTTTATTATCTTTTTTGTTAGATGAAGTATTAGGGATTTAGGTTCTAACTATATAACTTGGAAGCATTATCTAGTTCACAAAATTTTAGTGGTGATTAAGTTTGTTTCATGAATCGATTTTAAGTGTTAATAATCCATTTTGAATGATTATATTGCTTTTCCGATCGTTGTTTTGTATTTGAGATTGTCTTTTTTGATTTTTGTATTTCCAATATTAAATAATAATAATTATTTTTGTTGAATGGAGCAATTAACAACATTTTTTTGTATCCCTAAAGACCTGAGTACATAAATAGTTAGTGTACATAAACAAAAATGCTTAATACAAACATTTATCTTCGTTTTATGTCTCAACCTAACAACTAATTCATCATTTCATATAATTTTGTCAAATTTGAATCCCGGTTCGACGTGGTTCAAACGGTTGAACAAAAAGTCGATTTAAACCGAAGTCAACCCGATGTCGAAAACAAGTCAAATTAAATCCGGGTTAACCCGCCGGGTTTGTTCAACCCGGTTTTGATATGTATTAATAGTTTGCATTTGAAATATATGTCTTCAACATTTGTATCGGTTTCATAGGGTCCTGGTTAGATTCGTCGGTCCGATTTTCAAAAACTATATGTAACATCAACTTGTTAGCTTGTATGAAGTTTTGTGTGTTTTATTAATTTGTATAATGTGTATAATAACATGTACTTTTCATTTTAGGATGTTTTAAAAATATCATTAATTAGTGTGTTTAATTATTTTATATTTTGGATTATGTTGTAGCTTCTTTATATTGTACATTATGAAAATTTTATTGTACTTTTTAGTAAGGGTGTTTTAATTTGTTGTTTTAATTTGGTAGATGTGCTTTTAATTGGTTGTACAATGTGAATAAATTATTGTATTTTTAAGTAGTGTGGTGTTTTAATAAGAGTATTAACTACACTATGCATTTCTCACTCATTTGACTTTCAATATTCAATATTCAAGTTTTCACTTTTCCACTTTGACCGTTTTTCCATTTTAGATAGTAAAGATAAAGATAACTTGGAGTTCACTTTTCACGCCATTCACATATCCCTGCTAAGCAGCATAACGACTCCAATAAATCCATATTGTAAGTCCCTTTTTATACATTATACATGTATTGTTATGTTGATAGTCGAATAGCCGCGTGTTAAGTTGGGATTGCTTATTTGAGTAGCCGTGTTCTTTACTACATTAAAGAGCTCATTAGCATCTAAACAGTTAAATTGTTAGTTAGTTGTATCAGAATAAGCAATCCAAAACAACCCTTTAGCTAGATCAGGGTGTATATTTGGCCTATAAAATTAATTAACACGGGGTAAGTTATGGATTAGTTTCTTTTTCCGTAAGGTTCGTGAATTTTAACCATCACTGACAGTAAAGCACCTCTTCTTTGGGATACATCTTATTGTCTTAGAATTGTAATATCTCTTGTTTGTTGTTGTCGACTTCCTAAAAAAAAAAAAAAAAAAAAAAAAAAAAAAAAAATCTTAAAATTTTAAGATAAAAAACATTACTATAAAAAAAGTAGAAAATTAATAAAAAAAAGTAGAAAATTAATGTAAAATCTGAAAACATAATTCGTGGGTCCAGCTTTCTTTCGGGACAGTGGTTTTTGTGTTTTCTTAGAGCCCTCGGTATAGTAATGCTCAAACGAGTGTTAACCTTTAACGTTTGGACGTTATTGGCCGTTACCCACAACCACCTCCACGTTAACCTTGCGTTAAACGTTGCCAGTGGCGGATCTAGCCGGAAATCCAAGGTGGTTCCTTGATTTGGTCAAGTTAAAAATCGCAATGGATCAACCAACTAACTGGTCAAATTTTCGGGTCGGATCAAGTCTAATTTAACAAGATGCGATAATAAAATATTAAACATAAGAAGATCCAATAAGATTAAAAAAAACGGGGTAACGATAAAAAAAATTAACCATAATGGATTTTTTATACCTTTTTTTAAAGTTAATTATTAATTATTAAATGGACTAATCTTTTTGGGTTATTTGGGATTTGGGTTAAGAATATTTTATACAAAAAGTGAAGTGTTTTTTAAAAAAAAAAAAAAAAAAAAAAAAAAAATCTAAAGTAATTCCCAAATAATTTCTAAGGTGGTTCCTAGAAAAATTTCTATATCACTTCTAAAAGTTTTCGTCGTTAAAACTTTTTTTCGTTTCTTTTCTTTTTTTTTTCTTCCGATTTAAATGGGTATTTTGGTGTCTGTGTTATGTGTGTGTTACGTGTGTGTTTTAGTGTTGCAAGTGGTTAAAGGTAGAAGAAAGCAAGTTTGGGTGTTTGACAGTTTCAGTTCTTCTGGTTTGTTTTTGTTTTTTTTCTATTTTTTTTCTTTCAAAATTGACTGTTTCAGTCCTTGTGATTTGTTTTTGTTTTTTTTTCTTTTTTTTCTATTGTAAATTTTATTTATTTTACTTTTTTATAACAAAAAGTGGGGTCCAAAATGTTCAGTTATGATTAACCTTGAGAATGTTATGATAAATGGTGTTCTTTTTTGTAAGTTAAAGTGAAATGTTAAAGCTGATGTGACGCTAACGTGACAAAAGTTAAACTTTGACCTAAAGTCACCGCACCTTAGGCTCTTAGTGGTCATATGGTCCTTGTATGTGTGTTGTTCCATTTTGTCGTGTTTGACTGTTTGTCTTAGTCTTAGTTTTGTTTTGTTGTAGTCAATTTTATATTTGTATGTTTGTTTCTTGGGTTCTTTATATGTTAGCATTTTGTTAACATAATGGATGCTTTTTATGTATTTAGTTTAGTGGTTGTGAAATAAATGGCCATTCAAAAAAATAAAAATAAAAATTACTTTTTGAATTCTTATATTTTTACTATCTTATAATGCATTTGAGACTATTTCATTATTAGCAACGCTTAAAATTCAGACTCTTAAACTTGCTTGTTATGGAAATGTTGTCTTCTGATAATCATCAATATCATTAAAACATTGTAACAACTCATTTAAATCTTCATTGTAACTGCTAAAAATCATTACTATCAATAATGGTTATTAAAAATATGTAACCGCATCCACCATATAAATTTACACAAACCATTTTCTATCTCTCACACACAAAAATAATCTTTCAATATACCCTCACTTTCACTCCTCAACTCTTACGGGCACTCTTTTTGCATAGATTCTTTATATGTTTGTTAGAAAAACATTTAACCCAATAACATTTGCTCGTCAAAAAATATAGTCACAGGATACCCGTCGCCGTATTGCGCGGGTACCTTGCTAGTTCTCATCTGTATACCTTGCATAAATGCTGAAACTTGCAGTCAATATTCTAATTAATGAATTTTACAAAATGTTGTATATTTTGTTTATAATAATGCTAATTGTCTATTCTACTTATTAAACATCATCATCTTGATTTAAAAGATGTAAGGCCATGAAATAGCATTGATGGTTCTCATAAAGGTTTCGTTTTATACAAGCAATAACTATTAATTTTGTTGCATATTAATATGTAAACAAGACTCATTGAATAAGGATTGGTGATTTCAACTAAAGTAGTTAATATATGCAGTAACCATGTACTTAATAATTTGTTGGATGTTATGTAAAAACTATACTAAAAACGATTCCCCCCACCCCCCCCTTCCAAAAAAGAAGTTGGTCAAGTTCCGCCACTGCTTCCAATTTACAAGACTTATATTAATTGAGTTTATGCAGTTTGTGAGGTATATCTTTAGTAATGAGACTTACATTTAATTTAGTTGCAGTTTATGTTTGTGCTCTTTGGTTGCAATTATAATTATGCTAACTTGATTACTAATTTCTGTTTGATTTGATTTTGCTAGTTTGCTCTCAGTTTATAATTGTCATGAGTTATACTTTAAGAACCTAAATTGATGAAGAAATAGTAAAAATCACCATACTACCTGTCTCATTTAATCTCTTTGTTAATTTTGTAAGATCGATCTGGTTGTGTATATATACACTCATCAATGGCAAGCTTGAAACTTTTAGTAGACAACAAAGTTGAAAGAGTATTGTTTGCTGAAGCTGATAAAGATTTTGTTGATTTTCTCTTCACTCTCCTCACTTTACCAATCGGGCCAGTCATCAAGCTTTTAAACAACAACAAAAATACGGTTGGTTCTGTCAATAAACTCTACCAAAGTATCTCAGACTTACACAATTTACACAATGATCAAATGCAATATGACGGCCAACAAGAAAAGGTTTGCTCAAAACGTAAATATTGTTCCTCACAATTTCATCCTCTGCCAGTTGGAGATTGGTGGTCCCCGGCTCCTACCCCTACCACTCCAAAGCTATTTTACACGTGTGGCTGGTGTACCGACCCTATAATTTCCCCAGTTGCTGATAATGCCTGTAATAAATGTCGCTGCATAATGACACACATTGTGACACACTATGTTACTCCGACGATCTCCACTACAGCTCCTGTAAAGGGTTTGGCGAGGTTCATGATAATGGATGACCTGGTTGTTGTTCCTTGGTCTAATATCTCAAGCATTTCATTGCTCAACAAGTTCAACATCAAGGATGTGAGTGCGTTAGAGGAAAAAGATGTTCAAATCAGCATGGGTGAGGTAAAATTCGATTTTATTATTTTCTGATTTTACCATTGATTTGATGGGGATTGGGTTGGCAATCTTAAATTAATCGTTTTTGATCTAATCAATAGGGTCTAGCTCCATAGAGGACTATTTTATTGCGCGTATGTTGGTTCTCGAGGGGTTTTCATGAACGACATAAATTTATTGCGGGTAGTGTAAAATATAGTAAAAATCTCGATTTTTTAAAATGCACCACATTCAAAAGCTGTGTTTTGTTTAATTTTATTGAAAAACAATCCTTTTTCTGGGTCTCCCAATGTTGATAGTTTAAACCCTTTAATGAAATAATATAAACCAAAATAAAAATGTTTAAAATCAGGGCCCAACTAGATACTGAATACTAGGGATCATAGCTTGTCAAAGACTACATTCATATGGGACACATGATTACTGAATGGTGTTATGACGTTGTAGGGATTGAAACTATTGAAGCATGCTTTGGAATCTAAGACAGTGTTGACAGATATGTTCCTTGCTACCAAAGAATGAAAATCTACAAGAGGTCTAGAAGAAACATCATACTGAGTTCTCCAATTTTGTTTCATTAACAGACTTATATTGCATTTGAGTATGCTATGGACGACCACTATTTCAGTTTTAACTGCATTTGTTTTTTCAAGTTTACGCTTTTGATGAATTGAACTTATAAAATCTTATAAGCGTTATAAGCACTTATACAATCATAATGTTAAAAGACATGTTTGTTGATTAGCTTTCGTTTTTGTGATGGTTGCACAAGCAATTATGCTACTTGTATTAAACTAGTCCCCAATGTTTGATATTGTTAATTTGATGTCATACAATCACCGCATGTTTTTTTCCCCTTACATTTTGCAATGCAAGGAAAAAGAGGTAGTACGTTTTTTATCACACCCTCGTAGAGACCAGTTACAAGTCACTTTTTTAGCACCGAAACCCGTATCAACCCAACCCGACCAACCAAATAAACAAACATATAAGACCCCTGGATCACCACAAGTGCTCCGTCTTGAACAATTTAAGTGAGATTCTTAATCTTTAATCAAAGTTTCTTGTTTTTAATAATTATTATTATTATTTTTTTTTTAAATATACAAAATAAAAGAATGGTGCAACCTAGCAAGACGCTAGGAGCACAAATATACAACGGTTAGTTACATAGAGTTGTACGTGGGTTATTGAACCAAACACTCCAATCTAAGCTAGCCTTTCTAGGCCTACAAGAGATCCAGTTTAAAGATGCAAGCTTGATATCTTTAAAGATTTGATCTTTTGTGGGACGTTTAAGTGAGAAGGTCATCTCATTACAAACGTCCAAATGAACCAAAGGGTTTGTGAAAACGTAGGGGGGGGTGAATACGTTACCGTTTAAAAACGTTAGATCTTTTGTATCAAATCGTTTATGAAGCTTGTTATAATATGAAATTACCAATTATTGTTTGTGACTAATATAAAGCATAGTAAACCAAGTTGTCACACAAGCATAAACATCAAACCATATCACAAGCAATTATAAAAGTAAAGAGATAAAGCAAGGAAAGTGCAAACCGAACACGAGGATTTATAGTGGTTCGGTCACGGATCTCCTCTCCGCCCTACTCCACTCCCCGAGTACCCAACTCGAGAGTTACTTCACTAAATCAACAAGCTCCCTTCTCGGCGGAGAAAACCTTACAATCGCCGCTTACACTTTTTCCGGTACAAAGCTAAATACCGGGTTCTAGTTCGAGGTAGAACCAACCTAACGTCGCCTATACAATATTTCCGACACTAAGCTAGATGTCGAATTCTTTTCGGGTACAACCACTCCCGTTATGTTTTATGGCCCAACATAACAAACCTTGTGTTTTATGGTCCAAACACATAACCCATCTAATCTAGTTTGGTGAAAGTGTTGTGATGATGCAATAATGTTTACAATGATGATCCATGACATAAATGTCTAATGGATATGAATGACTAATCTAAATGATCTTCTTAAATAAGAAGTCTTCAATCAATGAGGATATCAAGAGATCTTGAATCTTATATGTTGATATGCTTTGGTGACTGAGGATGGCTAGATCTCTAAACTTTCCTTGGTTGATCAAAATGTAAAATATGCTTACAACAAAGATGAATGTTAGAAGCATTATGATTATGTGATAGTGAGGATGATTGATGTATGCTAATACATGTTTATCTATAGATCTAAGTGATGAAAGAATGTTAGAGAGAATGTATGTTGGAAGGGATGAAGATATGAGAAAACAATGGGATGGTATTTATAACCAAAAGTGGTAATCAAAAATATAATAATTTATTAGATTTGATATCTTAGAATATCTTCCAAAATCTTTTAAAGATTTAGATGACACTATGCATGAGGTAATAAAAGAGTGTTTTTCTTTTTATGAAAAATACATTTAAACAAATGTATATACTCCGTACTTATTAAAAATGTAAGTTACATGTAAATAAAATGTAAGTAACCTTTTGTAAAATAAAATATTTAGTTGAGTGCTTGTCAAAATAAAATATATTTTGTCAAGTGTAAGTAAACTTTAGTACTTGTATGAATATTATAGTTAGTTTACTTGTACAAATAAAAGTATATATTTGTTAGACATTTTACAAAAGATGTATTTGTATAAAATACTTGTGAATGCAAAATGTAAAATGAGGTTCGAAATAGAATGGTTAACCTATTAAAATACTTAGTGACTCTAAACGTATTTTAAACATTCTAAATGATTTGTTAATGGGTTTGATCATAATGTCACATAACAAACATGTACGAACATGTGTTGTAACATACGAGGACTTGAGACATCGAGAGGTGTTGAATGTATGTTGAGACAAATGTAATTACAAGTAACTTGTACATTTTACGTTATGTATTACAAGTTACATATTTGTCATCAATCAAAACAAACGAGACTGTATAGATTAAATATCATAATATTTGCACTAACAGGGTTGATTGTACAACAACATCAAAGTTGGAAAATGAGATGGTTTGGCAGATTGACTCTCTCAGCCATGGTGATGACATCCAACAGTGATGTTACTCAGACATTTTGGATATTTCACCACTTTAGAACCTTATGCTAAACCTCTTTAACAACTTCACAAGAGATAAAAAGATGCACTTCTGTCTCAATATTGTAATCAAACACGGGCCAATGGGTGGAATGAAGATCAATACCTCTTCGACATAAGTTCGCCTGGGTTGGAAGCCTTTCAAGAAAAATCCAGAGGAGATATTGATTTTAGTAGGTAGGGCGTTATTCCATCTATAGGTTTGTGGGTTTGATGTGTAATTGAGGTTGGAAATCTATTTCCTCATACTCTTGATTGTGAAAAGCCTATCATTGCTAATAGAGCACTCCCATTCGTCGATATCATAGGAGAGGTAGAGGCTAGAAAAAAGGTTTGTTAACTCATGGAGTTCTTGTTTTTCAACAATTGATCTCGATTGTCTAGTTCAAGCCCACGAAAAAATTAGGCCGGGGGATGGAGATAACTCACTGGTCTTGAGGAACCTGGCCCAAGCACATTGATGTTTGCATGATGGACAGGGGAAGAAACAAAGTTTGAAGCACTAATATGTAGACTGTTTGAATGAGGCATAGGCGCCGCTTAAAAACTAAACACTCAGAATTAGATTCCAGCCGGTATAACCTTGAGAATGTGTCGCACAGTCGTGGTCCTCCAAGCCACGGGTCAGTCCATCTTGTTTTTAAATATGGCTAATGGCACCGTAATGTATCATATTTGTCACTCGCACCTTTTATATGTATCGAACAGTTTTTTTTGCTATTCTATGTACTAAACTTGATTTTTTTGTATTTTTTGTGTACTTTGCCCCTCATTTTTTGCTACTATATGTATCATAGTTGTCATAAAGTACACAAAAATACAATAAAATCAAGTTTAGTACATAGAATAGGAAAAAAAATTTGGGATATATATAAAAGGTGCAAGTGACAACTATGATACACCGTGTTGCCTTTAGCCCTTTTAAATAATAGAAACAACGTTTATTATATGTGTGATTATTTTAATTTTTATATCTGTTTGGTTTGTAAAGGTTCAAACATTATGTAACAAAATCCGATCTTTAAGCCACAACGTGTTTAATACAATCTATAGCTTATTTTTTATAAAACTTAATTGCTCAACACTTAGGTGTTATGGGAGTTGATTTTATGAGGTAAAGCGTTTTTATAAGCTGTTTTTCTTTTGCTTGGGGACCTAAAATTAGAGTTAGGATCAAATAAGAAGATTACTTAAATTAAAAATGAATAATAAGAACTATAACTGCAAATCCGAGATGCACCGACCTAAATTAGATGCATCCTTATAATCTTAGAGGCATTATAACACACCATAGTGTGTTTTCTAGCTTTTAATCAGATGCATATACGTATATTAGATGCATTTCATGATTTCTCTTGTTTTTTGTTCCTCATCACGTGCCAAAATCATGAAAATCAATTTGCACCATCTATACATCAAATTAACTTTCGAAACTCAAGATGTTGCATCTATATGAATAGAAATGCATCTAATGCAAGTCGTTACATCTCAAATGCGTGGTTTTGGTCACTTCTCACCACTTCTTATTTTAATTTACTTCTCACTGGATCTCTACACCCTAAAATTATATGTTATGTATTACAAAACTGGTCATATGGATTTTGCTGATGTTTAGGATTGTTTATGCAAACTCGTTATATTATTATGTTGTGTATGAAAGGTTTATGGATATTTAAATATATGTATGTCCGGAATCGAACTCGAGACTTCGGGATTGCACACATTACGTATGAGAATTGATGTAAATAATTAATATAAATAAAACGTTATTATTATTAATTATTAGTCACGAAATAAAACATAACGATAGTTAAATAATTAACGAGGTTTTGACTAACGGTCGTTAAATATAAACTATAAGGACTAGAGATGAAATTACAAAGTCGGGAAAGTTCTAGAAACCCTTGTGGGTTGCTTTGGCCGATCGGATGGGTTCCCAAACCCATTCCCTCTCAAACTTAGTCACCAAGTTAAGTTACCTATAAATACAATCCCTTGTATTCATTCACAACTTAATCTTGGATCACCAATAACCTAATTTCTCCTCTCCTCTCTCCCTCTTTGTGTGGCTGGTCGAATTCCCTCACCCCAAGGGTTTTCGATTTTGCTTAACCCAAAGATACAAGTGTTTGGTTTTATTTGTGATTTAAGAAACTAGCTTTTCACATCAAATCGCTATTAGTACGTGTGTACAAGAACGAAGAACAAGCACGCTTGAGCTTGTAATCTTGGTGGTCGACTTTTGTGTAGGTCGAATTTATAAACCCTAATAATTAGGGTTTTGGTTTTTGTTCTTGTTCAATCATCGTTTGATTCTTGAATTGCTAAAAGGTACGCACTTTCTTGTTCGGTTAATTACTTACATATATTATTCTTATTTACTTCCGCTGCATCCTTTGATGATGTTATTTGTTTTATATAATTGTTATGAGTATAAAATTCCAACAGTGGCATCAAGAACCGTTAATATGATGTAATTAATTACCGAAACACATAAAAATTGAATCTTTATGATTATATGCATGCTTTTTATGGTTTCTAGGGTTTTGAATTCGAAACCCTAATTTTTTAATGATAGGGTCGATTACCCTTATTTTATTTAATTAGGTTTTAATTTTGTAAAACTTGTAGAAACCCTAGGATTGCATGCTAATTTTATGTGGTTAATTAATGAATAATTGTTATGTGACATGTAATATGCGTATCTTGGGTGATAATTGTTATGCGGAATCCATGGTGGAACATGCATGTTTTGCCATGGAGTATTGTTTATTGTTTATTGATTAATTGTTAAGTGATACACACATGTTTTATTTATTTAGTAATTATTGAATTGGGGAAGACCTCAATTATAACTAATAAAAATTTCAATGATTGGTATATTATTAACTTTGGCTTACGCAATCGACTTGTCGATGTATGTGGCTCTTCTACCTTGTAGTTGAAAGCCCTAGTTAATGTATGCATTTATTTACGCCTAGAATTGTTTATTAGAGTTTATTGAAATAATTATGCATGTGGCTAATTGTTTTTACATATGTTAAAATTGTTTAGTTATATGTTTATATTATTTAAGTGTGTTTAATTTTTATTAAAGTGCTTTTTTGTTTATAAATTGTTTGACATGTTAGTAAGCAAAAAGGGTTTTTTGGAATAGAAAATTAAATGGACTAAATAATGGCGAAATTGATTTGTTATCTAAGAATTATTCTTGAATTTTTAATCGATTGATGCGACTGTACTAAATGGTTAGAATGGCTCACCCACTAGAACAAACTATAAAGGGGTTGTTTAAGAAGTGCGCATCGCTTGAATGAATGTCTAAGGTTATGCTTCAACACCGGTCCTCTGCCCCCTTGTGTGTTCGATTGGAGCTACCTAGTATAACCATTCTATGTACGAAGCATCTTAGTGCAAAGTTGTAAGTTTCTCAACGCATCGATTAAAACTTTGTAGAATTCAATCTTAGCAATTAAAATCTAATGTAAGTTTTTTCGAAAATATTATGTTATAAAGTTGTATGCATGCTTCTTTATACATAATTTTTGATTACACGTCAAAAATTGTACCCTTTACATTTAAGTTTATGCCATCTAATGATATGAAACACTTGAAGTTGTAATTTAGTTATGTGAGACCTTGATCTAGATTACAATAACGAGGTGAATTATTTTGTTGTGTGAGACCTCAACTTTATTATTTGCAGTTTCTAAATTAGACAACTTAATTAAGTTAGTTAGTGAGACCTATGACTTAAGGCATAAGATGGGATGAAACATGCTTACATTTTGCATTAATTGTTTTGGCAAAATTGTAAGGGCAAATAACCTATTTAAGCATCATATTTGTCACAAAAAGTAGTTCGACGTAGCGAATAAAAAAAATAGCCCTTTTGGCTACTAAACTCTACTAGTTTGTCCTTTATTAGGCATTTTACCACCTATTTAACCAGTATCCGGTTTAAAGTCAATTAACACATCTTTTACCAATCACTGTTTCCATCATTCTCAGCCAACTCCACCAAACCCAACGTCTACATCATTCTTATTTTTACATTAACGATGAAAGATGTTGACCATAGCATTTATAAAAAATACAAGAAAACCCAACTCTTATTTTTTAAAAACCGAACATTGGATCTCAAAGCATACAAGAAAACAAAACCCAACAATAACGCAACGATGGGAAATGGATTTGCAATCCAAGATTAGTGGATATGGCGTTCCAAGATCAATTCTTAACTGCTATCAAGTCATTTTTTATATTCGAGGGTATATTTCAAGTGTGGTACGTGTATGTGTGGGTTTGTAAAATCAATAGTTAACTGGGATCGGGTTTGGGAAATGGATTTGCAATCCAAGATTTGGTGTATTTGTGGTTTCGGGTCAAGAACCGTTTGGGGTTCAGTCGATCCACATGGATTTGCTTGTTTCGTTTTGTTACTGTTGGGTTTGTGACGACAAGATGTTGGGTTTGTTACTGTTGGGTTTGGGAAATGAAATGCGATGTGGGCAGGATTGGATTTGTGATCCAAGATGATATTCTGAACCAGTTGGGTGTTTGTTTCTTGTTTGGTGAAGTTGGGAGTAAGAGGTGACTGGGAGTAAGAGGTGGTGACCGGGAGTAAGAGGTAAAATGCCCAATAAAGGACAAACTAGTTGGGTTTAGTAGCCAAAAGGGCTATTTTTTTTATTCGCTACGTCAAACTGCTTTTTGTGACAATTATGATGCTTAAATAGGTTATTTGCCCAAATTGTAAATCCCATAACTTTTGGAATTGAAAACTTGTTTGTCAATTATCGTTCTTCAACGATTACCTATTCTATACTTTCACCACTAGCAGATCAACTGATGTGGTGGAACTATGATAATGAGGATCCAAAATTCAAGGAAAATTCTATGGTTAATATGAATATTGACCAAAGGGTATTTTATTTTCTTGAATGTTTACTTATCGAAAGTACTAACTTTTGAACTTTTATTTCTGTAGAAATGGCTCAAGCTGAATCTACTGCACTAGCCTCGTCGTTCAAATCTATGTTTGATCGAGAGAAATTGACTGGTAGCGCGAATTTCAATGATTGTTATCGGCAACTCAGAATTGTCTTGAGGGTTGCCAAAAGACTCAATTATTTTACTACGCCTTGTCCTCCTGAACCTGCGGTGATGCTACTGCTGAAGCACGAGCTGCATGGCAATCTAAGTATGACAAGTATAATGAGGTCACCTGCATTATGCTCGGGAGTATGAACTCAAGCTTGCAAAAGCAATTTGAGAATTACTTCCCTAATCTCATGCTGGAAGAATTGCAAAGGTTGTTTGAAAAGCCTGTGATGTAGAGTCAGTATGATTTGATAGATGCTCTTCATAGTTGCAAGCAAGGAGAAGGGAAACCCGTAGTTTCACGCCTGGAAATGATGAGTTACATGGACCAGTTGGGGCGTCTTAACTATGTCTACCCTAATGACATACAAATTGGCCTTATCAACAGATCCTTTAACAAGGAGTTTGATGGTTTCGTGTGCAATTATAATATGCATTGCACGGGGAAGACAGTCAGTGAGGTACATGCAATGCTTATTGATTACGAGAAAGGTTTGCCCAAGAAGGCCTCTACACCTGCGGTTTTGACCATCCAGAAGGGTAGAATTTCTAAGCCTAATAAGCCGCTAGCGAACAAGAAAGGGAAAGGTAAGGGTAAAGTTGATAAGGGAAAACAAGTTATGACTTATCAACAAGAACCCAAGAAGTACCCTCCCAAGAAGCGTGAGAATCCGAAGAAGGATATGGCTTGTCATCACTGCACCGAGGTTGGACACTGGAAGAGGAATTGTCCACTGTACCTTGATGAGTTGCGCAATAAGAGGTATAAAAATACTGGCACTGTGGCCAGTACTTCAGGTACTCTTTTGATGATAGAATTATTTGCTTTTCCTCATAAAATAAATTCCTGGTATATGATATTGGATGTGGTATTCACATATGTAATACACTGCAGGGAATTAGAGGAGCAAGGAAGCTTGCCTATGGACAGCAATACCTGCACGTGGGTAATGGAGCACTTGCAGTCGTTGAAGCTATAGGCACGTTTGATTTAGTTTTACCTTCGGGTTTAGTATTGTCATTAAACGATTGTCATTACGCACCTTCCATTGTTAGGGGTGTCGTTTCTGTTTCCTTGTTAAAAGATATTGGTTTCGTTCATACATTTACTGATTATGGAATTTCTGTTTCTTTAAATGGTGTTTTTTACTTTAATGTTATTCCAGTAAATGGTGTGTTTGAAATTGATTTGCATGATAATATAATTGATAAAAATAATTCTGTCTTTAGCATCAATAATAAAAGAATCAAAGGTGATTTGGATTCTTCATTTCTTTGGCATTGTAGACTTGCTCATATAGGCAAGAAACGCATGCAACAGCTGCAACATGATGGGCTTTTGCAAGACATCAATGATGAATCATTTGATAAATGCGAATCTTGCATATCTGGGAAGATGACCAAGAAACCTTTACAAATAGTTTAGAAAGGGCTTCTGATCTTCTTGGTGTGATACATACTGACGTATGTGGACCACTAAGACATGTGTCAAGAAAGGGTGCTAGCTACTTCTTAACCTTTACTGATGATTTCAGTCGTTATGGTTATGTTTATTTACTTAAACATAAACATGAAGTCTTTGAAACATTTAGGGTTTTTAAGAGTGAAGTAGAACTGCAAGTAGGAAAGAAGATTAAAGCTCTTCGATCCGATAGAGGTGGTGAATATTTAAGCCAAGAGTTTAAAGATTATCTAGCTGAGTGTGGTATTGTCCAGCAACTCACATCTCCATATACTCCACAACAAAATGGTGTATCTGAGAGAAGAAATCGTACACTGCTTGACATGGTACGATCAATGTTTAATCTTACAACTCTTCCCTTATCCTTTTGGGATTATGCTTTGGAAACTGCTGTTCGCATATTGAATATGGTTCCAACAAAAAGGTTGATAAGACTCCTTATGAAGTGTGGTATGGGAAACCTCCCAACTTTTCTTACTTAAAGGTCTGGGGTTGTGAGGCGTTTGTTAAACGTGACTCTGCTGATAAGCTGCAACAAATATATGTTAAGTGTATCTTCGTAGGATACCCAAAGGAAACTATGGGTTACTACTTCTACTTTCCACCTGAAAACAAAGTAATTGTTGCTAGGTATGGAGACTTTCTTGAAAAGGATCTTATATATCATGAATTCAGTGGGAGAGTTTATGATCTGGAAGATGATCAAGAAGATACAACACCTTCTGAAAACACTAGCCAACCTCAAGTAGAACCTGAAAGTCTGGGCGTTCCACCTGAGATTGAAGTGGTTCCCATTCGTAGATCCGCAAGGGCTGCGCGTGCACCTGAGCGTCTATGTCTCAACGTAGAAGCTGAGGAAAATTTGTTAGGGGATCTTGGTGAACCTGCTAACTATAAAGCTGCCATGATGAGTCCTGAAAAGGAAAAATGGCGAGTTGCAATGAATGGGGAAATGCAATCCATGAAAGATAATGAAGTCTGGATAGAGGTTGACTTACCTCCAAATGCTAAGGTAGTTGGAAGTAAGTGGCTCTTTAAGATAAAGACTGACATGGATGGCAATGCACACACCTATAAAGCTCGTCTTGTAGCCCAAGGGTATACTCAAACCTATGGGGTAGACTACGAGGAGACATTTTCTCATGTAGCAGACATTAGAGCTATTAGGATTCTTATAGCCATAGTTGCGTACTATGACTATGAGATATGGCAAATGGATGTCAAAACTGCCTTCTTAAATGGTCGCCTAGATGAGGACATCTATATGGCGCAGTCTGAAGGGTTTGTGAATCCAAAGTATCCCGAAGCGTGTATGCAAACTTCAAAGATCCATTTATGGATTGAAGCAAGCATCAAGGCAATGGAACAAGAAGTTTGATGAAGAAATCAAGAAATTTGGTTTCACTCAAAATCTTGATGAGCCCTGTGTGTATCACAAAGCTAGTGGAAGTAATGTTATTTTCCTTGTCTTATATGCCGATGACATATTGATCATGGGAAAAGACATTCCAAGTATGCAAGATGTAAAGTCTTATCTTGGAGAGTGCTTTTCTATGAAGGACTTAGGGGAAGCAGCATTTATTCTGGGAATCAAGATCTACCGAGATAGATCAAGGCGGTTAATTGGACTAAGCCAAAGTGCTTACATTGACAAAATATTGAAGAGATTCAGTATGCAAAATTCCAAGAAGGGATATTTGCCGATGCAAGTTGAACATGGCTTAAGTAATAAACTATGCGCGTCAACACCTGAAGAGGTGGCTTACATGAAGAAAGTTCCTTATGCTTGGGCTGTAGGATCTATCATGTATGCTGTGAGATGTACAAGGCCTGATGTGGCGTTTGCACAGAACATCACCAGTCGGTATCAACAGAACCCAGGTGTGAAACACTGGAAAGGTGTTAAGAACATTCTTAAGTATCTAAGGGCTACTAAAGAAATGTTTCTAGTGTATGGAGGAAATCCAGATGCAGAACTTGATGTTACAGGTTTTTGCGATGAGTCATTCCAAACTGATAAAGATGATATGAAGTCTCAGACGGGTTATGTCTTTGTCATTAATGGAGGAGCAGTTGACTAGAAGAGCAAGAAGCAAACAACGGTTGCGATGTCTATTACAGAAGCTGAGTACATAGCTGCTTCGAAAGCTGCGATGGAAGATGTTTGGATTAGGAAATTCATTTCGGGACTCGGAGTAATGCCCTCAATCGAATTACCTTTAAATGTGTATTGTGACAACTCTGCTGCAATAACATTTGCCAATGAGCCTGGAGTCATGAAGGGCGCCAGACATTTTCCTCGTCGATATCACTATGTTCGAGAACAAGTCGACATAGGTGAAATCAATCTACTCAAAGTTCATACAGATGATAATCTAGCTGATCCCTTTACGAAGCCTTTGCCAAAAGAAAAACTTACTGACCATGCTGATGGGATAGGACTTCGTTTAGCTAGTAGTTTCATGCAGATCTGTGATTAGTATTTGGATCAAGGATGTTATGAACAAATATTACTTTAATGAAATAAAATAGTTGTTTATGTTTATTTTTCATTTTCTTAATATTATATCCTATATTTGCATGTTTAATCCGTGAATAACTTATGTTATTCTGAATAGTCCGTTGTCGATCAATGATATGGGAATGTCATTGAATTAAGACAAATATGAGTTTTGGTAGAATATACTTTTAAAGTATATTGGTGCGTGGGACATACCAGATTCACATGATATTCAATTAATTGAATATAGGACTCATCCCAACTTTACATGATGATATTTTATGGATCTCTGTCATTAAGTATATCATGAAGTGTTTATCCTCAGACTTGAGATACCGGATAACTGATATGAATGTAGTGCATTTGTGTAAGATAGTCTAACGCTGTCCGTAACTGGTAGTTATAAGGGCTATTTTCGGAAGTGTTGCAAAATTCATGAGTTATGTTTGTAGTCAAGAGAATTTGTTCATTTGAATTTGTTTCAAAGCATAATACTATATTTGGGCCCCTCGTAGGGTTGACAAGATGTTTGTATGGCCATACCCAAGATCTATCTGGAATACGTTCGGAAGATTTGGTAATCTTGTTCAATCATATACAACGAGAAACATAATGTTAACTTATGAAATGACTTGATCCATATTCATAGTTAATGTAGTATTAGTAACAAAAGGATAAGTAAAAATGATGAATCATTAAATGGTTTTTTCCAGGAGACCATACTCGATTCGATCTGGGGGCGTTGGCGTGTGAAAGCTAGACTAACCAATGTCATTACTATATTTAGTAATATCCAAGTGGGAGCTGAAAGGTTTTATGGATATTTAAATATATGTATGTCCGGATTCGAACTCGAGACTTCGGGATTGCACACATTACGTATGAGAATTGATGTAAATAATTAATATAAATAAAACGTTATTATTATTAATTATTAGTCACGAAATAAAACATAACGATAGTTAAATAATTAACGAGGTTTTGACTAACGGTCGTTAAATATAAACTATAAGGACTAGAGATGAAATTACAAAGTCGGGAAAGTTCTAGAAACCCTTGTGGGTTGCTTTGGCCGATCGGATGGGTTCCCAAACCCATTCCCTCTCAAACTTGGTCACCAAGTTAAGTTACCTATAAATACAATCCCTTGTATTCATTCACAACTTAATCTTGGATCACCAATAACCTAATTTCTCCTCTCTTCTCTCCCTCTTTGTGTGGCCGGTCGAACTCCCTCACCCCAAGGGTTTTCGATTTTGCTTAACCCAAAGATACAAGTGTTTGGTTTTATTTGTGATTCAAGAAACTAGCTTTTCACATCAAATCGCTATTAGTACGTGTGTACAAGAACGAAGAACAAGCACGCTTGAGCTTGTAATCTTGGTGGTCGACTTTTGTGTAGGTCGAATTTATAAACCCTAATAATTAGGGTTTTGGTTTTTGTTCTTGTTCAATCATCGTTTGATTCTTGAATTGCTAAAAGGTACGCACTTTCTTGTTCGGTTAATTACTTACATATATTATTCTTATTTACTTCTGTTGCATGCTTTGATGATGTTATTTGTTTTATATAATTGTTATGAGTATAAAATTCCTACAGTGTATGGGTATTTGCCGTGAACATTTTATAATGCGTAATATCTTGGAAAATAATGTTTGACGTGTATTATTTGCAGTGAGGGTAAAATGATTAAACAAGATATATGATACTTGGTATCTCTGTCATTGTTATTTGTTATGAAGAACTCGGAATATTTTTTATCCACGATATTGGTGTAAATTTAATGTGGCCGGTGGTATTACTTTATACTAAACTAAATGTTTATAGTCATTTGACATGTACTAACTGAAGACATTAATATAACTGGAGAGTACAAGTTTGCTTAACTTCATCGCCAAATAAGTCAGTTATCCTGATTTGTTGATACTGCAGCTTACATGGGGATTCCTTAAAGTCATTGCAAAACGACGCTTCTTATCTGACTGATAACTCCATTTAGTAAGTCCTATTTTACTTGTGTGATTTCAGTGTATATAAATTGCTCATAATGTCCTGCTGCTTATGTTCAGATAAGGAGTAGCTTTATTATAACGGAAACTAGGCTTTTGATTGAGGGAAAATAGTATTTACTTTGCCAGTTGCGCATCCTCAAAACAATCACAATATTCATAATGGGTGTTTGCGGTTTATCTTAATACCTTATAATGCATTTGAGACTTCTATTAGTGGAAAGGCTTAAAATTCAGACACTAACACTTGCTAATAATGGAATAAATTGTCATCAATTCTATAAACTTGTAACAGCCTATAAATTAAATGTATAAACTTGCAAAAACCAAGAAAATTAAATGTCTTTCAATTTTAAAAACTTGTAACAGCCCCTAATATTCATATAAATTATAAGAGTCTCTCAAAAAACTAAAAAACAAAACATCTTCACTCTATACATCTTCTCTGATGATTTCTCAGTTACAAAACTGAAAGTTACAATACCAAAAGTTACGAAACCAGACTTAAGAACCCAGACTTACAAAGCCAATTACAATATGAGTTGCCAACTCAGACTTATCGGCCCGACAAAAAGTTTGAAATCGATTTACACAAAAGAAAAATAACAAATGGGTTATACGCCGTCTTACCCACAAGGAAATGAGAGGGGATAAGAGAAACGAGGTGGAGAAGATGACCACGATCAAACACGAACCAAGAACCCACACGAACCACTACTAAATCTCCACAATCAAACACGATATATACTGTGAACCACCATACGACCACAAACTAAATCTCCCACAAACAATAATCTAACCGTAACCCTTGTCACGATCTATACTCATTATCATTCGTTTCACAACTCCCACTGAAGCAGCTTCACGGCGTAGGAGATATAACAGTAGTGGTGGGAGTGGTGGTACATGGTGGTGGTGAGATGACCGGAGAGGTGGCCGGAAAATAGCTTGGCGGCTGCACTAGGTGGGAGAGGAGAAGGGATAGCAGCTAAGTTTATGATAAAAATGACCAAACCCTAAACTTTTTCTTTTTATATTGGACACAAGGACCAAAAGTGTAATATCAAATACAGAGGGGGCGCGAGGTAAACTACATCACAGGGACCAGAACTGCAATTTTGCAAAGTTTTGTTATTATAAAGCTCGGGGTTCATTTGGATTAACAATCGATCAATTCGACTTACGAAAATTGCGCCATCGCGTTCAAAATAATCTTTCCAATAAAAACGAGTGTTTACACGACTAAATTTTGCCGAATAAAATCAAAATTTAATCAAATCGATGGATGTACCAGTACGCGTTGTGTCTAATTTTTTAATCTTTACTACCTTATAATGCATTTAGGACATTCTTTAAATAGCAAGGCTTAAAATTCAGACTTTGTAACTTACTTATTATGGAAATATAATGTCTCTTGCTAAATTAATACAACACATGCTAGCTTAAAAGTTAAGCCAATACTTGTAACATTAGTAGTCATTGAATACAAAATTTAATATCCCTCCAATATTTTTAAAACCCACTTTTATGACTTTGAAAGCTATGTATTGTAACAGCACCATTCTTGCAGCCCACTTTAACAGCCCATTAAATATATTGATTAGTACAAAACGGGTATAAAAACCCACAAATAAACACGCACAAAAGACCAATCATACCTCACACTCTCTCTCAAAAACGTAAATTGCCACTCTTGTGCTAAATAGCAACCGGCGCTACCAACTAAATCTGCCACCACCGCTAACGGCATGTGTCGGCATCACCACCCCTTGACATGGTCTAGGTGGCCTTCGCTCGCCAAAACTTTTAGTATAATCGAAAAACATTTCACGCCAAAAAATTTAATTTCAGGGTACCCGCCGCCGCAATGCGCGGGTACCCTGCTATAAAGAATAATACAAACAATAAATGAAAGGGTTGTGATTTCGAGTTCGGATAAAATACAGAATAGAAAGAACAAAAAACCTATATCTAAACTCAAACAAGAACAATATTCGAAACATAAAAGGAAAAGATCTCAGATTCTAACTTGTTCTCAAATCTTTAAAAGATTTACGTTTTGTAAAACCAATCATAGATCTACAAGAAGTATCACTTATTTACAATATCCGAAAACTTTGAAAAAAGTACTGAAACAAATCTTTTTCACTCTTTGTTTGTTTCGTTCAAAGACACACAAAACGTAACACAACCTACCTGAGACTTTTAACAAGATCTAGAAGCCGAAACTTTAAGCAAAAGATTAAAACGGTGCGTCTGTGGTGTCGGGTTTCATATCAGAAAGAAAACACAAAAATGTTTTACTTGTGGTGTGTTTTTGTTTGAGCAAATGACAAGAAAAAATGGACGTTTTTTTAGATCCGTGTGTGGTTGGTGAGAAAAGAAAGAAGTGTGACTGCAGTGAGAAAAGTTAGGGTTAGAATGGGAGTTAGTTTAGGATGTGGGGTTATACAAGTGTGGATATTAGGGTATTTTATTGGACAATTGTTGGGCCTTATTAAAATTACATATGAAATTAGTAGTTGGCTTCGGTACAAGGTTTTATCTATATCTATTGTGCCAATATAAAAGTGGTACAATTATATTATATTTATTTTATGAAACATATTATTATTGATTAATTTAGATTGTTCCAACAAAAGTTGTACAAAGGTTTTTTTTAACTATAGCTTTAAAAACGTTTGCTCACCACAAAATTTAATCACAGGGTACCCGCCGCCGCATTGCGCGGGTACCCTGCTAGTTATATATAAAAGATGATTGAGATTTGTTATTTTTGTTTATTATTTTGGTTATAAGAGCACTCCCATCCATAACACCATAACACCAATAACACGTCCACGTCAGCGCCACATCAGCTTTAACATTTAACATTAACATCCCCAAAAAACACTCACAACCATAACATCCCAATAACACCATAACACCAATAATATTTCATATTTTTAATTTCAACCCCTAAACTAAAACAAACCCTTCATTTATTAAAACACATATTACCACCCACACAAACACACACGCAAACATAAAAACACAATCATCATCTTCATCCTTTCTCTCTCCCTTTCAACCTTAGCCGCCGACCACCACTTCACGCCGCCACACCGCCACCTCCCCAACCACACCACCCACCTCAAAACACTCTCCTCACTCTCATCTTCTTCTTCACTGCACAAAAGCGCAAGCCCAGCTACAACGAGGGGGTGTTTTTGATTTTTTTCTTGCCCTTTAACGGGCGTTAATGTGGCAACGGGAACCCACCAACGGCGTTAAAGATCGACACTTCCAACGGTATAACGCCGATAACGGCGTTAAAAGCCCCATAACGGGCGTTATACCGTTAGGGATGGGAGTGCTCTAAGTAAGTACTTATAACTGCTTGAAACAAGCAATTTCAAAAAATAATAGTGTTTCATTTTGATATTTTGTAAAAAGTGCAATAATACTCGGTAAAAGTAACAATTGGTTTATTTTAGAATTTCAATTAAATACATATAAAAGGTTTAAGGTTATTGAGAGTAAAAGAATATTGTATTCTCAAACAAGCACTTTGAAATTTGCAACTTCCTACATACTTGTCAGAAGATAAGCTCAGTTTGGATAACACAAACACTTTTTTTTTTTTGAAAGGTTTGGTTCAGCGGTAAGCCAGATGTCCAAGACAGACATCCCCCCAATCGACCCGAGTTCGAATCCTACCCACCGGTGTCCCCTTGCCTAAGCTCAACCGAAATGAGGAATTTTTTTGTGGTTCCGCAAGGATCGAACCTGGGTCTACCCCAAGATGGGAACCCCGAAGGGAAAACCCACCTTACCTCCATCCAGCTGCGCTAGACATCATTGGCTAATAACACAAACACTTAAAACTGCTTATCTGCTTTGTTAATTAGCAGAAAAAATAAGGAATCCCAAACACCCTCTTAAACAATATTGCAGGAGATAGACATTTAGCTGACTATCTGTTTTTTAAGTGTTTAGCAAAATTTGATTATATTATAAAGGTAAATAGTGCATGTTGTGTGAAACTACGTACTGAAATCCGTTATAACCTAATGTAAATTAAACAACTAGCTGAAAATAATTTAAATTAACAGACAAGCATCCTTCCAAATTGTAAAAGTGCTCAATGGCAACAAATCAGTCAAATTGCTCACTGGCACCCACACAGTAAATTGTCAAGTGCACAATGGTTCCAAACAGTCTAAGTGCAAATTAGTTGTATACAAAACGCAAGAAATTGTTAGACGTTTATATAAGCAATCCCAAAATAGGAGATTAAAATTCCATTTTATTTTTCTTGTATAGTTCACTATAATCTGAGCATGTCTCTCTCCTTGCCTGTAAATTCCTGTTTTACGTTGGATTCGACTCAGAAATACTGCCATTTTGTACAACTATTTGTTAGTTTTCAGTTTCAACCCAGAATGTACATATTATTATCACCTGTTTTTTTATAACTAACATGATCTTTTATGTTTCTGTTTATATGGTTGCAATTTATGTTTTTGCTATTTGGTTGCAGTTTAGTCTACACGCTAAGTTCGTTGCTATTCATGTTTGGTTTGGTGTATGCAGGTTTTGATGATTTAAGTTTGTGCAATTACTAATATACTAATTCTACAAGTTAGTTTGTACAAGTTATATTTTTCTCAATTTTTGTTGTTTTTTTAATTTAATAATTATTTAGTATACATCATATATTATGAACCTAAATTGTTGAAAAGGTGTGTTTTTGTCATTTTTACAATATGTCGTTTATATGTAATTTCAGGATTCTAGCGCAACATTTGGTAGTGATATACTGATATAAATGGCTCACTCAAAGATAACCATAAAGCTTTTCATTGACAAAGATGAAAAGAAAGTTTAAAAAGGATTTCGCTGAATATATTCCTTTTCACGAGTCTCCGCACTTATCCCACCGACACTCTCACACACTCTTAGAACCAATGGCGGAGCTAGAAAAATTTTTGTGGGAGGGCCGAAATTTTTTTTCTTCGAGAAATACATTAAATGGGAGGGCCGAAATAAATTTTTTCCGGAAATACACATGAAATCGCGAAAAAATACATTAACGGGCTTAGGCCTAGGGGGGCCGGGACCCTTCCCGGTCCCTTAATAGCTCCGCCCTTGCTTAGAACAAAATCAAGGGTCTTTAACAAGGCAAAAAAAAAAAAAAATCTAGACAATCACTACATCTCAGACGAAAAAAGAGACTCGCTATTAAAACCTAAACTTCCTTTGCTACCACATAAGAACAGACATTGGTGTATTTAGTTACATCGGTGTATTTAGTTCCAATGAATTATCATAAATGTACGAGTTGGGCAATTCTTTGTAATAGGGTGTTACTTGGATCACACGAATCATGTGTTATGTGGTATTGCCTTTCCGATGCATGCTAGTTAGTTAGCGTCTTAATTGATAGTGTGCGCTATTAATTTTGTACAATCTTTACTGCTAAAAAGAATGTCGATATTATATGATTTGGTATTATTGTGTCATTTTATACTATCTAAATGAGATCGATTAAAAATTACTAATAAGACGGGACGTAATGGTGAGCACACATGACCACGGTCACCGCCACATCAATGTCAACTCACTACAGCCTAATTCATGACCAACTTAGTGTAAGAAGGCAACCGCGGTAACCGCAAAATACATAGCCCACTAAAATACAAATATACCTTACAAAAATCATTTAATAAAAACCCACACACATAGAAATATACTCACACAACTCGATCGAATATACGACCGAGTTCTTACAAAAGCCATGGTTGGACGTGTCTTGTGTTAGGTGTGTAATGGGGTAACACGTCTTAAATGTGGGATGAACTTGTCTAAAAAGTAACTTCCAATACCGTTTTTCCGGGTTATGGGTTCCAATACCGTCTTCCAAGGTGTATGGGGGAGGTTAAGACGTAAACAACCATACCTCTACCTAAGGTAGAGAGGCTGCTTCCGGTTCTACCAAAAGTACAAAAGGACCTCCGGCCTTGCAAAAGGTGAGGATCGAACCATTGACCTCTGTCTTTAGTGGCAAGGGTGTTAACCAAATATCTCAAATAGTGAAAGTATCTACTACTACGTATTTAAGGGATTAAACCATACATTATTTATTACGATATTAATATTAATCAAGTCAAAATGTCAATTTTACAACAGTACACATTATAGATCTACAATTTCCTAAGAAAAAGGAAACCAAACGATTAAGTGATTTCCAATTTCCAAGACAGCATGCGTATATGCATTATCCTATAAAACATCACACAAATCCATCATCATATCCCATCAAAGCATCAATGGCTTCCCAAAAAATGAGTCTTAAGCTTCTGGTTGACAAAAGTGGCCGGAAAGTGTTGTTTGCAGAAGCTAACAAAGAATTTGTGGATTTCTTATTCCACATCTTCTCGTTGCCTCTCGGAACTCTCATTGAGTTCTTGGGATCGAAACAAATGGTGGGCTGCTTAGGTACACTCAAAGATAGCATCCAAAGCTTGAATGAAACCTATATTCAACCTGGTATTGAGAAAGATGATATCTTTAATCCCAAAACACCTTATAATGGAAACACACTTCTATTGGCTAATGAGGCTTCTTCTGATGATCAAGCCACATCGTTGGACTCAATTTACACTTGTCCATTGGTAACTGATCAATATCCTTCATTTGGTAGTAGCCTAGTAGGTCATCAGGTTACAATTGCTGCAAAAAATATGCCACTCTACATGCAGGTGCAAAATGTCCTGGTTGTAGTAATTCTATGAGTCTAAAAATGACACATGTTATGACCAACACGGCAGAAGCTGAAGCAGTGGAGATGAAGAAGAAATTGAGGAGAGGGTATGTGAAAGAGGTGGTTACTTACATGGTGATGGATGATTTAGTGGTAAAACCCATGTCCACCATTTCAAGTATCACTCTCATTAATAGCTTTGGTGTGAAAGATCTGAGCCAACTTGAGGAAAATTGGTTTCTTTTGGGAAAGATGAGGTATTTATAGACTGGTTTTTGTGATCCTATTTAATGTGTATCTATATTTATGTCATTATGTGAATATCTATTGTTTGGATTTTGATAGGCGTTGAAGTTGTTGAAGGCATCTTTGTCGACAGATAAGGAGCTAACTACTCTATTTCTGCACAAGAACTATGCTTAGCAGCTTAACTATGCTCAACAAGTGGTATATTGTGGAAGTTATTTGCTTGTTGATGTTCTTATTTCTAAGTCATGCAATTGA
This sequence comes from Chrysanthemum makinoi, assembly GCA_910596185.1. NCBI lineage: Eukaryota > Viridiplantae > Streptophyta > Magnoliopsida > Asterales > Asteraceae > Chrysanthemum > Chrysanthemum makinoi. Next base: position 101,202,832 of record OU343222.1, read on the forward strand.
TGTTATTTTAATTTCTATCTTAATTTTGTGGAACTCTTTTGAAATGTATCTTGCAATTGGACTTATTTGAGATTTTTTGATTTCAACTTTTCAATGCATTTACTTATTTATATGCAGTTCCATTATATAAGATTTTTAGAGCAGAAACATATAAAGCTTCCATCTGCGTTTTAAGTTTTAAACGGAGAAAATGAGGCATGGGTTTTGGTGAAGAAGATAACCCTCTATCTATTTTGCATTTGTGGTTCCCAAATTTCTTAACGAAAGTATATATTCAGCTTGAAAAATGTCTTAGAAAAAAACGTTCTAGCTAGGATATGTCTTTGAAAAAGTATACTACAAGACTTATTTATTAAACGGTGTAAAGATTAAAACTTTGCGGAATGTTGTTAAATGTTTTGAACACTCAATGGTTACACCCAAAAAAAAAAGAATAAGATGTATATATATTAAAATGTGATTAGTAAGTTGTTTGATCGATATAAAAAAGCAATGCATAACCGGTTGCAAAGTGGTTGTGGTGCTTGTGTTAGTTTGTAGGCTTTAGTTTTTGTTTGGTTCATGTTTGGTACCATATGTATTTTTTCTTGGATTCTTGGGTCTTTTCTTCCATTTAATTTGCTTGATTAATTGGGGTGGGATGACTTTTCTTTATATTTGTTTTCTTTGCGGGTTATATAAATTTGTTGCCTTTCTAAAAAAAAAGTTACCGGTTGCTAATTTCACTACAAGAAAAAGTGGATTTAGTGACAACGCGATTGTGGTCACTAATAGTAGATATCTGGTCACTAAGCTGATTTAGTGACCATACCACGGTGGTCACTCGTCGTCACTAAAAGTCGGTCACAAAAGGTAATAGTGATGACTTATGAATATGGTCACTAAATAGTAACCACATAAAAGTGGTCATTAAAATTTGTGACATAGAATTTCGTCACTATTGTTGTCACTAAATAGAATAGTGGTCACTATTTGACCAAATTAGTGACCAAAATAGTGACCACTAAAGCAAAATTAATCACGAAAAATATAGTGGTCACTAATCTGTAAAATATGGCAAAAAAAAAAATCTGCTTGTAATCACAATACGATTATTAAAATTCAAAATGAAGAAAAATTTATTCAAAACAGAAACCCAAAATTCATTACATCCACAAAATCTATATTTCTTTATTCAAAACTAACTACAAGAATCGCAATTACTACATAATTCGTCTATAAGGAACCTTACAAGGCTTTCCACCAGAAAGTATGTTGCTCCTGGTAGGTTCTACACCAATGACCTAAAATCAACCAATATAATGCAAGAGTAATATTATCCAAGAGTAATATTATTTAAACTATTATTGTCACTGATATGACACTTAATGTCTTTGTCGATGGACAACCGACAGTCTCTCTTTGAGCTAGTAGATGAGGTAGGATTCACCGAAACTGAAGTCACATCATCCCACATGCACTCCTCTTCTTCTGAGGTATTACCTGCATCCAGAAGTCACAACCAGTAGCCCAAATATGTGCAAGTCATGTGTCAAAATATAAAAATTTCTGAGTTCAACCAGTTACCACTAAATTATAATTACAATGTCGGATGAGGTATTACCTGATGGCTGCATGTTCAAAAGTTCAAAAAATGCCCAAAACACAGATTGACCCGTATTAATTGCACTTTTTGTTCGTCCAATTCGATGTACATATCCCGCAGCAGTTGCAGGCATGCCAGAATTTATGACCTACATTGAATAATTACAGGACAGATGCTTATCAAGAAATCATTTAGAGAAAAACCTTGAGGAAAATAATCTGCCCAAAACTATTACCTTATGAACATTTTCGAAGTCTATGCCTAACAACCCCAAACTCCGCATCCGCCTTTCGATTCTTATGTTTCTTGGACTTTTTCTTTTTGCCTTGATCATCTCCGTCAGTCTGTTCCTTTGTCTTTTGAGTCACTCTCATCAGTTGCAATCAAATAATCAAAGAGCCCAGCAATTGAATCCCTGAAGCATGAGAAAATGTCAAATTATAATAAGAATATCGTTTTCTTTACACATTTAATTAAAAAACATATAGAAACAATTAGGTTTGGAAAAGAAAATACCTCGAGGATATGTAGCCTAGAATTTAGCCTGTTTTTTATAACTACAAAATGATAAAAACGAAAAATTGTTGAGTCATTGGAGATTAACATTGTGCACACATAGCAGCCTCCAACAGTAAATCATATGCTAGCGTTTCCACAACAGGTCCACACTGTTACAAAGGTTGAAGTTAGGAAAAGAATACGTATATAAAACATATGAATATGACATGTCTATTAGCACGAATTTCAAACCTTGAGGTGTGTAGTATCATTAGATGTAATGGTACTAGTGATGGAAAGCTGAGCCTTCCCGATGCATTCATTGTCGTCATAATAAATTGGCCACCATTTGGTTCTATCAATCTACATAGCATGCATACGTGTATAAATTTGTTATCATGTTTATCCGTAAGTATTATATGTAATCAGTAATCAACACTTAACAGGATTGTCATGTAGGGATGAAACTATCCTCTTCTCGCCCTGCACTTCTAGCAGAAGGACCTCCTTGGTTCTCTGGGAAACTAATGTCACAAACAAGATAATTAAACAGTGTAATTTGAAATTTTTTGACATAAGAAACAAGTATTTACATAATGGAAACATTTTTGTAACTAAATAACTTTAATATGCTAACTAGAGGTGGCAAAATGGGTGAGTGGGAGTGTTGCATTACAGGTCAAGACAATAGTGGGTCAAAATGGGTAATTTTGCATGCCGGTCAAAAAGGCACAGTCTTGGGTTCGGTCAGGTCAAGTCTAGTTATATATATGCTTGAAAATTTTGGAAAAGGTATACATGGATCGTTTCTATAAGATAATGGTGTTTTCAAATAAACAGCTGATATATAATTGTCCTAAATAATGTCTTATCTGGTACCATTTCGAAAAGATGGTAAAGAGAGAGGATATGCCTTTTTGAGACTTAAATAGGGCAATAACGTTTGGACGTTTGGTGGGTTGGTGCTATTTGACTTCCGAATCAATTTTTTCTTTGCAAGCTACCAAGGTATGTAAGCTAACTTGTGCCTGCGGTTTAAGAGAATATCATCAAGTAAGATGCCTTCATAGTCATTCTGGATAAACATTAATCTGATCATCCAAATAACTTCTTTGAACTACATCAGGATTGAGTAACAGCACGGAAAAAGGTAAAAATAGAGAAGTAACGATAGAAAACACAAATTTGAGAGATAATCACCTGAGAGAACTTCAGTACAACAATGGGTTGCTCACATTGACATCAATATGTGGATGCAATAGCCGAAAACCAATAGTGTTCAGGTGGTTCCATGTGTGATAAACATTTATACCACTTGAGTAATGCAAAATTAGAAAGTGCAGTAAAGATAATACCTTTGCTTTGTAGTCAGAATCAACTAACCTCTACTTCTTCAGAAAATTCAGTCTAAGTGTCTAACCTTTGATGATCCTGAAACCCTTCTTCATTTCCCCTTCTTGATAGGCTTCTGCATAAAAAGATAACATACACAATTCTGAAGTTTTTCAATAAAGAAAATACCAAAATTTTACAAGAATCACATTCATTCTTCTTTTGACAATTCTACAAGAAAAGATATACGTACAATACCTCTCTTAGTACTTCCTTATAAGCTACCATTTATCTTATGAGCCACTGTATAGATATTTATCCATTTTGATGAGAATGAAAGGTAACCCAACATTAAATCACTTGTATTTTAATCAAATCACAGCTTGACGATTAATAAAAAGACTATGTTTATGTAGCCTGGAGTCTCACTATCAATTACCCTAAAACTTATCTAGCTTTCAAGATTTATAAGCATGTTATAACAATATGATTATCCACCTTTTATGGTTTAACTCTCCATTTAATCAAATACATCATCGCAGATATCTATACTACATAAAATGGAAAAACAGTCAAAGTGGAAAAGTGGAAAAGTGAAAAAGTTTAATGGTCAAATGAGAGAGAAATATATTTGTGTAATTAATACTCTTATTAAAACACCCCATTACTTAAAAATACAATAATTTATTCACATTGTACAACCAATTAAAAGCATATCTACCAAATTAAAAATAACCAATTAAAACACCCCCTATTAAAAAGTACAATGAAATTTTCACAATGTACAATTTAAACAAGCTACAACATAATTCTAAATATAAAATAATTAAACAAACTAATTAATGTTATTTTTAAAACACCCTAAAATGAAAAGTACATGTTATTATACACATTATACAAATTAATAAAACACACAAAGCTTCATACAAGCTAACAAGTTGATGGTACATATAGTTTTAAAAATCGGACTGGACCAACGGGTTCAACCGGAAACCGGTGTCGCCATCGGTTCGGCTAATCAATAACAGCCATCCGGAAACGAACTAGAGAGGACCCGTTAAACCGATACAAACTGGTGAATCAGGTCTCATCGAGATCTATTTCTCCGGTTAATAGTCACAGGGTACTCGCCACCGCAACGCGCGGGTACCCTGCTATATTATATATAAAGGAAAAACCAAAAAGTAAAAAGTAAAAATTTGAAACTATTAACACATATTGAAAACCGGGTTGACACAGTACGCTTCAAATCCAGTGGGTTGACCCTATTTAATTTGACCCGTTTTGACCCAACATGTCATATTGACTCGGTTTAAATCGACCCGTTTTTCGACGGGAACGGTTCAACTGGTTGAACCACCCGGGTCGAACCGGGCTTCAAAACGTTATGTTTAATCCCCAAATCTTCAAACTTTTTTTATTTTTCGTTTAGAACCCATAAACTTTTTTTTAACACAAAACGATCTGTCGCTATATAAATATATTATTTATAAGTTTTTCTTCAAAAACAATTATAATGTTTTACAATTATGAGAAAATATGTGCCCGTTAGTGCACATTTAACTTTTCAATATGCTAAATACGCTCATTTCAAAAAAAAGATGGGGCTAAATGTGCCTAAATCTTTTACAAAATAGCCAAAATTAGCCAATTTTTATTTTATTTTGGGATAATCATATTCACGCTAATTTTAGTCACCATTAATCTCATCCTTGTTAGTTTTCACGCAACAAATAACGTGTGTTGTTAGTTTTTATCCTATAACTGATGTAATGTTTACTTTCATTTTCATTAAATGATTTTATATGTTGTTTGATAGATGTTAAGAATTTTGTCTAGACTTTAATTATCGTATAGTACAACCATTTGCAATTGCATTTTCATCGGTTCACGTTCTATTTTAAACGCTACACAAAACACTCACCACAATATCACAAATCATTAATTATCTGACGCTAGAAACAGCTGCCGCTAGGCGCGGGTACTCGTCTAGTATATATATATGGATGCATCATCGTAGAGAATGTATACATTACTTGCCCCATAACCTCTATTGAAGGAGAAATAGTTGATTCAACTTCCATAAAAAGCAAGAGCCATGAGCCTTAATCTGGATCTTGAACGAGCAATTTTACTTCTAACCAGTGAGAGTTAGAAACAATTGAACATATCCACATCTATAAACCATGAAGGCATAAATACCTAAAGAAAGGAGTTGTAATGAGCTCTTGTAACAAGGGCCAGAAAAGTACAAAACTGCTCCATTTACATTATCAACTTTCTCATAACAAGGTATCAAACTAGTAATGCTTATCCAAATTCACCACAAACTAATTCATAAACATTAATGATTATGCATACATCAGGTTCTAACCTAGCATAAATTGCTACAAAATATATAAGGTTTGATTATTACCTTTCTCTACATATTTCCAATTACGTAGAAGGTTTAGCATACAAAGTGTCTTACTAGTTAACACTTTCATTGAACACTTTACGCATTAGGATCAACATCACATCTTATTCCACAGCAGCCTTCATGTGATAAATTAACTTGACATGATAGTATATCCAAATGATAAAGAATTTCTTACATTATAATTGACACTAATTATTTCATTGGTACGAGTCTTATTTAACTACATCAATCATACAACATTACACGACTTAACTAATTATTTAAATGGTACGAGTCTCATTTAAGTACACACAAAATCAACAAATTAACAAGTTACACAACTTAACTAACAGCTTTTAATCACACACAGATATAAAACTCGCGGTAGCCGAATATCGTGATAATTCAACGCAATCACATCATTTCACACACAGACATAAAACATTAACAACTAACCACAAATTTCAAAACAACACACCTCCATATCACCAATAACCGCAATCGCTTTAACGAAAAACTTGACAATAAACTACTGCGTCTACTATACATCAACTAAACATAACTTGAAGCAATTAACATGAACAATAACTAAATTAACAAGCATAACTAATTAATAATCACAAAGAGAATAAGTACCGTTGATAAGCAGATAGATTGAAACCACCTGAAATCACTCTTTTCCGAACAGAATTTCGAGCCTGAAACCACCGATCAAAACCTAACTATTGATGAGATTATCCGATCGGACTTGACTACGGAGCCTCATCCGATCAGATGAAATTGAGTAGGAGTGATGAATCGATGGCAGGAGTTGAAATTGAGGATAGCAGTGATTAATCAGAATGTTTTTAAGTATAGGTGTGTGATAGGAGTATTTAGGTGTGTGATGAATAGGGTCGGGTCGGGTCAAAAGATCCGCGTGTTTTTAACTAGTTAAGCGTGACTTGTAAATTAAGCAAGAAAAATAAATTTGAGAGGCATTCATTAAAATTTAAAATAAATATTTGTTCGATACTTCTAAAATTAATAAATCATGTTTGGCTATCATCTAAAATTAATTGCTTATAATCACTTTTATATTTATATATCACTTAATATTTATATGTTTATTAAAAAGTGTATCATGTAAAACACTACAATACATGTCACACAGTGATCAATATTTTACGCCATTAACTTTTAAAAATTTAGTAACCAACATTTTTCGCCATTAAGTTTTTTAAAAATTTTGGTGACCAATAACACCGTCATCTTTTTATACCCGAAAAATATCTCAAATGTACAGTGACGAAATTAGTGACCGCTTTGAGCTTGGTCACTATCTGTTTACATGTGACCAAATATTAGTGTCCATGTATTATATGGTCACTATATTGCCTAAATAGTGACCAAAAAAAAAGTCGGCACTAAATTTTGGTCACTAAAAGCCCTTTTTCTTGTAGTGTTTTACTACTTTCTTCGTCCCAAAATTAATTTTCATGTTTACACTTTAGGATGTATCAATATAAATGTTCACTTCACGTTATAAAAAATCAAAAAAGAATTTAGTTGGTGAATATGATATTTGATTGCCAGAGAGTTTAATTACTGGACATTTTCTAAAACTTTGTACATTTACAAAGTGACCATTTATTTTCAATTTTTAAAAGGAGGAAATAGTTAGCGGGAAGTATTACCAAGTCTAAAAAGAACCGGCAACACTGAAAATGCAATTACATTATGCATCAAATAAAAAGTCAAAATCAAAGCATGAGCAACACATTATTCAAGAGTTTTTATCTCACCAGTCAAAATCAAACCTTCAAAATGAAAACAAAACCTTGATGGAATTAAAGAACTTACTAAAGATTGGCGAGTGGTGTTTGTTCTTGTTCATCTTTACGAAAATCTCAACCTGTAAGAAAACACTCAACGCATTGCAACAATCTATTTTTTTTAAACATTGCATGATAGTAGTAATCAAATAAATGAACGTCTCGAAGTATTTTGACTTATTTTACTAGATAAACGGAAAATAAAAATATGCAACACGACTCCAAGAACACCCATGATCAATCTATTATGAAGCTAAAAGACTTGAACTATATAAAAACTATACTTCTTTTATAAATGCTATAGAATTGGTATTAGGATATACATTGCCGATATTGTAAAATTACCTTATTGAAGAAAACAAGGATAGTGCATACCCCCCGAGTATTTTAACTTTCCTCGTAAAAGCAGTTCGTATATTATACTAGTAGCTAAATTGTAGGCCGCTAAAGTATCTATCAGTTTTCATTTATCCCAATTCCAGCAAGCATTTTGCATGAAATTCATAGTGGCGAGAATAAGGCTAACATTAGCGTATTAAAACAAGACGGATAAGAATATGAATGTTAAATAGCACTTATGGAGCCCTCTAATCGCATTTAATTAACTACAGATGCACTTAATTGCAGAGTAAATATGATAGTTAACAATTCAACTATTATTTGTATTGTGGTGCCTTCGCAAAGACCCCTCATGTCTTTGGGGACGCGTCATCTCAGCATTACACTATACCAAACGGAATCACTCCCCTTTGCCCCTTAAAACTGGTTTGGTGGGAGTTTGGAAAACAATCGCCAAGCTAAACTCCCACTTGAACCCCTTTAATGTTTCCATGGAGAATTTGATTACAGGTCATCTAGGTAATGGCAATAGAATTCGCTTCTGGATTGACACTTGGGTAGGAAACACCCCCTTGTACGTATCTTTCCCCGACCTCTTCAACTTGGAGAAACACAAAGGATGCTATATCAGTGACAAACGCAAAGGCAATGGTACCTTTTCTCAATGGGAATGGCATTGGTCAAGACCCCCATCCAACCGCACCAAATTGGAACAATTTCAGTCAATGCTATCCCTCGTCTCGAGTCACAACCTATCTACCACAGAAGACTCATGGCTATGGAGTCTTGAACCGAGCGGGCACTTCACTACCAAATCGCTAAGGCAAAGACTCCATCATGCAGCGTACGGGCCGAGAAACTGGAGCTTCCCCTGGAACCGAATTGCACCCATGAAAGTTAACGTGATGTGCTGGCGGATGCAATTAAACCGACTACCAACAACTGACAATCTAATAAAGCGAAACATTCAGGTTGCCTCAACCTCTTGCTCCCTGTGTGCGAGGTTTGAAGAGTCTGTGGATCACTTGTTCCTGCGTTGTCAATTCTCGAAATCCATTTGGTCAAACATCCTTACGTGGTGTAAGTTACCAGCAATAATACCAAGCAACATTAGAGAGTTACTTGACTTGCACAAAGACCCTATCATCAATCCCGCTAAGAAGAGCTTTATCAACCTAATAGTATTTGCGTACTGTTGGACTATTTGGAAGGCGAGGAACGACTGCATTTTCTCTAGCAAAACTCCATCACCCCGCTTCGCAATCATGGAGCTCAAGAATTTGACATTCCTTTGGCTATCGCATAGGTCCACAAAATACGAAATGGATTGGGTTAAGTGGTGTAGATTCACGTTTTAATCTTTGTTGTTTCCTTTTACTGAAATTGTACCTCCCTGAATTTGTATCTCTAGCTTCTCGCTAGCTTTTTATCAATGAAGTTGAAAGTTCAAAAACTCTATTATTGTTAATTTATAGATTTTCAGCAACAAGTTGGCCATACTTCGTATAAATGAAAATAAACGCATACTTTGGGTGGTCTTTATTTTATTTTATTTTTTAAATTTTAATAGATAAACGACATTGATGAAAAAAGTTGAATATAATTGCCTATGGATGTATATTACCCTAAGGGCATTCACTATGGTGGATTTATGAAAAGGTTTAAAAAATATAAAAATATTTATGTTTATTTCAACCATAGTAGACACTCATTTCATGTCTATGTGGCATGAAGAGGTCCTAATTCTTGATCCTCTTTATGAATTCAATACATTTAATGCATTTGTTAAAAGAGACATTTTATGAACTTGCAAATGTTTATACTATAGTGAATATAGGTTTATAAAATCAAAAGGTCTAAAATTTATTGATGTATTAATGTATAAACCTTTGTAAAAGGTTTATTATAGTGGATGCACTAAAAAGAAGTTTGAATAAGTAACGCTAGAAGCTTCTATCTTTACTATCTAAAATGGAAAAATGGTCAAAGTGGAAAAGTGAAAACTTGAATATTGAATATTGAAAGTCAAATGAGAGAGAAATGCATAAATACTCTTATTAAAACACCCACTACTTAAAAATACAATAATTTATTCACATTGTGCAACCAATTAAAAGCACATCTACCAAATTAAAACAACAAATTAAAACACCACTTACTAAAAAGTACAATAAAATTTTCTTAATGTACAATATAAAGAAGCTACAACATAATCCAAAATATAAAATAAATAAACACACTAATTAATGATATTTTTAAAACATCCTAAAATGAAAAGTACATGTTATTATACACATTATACAAATTAATAAAACACACAAAACTTCATACAAGCTAACAAGTTGATGTTACATATAGTTTTGAAAATGGACCGAACCAACGTGTTCAACGAACCGGTGTCGCCACCGTTCGCTAACCAATTAAAGCCGTCCGAAAACGGAGGACCCTATGAAACAGATACAAATGTTGAAGACATATATTTCAAATGGAAACTATTAATACATATCGAAAACGGGTTGACGGACGCTTCAAACTTAACCCGATTTAATTTGACTTGTTTTCACCCAACCTGTCGGGTTGACTCGGTTAAATCGACTTCTTTTTTGACACGTTCAACCGGTTGAACCACCCTCGAACATTCAAATTTGACAAAATTATATGAAAATGATGAATTAGTTGTGGAACCCGTGAAAGGTTGAGACATTAAAACGAAAGATAAATGTTTGTATTCGCATTTTTTTGTTTATGTACACTAACTATTTATGTACTATGGGATACAAAAAAATGTTGTTAATTGCTCCTTTCAACAAAAATAGTGTTATTATTATTTAATATTATTAATTGATTATCAACTTACAAAAATGCTATCAAAAAAGAAAATCTCAAATACAAAACAACGCTATCAGAAAAACAATATAATCATTCAAAATGGATTCATTAACACTTAAAATCCTGATTCATGAAACAAACTTAATCACCGCTAAAATTTTGTCGAAACTAGATACCGAATTAACATGTGTTAATATTAAGACAAATACATGTAAACTTAGAAATAATCTGGCTGTTTTGAATATAATCACAAAGGAAAAAATTGCTTTGAATTAATTTTTGACTATAGGGCTATAGGCTATGAAAAATCACTAACCCTCACAACTTTGCTAAATGTATTAAGATTATTTAAAGGGCTTATTGTATGAAGATGTATCTTATTTGTCAAATTTTTTAGTTATATGTACGATTGTTAAGAACAAACTATTTAGTAACAAACTTTTTTAATTTTGATTATTATGTGTATTGATTCTCACAAATATTTGATTCGATACAAAAAAAATACGTTAATCGATACACAAAATAATCAAAATTTAAAAAGTTAGTAATTAAATGGTCCGTTCCTAGTGATTGTACATAAAAATTAAAAAATGAAAAGTAAAATACATTTTCAAACAATCAATAGTTAACGACTCAGTGGCCAATATGACGTTGAGCGAGTTTTATAGGGTTGTAGTTCATCCCTTAGATACAACGGCTCCTCAATAGTTAACGTTTTATATTTTCGTGATGATGACGTTTAAGCAATTGTAATGAATAACACTTTTGTCTAACTCGGATGCTGCGTTGGTTGATGTTTATAAAGGATGTTAAATTTGTTGAATATTGTTTGTGTATGCTGGAGTACTGTTCGGGTCTTGTGGTAGTGTTTGGTTGCAGGTTCTGGAAAACAAAATTTAATTTTTTTTTTATTTTATAAAGAAACAGATTTTGGTACGGTTTAATAAAAAACCATAGCAAACAAAAAAAGTATGGTTGGTTAGTAGTGGAAGAAATTTTCTACGGTTTGATAAAAAAACAGTACCAAATAATCATTATTTGTCACGGTTTAAAAACCGTACCAAAAAATGATTTTATTTTTTGGAACGCTCGTATCTACCACGAATTTAAAACTGTACTAAATGGCCTTAAGAACGTACCTAATAAGATTTTTGTGTAGTAGTGTCAATTCTATATTTAAAATATTCAAATGCTATGTAGAAAACTGACAAACTGGTTTGGTACGTGCTTGATGAAATACCTTATTTCTATTACCAATTGGTTTTCTTCACTTTTTTTATTCAGCTAATTTGTTTCAAGTCATCATGATATAATCCTCCTTTAGATATTTTTGATTTTTCGATACCGATTAAATTAATAGTGCTGCACAACGCGGCCCTGGCTAATTACCCTCGCTCATTGCAAGCCATCTTAAAATGCATTATAATAAGAGCTAGAGTAAATAGTTCGTTGCGAAGCTTTTATCATCGGAGATAAAGACTTTTCTTAACGATGACTTTGAACTTTTACTCGCGCGGGAAACAGCCATGTTATCGACAAGAGAGGATCTCCTATATATGTATCTGGTCAAAGATAACCCAAACGACAAACGTTAATTGAATGGTTTAATTTGCATCATTCCTAGGAATAAAATCTGGAACCACGCACACACGATTCTCAATAATGCACTTCTATAAAATCTCATAGACACATATCATCAACATTCAGTAAACACTACACCATCAACATGGATTTCCCAAAAATGAGTCTTAAGCTTCTTGTCGACACGAAAGACAAAAGAGTTTTGTTTGCTGAAGCTAACAAAGATTTTGTGGATTTTCTTTTCAACATCTTTTCGATCCCTCTTGGAACCCTTATTGGGTTACTAGGCTCGAAACAAATGGTAGGATGTTTAGGTCGACTCAAAGATAGCATTGACAGCTTTGATGAAACCTACCTTCAACCCGACATCATTAAAGATGACATCATTAATCCTAAAACACCGTTCAGTGGGAAAATGCTCCTGTTATCTTACGATGATAAACCTGCTACATCAAAAACAGTCGGCAGGACTTGTAGTACACATACGTTTTCAAGTGGTTCTGATCTACAAGATTCTTGTGATTCTGAAGAAGAAGATTATTGTGACTCTGAAGAAGAAGATTCTAGTGATTCTGCTATTAGTTGGCGTCTACATAATAAGAAAGTTAAGGTCGCAAGGAAGAGGGGGTATGTGAAGGAGGTTGTGAGCTATATGGTGATGAATGATTTGGTGGTGAAGCCTATGTCCACAATTTCAAGCATTACTCTTATCAATAGCTTTGGTATCAAGGATCTGAGTCAACTGGAGGAAAAATTGGTAGAGTTTGACAAAGATAAGGTATTGGTACTATCTACGCTAGCTCGGCAATATTATTTAACTTGTTTTACTTATCTCCTTTCGGTTTTTTTTTTTTTTCATTCTTTTTATTATTATTATTATTATTATTATTATTATTATTTTATATTGCTCTAAATTTGTGTAGTTAGACCCTTGGTGGTTGCTATTAATTTTGAATTGATGCTTTGATGTTATATAGGTTATGAAGCTATTGGAGAATGCCTTGAAGTCTACCAAAGTGCTGACAAACGTCTTTCTTAATAAAGTTGATGAAGGTAAAAAGTGCAACAAGAGGTCTAGAATGGAGTGTAATTGATATATGGTTATGTCGTTACATATGGGTGTCTCATTTAACGGCGTATGCTGTTTGTTTAGGGTAACTACACTCGAATCTGTAAGTCTGTAACAACAACCTTTTGTTTGATGTTTCACATCATGTTAGCTGAACGTCAACTTTTAATGAATGAGTTTTTTTGTTTAACTCAACGGTCTGTGATGTTTGTTAAGGCCAATTGGTCAAATGTAAACATTTCAAACTAATTTTGTCTTGTGTATTGATGGCAAAGTTTATTTTTGGCTAAACATGTAGTCTCTATATATGTACTTAATTAAGTATGATCATCGATCGATTGATATTGGACTCCGATATATATTGTATCAATAGAAATCTCAACTTGGCAGAATCTAGTAATTGTGGGAGATTGCCATAGCCAACTATAGGGATCGATAACCTGAGACCTTCTAATTTCTCATTGATAAGAATGAGATGTTATTTGCCTACCTTGCTATGGTTGCTTAATGAATGAATTGTATATCAATGAATCTTAAACGATCGATCAGCTTTTCATCGTAAAGTACTAAAGTGTATATCTCATTAACAAAACTTTCAGGTATGAAACCAAACAAAAAAAATTTAAACCAAACGAGCCAAAGTTCTCTGTTTTGTTGCATGTTGAAAGACTTTTGGAAAAAAAGCCAAAAATACTCTATGTACTTCTCGTGAAAACTCATTGTGCTTTCTCAACTTTTTTTATTGTCATTCTTCTTAACCTTCTTCACGATAGGTGTCATAATGCTTAACAAACGCTCTTCTCTTATGCAAAAAGACTTAAATACCCTCCCCCACACATTTACTTCATCTCCCTCCTCACCCAAACCCTAGCTTAACACTTTCTCTCACTACCCCTCACCGCTACTGCCTGCCACCTCCGGTCACCGCTCCATCGCCGAGCGTGCACCACCACCTCCACCACCAAAACGTTCACCTCACTCCCTATCCGTTTCTACCTACACCACGCGCCCTAAAACACCATTACCGCCACCCAAACAACCCAAACTCGCCACCACTTTTTGTGTTTCGTCGCTTCAAGCTTAGATCGGGAAGAAACAATGTGAGATAAACAAGTTTTACACTCGTACAGCTCGTTAAACATCTTGTTGAGCCAGTAAGTAGTGTTTGGATTGCTTCTTTAAAGTAAAAAACAGCCCTTTTAGGTAGGTTTTTAAGGTTGGTATGGAGGACGGGATCCATTTTTAAAGGAGAAATAAGCATCAAATGGTGTAGGGAAGAAGACAAGGGTATTTGCGTCTTTTCATGTGAAAGGTGTGAGCTGTGATATGTATAATGATATATATCTATAAAGAACTTTAAGTGTAATGACAATAAATAAAGTTGAGAAAGCATAATGAGTTAACTCTTTTGACACTATCATAAGGAAAGCATAAGGGTATTTCCAAGACTTTTTCCTCAATAGGTAGACCCTTACGTCTTTTGACACTATCAATTAGCTTTCGTGCTGTATTTTGTAAAACACTTGAACCATCACCTAACTCTTCTTTCTCCTCTTCTATTTTCCGAAACAAAAAACGGATCTTCAGAAATTACTTCCCAGTGACTAAGAACAAGCAGAGCACTACAGGCCGCTGCACTTGATGTTCTCAAGTCATCAGCAAAACCGAAAATAAACATGTACACGAACAATGCCGAACCTTCTTGTATTTCTTCATTCAAAACTTTAGCATGTCTATGACCAAGAACAACATAACTTGCCGTGAAAACACCCAGTATTGTTGACGTATTCAATTCATAGAAATATTTATTTCCTCCAACGATGCTAGGGTTCCTTTAATTACGGCTGCTCTACATGCCTCTTTAACATCAGTCATAACTTGCCCTGAAAACACCCGGTATTGGTCAGTTTGTAATTGTTGATGTATGGCTTCAGTCTCGCTAACAAAAGGTGAAACAGAAGCTTCAACTACAAAAGCTAACTCCACATGGATTCATCAAATAATGGTTTCAAATTCATCACTGCTAGACACAAAACCTAATATTTCGGATACATATGGAGTTTTTTTTATCAGAATAGATGAACATGTCTTTTGTACTCGAATCAGGGAGAATAAGCATGTTTGGCCCAACTTGTCTCCATCCTAAAGCCCAGATACTTTTTAGAAAATCTTCCCATAAGGCTATATAAATGTTTATACTTTTCTGTATCTTTATTATCCCCATTCCAGTCTGCAACCACTACAAAAATAAGAAGGACGGGTGATGAGGCTTTTGGCGGGGACGCCCCTGTCTCCGCCGAAAGTCACTAAACGACAAAATCCATGCTGAGCTGGCACACAAACTCACTAACCGTTTACTAAATTTTCAACGCACACTTTTGGCGAGGACATGTCGCCACTAAATGTAGCGGCGGAAAAAAAAACCGGGAACAATTAATAGTTGCAACTTTGGTCAAATTTTGCCAAATAAGAGTTGCCACGCTGGACAATCTTTGACCAGACCAAAGGCCGTGTGTCCCACAAGTCCCCGTCAAAAGATGCACATAGTCCCCACCGAAAGTATCAGCGATAAGCTGTTAGCGGGGATGTTTCGGTGGGGACTTATCCCCGCTGAAAGTTATTGACGGGGACATGTCCCCGCCAAAAGAGGAGAAATGTCCCCTCCAAAAGCAGTCAATGTTGTAGTGAACTTCACTTACTATCGCATCCCATATCCGTTTTCTAAGTGATTATACAGAATGCTCATCTTGCGCCCGTATCACTTCTGGAAGTCCTACTATTACACAATATTGTCCGTTTTGCCCTGATGGCTCACGACTTTATTTTTGTAGCCCTCGTGTGAGACTTCCCAGTAGGTCACCCTAACAAGTGCTATTTTCACACAAGCACGCTTAACTTCATAGTTCCTGAGAACTCTACTCGCAGTAGACCACAAAACGCGTTGTGTCTGATAAGGCGAATGTTATTCTTATATACCCATCATCTCTCGCACCTATGTCGATGTGAGATTTGCCTAGAGTGTTACATACACCTTCCATTTGGCGTACCTCTTTCAATAAAATTTGAACTCCTAGTTGAAGTTCTAAACCTATCAAACGGATTTAACGCGTCCCCTTCAATGAATTCCCTAAATGACACAGTAGTTGGTGATATTGCCAAATCTACCTTTGCAAACCTATCTTTTAAATCCTTAATACATCTTTCTAAATGAACTTCACTTGTAGCTGCAGCAAGCACTGTTATTATTCCAATCCAATCCCGTGCTTTCCCTATACATAAGTGCAGCCAAGTCAGCAGGATCTAGGGGTGTCATTCGGGTCAGTCGGGTCGGGTCGAAGTCGGGTCAAGCCAAAAAATAATATACCCGAACCCGACCCTATTTGAACTCGGGTTGGTCGGGTTCGGGTCAAATCGGGTCGGGTCAAGTCGGGTCGGGTCAAGTCGGGTTCGGGTCAAGTCCATTTATATAATTCTAGAATTTAATTTCTTAAATTTAGTAACCAAACGTTATGAATATAATGTCTATTGGTTTTTAAAAGGTTATTATATTCATACCAGTAGAGCAATGCACTAATACATGCATTTTATAGTTGGATTTACACATTTTCTTTTTGTAATGCATTTTGTTTTCAATCTGAGGTCAATTATATAGAATGAAAATGAATATAAAACCAAATATATGAAGCAATATATGTTCATGCACTAATTTGGGCCTTTCAATTAAATAAAGATTGGGAAAAGTTAAAAAAAAAAAATTAAGTCGGGTTAATCGGGTCGACCCGAACCCGAATTTTCAAATATTTTGAGCCCGATACCCGACCCTAGTTCGTACTCGGGTTAATCGGGTCAACCCGATTGACCCGAATTGGATTTTGGACCCGAGTAACCCGACCCGAATATCCTTCGTCGGGTTCGGGTCCGGGTCGGGTCGGGAAATATGACACCCCTTGCAGGATCAGACGGCTCAATAGCCAATTTGAGAGTCGGTGAAACCTGAAATGTCATACACACTCCTCACGTCCAGCCCATCTTCCAGGCCCACATATACTTCCACATTCTTGTAATTCAGTGTCTATGGGCCCACCCCCAACACTGTTATTATTCCAATCCAATCCCGTGCTTTCCCTATACGACTTTTCCAGACTCAGCCGTATATTACCTCTCCTAGTTTTTCATCGCTGCCTAGGGTTTGATAGAATCGATAATGGCTTCTTCAGCAAAAATGAGTTTAAAACTTATAATAGACAAAAAGGAAGAACGAGTGTTGTTTGCAGAAGCTGGTAAAGAGTTCATCGATTTCTTGTTTAGTCTCCTCAATGTACCAATCGGTTCCCTTTTAGAAATCTTAGACGACAACATCTTATTGGAAGGTGGCTTGCCTAAGCTCTACCAAAGCGTTAAAGATCTCGACAAAAAATACAAAAAACCACCATGCGACTCTCGACTCAGCTTGTCACCGCTCAAAGGACAGCAGTCCACCTTTACTTACAGGTGCGTGAGGCTTTTTTGCCAAAATAAAACTAGTTCTGTTGTTCCTCAAGCTTGTCCCACTTGTTATTTAGACATTGAGAACGTTGATGGAGGATTTGTAAAGGAAATGGTAACGTACATGGTGACGGATGATCTTGTTGTTTCTCCTGTGTCTACAATCTCTACTAGCATCGCTTGTCTCCACAAACACAACATCAAGGATCTTGGTGTATTAGACAATATAATATAGTTTAGTATTAGAAGGATCAAAGTGTAAATATGTGTTCTATATATATCCTATGTACCCTATCAATCATAATACAATATACACAATATTTTACCAAGTTTATCTTGGTGTCAGAGCCAAATTCGGCCTACCCCTCAAACCCTAATTGCCGCCAACCCTAACCAGCCCCACCCACCCTCTTTTTTTTCCGGCTAAACAATGGCCTTAATCGCTGCCTTCACCACAGCTGAGAAAACTTCCCACAACTCTCACAAGTTTGGTTTTACCCTTTCTCCAACAAACTATGGGTTTTGGAAAACAATGATCCATCCCTTTCTTGTTACAAACAATCTCATTGGTTATGTTGATGGTACCATACCATGTCCAGCAACAACAATCGCACAAGCAACTACCTCAGACAAAGAAACCTCCACATCTCAGCCAAACCCTAACTATCCGATTTGGATCGCCAATGATGCTCATGTTAGGATGTTGATCATCTCTACAATCTCAGAGGCTGCTTTTCCACATGTCCAAGGTACTACTACATCTCGCGAGGTATGGCTTTCCTTAGAACGTGCATATGCCCCACACACGTCGTCTAGGGAATATACTCTTAAAACCCAATTGTTGAAGATCCAGATGAAGGGAGATGAAACATCAGATGCATATCTCAATCGAGCAAAAGAGTATGCTGATGCCTTGGCCAATATTGGTGAAGCTTTTAAAGAAAAAGATCTTGTCATGCTTGTGATTGCAGGTCTTCGTGAAGACTATAATGGTTTGAAATCTACCCTTCTTGCTAGACAAGCTCCTACAGCCTTCCACGAGTTACAAGGGCTTCTCTCAGATCATGATTACATGATAAAACAATCTGTCCCTGTTGTTCCTTCACCACAGGCTTTTACCACTAACACTTCTGGAACACCTTCTGAAACAGGATCTTCACAACAGGATCCCATGCAAGCTCTTACTCAGCTTGCTTCACAACTTGGCTTCAATCTACAACCACTTACCCAACAGGCACAAGCATTCAATACTTCTTATTCCCAAAACAACCGTGGTCGTGGTCGCACCACCAACAACCGTGGGCGTGGTCGTGGTCAAAACAATCGACCCAACAGAGGACAGTTCAATTGGGCATCAAATCAGAATACAGTTTATGGAACATGCAACCGATGTGGCATTGGTCCCATTCCATCAGATTGCCCCAACCGTGACCCTACTACCTTCCGATCCAGGCAACAACCTTCGGCTAATCATGCTGACCATCGCTCACAATCTCCGGCGTGGCTTCTCGACACTGGTTCCAACAGCCATGTAGCACCAGATTCTAATAGCATCGGCACTGCTGAACCATACTATGGTGAGGATTTTCTCCATGTTGGCAATGGTAAGGGTTTACCCATTTTACACATTGGTACCACTCAAATTCACTCTCCAACAAAAACTCTTTCCTTAACTAATATTCTTCATGTTCCACAAATCAAACAACATCTTCTTTCTGTTCAAAAATTTTGTCATGATAATAATGTTTTCTTTGAATTTCATGATACCTTTTACGCGATGAAGGACGAGACTTTAGGCACCACCCTCCTCACTGGTCCAAGTAAACACGGGCTCTACTCCATTAATCTTCCGTCGTTTCAACCTGTTCCAAGAAGTGTCTTCACAGCTGTTCGTGCTCCGGTCCATACGTGGCATCAACGGCTTGGTCATCCTCATTCACAGCTTTTACATTCCATGTTATCAAAATATTCTCTTCCTGTTTTGCATAAGACTTCAGTTGCTCCTTGTAATGCATGTCATGTAGGAAAATCATCCAAACTATCTTTGCCATTATCAAATTTTAAAAGTACTTGTGTCTTAGATTTGGTTTTTTGTGATGTTTGGGGGCCAGCTCCTGTTACTTCTACTGATGGACACAACTATTTCCTACTTTGCGTTGATCATTTTACTCGTTA
The DNA here is from genome assembly GCA_910596185.1 of Chrysanthemum makinoi. Classification (NCBI taxonomy): domain Eukaryota; kingdom Viridiplantae; phylum Streptophyta; class Magnoliopsida; order Asterales; family Asteraceae; genus Chrysanthemum; species Chrysanthemum makinoi. Next base: position 101,222,937 of record OU343222.1, read on the forward strand.
TATGTGGTTTTTCCCTTTAAAATATAAATCTGATGTTTTTGCAAATTTCAAACACTTTCTTGCTATGGTTGAACGACAATTTAACACCAAACTCAAATCCGTTCAAACAGATTGGGGTGGAGAATTCCGAAATCTTCCCAATTTCTTTTCTCCACTTGGCATCATTCATCGTCGATCATGTCCACACACAAGTGAACAGAACGGATTTGTTGAACGCCGTCATCGACATGTTGTGGAAACAGGACTTACTTTACTTGCTCAATCTGGTGTGCCATCTCGTTTTTGGCATTTTGCCTATGACACGGCTGTTTACCTCATCAATCGCATGCCATCCCGCATCCGTCAAACATTTCACCCTTGAACACGCCTTTTCTCACAAACCGATTTTTCTTTTTGCGTGTTTTGGTTGCTTATGTTATCCACACCTTCGACCATACAATAAACACAAAATGGACTTTCGCTCAGTTCCCTGTGTTTTTCTCGGATATAGTCCTTCTCATCATGGGTACAGGTGTCTCGATCCAACATCGGATCGTATGTACATAGCTCGTCATGTCCGCTTTATTGAGCACAAATTTCCTTTTCTACAAACATCTTCCATACCTCCTTCACCTCCTCCTTTAAACCCATACATCTCAAGCTATCCTAATCCTACCACACCAGCAACTACTCTACCTGAAAACAACCCACCGAACAAATGCCCGTCATCAATACACCACAAAACAGCTCACCAAATAGCCCAACCGTAACAAATGACCCACAAAACAGTCCACCGAACAGCCCACCCTTAACCAACAGCCCACCAAACAGCCCCTTACCCACCACTACCACTACCACCACCGATCCCGCTGTCCAAACTCCAAATACACCACCTTCTCCAGTTCAGCCCTCTATTAATGCTCCTGTGCACAATACACGCCCTCCGACTCGCCCTAGACCATCCAATCTTCGACAAAATCCCAAACAACGGGTTCTCTTTGACCCTTCCGCCTATACTACCACCACAACATCCACTGAAATTACAACCTTTTCCAATGCCAACAAATCACCTAAATGACGAGCTGCCATGGCTGAAAATATGATGCCCTCATGCGCAATGCTACATGGTCTCTTGTTCCACCCATTCCTAATGCAAATGTGGTTGACTGTAAATGGGTGTACAAACTCAAACGAGATCAAACAGGTGCCATCACTCGTTACAAAGCACGACTGGTAGCAAAAGGGTTTAACCAACAACAAGGTATTGACTATTATGAAACTTTCAGCCCGGTTGTGAAATCTACTACTATTCGCACGGTTCTTTCTCTTGCTGTCACACGGAGATGGACACTTCGACAATTATATGTTCAAAATGCTTTCTTGCATGGAGAACTCCATGAGACAGTTTACTTACGTCAGCCACCCGGTTTCGTTGATCCAACAAAACCTGATCATCTCTGTTTACTTCACAAATCTCTCTATGGGTTAAAACAGGCGCCCCGTGCATGGTTTCATCGGCTAACCAAGGCCTTACAGGCTCTTGGATTCAGAGGATCCACAACCGATCCGTCCCTGTTCATTTATTCGTCTCAGGGCACGATTTTATACATGCTGGTCTATGTAGATGATATCATTCTCACTGGAAACAACTCTAATGCTATTGATCAGGTGGTTCAGAATCTAAGCCAAACTTTTGCCATTCAAGATTTGGGTACTCTTTCATACTTCTTGGGCGTTGAAGTGGTTCACAGAAACTCAGATGTCATCTTGTCACAAAAGAAATATATCTTAGAATTGCTTCAGCGGGCGAATCTTTCAAAAGCAAAGCCAGTGCCATCTCCGATTGCTACCACTGCCAATTTGCATCTCGGTGACAACCGCTTGTTCGATGATCCGGTTAAATATCGCCAACTTGTTGGTGCCCTTCAGTATGCCACTTTGTCTCGTCCAGACATCACTTATGCCGTGAACAAAGTTTGCCAATTCATGCATTCTCCAACTACAAATCACTGGTCTGCTGTCAAAAGAATTATTCGTTATCTTCGAGGTACATCTGATTATGGGCTTCTTATCAAACATGATTCGGGGTCTGTTCTTCATGCTTACACCGATTCTCAAGATTCCTCTTTGAGTGCTTTTTCGGATGCGGACTGGGCTGGTTGCCCGGATGACCGTCGATCCACAGGGGGATATGCCATCTATCTTGGAAACAATCTAATCTCTTGGTCAGCAAGAAAACAACGAACTGTCTCTCGGTCATCAACAGAGTCAGAGTACAAAGCTTTAGCTGACACTGTAGCTGAACTTACATGGATAGAAGCTCTTCTTAGAGAACTTAAAGTTCCTATGACGTCTGTTCCAGTTTTGTGGTGTGATAACTTGGGTGCAACATATTTATCAGCAAATCCTGTTTTTCATGCTCGCACGAAACATGTTGAAGTTGACTTTCATTTTGTTAGAGAAAAAGTTGCTGCACGAAAACTCTCTGTACAATTTATTTCAACACATGATCAGATTGCAGACATCTTTACGAAGCCTTTGTCATCTCAACGGTTTGCTGAGTTACGGTCCAAGCTGCAGGTCGTTACCCGGCCTTAGCTTGCGGGGGAATATTAGACAATATAATATAGTTTAGTATTAGAAGGATCAAAGTGTAAATATGTGTTCTATATATATCCTATGTACCCTATCAATCATAATACAATATACACAATATTTTACCAAGTTTATCTTGGTGCATTAGAGGAAAAGGTTGTTTATGTCAGCACAGATGAGGTAACTCTGCTCTACCATTTGTTAATATAATTACTTTTAATATGTGCAAATAACTATTATTGAGTCTCACTTATTTGATTTTCATGAAGAATTTCCCGTGTTCTAAACTTAACTGTGGTCACAAACACGTTCTATGTATATGCGTTTAATTTTGGTCACATATACATGATGGTAATACCCGTGTTCTAGAAAAAAACCCTAAACCATAAGAACTCCGTATACATAATGTTAAACTTAAACTTTTTGGTCACATATACAAAATGTTAAACTTAAATGTGTTAAATATTCAAAACTTTTTATAACACATTTAAAGTTTAAAAAGTTTAACATTAAACTTTTCAGAACACGGGTACACCAAAAAAATTAATTTTGCAAGACAAATAATAACTGTGGTCACATAATATATCATAAGGCATCAATTTTTAGTTTCTTCCTCTTACACATTGATGTTTTTCTTTTGTATATGTGTTGGTCCTTACACAAATTGCTTAATGTAAACAATAACCAAAGAAAGAAGAATAGTAGTTGTAAAGAAAAGAGAAAGAAATATCCTCTTCCGGAGTTTTTTTGTTAAAACATAGTACTTTCAAAATATATACACACAAATGTAGTACTTTGGAACATATTTACAATATAATTTATTTATTATTATTATTATTATTATTTTTTTTTTTTTTTTTTTTACAAACAGCAAAAAAACCCCTTTCATGATAGTCCATCTGCCTCGACGTCCCGGTCTACAAGGGCGGATCCAGTGCTTGGCTACATGTGGCACGTGCCACACATGAAAAATTCTGGCGAGCAACAAGGGCACAGGGCTTATGATTTTAGACCTAAAGGCTGGTTTAATTTAATTTCTAGCATTAAATTGATAAGATAGTGTGTTAAAAAACGCATCTTTATATGATTTTTAGAAAGAAAATAAGATGGAAGATAAACAGGGCATGCAAGTCTGCAACGCTTAGATCTATATTGGTAGGGAAGACGATGATTTTGGTTTATCTACACTTTGGACCCCTAATGTTTATAGCTTTTACAACTTTGCTCTAAGTGTAAAGTTTTATTTTCAAATAAGTGTAAGGAGTTTAAAACTTTAATAGTTTAAGCCCTTATTAGTTATCTTAATTAGGAATGGGTCAACTACGTTTTACAAGGTTAATACAATACGATTATGATTTGATGGTTACACCTAAATCTCTAATATCAAAAGTGTTTGAATGTCGGTTTCTCTCTTTTTCCTTGTCCAAACTAGTTGATCTATTCTCACTTTATTTTGTAAGTATAGAATTATAAGCTCAGCTTTGCAAAAAGACCAGAATACTAAATTGTAATCTTTTTATTCCAAGAATTATCCATTGTTGTTGTTTTTATAGTTCAAAACACTTTGAATTACTTTATTTTTTTAGAATACTTATGTAAATTCTTTTCTAATTTTTTTATTTTCTAAGGCATCTTTTTCAAACGCTATACCATTGTCTCATACATGTCGCCAACGAGACTTGAACCACAACATCTTAATCAATACACGTCTTTATCGATACACGTGTCACCTATCATTTGTTTTAACTTTAAGCAACTCAAATACTTATTTTTTTTGTTTAGACACTAGTTTCGGTGAAGTATGTCGACCCGCAGATTTTTTTTGTGCTACATATGATTAAAAATCCTGGATCCGCCACTGCCGGTCTAACTCTCGTTTTGTCATTCGTTGATTATCTTTCTTCTCCATCCACGTATCCATCCATGGACGTAGTTGTTTGTAGATATGCTTAACGTAGTTGTTCATGGATAAACCTCCACTCCCTCCCCCCACCCCACCCCCACCGGCCTCGTCAACTTCTTGTTGCCTTACCACTCACATGATCATCTTATTCGTCACGATACCATGCTTTAGATCCGAATTATTTTTATTAATCGGGAATTAGACGACGAACTTATGAATTTAGGTGTTTATCATTAGACTCTCTTTTTGTATGTTATTGGTTTCCTTTTTTGCGTTCTAGTTTGTTGTTCACCTTGTGTTTACAGACTGATTAAAATTATATTCTAACAAAAACAATTTGGTTTATTTGTGAATTTTATTGAACTTTACTATTCCAAATGTGCACCTGATTGTTCAAAATGGTTCATCTTTTTATAATTCATGTAGTGTTCATCTTATTTTTAATCCCTTTGGCATCCATCGGTCTAATAGAATTATTTGGATATGTGTTTACATAGGTTGTTTGTTGGTGTGTTAAAAAGAAAAAAAAAAAAAAGAAAAAAGATTAGGATTATATCCTATATATATTTAAAAGTCCTACACTTGTGTATTTATCTTTTCAAATTACAATGGTGTGATAAAAAAACTCCCTCATCCGAGCTAAAAAGTTTAAATTTCAAATCTTTATGGAAAATAATTTTTTCTATTTAGAAAAGAAGAATACAAAAGAAAAGTGCTTTTGTTTGCAACACTTTTGCCAATAAGCCAAGCCAACACTTATTATTTTAGTTTCATTTTTAAACTATGTACCTACAAAAATTACGTATCTTATCTTATATCTTTAATCTATATATTAAAAAATTAGATATTTTAATTTATTAACAGGAAAAACATAATGATAATTGCATAGATATACGTAGTAAATAGTAATTTAATTAAGAGGAAGATAGGAGAACTGAAGTGTGTCTTCAGTCGATGGTGCGATACAAATCACAAATTGGATTTTTTTGGCGTTACCTAAGTTGGCGTTGTTTTGATTCAGAACCCACATGAAAGATATTCAGCAAAGAAATCACAACTCTTTCCTTCTCATGGTTCTCTCATAGAAACAGAAAAGTCCCAAATTGTTATGTCTGAATTTCGGATCCATAGTTCTTTGAGTTTTCAATAAAATAAATGATGCTAAAAAATAATGAAAAAGGCTTAGTTTATTTTGTATCCCACCTAGACCTAAGAAGCTACTCTCGTTTAAACAAGAAAAGCCAAAGAGCATATTTGCGGAATCATGACAAAAAAAATTGTATATCACGTCTTTTAATTACCTCTAGGAACTACACCATTATGTTGCTGGGCTCCAAACTAACTATGGTTGTTTTGGAAAACTACTGGTAAATTAGCCCTCTGTTGGTCAAGAATCTCGTATAAATCCACCTTTGACCATGGGTCAAAAAGGGTGATATATCTTTATCTTCAATTCAAAACAACTCTCAGTGTGAACACATTTTTGTTGTCGTATGATTAGCCCTCTGTTGGTCAAGAATCTGAGTCAACTTGAAGACAAAATGGTTTCTTTTGAAAAGTATGAGGTACTGTTACCAATTGTTTATATTAATCGATGCATGATGTGCTGAGCAATTTGGGTATTTCTGCATTAACCATTCCATAAATTTCAACCAAAGCGATATTTACTATGATCAAACTTGCTTTGGTGTTTTCCTTATGGTCAACGTCTTTTTCTTCTAAATTCTGTTTTAGAAGCGTACAATTAGAGAATCATATTTAATTGTAAACAATGTTTTGATGGTAGGCCATTAAGCTATTGAAGAACGCTTTGACATCTAAAACCGTGCTGACAAATGTCTTCCTTGGCGAAGGTCGTGAAGGTAACAAGCCCTCCAAGAGGGTTAAAACTGAAGATAATAATTAGTAAGCGATTGGTTCTCAACTTGTCCCATTTAGCAGCCTATCTTATTTCCTTTGTGCGTTTAAGAAAACAAAAATGACCTGAATTTGTGTTCAATTGGTGAATGTAAACATTTTGAACGAGAGCCATGGAAGCTTTTGTGATGTTTGCTTGCATTTCTGCTTTTCTGATTAAATAGAAATTTATTTATATAAGTGTATGATGCACGATTGATTATCTATTGAAAATGAACTCTTAGTTGATAGCAATAAAAATTTCATTTTGGCTGAAAAAAAGTTGTGGAACACTAAATTTGTGTCCCTTGATTTTAGGGTGGTTTTTGTAATATCATCCTGTTCCAAGAAAAACATGGCTAGCCAACTATAGTACGTGATTGATGACCCGAGACCTTCTGATGGATGAAATGTTATTTTTTAGGAACAGCAATTACTGAAAAGATATTTTACTTGGTGTGGTTGATAAATAAACAAGCTATTACTCACTCCGTCTCATAATTATTCCTCATATTTGATTACTAGGCGAATACTCGTGCCTAGCGGCATCGGTTTCTAGCGGCAGACAATTAACGATATGCGATATTGTAGTAAGTGTTTTGTATAACGTAAAAAGATCTCGATGAGACCTGATTCATCAGTTTGTATCAGTTTTAACGGGTCCTCTCTGATTCATTTTCAAATGGCTTTAATTGGTTAGCCGAAAACCGGTGGCGACACCGGTTCCCGGTTGAACATGTTGGTCCAGTCCGATCCGGTTTTTAAAACTATATGTAACATCAACTTGTTAATTTGTATGAAGTTTTGTGTGTTTTATTAATTTGTATAATGTGTATAATAACATGTGCATTTCATTTTAGGGTGTTTGAAAAATATTTTTAATTAGTGTATTTAATTATTTTATATTTTGGATTATGTTGTAGATTTTTTAAATTGTACGTTATGAAAATTTTATTGTACTTTTTAGTAAGTGGTGTTTTAATTGGTTGTTTTTAATTTGGTAGATGTGCTTTTAATTGGTTGTACAATGTGAATAAATTATTGTACTTTTAAGTAATGGGGTGTTTTAATAAGAATATTAATTACAATATGCATTTCTCTCTCATTTGACCAATTTCAACAATTCAACTTTTTAACTTTTCACCTTTGACCGTTTTTCTATTATATGTAGTATAGATGAGATGTTACAAATAAAATTGTCTATTTTTCATTTTAAGTAATAAAATTAGAATTTGGTGCATGAATATTTTATTTGAGTGAATATTATATTTGAGTGGTTGAAAATTTTAGTGGTCTTACTTTTGTTAAACTACGTGATTTTTGTCTCCTAAACAAATTATTTTGAGACGGAAGGAGTAGTTTCGACCATACTATGTACTAGCTAGGACCTTCCTTTAGGCTATGCACATTCGTGACCTAGGTCATCCTCTGACACATCAGCTTTCTCTCTCCGATGATCAGACACGACCAAATTGCCACAGTCGATGACCTTTTTTTTTTTTTTTTTTTTTTTTTCAATTCAAACATTTTAAACAATAAATTTAAAATTCATTAAAAATAAAAACATTACAATACTAAATTCAAATAAACATTAGAAACATTACGTAAATTATTCAAATAACATTAAAAACATTACAAAAATTCTTCATCATCTTCCTCATCGTCATCATCACTACCATCTTCGTCTTCATTCTCTTGATTGACTTGATTTCTATGATTCCTCCAAATGTGTTTGGTCAAATCAGATTTTAAGTGTAGATGAGTTGATGAGTCAATTAGCTCATGAGTAACTACTAACGATTCTTCAAGCGATCTTAAAGGGTCGTGATCACAATGGCCCTCATCTTCGAACCATGCAGGACATATCGCCCGCTGCTTGTGTTAAATGATCATATTATGTAATATGATACATGTATATATAATATCTTGGAGATCATGTTTATACAACCCTCGAGCCGGAACTTTAACCATTTTCACTAATAACTTTATCATCGTCGGAAGACGAAAAACCAAAAAATAGCTCGTACGACATAATTAAAAGAATGTGTTTGAAAGTATTGATAGAAATGTCATTTGAAATTGTGTGTTTAGAAGTGTGTTTGAGGTTGGTATTTATAAGGTTGTAAAGTGGTAAAGTTTTTATAAAGAATTTTTTTTTTTTTTTTAATTATGCAAACGGTAATAATTTTTTTTTGGAGTTTTGTGATATGCAAACTCGATCAAGATTTAGACCGATTGTTTGAATTCTCCCACTTCGACCGATATTTGCTTCCAAGCCCACAGTGATTATGACCGACTTCAAAGTCGATCGACCTAAGCTCAAAACCGACTTTTTCCGTCCCATTGCTACCAGCCTTACACACAATGTTATAGGCCTCCAAGATCTGTAGCATGTATAGGTTGGTAATGACAACATAGTGAATACGACTAATTAATACCACTAAACAAACTAATTAGCATAATATGTGAACCAAAAGACTAGTGTTTATGATGATCATTATTATTACCTTCACATCAACATAATATTACCATTTAGCGCATCACCAAAATCCATCACTTTTTATCTTTTATGGTCACCTAGAGGTGGCAAAACGGGCGGGTCGGGCAGGCACGAGCAACGGGTTAAACGAGCACTAGCATAATGGGCACGGGTCAAACGGGCTCATGTTATACGAATCGGTTTAGAAAAAACCTAAAACGACAAAAAAATTTCCTCAAACGTAACACATCATTTATATTTGTGTAACTAAATATATCATATCTATAAGTTTTTTATTAAAAACAATTAATGTTCGAGAAAAACATGTGCCCATTATGCCCATTTAACTTCTAGATGGGCAATATATGCCTATATTAAATAAATGAGGAGGGCTAAATGTGCCCAAATCTTTTAAAAGGTTGCTCATATAGCCCATTTTTTTTATGTTGGGCACAAATTGTCACCTGGACTTACCATCATTAAAAATGCTTACTTTATACAAACATATCTCACAAAATACAGAAAACACGCTCATAAACAAACAAAAAAATAAAGGAAAGATGATGGTGATCAACACTATATGCAAAAAAATAAAGGTAATGAATGACTCTTTATGAGGATCACGCGTGATGGTCACCATAAGAATGATCCCACACCCCCTAAAAACTATCTTAAGCTCCACCAATTTTAACATCTTGATCTGAAGCACAATAATTAGCATTTGAGCCATATAAACTAGAATTATAATTTCAATGGAAATGATTAACAGATTGATTTTATCAAAATTATATTGATGACATTATGCATACTTGGTGGACATATCACATAAGTTATGCATTTTCTCTATTACATGTATGTAGTATAAGAAAACTTAGTGTACGTATACAATAATGTTTTTGAATGGACTTAATTCTTTTACTTGTCACCAAACCATATTCTCACGTTAATGTTATAATGAAGAAACAGAACGGGTCGAGTAGCAATCACACTTTTATCCAACGTTATCGACCATAAGACCACATTATGCACTTATGACCAAACCATATTTTCAATTGAAGCGGGCTTGCTTCTTATGCTATTTGAATGCTCACGAGTCATGAGTGATCACATAATTGTTGCATATCTTTGTTTCACATGCGAATTAACAAACCCTTTTTGCAGTATTATTAGTGTGATTTACTTTCATTGTTTGTCACTTTAGTCATTTTTTAGGACAATGAGTCAACAAATTTTTTTTTTTTTTTTTTTTTTTTTGCATAAATAGATTGTAATTTTAATAGCGTTTTGTTAACCACAACCTATAGCGTTGTGTTTAAACATATCTTCATTAAAATTTTTGTTTAAATGAACACTAAACATTCCATATTTAACATCACATTTCATGTTTAAAATGAAAAAATATGTATATATAATTATAGAATATACTAATTCATTTAATGCAAAAATTTTAATTAAGGTATGTTTAAACACAACCCATAAGTTGTGGTTAACAAAACCCTTTTTAAGAATACTTGTCCAACCATCTAAATTTAACTCTACTTAGCCGACTTTTTCTACATCAACCTTACATGATTTTGTTTATCAAAAACAACTTTAAAGGCTTTAACGGATTTTTTTTTCTTTAAAGCTATCGATAAAGGAGTTGAGATCTAGATCTCATATTCTTCATAGATATAATAAATTGATCTCAGTCATTCATTTTTTTATTAAAATTAATAAAATTATGTTTTCACTTTTTTTTTTAAATTAATTTTTTTAAAAAAAATTAAAATATCTTGCAAACGGTAAATCGTTAATCAACGAAAAATACATCATCGAAACGAGATTTTTTTGTCTTTCAGTAGATGGGCACTTTGATATACTTTCGATGAACCTTTTTTTTTTTGGAGTTTTGTTTTTATGTTAAAATTTGCGTCTGGAGAAATCACATGTGATTTGCTATTTCAAATCACGTGTGATTTGCTATTTCAAATCACGTGTGATTTGAAAATAGCAAATCGGATGTGATTTCTCCAGACGTAAATTTCAACACTTACAAAAAATGTTGAAAAAAAAAATCCTCGAAAGTATATAGAAGTGCCCCTCTATATATAGATGATTGATTTATTAGATCTTTATAGAATATTGGATCTACATTGAACTTTTTTCATCCTTAAAGAAGGTTCTTTCGTGAGAAGGGTAAGTGCATTTGCAGGGTAGTGTATGATACTAAGAATAGAGAGTTGTGCTAGATAAAACTTTTTGATCCTAGCAATACACTGCCATAAGAGAAAAGGTTGGATTCCTATTGGACTTAATCTACATGTGCTAATGATCCATGTAATTTGTTTAAGACATGACATTCTAAGTGAGGATGTTGTTGCTTGTTTGTTCATTGGCTTATCAGTTATGCAGGAAATGTAGTTACTTCAGAAGTGTCTATCCAATGGTGAGTTTGGGATAGCTATAACCCACATGATGATACAATAGATTCTATAGATCATTCAAAATGAAAGAGGATGTAGTTTATGATCTATGGAGAATTCATTGTTAAGGAAGTGTAGTCATAAGGTTATAGTTTGGTGAATAAAATTGTGAATTTGGTCTGTTTAGATTAGTAGCAGTATAGTATAGCTGAGCAGTTTGATAAGATGTAGTTTGTATCTCTATTTGCATTTTTGTTTGATGCTTAGTTTGTATGTTGTTAAAGGATAGTTGGGTATGTACAACTTATCCTAGTTATTTGCTTGTATAGCTTTGAGTTTTAATATATATTCACCATTTTTAATCAGAGAAAAAAGGTCGGGTACAATGGGTATGACCCATCACCTTTTACCTTTAATCTTCATCTTTTACACGATTGCATGTGCGTGTGACACGAGTGAGCCATGGAGAAAAATACGAGTGAGTAGTAAAGGTGCTCACCACTCGGGTTTTGTGTAAGTTATTATTATTTATTTGATTTGTGAGTGTGTGTAAGTTATTTTGTAAGATATGTTTAGGAGGTTAGAGGAGTGTTGACCATTGCACTAGATTCAGATCTTCATATGTGAAAATAACAAAGGTTTTTGTTAGTTTGTCCAAGTGTACATCCAACTCATATCCAAATCAGCTATTTTATTTATTTATTTATTTTTTAAATGATGCGTATAATTTTGGATGGGTATAACTTAACATTAGACAAATTTGAAAGTTTTGTTACCTAGATTGTGTAATAAAAAAGTTTGTTACCTAACTCGGTATAAAACTATAGGTTTGTTAGTAATCTATAGCTTTAACCCTAATAATAAGACTTAAAGGACCTCAGGCTAGTATGTATATAGGTTTGTACTTGTTAAAAATCACTTAACGCTTTTACGTGTCACCAAAAGGGGGCATGCTTTCATTTGATTACATGCTATGCACACGAGAAAATCACATAATTTAAGGGTAAAGGCTATAAATGATTAACGTACTTAAAAAAAAACTCATTCTATATATTTTACTTTTTTTTTATTGTTATTCTACTTACTAAACTTTGTACTCGTATTTATTTTCATTATACATATCTGGGTCCATATCTTTTACATGAAAAGACGCAAATACCCTTGTCTTCTTCCATGGCCATTGCTGCCATTAATATATAATATCAACCTATTGGTATCCTTATCAAACATGCTCACAACTTCTTAATAGTACACACCTTGACTATTTAAGTAACCACATTCAAAATCAACCTACGAACCATATATTAACTTTCTGGACTAATTAATTGTGTACGCCCCCAGAAGAAAAAAAACAAAAAACAAAAAACAATTTGAGTTCTGACTCCTTTCCCTTTAAATATTAAAAACTCTAAACGCTTTCACTAATTTGTCTTTGCACTTTTTTTCTTTTTTCTTGTTATTTTTTGTTTAAGCACATAAATGCGTTATTTGTACATAATTCAATGAAGACATGTTACTAACCAAACACCCTTTTCTGCTGCAGCAGGGGTGTTTGGCTACTGCTAAAACACCACTGTTATCTGCGAGTTTCTATATATAGAGAGGTGCCTATAGTTACCCGTTATCATGTTATCATAGTTATGTGTTATAATGGAGGTTGAAGATGAAGATGTGGGAAATGACCAAAATACCATTAACAAACCATTTTAGTTATGTATAATGAAAAGAAATACAAAGTTTAGTAAAAAGAATAACAATAAAAAAAAGTAAATTATGTAGAATGAGTCTTTTTGTAAGTACAATAGTACATTAAGTATTTATGGCTTTTACCCCATAATTTAATTGTTTTTTATTCGAATTAAGACTTTATACCCCTTTTTTTTTTTTTTTTTTTTTTTTTTTTTTTTTTTTTTGAGCGGCACTTTATACCCTTATTATTATCCATCTCATGAATCATAAGAAAATCGTATTTGAAACTATTTTAGTGTGATTGACTTCCATTTTTCTCACTTGCGTCAATTTTATATGCAAGTCTTTTCTAACAGATTTTGGTAATTCCTAAAATATGTATTATGTAGTACTAATTGCACAATGTATTAAAGAGACTTGTGATTCTATTAACTATATTTTTGGAGCTTATATCAATATCTTAAATGGTAATATATTAATTTAAATTATAGTATATCTTTATTTGGATACAAATCAGGACTAAAACAGTTAAGATACGTACGTGGGTTATACATAAATATAGCCGCCAAGGTCTCTCTCTTGTTTTTCAATTGTAGCTAGGGTTTCATTCCATAATATTATTCTGGTTTTGGTGCACATCATTTGATACATTATGGCTCATTCAAACGTGACGTTGAAACTTCTAATAGACAAAAAGGGAGAAAGAGTATTGTTTGCAGAAGCCGGTAAGGATTTCGTCGATTTCCTGTTTAGTGTCTTAACTTTACCGATAGGTAGAGTTTTGGGACTTTTAGGTGAGAACAAAGACATGGTAAGTGGCTTGACTAAGCTTTATAAAAGTGTTGAGAATTTCGACAAGGATTACATAATCTCTGACCATGAGAAGGGTGCCGTCTTAAAACCTAAATCATTACTTCCTTTCAACTCTCCCCGAGTCAGTTTGTTGCCAGTCGACGGATGGTCCACTAAAACTTATCATTACAAGTGTAAGTCTTGCAATGCTACTTCGACCTCTTCTCGTTCTTGTTGCTATTCGGGCATGTCTCAGTTTGAGGTAGAGGGAGGAATCGTAAAGGGATTGGTAACATACATGGTGATGGATGACCTCGCTGTTTCTCCTATATCTACAATCTCCAGCATTGCTTTGTTCCACAAGTATAACATAAAGGATGTGGGTGCATTAGAGGAAAGGGTTGTAAATTTCGGCAGGGATGAGGTAAACTCGAATGATTCTATCGTGCTTTTGTTAATCTTTTTAATATATGCTCATTGTGCGTCCTTATTGATTTTGATGATAAGTTATAGATATCAATACAAAATAATTGATGGCAACAAAACATGAATATGGGCATCAACTTAGATCTGGTTAATACTTTCTTCCTCTTATGTATTTCCCTAGTCTATATAACTTGTTTTTGGATAATAACAAAAAAAAATGTATCTAACTTGTCCATTTTTGTCATTTATTGTAGTTTTTTTCGGTTAAAACAAAAATCTTTCAATTTTGACTTTTGTGAGTATTTTGTGACCATTAAAATGCTCATAGTAAATGAGCAAAATGCACACACAAATGTCTGAAATCTGAAATGTTCGTGTTTTAATAGCAAAAAAGAAAGCTACACAAAACAACAAAATGGACAAGTTAGATATATTATCCCTTTCTTTTTTCACCAAGCTGGTATAATAGATGATCCATTGTTACATCATCTACAATATAATGGTAGGTTCATGAAAATGTTTAAAACTCGTCAAAAGCTTTATCGTATAGTTCATCCATGGTGAGTTGTTATTCCATGCTTATGTGTCATGAAGGTGTTCACAATGCTAAACCTCATACATGCGATGTAAGATAATTATGAAATTTTAAAAGTTTATGGATAATGAACTTAGGTTTATAAAACTAAAAGAGTTATATTTTGGTGATGTGGAATCATCATGATGACACACTAATAAAGCTTTGTAAAAAAGTTTTAGCTTTGTTACTTTGATGCCCTTAGAAAACATTTCTTATAGTTATGGGTTAGAGCATCCACAATATACTCAATTTAAGAAGGATGACTAAGTATATCTTTTAGCTTATTATCTTACATATTAAGTTTGTACTTGTTATATGCCTTTGTTAAATCAAGAGATTCAAAACCTGAAACTTGATATTTGTTTTATTCAACCTATATGATTGAAAGCATTAAGCACTTGAGTCAATATTGACTCATTGACAGTGAGGTTTACCAATTGTACATATGACATGAGTCACATGACATATAAAATCCATAAAATCTGGACAAGATTTATGATAAATTGATAATGATGCTCTTAATTAAGCCAAATGACATGTCAAGGTTCCTAACCTGGGCACACAACAACTCTGGATTAATGTAGCTTATTTGTTTCAATGTTTTATAAGTGTTCGTATGAAGAACTTTGGATTGTTAGAGTCCACTTGTTTTTTTCCATTTGGGGTTTAAATGCTTAATTGCTAGTTTCACAAAGGTGAATAAAATTGAAAATGTGATCCGAGAAAGTTAGAGAAGGTAAATTGCTTGTCGATACAAAATACTACAATTTTCTTTTTAGTTGGGGCAATTGCATATATATCCTTTCAAAAGACAACAATTGCATATATATCCTAGCAAAACTAATAATCGCGTATATATCCTTCTAAAGACCCAAATATTTCATATATATCCAAATCATGATTTTGTACATATTTAAAACCTTAAAGTATGTGATAATTACTTTTTCAGCATGAAATGTCAATTTTACCCTTACATTGTCTTCTACAACTCTAAACCCAAACATTGATTAAGGGATAAATAATAATTTATAATCATTTACATTTGTGTTTTCGTTCGTGGTTGATTGTATCAGTTCACACAAACATTGTTCTTGTGTCCCTTTGATTTATTGGTTGCCATTGTTTAACTTTTATTGTTCTAACCCAAATCTTACGCAGTTTATCTTACCAACAACATCTTCGATTTATGGATTTCTTTTGTCAAAACAATTACAAGAAATATTCTCACGTGGGTGTTAATGTTTATATTAGAAAATATGTTGTGGGTCTTTGTTATTAAGAGTATTTGTTACTTTAGTTTTGTTTAGATTCACATATGCGTAAACAGTGTTTAGTTAATAAAAATCTTGTATTGGCAATAAAGAATACAACTTGTTTTTTTATTCACGAGCTGTTGAGTGATCGTAGATGTTAAGATGTACAGGTTGGGAGAAATGAAAAGAACATGGGTAAAATTGGCATTTCAAATTCAAAATATAATTATCATTTATTTTAAGATTTTAAATATGTACAAAATAATGATTTGGATATAAATGAAATATTTAAGTCTTTGTAAGGATATATATATAATTATGAGTTTTGCTTGGATATATATATGCAATTATTAGTCTTTGCAAGGATATATATGTAATTCCCCCTTCTTTTTTGAAATGTCTTTGAATAGATCCTTGCTAATGTTTGTTAGACACTTGCTTGTTTAATTTTTTCTTCATGAACAAACAATCATCTAGCTACCACAATTACTTCAAGCACGTGAGTATCTAAAAGGTGTATTTGTTGCAGGGTTTGCAACTATTGAAGCATTCATTGAGCTCTAGCACAGTGTTGACAAATGTTTTCCTTGGCAAAAAGTGATTTTGAAGTGGCCATGAAAGATGGAAATCTGCAAGAGTTAGAAGAATATTTGGTATAAGTGAATAAGCGATGGCTGTAGACTTGTTGGAATTGACATCGCGTGAGTTTGTGCTTTTGTTTCGTTATAGACTGAATTTATTGTTGAACTCGACATGTGTTTTTATGTTAATCCCAACTTTTGTCATGACTCATGAATATGATTGTATGTCCACGGTTGTTCATGTAAGCTCAACGATAGCTCCGAGCAGTGTTTGGATTATAGGCTTAAGTCTTTTTTTCTTTTTCAAGGCAATTTCATCTATATCCTTCTAAAACATCTAAATTAGATCGATATCCTTATGAAAATCATAATTACACTAATATCCTTTCAATACTTCAAAATACTCATGTATATCCAAACAAACTATTTAATTAATATTACATGAGCTAATTCTTAAACATCTAAAATGAATATTAATGGACAACTAATATGACAATTTTACCCTTCTTTAAAAAAATTACATTCATTTGATCGAACAACCACTTTAGTGCCATTCTGACGACATCTACATTGTGACTCCATTCCCTTTTCTTGGTAATATGACAAAACCCAGTTTGGCTTATATTTGATTTCATTCACATGCGTGTTATTATACTTTATACAAACACCTCATTAAATTAACAAAATACATGGCTATGTTGTAATCACTTGAACATGACAATTAGTTTTTAAGAAGCAAAACATTAAACGAATCTGCAAATAAATTATAAAATCCACTTATGTTTCTATGAGATTGTAGTTCACCGGAAGAAGAAGATGGTGGAGACTTTATAATTTGGGTAAAAGGATAAAAAGGTAATACAACTTGTGAGCCAATATTTAAGTAAATTTTAGCTATTAAAGATATTTAAAAAGTGAATAAAATATGTATTTGGATATACATGAGTATTTTAAAGTTTTGAAATGGTATTGATGTAATTTTAAATTTTGAAAGGATATTGATGTAATTTAAAAATTTTGTAAGAATATTGATGAACTTATCCCTTCTTTTTCTAACTAGTAAAATAGTTATAAAAACAGTTAATATAAACACTCCTCATTGTGTTTTATAAAAAAACTGATGTTTTGATTTTTAACCCACACAATCTACAAGCATTGGTCTATTCCCTACAGTTTTAATCCTAAACAATATTATTGCAATCATTAGACTTGGAAGATATAAAACTACCATATGAGAAAAGGTTAAAATATGATAATTGATTTGATTGATTCACACCCACACTTAGGGTGCGTTTGGTACACGGGTTTTGAAGGGTTTAGGATGAAAGATATTAGAATTTCATTGTTTGGTAGTTCTAGCTTGGTCTCACGCGCTGGTCTCATGCCTAAATCTCAGCTCCACTAAATGAATAAGGTTTTCTCTCTCCTAATTTGGATTTTGCTCTCAGGCATACAAATTGAATACCAGTACCACTTTTCTTTGTCTTATTTGAGCTTTTCATACTAGTTATAATACCCGTGCACGCACGGGGTTTTTTCATAAAAGTTTAATTATATACTATTATCGATTAAAAGCAAAAAACTTAACATCTCTTAAGTAGTAGTTTTTTCATAAAAGTTTAATTATGTATTATTATCGATTAGAAAGCAAAAAACTTAACATCTCTTAAGTAGGTTTACTTGGTTGATTAAAAAATAGGTTCAAAGACATATTTCCTCACTATCAACTCGTTTTTTCATAAAAGTTTAATTATGTATTATTATCGATTAGAAAGCAAAAAACTTAACATCTCTTAAGTAGGTTTACTTGGTTGATTAAAAATATGATCAAAAGAATATACATAACTATTAAAAATCTATTCCAACATGAGTTATATTCATAACCTCAAAGACATATTTCCTCTCTATCAACTCAAGCTTGTCCCAACTGCTAATCTTGAACTCAAGAACTTATCGAGATTTAACAATGTTTATAAAAAAGACTAACATTTTTTGTGTTGTAATAATGCTTAGTTATATGTAATACAAATATATTATAGGTGTCGTTTTCAAGTCTTTTTACCATTGTTTACTCGCTGGTAGTTTCTGTTGCTATAACAATGTAAGCCAAAAAAAGTTTCGTCCAAATATTAGGAACTCCGGGATGGCAACAATGTGTAATATTGGAAGAACGACGTGGGTTCTTTATTGGTTCATCAGTTAAGGGACGCCATAGTCTTCAATGGATTTTAGGATGTGTATTTTTTCTGGCTTGTGTATGTTGTATTATATTGATGAACCGAACATTCGGTCCTTTGGCTTTCAATTTTTCCAACGACAGATTCTTAGCATTTTTGGATCCATTCCGGTTTCCCAAAATTCTTCATCCAGCACCGACTCGCTCACGTTCCTTGGCTCTTGCCTCCCTAATATGCAACCCTGCAAAATGAAGAGAACAATTAAAGAAATTACAATGGAGAATGAGTAAAACTAAAGAAAAAATGTTTACTCCTATAAAAAGCAGATTCGTTATTTTGTCGATTAGTTAGTGTACCAGTAGGAGCATGAAGATTGTGTGCAAAGTCAAAGCTTCTAAGGGACGGTGTTGGCCCCTTTAAAGCTTGAGTAACAGTGTTGAAGTGATATTCCACATTCATGTTCAGTAATACAGCAATGGCAAGACAATGTAGGACTTGATCAGACCAAAATATTTTCTTTTCTCTATTCTTACTTCTCTATTTCAATTAATTTACGTCCTCGGTGGTGTCAAAAAAAGGGCGGTCAGTGTCTTCCACCTCTATATTCCTATTCCTCACACCCTAACAGTTCATTTTATTCTTATTTTGTCGACATATCATAAAATTGTTTGACTCTCCTATATAAATTACTATTTGTTATTTGATAGCTGTAGACAAACCACTCACAAAACTGATACTCGGTAATATACCTCTTTATTCCTATGTATTACACACAGAGACCTAGATGTTTAAGTTTGTACCTGAACTCGTAAGTGCAAGAGAAAACAGCTATAAAAGAATTACTCAACCACCCCAAAGTCAGACTCTTGTAATAGAAATTTACATTTTGTCCAAAAGCATATTGGATATATACCGACACTAAAGATGGCTCACTTCAACAAAACCTATATTAGCCTATGCATTACGTACCAAAAACCCTTTTTTATGGCGTCGTTCACACAAAGTACTTTTCTCTATTAACTACTATTGAAGTACTTGCAGTAATTCTTACAATGCCCATCCACGCGCAGGGTTTAGACATAAATTTATTATGCGTTTGTAATGTCATATATAGCTACCTCTTGCCTCAAAGCCTACCTAAGTACTCATAATTGATACTTCTATTAGGCACAATTGTCTAAATAAGTTTACCCAAACACATCTAATAAACTCCATATACTAAATCATTGTACAACAAAAGTAAATAGCGTAAAGCTACCTAGTGAACAGTTTGAGTTTGCGGAGGTCCATAAGCTAAGTTTACCCCATATTGTGATTGCCCATGCTTGTAGTTGCAGAGATTAAATATGGTTGAATAGGTGGTGAAACAGAATTGTTGTTTCATGATATGCATGCGTTCTTCATGTGTTCCAAGAGATGGAAAATCGTTGCTCAAAAGACATCTTATCTTAAACTATTGAAGGAACCACCATTGTCGTGACTAATTGTTTTGGCAATACTTAAATCACTTGCTAACTTTCTTAGCCATGACTCGCCATGCTTTGCAGAAAAAACTCGAATATAGCCGCCAGGAACCCGTCTTTCACAAACTTGCTTGGCAAAATGTCACCTAACTGACTAAAGAAACACACAACCAAAGATTCAATCATCAGAAGTATACGATCATTATAATTATAGTATTTACCAAATTATAACCATCAAAACAAAGATAATAATAGACATAGCATTTAAAACTAATCACGACGAACTTATCATTCAAGTACTACAATATTTAAAGATTGATAAAGCTTAAATTCATAAACATAGATCAAAATTATCTTACTTTGAATTCACTGTAACACATAACTTTATTAACTTTTTTAAAATAGGCTTAGGTTACCAACATCTTTTTCACTTTGCAGCCATTGAAAACCTTAAACATCACCTACATCATTACCTTTTTCATCCATATTCAAAGCCATTAATACAAACAAACTTGAATTACCTTCTCAATGTTAATTAATAGTGGCCAATTGATATATTGCAATTTTGCACAAACAATACGATTAACCCAATAAACAATTTATGAGTCTTAATTGAATGAATGAAATTTTATTCAGCAGCCATAGTTAAAATCCTTGGACTAAACTTAATTATGTATTGTTTGTAAAAATATTTGTGTCATGATGGTTATAGAAACATGATAATAATCAACTGATAAATTGATCTTGTTTTGATGAGATTAGGGTTTAATCATTTAAATTTTATTTTTTCTTTACACGTATTAAATTAAGAATCTAACATAAACCTTTTGACTTTACACATAAATAACAATTTAACACAAACACATGACTAACTAACCTTACAAAGATCATTAATCTAACCAAAATAACAGAAAATTCATGTATGATACCTGTTTCAAAATTATATATTGTGTTAGTTGTTCATGAACATACCTTTTCATTAACGACTCCTAATTAGAGGCCAATTGTTTTCGTTTGATCGAATTGTGATGCGTTTTAGAGCTGCAATTAGTTAATTTTCTGGAATGGTTAGGTTTTGTCTATGTGCCAGAATGAAGAGGAATGTATGTCAGTGTGTATCATTTCCTTTTGAGAATTTACGATTGGTGGTGGTCGGGTTTTTTGGTCGCAATATATTTTTTCGGGTTTTCTGGTGCACACGATTCGATTGGGTGAGGTCGGGTCTTCTAAGGGGTAGAAGGTAGGATTTGTGGTATTTACATTCAGATCCTTTAGGTTTATAATGTCTACTCCGCTTTTTAGAAGTTTATTTTTTTTACATTTTAGACACATGTGTTTTGTGGTGTATTTTTCTTTCTACACGAAATTTTTCAATTTTGACCAAATTCAATTTATTTTTGACTTTTTATCAACCAATGATTTTGCTTACATGTCAATTGTGATGTAAGTACAACTAATATTATGCAAAAGTTTTTTATTATGTATTAATATCTATTAATATTTTGTGAAAATTCTATGGAAGAAAGATTTAACTTTTTTTAACTAACATATATGTTGAGGTTGAGGTCAAGGTTGTTGTTTAACTTCAACTTTTGATATCATGTTGTACAAAATGTGTGAATTTAGTAGCATATAATGAGCGTTGATGAAGTTATAATATACTTCGTAAAGATTTCTAAAATGTTTTTTCAGATATCCGTATATAAACTTTAATTAAGAATTACATGGGTCATTGTTATAAGTACGATCACGTATATTTATTTTCATGTCACAGCACCCGTGCATACCATTTGATATTTATATTTTCATTAGTAAAAATTTAGCCGAATATTCAAACATGTGTACGCATAGATTAAACTTTTAAAATAAAATAATCTGAATCCTTACTTAACATATATAATAATTTTTTTTAATGAATGAAAGTCCGAAACAAATATTTATCCTTAAAATATTTAGCATGTACTAAAACAAATTCATATATTTACAACATTTTATAGTTTACCGGATGAAAGTTTAAAACTAATATTAGCAATCATGTAATTTTAAACAAAGTTTATTATAGGGCAAATGGCACAAAAAGGCATCAAAGTTAGGGTCTATTTCCAATTAAGGTATTCTACTCTCTTTTTTGCATAAAAAGGTACCAAACAAAATTTTTTGGCGGATTTGGGTTTTTTACTAACGTTCGTTAACTCATTTCGTTAGTATATTACATGTTTAGTCCTTACTATCAGTTAAAGTTATTTACATAAATCGTCCTTGTGGTTAAGATGTAGCAGATTCTCATTCCAAATATTACCCAAATTCCTTTCTTTTTTTGCCAAAAATACGTTAAGATGTAGCAGATTCTCATTCCAAATATTATTACATAACAAATTTCTGAATCAAACTCAAAAGTCCCAACAAAATTTCATGTACTAAAACACCCACTTTAAAGTACATGTCTGAATCAAACCCATCTGTCAGCATTCACCACCACCCCAAACTCCTTATCTCAGGCCACCATCGCCTCATCCACACCACCCACTTTAACCTCCACCCACAACCCACCACCACCATCGAGAGACACACCGACCACCACTGTAAATTTCCCATCAATCTATCAGACATGTCACAAAAATTCCCAGATCTTTAAGCAAAAGATATAATTATATCTACCTCCATCTTTTTTTTGGATACCAAACACCATAAACCCATACCATTTACTTGAAACCCACATCACCATCATTCCGCCGAGTCAGCCACCCACCAACCATATCACCATCATTCCGCGGTCACCCATCTCACCAAACAGTCAAGCTAACTCACTCAAACCTGCCACTTGTGAATGGCAGACCGTAATCAGCTTAAAACTGCTCAAGCACGAATGCAATTTAGATCAGAGGAATATAGTGTATTCCTTGGTCGTTAAGTCCCACGGAGGATGAATTGGTGTTAAAACAACTTCAGATGATAGAATGATCACTAAGGATAAGTGATCAAGTAAGGTTTTGATGGAAAATTACCTAAAGAAAAGATTTACAATTTACTGACTTAAATGCAAATTAAAAGAAATTAAAAAGTTAAAAAATATTAAATAAACGCTATCACTATTTTTACAGATCGATGAACGTTTATTTTATAAAACAAAATAACTTTAATAAACTAATTTAACTAAAACGTAAACTCAAAATATATATAAAAAGCGTTATTTAAAACGAAATGATATTTACTGAAAATGAGCTAAGATAAAACGTAAATTTTATGAAATAAAAGGCCTACGAGTGTAAAACTAATTTTTTTACTTACTATATGATAAAAGAAAATTTTAGAAAAAAGATTTATATTTTTTTGACTTTTATATTTTTTATTATGAATTAATTACTAAAAAACACTAATTAAATGTTTAAAAATACTAAACCTAATGAGAAAAATCTGAAACTTTTTGTAAAAATACTTTATACTAATATAAAGACAAGAAAATTGCAAAAGTTGAAAAAGGTATTATAAATAAGCTACAAATAAGCAAAAAGCTACGTTTAAGCTTATTGTGGAAAACGTGGTTAAATACTAAGTAGTGTAAGATTTTAACGAAAAAGACCCGGGTATAAATGGTATACAGGTACCCACTATCACCCATATAAGGGAGAGGTCTCAGGTTCGAGCCTGCCTACCCCCTTTTTGCTAAACATTTTTATTTTTGGATTTTTATTTTACAAACTTGTTAAACACATGAAAATAAGCATATTTTACAACTACGACTTTTTACAAAAACCAATAATAAGCTCAAAATTTAATTATCTCAACAAATTAATAAGAAATGGAAATAAGCACTAGATTAAAGCCAAATGGCTAATAAGTTGATGAATAAAGCAAATTTAAGCTAAAAATAAGCTAAGTAGCTAATAATAAGCTAATATGAACCGAGAAAGCATAAAGATCTAGAAATAAGCACAAAATAAGCCAAAATGAGCATAAGTCCTTCATTGGTGCACGGACTTTGTATGGTTTTACTAGGTACCTTTAAGCTACTATTTAAACACTTGAATAAGCTAGGAAATGCAAATAAGCAATGGAATTCACAAGTACACGGTTGAGCTCTCTAAAAAACTATTTTACAAGGTTTGGCTTTCACAAATAAGATCTTGAGGAGCTTTTGAAATTTTGATCAACACTGACTCACTTATACACTTAAATGATTTGAACCAATCTAAAAGGCAATTGCGTACTTAACTAAACAAGTTGCAAAATCAAAACTAACAACTGAGACCTTGAGATGGCTAGTTAAGCTTCTCAAAAAGCTAAAACATGCAAGCTTAAGTTGACTGGTAAGCTCTAGAAGAGCTTATGAAAATGGTACCACAATCGCGTAATGTGGCACTTACTGCACAAAGGTCTAAACAAAACTAGGAAATAAAATTTGTTAATAAGCAAAGAAAAACACAAGTCGATATTTTTCTAATTTTATTAAGCAGCTGAACTTTACTATCTTAGACGCTCATGAACTAATTTTTAGTATTAAGCACACAATTAAAATCTAAGTTTTATTCAAAAACAGGCAAGTGAAATTTTGACTTTTAATTTACACTAACTAGTTGACTTTGATGAACTTTAAATGATCCTAGATGATTTAATGTGTTATGTTAAGCTATATTAAGATGAAATTAGGCTAGAGTACTAAGTTTTAAGCTGATTTGATGAGATTTGTATTGAAAAATCTCAATAAAGTTGAACTGTTGAGGATGAGATTAAGCTTATTTTGACTTTTTACAAGTAATGATGTTTTATGCTTGAACTGAGCTAGTATATGCTATTGTGACATGCAATGATCAAGAACAAAGGTATAAACAATCTCTATTGCAGTTTAACAAACAAAACCAAACATTCCTTAATGAGACAGTTTGAAGCTTTTACACTAAAACAAGATTTCAAACCAAATAACCTATTAATTAACTGAAATTAACTATATTTAAACAGGTTTAAACCACAATTGACAGGTGTTAAGTACTTAAAACTAGAAAATGTAAAAATCAAGAAAATAGCTTACAAATGAGTTTAAGCTCAAAATAGAGAACCAAGGTCTGAAATCACATCCTATGGCTTCCCATGAAGCTCTATACCCAAAAGCAATCCATTTTCAACCTTGCTTCAATCTCTGGCATCCTCTCCATGGCATTTTTTATTTTCTCACTATTTTATCTTGATTTTTGTGAATTTTTCTATTTTGAATCTAAACTGAGTTTTAAGGATACTAAAGCTTAGAAAAACTTTTATAAGAGCTTATATGAGCTTTTGAATGCTTAACAACAAAGTATAACAACATTTAACTTAACATGAAATTTTCTTGATCTTGAAATTTTACATAAACTGGAAATTAAAAGAAAACTTGAAATTGATTCTTGAAATAGGTTTATAACACTCTGAAATCATTAAAACAGGGTACTAGTAAGCTTAAAATTACACTAATATTTGAAAATTACATAATACGACATAAATTAAACTAAACTACACTACTTGCCTTCTCCTCTGCTTCTTTCTCTGTATTTATTGACTTTTTAGCATCCTTGTCGACCTCAAAACATATCCCACCTTGATCTAACCATTGATTCCTTTGATTTCATCATGTACGTGCACTTGGCACTTTTGGCGGGAAAGGTGGATTAAGCAGGTTTATCCAATTAATGCATCTTGGACTTTGTTGGAGGTGGAGGGGGTTGGTATACAAGTGGGGAGTGATGTGGAAAGGAGTGGGCCGAGTGGTAAAAGTGGCAGGTGGCTTGGAAGTAGTGGTAACAGGTGGTGGGAGGTAGGGGATAAACAGTAGGGGCGGGTTTTATTTTAAATTTTGGACCGGGTTGGGGTATTGGGCCAAGGGTAAACTGGGTTGGCTGGGTTTGTGTTTTTGGACTTGGGTTTAATAATAACAAAAGGTCCATTTGGTTTATTTAATAACAAGGACCAATCATGTAACTTTCAAAATATAGGACTGAACACATGTAACATTTATAAAGTTATTACAAGGGCCTATTATGCCAAATATGATAAACCAAGGATCATACATGTAATTATTTTCTATTTTTAAACTTAAAAGGACCTTAATTGTCATTTTTGGATTTTGAGGGACTAAAAGTGTAATTTCCCAAAAGTTTATCATAAGGACCAATTTTGTCATTTATTAATAGTACAAGGTTTATTTTTGATAAATTTCCAATTTTAAAACCTTAAGGACTATTTTTGACACTTTTGCAAAGTTGAGGGACCAAAGTTGTAATTTTGTGATTTTAAACTTCAAAGGATTATTTTGAACAACTTGTGAATCCCAAGGACCTAAAATGATATTTTACAAGTTTTGGAATGACCAGGGACTGTTTTTGACAAATTTTCAAACTTGGGGGACTAAAACTGCCAATTATGCAAACTTGATACGTTTTCATCTGATTTTGATATTTTTGCATTTAAAACATATAAAACACTTGTTTGTGATATTTTTATCATTTTGAAGTATTTCTGAGTGTTTTCAGATGTTTTTGGCATTCTAACAGTATAAAAATGATGAGTATTTAGACACTCATCAGTCACCCATCTCACCATCCTCTTCCTGTCTTCCCTACCAAAACGAACCACCATTGTTACTCCTTCCTAAGTTAATGAATATTTGGGTTTATATCTCTATTTGGGTTGTTTGCAGTTCTTAATTTAAGTGTGTCTTTTGTAGATCTGAAGTTAAAATAACACAAATATCCAAATCACACCACCCAAACTTCCTAAACAACTCAAAATTCTTCCTCAATTTCAATTCATTCATCGAACAAAGAGCCGAAAGTCCATACGAAAACATAGCCGAACCGGTTGTGATAAAACTATTGATTTGATTTGTGGGTCAGTAAGATTTTGGGTTTTCAAGAAATTTATAACAGATTGTGGGTTTTTGGTGGTTTTTAAGTGGTGTAATTTTGGTGAGGATATTAAGGCTTCTTGTGTGAATTTGAGAGAGTTTATTAAGTAAGTGACTATTAAATGTGGTGAGTTGATGTTGATGTTGAGTAGTGAATGAGATAGAGGGAAAACTGTTTTGGGGTCTGGGCATGGTTTTTGATGATGATTGAGAACAAAATTTGTGGTGATACGAAGTTATGTAAGGACTATCGTTGCAATTTTGAGAATCTGCTACATCTTAACCACAAGGACGATTTATGTAAATAACTTTAACTGATAGTAAGGACTAAACATGTAATATACTAACGAAATGAGTTAACGAACGTTAGTAAAAAGCCCAAATCCGCTAAAAATTTTTGTTTGGTACCTTTTTATGCAAGAAAAAAAGTAGAATACCTCAATTGGAAATGGACCCTAACTTTGATGCCTTTTTGTGCCATTTGCCCTTTATTATATAATGTTTAGGGAGTATAAAGTGTAAGGGGTTATTTGTTTATTTTGTAAAATTATTGAAAAACATGGAAATTTATAAATTTACACTTAATTTTATATAATTTATTTATCATTTAACCACTAAAGTTTTATTAGTTACCTCTTTTTTTTTAAGTTTTTGTTTTCACAAATTGGACACCTATATTTTTATGTGTTTTTTTCTCAACTAAATTTCTCCACCAAATATATTAAAGTTTGACCAAAATCAATTCAATTTTGACTTTTTATTGACCAATCACATCACTCGATTTCGCTTACGTGGCAAAATCGAGCTCTCCTATTGGTCCAATTTTTATTTCGATGAGAAGGGTTTTACAAAAACACTCCAAAATGATGTAATTCTTTTATTATATAAAAGATAAACTAATGTATTTTTTATTAATTAATTGATAAAACAATTATTAGTTTTCTCACTCCTTATTTAATCCAAATCCAAATCCGAATCAAAATCCAAATCCAAATCCTAAACCCGCTTAAAACCAAACGGGCCCTTATATTACATAGTTATACAATATTGATATAGGATATTAATGGGAGGTAGGTGTTACAAACTATGTTATTTTATTCAAGTGGTTTTGGGCCGTATTTGGAGCCCGTTTTTCGTTGGCCCATTGTTTTATCCGCTTCCTTCTCTAATATCTCATTATACTTGCACTTGGTTCCGTATCAATGTGATAATGTGATAAACGCAAGTTGTGGATAAACTTCACCGCCTTTTGATCACCGACGTTCAGATCCAATCGGAACTTTGCAAATGGGTTCTTCCTTGACCAGTGTTCTTGGTGATGTAGGTGCACAGGATCATCACCGCAATCTTTATTTTTATCCACTATCTTCTTAGGTTCATTGATTCAACTATTTGTTTTGCATAATTTTCTTTGTTTGATTAATATTCGTGTTAGGTAGAATTTTTGTGATAAGATATGGATTTATGAGGCTGCTGTGTTTGTGATCACATCAAAGAAATAGCACTTTAGATATGATTAATATTCGTGTTAGGTGGATCTCTTGGGCATAATTTTTTTGGTTAATATTCGTGTTAGGTTGAATTTTTTGGATATGATTTAAGCGGTTTAGATATGGGTTTAGCAGCCTTAAAATCAGATTAATTTTTATGTTATGCATATAAATTATTTGGTGAAATGTCTATTCTTTTTATAGTTTCGTATTTGTTTTGCTTTAAACAATTTTTAAGTTGTTTAGTTTGGTTGTAGGGTATGTTACTGGAATTGTTCGAGGACTGTGAATAGTCATATCTTGGCAGGCTGTTTACACTAATGCATGCATGGCGGTTATTGAGCCTTTGTTTGGTTCTTAATCTTTGTGTTGGTAGTAATAGTAATGTACACATACGGGAATGGTAACGGGCTGTGATGACTGTTATGAGTTTAACGAATTGGAATGGGTCGACGAAATTGCTACTGTAACCTGGCGTGGCAATGGCTGGATGGCATAGTATGATTTATTACTATGCAACCAGGTTTCTTTGCAGCCATAGTGACGTCCGAATGTATCAAATTGTTTCTGAGACCCGTATTTCATTTACAGATCTGAGTCCATTTATGTATTCTACCGTTACTGTATGTGACATTCAAAAGTTTGTAGCTTTCTACCTTTGCAACTGCTATAGCTTTTTACTATCGGCCTATTTTGTTAGCCTGGTTTTTATGGGCCTTTGCCTTCTGCCTTTGCGTTTAGTGTGTGTTGGTGGTTAATAAGTAATACTTTTGTTGGCTTATCATCTTGATGCTATTAATATCAATGAGGCACTGATGAGTTTACATGAGCTACGTAAAAGCTGAGATTGTCCGGAACTTGGTATGGCAACCTATTTGGTTTGCAGCCATGCCGGATGTATCCTCTTTTTCAGGCTTATGAAAAGTTGAAAAAGTTAATATGATGAGCTTTTAATAACGCAGCTACGTATGAAGTTGCTACCTTTCACTGTCAAGTAACCGTGTAATTTGATTTTGTTGTTATGTGTCATATTGTCAACTTGACAACATATGGTAATGGACTAAAGGCACTATCTGCAACCCATACAAATACTATAAAATAGTTGAATAAAATATAACGGTTTGAGCATGCTCCGCTCCATTATATCTTATATCAATAATAGGCGATGATGATTTTTTTCACTTATATTCCTTTGGATCATGTTTTACCAAGGCCCGTATCTTGGCGGGGCATCCACATTCAGAAAGTGGTTGCAGCCATGGCGGGTGTTTCGTGATGATCCCATACTTGCATATCTTAGCCTCATATTTTGCAGTCAATAATGCATTTTTGTGTCTAAAAGTTTTGGGTCAAAATGCATACGAAAAGTAAGTGATTGATCTTTGTTATAAGTTTGTGGTGTGGTAAGCTTTTGGCAGGGCCACGGGTGTAGAGGCCATATATGAAAACATGTCCGAAAATACAGGATGATGAGCAGATGGATGAACATCGCACACAATTGACAGAAGGTAATGTACCATGACTTTTTGTACGTTCCATAGTCTCCCACCCAAACATTTAGTTGTTATATCTTACCGTCTTTGCCATTATACCTCTTATATCCAGTGGCTGCGATGTTGGTCATACGGCATGTGCGACTCATTGTGTTGAAATGGTATTGACGCTGATAGAGAGACTATGGTGTCATCAAGTAAGCGGGTGTGAGTAGAGCAGCCTGTTGATCATAGCCACTCTTGTAAGTTGTCATAACCGTATGTAGTTGTTGTTTTATTCATTGTGTATCCACGTCAAGCTTTGTTTGTTAGTTTCGATTTTCTTTAACATCCAGGGACAAATAGCGCTACAGTTGCATCTTCTATTTGGTTTGGCAACGTTACAGGTACATTTTCTATTACATTGCAAATTTATCACATAACAAATGTTTTGCCTTTATATAGTTATTTACAAAACACATGTCGTCTATGTGTAGTTACTGTTTCAAGACAAATGTGAATGATAGATCGAAGACACAGACACATACCAACTTCAGGATTCCTTAAAAACACTGGAAGGTAAAAAACACGTCTTTCAATTCAGCTTTCGTACTCAGCCCATAGTGGTGCAGTCCGCACCGCTGTCTTTGTATACTTTAGCTTATAAGCTTGCATAATGAACATAATTTTATGTTCTTAATGTATACTTTTCTTTGAAAATTGTATTCTTTTTTTTGTGATAATATTTCTGTTTCTGTCAGAAGCAGGGAGGATTGTGAACCTATACACCTACACATTAACCATCGAACCTGTGGTTTGTAGTTTGAACAGCAGATAAAGAGATTCAGTTTCACCACAACTCAAACCGGGTATGTGGGGTGCAACATATAAGCTTGCTAATGGTGTTGGTGTTACTCTTGGAACAAAAGGTTGTAGAAGATTATAAATATTGGACTATGTATCTTATTGACTTTGACTAGGAGGTCACATACTTCATGGTACTTGCAGTTGTGGAATAGTAGTGGTGGACTCCAAAAGGGAATATGTGATTGGTTAAACCGGAAACGCCATAGTGGACACATGTTGCCGAGTTGACCAACAGACAAGCACAACACCAGCTCTTCGCCCAACAGCTGGCCCAACTTGCTGACCCAATTATTTGTAACCCGTTTGTGAACCACACGGGGGATAATAGTTTAGCACCGCCTTTTTCAGCTCAATCTTCTTTGCACCGTTCACCAAGAGTCATTTTCTTTGCTGTTGGGTTTGTTATCTGTTTTCTGGTATGTTGTATAATTAAATTGCAGTGATCCATATTTATTTGAATTGCATACTTATTTGACTTTTTTAGAAGTATATTTGTGTCGGCCTTCAGTTCTTCGCCGGCTATGTCGGTTCGTGTTTTGACTCGGTTGATGATGATCAAGATGAGGTTAACTTCGCTTTTTTTTCTTTTTTTTACGGCTTGATTTGA
Source organism: Chrysanthemum makinoi (assembly GCA_910596185.1). Classification (NCBI taxonomy): domain Eukaryota; kingdom Viridiplantae; phylum Streptophyta; class Magnoliopsida; order Asterales; family Asteraceae; genus Chrysanthemum; species Chrysanthemum makinoi. Next base: position 101,254,462 of record OU343222.1, read on the forward strand.
TTCGAAAATCTGGGTTTGGCATGAAATATGAAGGATAAGAATTTAATCAGGTACTTTAGATTTATATAAAAAAAATAGGGGTTTTAGTTTTTATGTTTCATTAGTTTGAACCCAAGTTTATTTATTTCAGTGATGGGTTGGAGTTTATTTAATTTAACATATGATATGGAGGAATTTGATGATAGAGCTCGAGTTATGCAGACCGTAGGTCAGGTAAGCTGTACATGATTGTTGTTTTCCTTTTATTCTTTTAGCTATTTACATCTTGCTGTCTATTTGGTTTTCGATAAATGTCTATAAACATTGTTTGTGGCTTTATGTTAAGGCAGAGTTACTAGAGCTTCCATTTTCCGGTAGGCTTCCCATACTCAAAAGTGACAGGTGGTGGCAATGATTTCTTGACGAAACAAGATCCACATGTAAGTAAAAATGGTACAGAAATTCTTGAATCTTGGATTCAGGTGATTTTTTGTTAGTTTTTCCCCCCTTATGTATATCCCATATCACAGATGTGAATAAAGGTGGCATGACGAGTTTTACTTGCAATCATTTACAGTTGCGGATGAGTGTGCCGCGAAAATTTTAATAACAAAAGAGGTGGTGGGTAGGAAGTACGATGAGGCTATTGAGCCGCATAGGCGGAATTTTATGGCACTATATTATACGATGACTTAGGATGAAGTAGCTCTACCGTCAGTAAGTTTTACACTCGTCAACTTCTGCCTGTACATGCTAGACTAATTTAGGTTACATGCTAATTCATGTTACAGAATTCAGGTTACAGAATTGTAATAATCTTATTTGGTTACAACTTCTGCATGTACATGCTATTTAATTTGTACACAAGTTGCAGTGCCACTTATATGTTACTATTAGGATTTTCAATAAGTTTCCTACAATTGTTCCGTTTGCCAGTTCAGATTGTACACATACAACCATAAGATGTGTTGTGACGGTCTAGCATAACTAATTTTCTTTTTTTTTGGGTAAAAGGTCAAAGACCCGGTAAATATATTACTCCAAAAAATGTTTAAGTACAAAGGATATAGGTGAATCCCATATCTTAGCCCGTTACATAGGCGAAAAGCTTACATAACAAGATACTTCCTATTCTCTATATAAGAAAATAAACCACTACTCAAGATAAAACATTAGACTCCTATGGAGCTAACATTTCTTCCTACCAAGGCCTTGGAGCTTGATCCCATACGTGTCATAATAGGCATCCAAATTACCCGGAAGATCGTAAACCTGATCCGCATAGTTATCATATTCATAGTCATCATAGTCATCTTCGCGATCATGACCACCACCAAATAGGTTACTCGACTCATCCAAGGTGTTCACAACCTCGTCGTCATCACTATCATAATCCACAATCTCTCCCACCTTAGTGAATGGGTTAACCCTCTTAGTAAAAGAAGTAGCCGGTAAATCCTTATTATAACCCTGATAATCAACATTTTTAATAGGATTACCATTATCATCAACAAGAGTAGATTTTCCATCGATAAGAAGCCTTTCAAACTCCTCAATTTTATCAAAAATAGGGGTAGGACCAACCGCGGTAGCTTCCATTGAATCACTCACAAGGGGATCTTGTGATACATTACCTGTCTCGAGAGACCCAACCTCCTTTGCTTCCATTGTATTACCAGAAACCTCTACATCAGTAGGATTGCCACAGTCATCAGAATCGATCGTATTTAGTGCAACAAAAGGATTAGATGTATTAATCTTCGTCCCACTCATACTAGCCACACCAGTGGCTTGCTTCTTCATAATATCCACCTTCTTGGGTTCAGGAGGAGGCGCTTTAGGTTGATACGTAAATTTTGGACCCACTTTAGTAAAACCTCCTTTACCTGGAACACTTGGACCACCATTCCTACCCTTATTCTTGTTAGTGACAGTTTGAAAACCATCATTAATAGTCTGTTTAGGCTGAGTAGGAAGTGGAACAGATTTAGGACAATCAATCAGCGTATGACCAAACAATTTACACGTATCACACCGAGGCGGTTTCCATTCGTATTCCACCCGAATCTTTTCAATAGTAGATCCTGTCCCATCAAGTAATGGTATCTCAATAGTGATGCTCTCCCTAAGGACCTGATCTGCCTTAACTTCAATCAAGCACCTAGCAAAACTACTTTGACCCCATGATTCCAAGCACATTTGACTATTATAAGAATCTAAAATTTTTGGCGTACCAATCAATGTAGCTAGGAGGCTGAGACCATCATCAGAAAACATAGCAAGGGAACGTCATGGAATTTAACCCATATCGGAATATTAGTCAAATCCTCTTTAAGCAGATTAGTATTCAAAGTTCACGTTTTAAGAATAATTGGCACATTCCTAATCATTCACGGTCCATTTTCAAGCACATCATCAACACCCTTACGAGTGGAAAAATTAAAGAAAAAGAACCCCTTCGCATTCATCATAACCTTTTGAATACCATACTTGGCCCATGTATTACGAACGTAATAATCAATAACCGGAAAAGCAATACGTTTACCAAGGAAATACCCATAGAGGGTATTCTCAAATTTAGAGTTTACCTCCTCAACGACTTTCATAGGTGTTAGGAATTGGAAATTCTATTGTGAAGCATCGGTCACCCCAAGTATAATCTAGCTTAAGTTAGCTTGTAGACATATCGTTTATTATGTTATTTGTTAGTCAGTTATTAGCATAGTTTAGTCTAGTGCAACACCGTGGAGGACGAACGGGTCTTTACCCATTGTATGCCTGGTCCACAGCCCGTTGGAGGGCGTATTACTTTGTATAAATAGTCCTCTCCCCACAAGGGATAGGGTTGGATGTTGATTTGGAATCTAACCTTCCATGAGTTTCTCTTACTAGAATATCACACTTTCTCTCTCTAAAACCATATAATTATACGCCCATATTTGTGATTGCTTGTGTGATTTTGAAATCAAATATGTTACAATTGGTATCAGAGCCATGGTTTGATCATCTCTCTTACATATCCTTGGATTTCTAGTGGTTTTAGATGGTTTTTGAGTTTGAGAAAGTTTAGTGGTTTTTGCATCATTTGGATCATTTCTTGTGTTAGAGTTTGAATTTTGAGTGTACTTTTGTGTTTAGAATCATTGTAAGTGCTTGGGTTTTGATTGGGAAAGCTTGAATCACTGTGGTTGGGCTTGTTTTGGATTGAAAAGTGTGGTTTTGAAGTTTTCATGGTAGCGACTTGAGTCTCGGAGTTAAATTTCTTCCTAGCGACTTGCTTTAGTAATTTTTAGCGAGTTGCAGTGTTAGTCGTAGCGACTTGATCATAGCGACTTGTCTATTGAGACAAGCCGAAAAACAGTACAAGTTAGTGGATTCTCCACTATGGCTAGCGACTTAGAGGGGTAGCTACTTGCTTTCATTATTTCTAGCGACTTGTACTTTTAGTTCTTAGCGAGTTGTCTCTTAGCGATTTGGATACTTAGCGAGTTGTTCCTTAGCAACTTGACTGTTTTGCGATTTGGTACCATAGCAATTTGTGTTTAGCGACTTGGGCCTTAGCGACTTGGGCTTAGCGACTTGATTCACTGTAACTTGAGGTTTAGCGAGTTGCTACCTAGCGACTTGGGGATTAGCGACTTGGTTCTAAATTTTCTAGCGACTTGGTTTTATTGTTCTTGGAGAGTTGTTCTATTAGCGACTTGTCTTTATAGCAATTTGGTGAATTGATGCAAGTTACTCATATCTAATATCCATCAACACAATGACATACATCACTGACCCCTTAATCTCCAAAGTACTTGAACTCTATGATACCTCACAGAATAATGAAATTGTCTGCTATTCAGAATGTTTAAACATGATTGATTCAGCAAATTATGATCAAAACCCTTCACATTCTGAGTCATTTTTCACTGAATCACACTTATTAATGACACATGATGCAAGGCAAATGGAATGAAACATTTAGTCCTTTCAATTGCTTCATCAGCACCTCACACAACTGTTATTCACAACTAGGGATCGAACATGCAGTGCTCTCTTCCGTCAGGACTTATCCACATTGACAAGAACTATGTTACTGAACTTAGAACAGCTGAAGCTTCAAATTACCAAAAAGAAGCTATTTATGGATGACTCGAATGCTGCACTTCAAGTAATCTACAACCAATTTCAGCCATTTATCAATGGGGAATATTCTGCAGACTTTGATCAACACGTGACTGGAATTTCATTCAAGAAACATACTGGAATGGAAATTCATGAGTACATCAACACATTTATCCAACTTATGGATAATGTGGAAATGTACATTAGGGAAGCTGCTCAAGAGAATGTTCAGTTGAATGTGTTGAATGGGTGTCAGATAAAATTAAGTGAAAGTTGTGATAAATCGGGTAATGGTTCAGTTGAAAGAAAAGATGATGCTGAATGCAGTATATCAGATACAACAAAGGATGATGAAACCGACTATACTGAATACAAATGCTCAGAGTCGGAAAAGCTTGAAACAGATTGCATTTCAGTACCTCCTGTTATGCATGAGGAGAATACAGATGCCATCCCAGCAAATGATCCGGAGTTATGTGATGAGGTACCCTTAACTGATCAACATAATGCATCCACTAATGTACCTGATCAATTTTATCCTAACTCTGATCATGATATTGATAAATGTTTCTTGGTTAAGCCTGAATCTAAAATCTTTAAAACAAATGACATGGTTGAAAAAGGGGTTTATGATGAACTTTCAAACAAATACTCAATTCTTGAAAAACATTGCATTTCCTTGGAAATTGCAATACAACAAAGAGAATAAAATTTTCTTACTACAAACACCTGCATAAATCCAGAATTCCCATGGGGAGAATATTGCAAGTTATCTCGTTATCTATGTTTCTTTCTGCACCATTGTTTGATATGTATTGTGTGCTGATGCATGTTTTAGTCATGTTTCGTTATGTTCTCTGTGTTAGATTGCTTATCTATGTTATGTCAATCTTGGTACTTCTCATATTATTCAACATGTGTTTATCAACTGTATTTGCATGCAATCTGATAAGTTCATGAACTGAAAGTGTCAATTGTATAAAATTTCATAGATAGCGACTTACTTTATTCAGGGTTAGCGACTTGGAAACCAAAGATGTAGCGACTTGACTTTTATACTTGCTAGCGAGTTGCTTCTTATACACAAGTACAGGGACTGAATGTGTGAACTTTGCATACTTGAAAAACGTTTCTTATCCCCTAGCGACTTGATTCATTTTTCATACTTTCAAAAAAATCAAAAAGTTTTCCTTGTTTTTTCTCTCTCATTACATATTCCTCCTAGCGATTTGATTGTGGTATGTGTTATATCAATCATTTTTCCGTTTCTAAACTTGTGAATTATATGCTCTCCTAACTCTGTTCCCTTAACAGATTCCCATCATGCACTTGATCCTCAACATTTGCTCCCCTCGTTAGGTTTGTTAAACGGATTCAGTTATTTAAACACTTGATATATGAGTTAATGGATTAGGTGTAGTTTGGGGTCACTAGGATAGAGTTATTTTTTCTTTTGAATGTATTAATGGGTGTTTGAGCGATTCATTCTAATATTTGTATGAGGGTCATTTAGATTGTGTTTTTGTTGTTGCTTATGGTTGTGGGTTGTGTTAATGGTCACGTTTGTTGAATGGTGTGAGGTGTTATGCATTTGATTTGACTTGTTCTTGGTAGCGACTTACCAGTGTTCTTCATAGCGAGTTGGTTCATAGATTCAGTATAGCGTTCTTGCTAGCGACTTAGTGATTTGATGTATAGCGACTTGGCCTTGTTTCTTTTGATGGCGACTTGTCTTTACAAGTTAGCGACTTATTTAAATGTTTTCATTAAGGCGACTTGCTATGTATTTTTCTTATAGCGACTTGTTTTGACAAGTTAGCGACTTGCCATGGCGACTTGTTAATAATTTTCATGTAGCAACTTGATTTTGTCAAAATGTGTAAAGCGACTTCTTTGTAAGTATTTCATGCTAGCGACTTGGTTCAGGATTACTTGTAGCGATTTGTATTGACAAATTGCTCTTAGCGACTTGCTATAACATTATTGTTTAAGCAATTTGTATCTGGTTCCTCTTGCAGCAACCTGAATTAACAACTTGTTTAAGAAATCTGTTATAACACTTCCGTAATAGCAACTTGTCTCATGAAATCCTATTATAGCAACTTCGCTCTTCACATTTTTTACTCAAATCAACTTGTGTCTTGAAAAACTTTGTCAACATGATTTGTTACTTTGAAAATTACAAAAGCTACTTAACCTACTTCCTAAGCAAGTCAATATACTTATTTGTTATCTATCATGGGTGCCACTCATAGTGTTTTGTCATGAAATTGCCTTAAAAATTGCTTTAACTAACCACATCTAAACTAACATGCTCTCAATCATTGTTGATGTATGTGTGTATCTTTAGATCATCAATGGCAAACACAACCTCATCTGAGAACCTTGCTACCTCTGCTCCACCCACAGTTCTTACAGACAATGAAATTCTTCCAGTAGACAAATGGGTAGAGATTGGGAAAAGTAACTGTTATGTGGACATGGAAAGGATTCAACAAAATCCAATCTTCAAGGTGGCTATTGATATTCTTAAAAACACTAACTTCTTTAGTGCCCTAACCAAACAATGCACGATCCCTTCCATTTACCTACAACAATTTTGGAACACCATCACTTGGGACAAGATCACTGCCACTTATTCCTGCAAGCTTGATGATAAGCAATTTGAAATCACATCTGACATTCTCAGTAAGGCCCTAGGAATCACACCATGTGACCCTTCCAAACAATCTGCCCCTCCACCTAGTGCGGAAGAGCTAATAGTCTTTCTAATTGGTTTGGGTTATCAAGTTGGCATAACAAGGGCTTCAGATATCATCACCGGACACATGTATCAACCATGGAGAGCCATGACAACTATTCTCAACTTATGCTTATCGGGCAAAACCTCAGGGTTCGATAAAGTAAGGATACCTATTCTGCAAATCCTATGGGGTCTCGTCAATGGGGTGAACATTAATGTCTCAGAACGTATTTGGGAAGAATTCTCCCTGTCAATGCACACATTCATCACCGATAGAACAAATGTTCAGAATCAAGCTCAAGGAAGAAAGAAAGTACACAAACTTGTGATTCCTAGCATCAGATTCTCGAAACTTGTCATCCAGTACTTGCAACAGACTCATAACTTCAATCCTAGGAGTGAATCAGTCCTCCATAATGCTAAGGATGAATTTGTTCTGGGTAACCTCAAATATATTGCTAGAGGAGTCAATAAAGAGATCTTTGGATTGCCAATTCCTGATGTCCTTCTTACTGACGACATTAAGAAGACTGGTCACTTCAAATTATACAAGAAAAGGGCATCCAGACCCAATGTTGATGACTCTCCCATTCCATCACAACCCAAAGCTACAAAGTCCACTTCCAGTACAAAGACCTCATATGCTTCTCTTCCCAAGAAGAGACGTGACAGATCACATCCTACTGACACTTCTTCAAAGAAGCAGAAAAAGAGAAAGAATGATGCAGAAAAGGAAATTGTTGGGGGAACCGAGACACCAAAGGGTGACAGTCAATTGGTTGATGAAGACGAGGCTAATTTGCAACAAGGAATTAAACAAAGCCTAGAAAGCCTGAACATGAGACCACCAGTTGGAGGTGTCGTGTTAAGAGAACCTGAGCCAGAGCCACGCCAAACAACTCCAATCACACAAGACAAAGGGAAAGGGATTGTTGGTGTAGATGTTGAACAAGCCGCTCACATGCTTATGACATTCTCTTCTTCACCGTCAAAAACTACCAACCAATTTGAGCTGAAGAAAAGAAGCATTGAATCATCTTCCGCTCAGGAACCAACTGGAACTGAAAAGGAGGTATCCGAATCACAGGAAGATACACATGTATCAAGTGATACCCAATCAGATAAGAATGATGAAGAAGAATTGCTGAAAGACTCACAAGAGAACCTTGAGTCAAGATCTGATGAACACATGCACTTGGAAGAACCAAACATGTCTACTGGTTCTCTATCCTTATTGAAGAACCTAGATACAGACTTCTCTTTTGATGATCAATTCTTAAATGACAATACCACAGATACAGAGTCTTTTAAGCAAAGTGATGAGAAAGAAGAAGCTGAGTCCATGTATGCAGTCGTCATTCAGCTAATGAGGCTATGCGAGCTATACAAGTTCAGTGATGGTACACTCAGGATGGTTGAACAAGAATTGAACTCAAGAGTGAAGGAAATCAAGATTGACATGAAGCCGTGGAACAAAACTAGATTCTGGTCTAAACAGGACTTGAAGATGTGTGAAGATTTCATTGCTGCAATCGGACGAAGATTAAAGACTAGAATGATTTATCGCAGCCTTGAAAGTTTTGTGAGTGGTAGACTTCGTGAAGGTCACTATAAGCTGCTTCAAAGAACTAAATGAAGACATCTTCCGGAAGTAGTTTCTGTTTTGTACTTTTGATGTGCAAAATGTGGTGTATGTACTATGAACAACTATAATGTATGTAATAGTGATAGGTTATGTATTGTGGTTTCCTTTTTTATCTAAAAAAGGAACTTCAGTGTTGTCCACTTCAGATCATATAAAACCGGACACATTTTTCTCCAACAAATGTTTTGTTTCATACATATTTAAATCACTTGAGATCCAAAATCTCAAAGGATTTGAAATTTTTGATCGGGGGAGAAAATGTGATATAAATATGAAAGATGATAAAAGATGGCCATTTTTGTCTCAAAGTGCATACTGCTCTCTAATATGTGATAAACTCTTTTCGAATGTCGAAGCATATATTAAGGGGGAGCATTTCAAAACAAATACAAACCTTCAAGGTACAAAGATTTCCATGTTTTAACATAAGGTACCTTGATTGTGTGTTAAATGGTTTCTAAATATTTGGTAATCATGGTTGTATTTCAAAAGATCTTTTTCCTCTATGTGATAAAATGATTTAAAATATCCTATGCACATATTGAGGGGGAGAATTTACCAAGAAAATCAAATGGCTTTTTCTAAGGAAATTGTGATCAAAGAATTTAATTCTAAGAACTCTTGCCTCCATGTGCTAAACAATTTCAAAATCATATGCACATGTTGAGGGGGAGCATTTCTAAATGATCAAAACAATTAAGGTACAAAATGCTTTGATTTTATATCACAAGTACCTTGATTGGATTTTCCAAATGATTTTTCAATTGGTTTCGAGAAGGATTGAACTGTACCAAAAGACCGACCAAAAGTGGGAGGAAGATTTCAATATCAAATGTTCAGTTTACTTTCCTCTCTTATATCACAAGTACCTTGATAATTATTTGTGGATAGAGTAGGTAGAGATAAATGTTCAGTTCTCGAGTTTCAATTCCGTTTCTTTTCCCTTTCCGCCCAAAAGTGGGAGGAAGATTTCAATATCAAATCTTCCTCTTCTCTTCTTTACCGTTCACTTTCCTCTCTTAAATAAAGCTCAAGAACATAAAAAAACTTTTCATTTCCTTTCCTTTCCTCTCAAATTTTAACTCGAGAACTGAGCGAAAGTGATAAAGAATGGAAATGGTTTGTGGAAAACTAAAAGGGGGGGTTGAATAGTTTTACCAATTAAAAACTTCCTTTTAATTATTTAGATCGGCTTATGTCAATCAATTTAGTTGTTTATGTTGGACGTTGATAGATAGATATATAAACGTGTAATGAAAGATAAAGAGTAAGAAGCACATCACCACGACACAAGTTATTTATAGTGGTTCGACTACAAGGACACCTTCCTTGCCCTAATCCACTCCCCGAGTCACCTACTCAGAGTTCGTAAGTACTACACCAACTCCTTGTGGCGGAGAAGCCTTCACAACGTCGCTTAACCTTTTTCCGGTACAAAGCTAAATACCGAGTTCTTTCACACCAAGGCGAACCACACCTAACACAACGTCGCCTACCCTTTATACGGTGCTAGGCTAACCACCGAGTTCTTTCACACCAAGGAGAACTAATCCTATCATAACGTCGCCTACCCTTTATTAGGTACTAGGCTAAGCACCTAGTTCCATTACTATGGAGGAACTACTACCCTTCACGACACAACACCTAATCTCAAGGAGATCTACTCCTTGTTACAACACCATCAAGGATATTACCATCCTTGTAAAATAAACAAATACTTATATGTATAACGATGCACCTCATCGATTATACGACCTAGGCATTCTTCCCAAATGCTACTTGATTTGATTCTTCGGCATCCTTCACTAATGCCTTTGACACAACGTTTGGCACCCTTCACTAATGCCTTCGTTTTGACACCTTTAGCATTCTTCAATAATTCTTAGACACGGATGATGAACATCTTTCACTAATGCTTTCATCTTGACACTTTCGGCATTCTTCATTAATGCCTTCAATCCAACATCTATGGAGAAAGGAAGAACTATCAACAAGAGAACCTTAGTTGTCTTGATGATGATGAAGCTTGGCAACTCATGGACTTGAGCTTGCACGTCTTCAAGAAGTGGTGATCTCTCCTTTAAGAGGAACCTAGAAGATCACATAAAAACAAAAGACAAACTACATAGATCACTTGGATCTGAGGTTAGAGGGTTAGAATACTTGGGGGAAGTATGTGTGTAAAGTCATACATAGAAAGGAAGAAATAGCTCTCTATTTATAGAGAAAATTCTCTATTGTTCCCGGATCCCACGGATCCCTTCCACTTGGGATCCGGCTAGCACAAAGCCAGGGATCCGTGGAATGCTCCTCTTTGCCCATGGGTATTTTGGTTATGGGTCATGGGTCATGGGTTATGGGTTGATCCATGGTTTTCTTTCTAGATACATTGAACTTGGTTAAGTGGTATATATAAAACCATGGGTTATGGGTCAATACCATTTGCTAGTTTTTACCTATTTAGTATATACTTGTTTTTACCCATTTTAGTATACTTAGTTTAAGTATATGCTAACCCAATATGTAAACACTAGTTGTTGTACATATGTATTTAAATAATAAAATCACTTATACTTGTTTTAGTGTTTTATGTGAAAACGTAAGTGTGTTAGGAAACTATCAACTCAAACTATTTACGTATTCTATTTGTTTCGTTAAAATGATTTTACATTTGTTATCGACAAAACATTAGAAGGTCGTAAAATATAAATAAACGTTTTTACAGCTTATTTGTATTAACAATCTCCCCCTTTTTGTTGATGACAAAACATAAAATTATTTTATAGAAAAGCTAAAATTCGTAAAATTTTGAATTTGTAGTTTTTACTTTCTTCTCCCCCTTTTTGTCGAAACAAAAAGTGTTAAAAGAAACTAACACAATTTTTATAAGAAAAGGTATGTAAAAATGTAAAGAGAGCAAGTGACGGGAATGGTACTCGTCTTAACTCCCCCTTGACGAGTCCATCCCTTTGAAAGGGGGTCAAGGACATGACGTAAAATAAACTAATTGTGTTTGCAATTAAGTTTGCAAATGGTTCGTCTAAGTGACGAAAACGTGATCCCCTTTGAAGATTTGCGAAGATGCAATGGGGTATCATGAAGTATAATCCAAAAACGGTTTAATGTTGCAAATGTTTTTGCAATATCGTTTGACACAAAGCTCCCCCTAGCTTTATGGTGTCAAAATCTTCATATGCTAATTTGAAAATCTACAAAGTAAAGGTTAGAAACAAGAGTATAATGCATAATTTCCTGCAAATAAAACTCAAGTTAGTAGAAATTTGTGCTTCTGTGTGACACACGGTAAATTTTCACTAAAATTTAACTGATAATTAGTAAGTTATTATTACTAAGCATGAGTCATGAAGCATGCATAAGCTTTGCCTAATCATTTGAGTAGATAACTCGCATACAGTAAAAATTTCACCACTCTTGCATTCATATTATTTTATGAATATTTCATTTTGTCTTATGATTTAAATTGTAAGACGAGAGGTTATCTCGTTTTCCCCAGTGACCGACACTGCACGCGTACCGACACTATGATAAGGGCTTGATAAAACAAATGACAAATGTCTGTGATATGGAATATTACCAAAATAAAAATATTTCAGACACGTAACAATAAGACACTACGTTATAAAAATTATCAAACAATGATACTTTGATCACAATATAATTTCACGAGACACAAAAATAATAAACACACTATCACTTAAACAATAACTTTTATGAAACTCAAATACAATTGATACATAAGTATAATGTATATACATACATTTTCACAATTAATACCATGTGTATAATACATATATACATATACAATTGATATAAAGGAAAAGATTTATTAAATTTTGGAGAGATATCTCTTTGTCCTCTCCTCTCACCCACGTCAAAAGCAAAACAAGAACCAGGAAAGAAGATATCCAAATATTCTTCTTCAACCTATATCCCTGCGCCTCTCATAGGCCGAATCTACCAAAGAAGGAAATCCCAACATGTTTTTCCATCATCTTCTCATCTCTCATACCAAATCCATGAAAGATTGCTTCTCAAATCCATCCTTGATGCGCCTGCTATTGTTTGTATGAATCCAAGGGGAATCAAAATAAAATCATTCAAGAAAAACATATCTTTACACCAATCTATCTTGAGCCAATATACAAGATTCGTCTATCCTTGGAAGCTAACCAAATTCGGCTTCAATCCAAACACCAAGAAGAGAGAGAGAGATCAAACTCCTTCCCAAAATACTTCTATATCTCTAGTGGAGATGCAAAAACCCCAAACTCAGTTTCAATTTCAATTTTACCCAAAAACTAGGGTTTGTGAAAGAAAAGTTTTGTAGTGCACCCATTCTGGCCTTACCTGAAGGTAGTGAAGACTTTGTTGTTTATTGCGACGCTTCACATAAGGGGCTCGGAGCAGTGTTAATGCAAAGAGAGAAGGTGATAGCATACGCCTCTCGCCAGTTGAAGACTCATGAGAAAAACTACACAACGCACGACTTGGAGTTGGGATCAATTGTGTTTGCACTCAGAATTTGGAGACACTACTTGTATGGCACGAAGTGTGTCGTATACACCGATCACAAAAGCCTACAACACATTTTGGATCAAAAAGAACTAAACATGAGACAACACCGATGGTTAGAATTACTCAGTGATTACGATTGCGAGATTCGTTACCATCCAGGTAAAGCGAATGTAGTTGCTGATGCTCTGAGTAGAAAAGAGCGACCAAAACCTCTTAGAGTCAGATCCTTGGGTATGACAATTAGTTCACCTCTTCCATCCAAGATTCTTGAGGCTCAATTGGAAGCACTTAAGGAAGAGAATCGTCCGAATGAGAACCTTTACGGAATGCCAGAGAGTGAAAATGGGTTCGTAAAAAGGTCGGATGGAATTTTGTGTTTCAAAGAGTGAAGTTGGATACCACTCTACGGAGGAATTCGCGACATTATTATGCACGAATCCCACAAGTCTAAATACTCCATACACCCAGGATCCGACAAAATGTACCTTGATATGAAGAAATTGTACTGGTGGCCAAACATGAAAGCCGACATTGCAACATATGTCAGCCGGTGTTTAACCTGTTCAAAGGTTAAAGCTGAACATCAGAGACCCTCAGGTCTACAAGTACAACCCGAAATCCCCGAGTGGAAATGGGAACGTATAACAATGGACTTTATCACTAAGTTACCTAAAACCTCTAAGGGTTACGACACTATTTAGGTAATAGTTGACCGTCTCACCAAGTCAGCACATTTTCTACCGATGAAAGAAAGTGATGGAATGGAAAAACTTGCACAACTATACCTGAAGGAAATCATCGCACGCCATGGTGTACCAATTTCCATCATTTCAGACAGAGATAGCCGTTTCACCTCGAATTTCTAGAAATCACTTCAAGATGCTTTAGGGTCTAACCTCGACATGAGCACCGCTTATCATCCTCAGACCGATGGACAAAGCGAGAGAACCATTCAAACATTGGAGGACATGCTAAGAGCATGTGTGATAGACTTTGGAAATGGCTGGGATAAACACTTGCCATTAGCCGAGTTTTCTAACAATAACAGCTATCACACAAGTATCAAAGCCGCACCATATGAAGCACTCTATGGTCGGAAGTGTAGATCACCTGTGTGTTGGGCCGAAGTTGGAGAAAGTCAACTTACTGGTCCAGAGCTAATTCAAGAAACTACCGAGAAGATTGTACAAATCAAAAACCAACTACAAGCAGCTCGTGACCGTCAAAGAGCTACGCAGATAAAAGGAGGAAACCACTTAAGTTTCAAGTGGGAGATAAAGTTATGCTCAAAGTTGCGCCTTGGAAGGGCGTGATCCGTTTTGGAAAACGTGGAAAATTAAATCCTCGTTATATTGGACCTTTCAAAATTCTTGCTAGAATCTGACCGGTAGCATACCGACTCGAATTACCACAAGAACTCAGCTCTGTACACAACGTGTTTCACGTATGCAACTTGAAGAAATGTCTTTCTGACGAAACTCTTGCTATTCCTTTGGAAGAAATCCAAGTTGACGAAAGATTGAATTTTGTCAAGGAACCCATTGAAATTATGGATAGAGAGATCAAACGGCTTAAGCAAAGCCGCATTCCTATCGTCAAAGTCCGCTGGAACTCTCAAAGAGGTCCAGAATACACGTGGGAACGTGAAGACCAATTCAAGCGCAAATACCCACACCTTTTCTCTACTTCAACAAGTAATCCTAACTGAAAACCGAGGACGGTTTTCTCTTCCAAGGCGGGGAGGATGTGACACACGGTAAATTTTCACTAAAATTTAACTGATAATTAGTAAGTTATTATTACTAAGCATGAGTCATGAAGCATGCATAAGCTTTGCCTAATCATTTGAGTAGATAACTCGCATACAGTAAAAATTTCACCACTCTTGCATTCATATTATTTTATGAATATTTCATTTTGTCTTATGATTTAAATTGTAAGACGAGAGGTTATCTCGTTTTCCCCAGTGACCGACACTGCACGCGTACCGACACTATGATAAGGGCTTGATAAAACAAATGACAAATGTCTGTGATATGGAATATTACCAAAATAAAAATATTTCAGACACGTAACAATAAGACACTACGTTATAAAAATTATCAAACAATGATACTTTGATCACAATATACTTTTGCGAGACACAAAAATAATAAACACACTATCACTTAAACAATAACTTTTATGAAACTCAAATACAATTGATACATAAGTATAATGTATATACATACATTTTCACAATTAATACCATGTGTATAATACATATATACATATACAATTGATATAAAGGAAAACATTTATTAAATTTTGGAGAGATATCTCTTTGTCCTCTCCTCTCACCCACGTCAAAAGCAAAACAAGAACCAGGAAAGAAGATATCCAAATATTCTTCTTCAACCTATATCCCTGCGCCTCTCATAGGCCGAATCTCCCAAAGAAGGAAAGCCCAACATGTTTTTCCATCATCTTCTCCTCTCTCATACCAAATCCATGAAAGATTGCTTCTCAAATCCATCCTTGATGCGCCTGCTATTGTTTGTATGAATCCAAGGGGAATCAAAATAAAATCATTCAAGAAAAACATATCTTTACACCAATCTATCTTGAGCCAATATACAAGATTCGTCTATCCTTGGAAGCTAACCAAATTCGGCTTCAATCCAAACACCAAGAAGAGAGAGAGAGATCAAACTCCTTCCCAAAATACTTCTATATTTCTAGTGGAGATGCAAAAACCCCAAACTCAGTTTCAATTTCAATTTTACCCAAAAACTAGGGTTTGTGAAAGTTAGGGTTTTCTAAAATTTATTTGGGGGTTTTGCAATTGGAGGTATTTTGGTGCTAATTCAAGTCTTATTTGGTCCGAATCCAAGAAACAACCCTTCGTTCATCACCTACCATTTTCGGATTTAAGGTTATCATCTTTCTTGATGTAATGTTTTATGTTCTTTTCATGATATGATGTTGGGAAATTTTTATCAATAAGATTGTTATATTGTTTTGGTCATGTCGATTTGTATTTGTACTTGGATGCCATGTCGAATTTGTGAGTATGGTTATTTGAGATTGAGCTTTGCATTTGTTTTGTTAGTCGTGTCTTCCTGTCGAGTGGTATAAAACAAAAGAAAGAGAAGAAGTTAAGTTTTATAAAAATATTGCTAATAACAAGCTAGTACAAAAATCTATGTTAGTCATGATGTCTTTGAGTAGTACTCAAGGTGGTGTATAAATCTCGGTAACTTGAAGTCTTTAGAAAATGATTTGGGTGTTGGAATTGAATTTGGTCTTGTACTTTGTCGGTTATTTTTCTGTCGAGATGTAAGAAACAAGATGATATAGATGGGTCAAACCATGTCTTAGCCTCGCCCGAACCTAAGAAACATGCGTGTTACCTTAGAGTTGTGAGACTCGAATTTCAGTTGTAAACATTGTGTCTATATTGTCATGTTTATCTAGGGAGAAATCCATGACAATTGTACTCTTTACCAATAAACATTGCGAGTGGCTTATACTCGCCAAGTTCCGTAGGAGTAAAGTAATGGACGTGATGAGACCGAGTTGGGTAGTACTCAACTACCATGTGGTTGCGTCACACCTTGCTTTTACTAGCCGTCAATGGATTAGTCAAGTCTCGTTTGAGACAATTCACATTCATAGCCGATATCTTTTCGTTAACTCTTTTCTTTCATAAGCACAACTTGCCATCGAAAATAAAAGTGTTTCGGAAATGTATGGGTCGACAACTCCCTTCTTAGTAATACCATAGTAACGAAGTCATAATCCCTAGTCGAGAGTTTCGGCTTCATAAGTTGAAGCATGAACAAACAAGTGCATCTCAAGCCATGTAGTCTATGTAAACTTCTATAACTTAAGTCGGATCCTTTTGCAACCAAAAACCTGGAAATGAGATTGTACACTGAAACACAAGCTGTGGAAATACATGTTGGTCAAGTTTTGTGTTCTCTTTTCTTTTTATTTCGTGTAAGGCACAAAAGAGCCCAAGGCCCAAGACATAAGACTTGATCTTATGGAAGGAATTGTTAGTTAGTTTGGGCCCAGGCCCAAACCGAGTACCTAACTGCTGCCACAAGTGATACCGGGCCACAGCCCACGAGTCTTCGAGCGTCCGGTTAAATAAGATAAACTAACTCACGAATAAGGATTGAACGTAAAACAATTGTCCAACGATAAATGAAATTATTTACGCATATGCAAAATATATTACATAAGTTTAGTTAAGCTTACGCGAGTTGTCAAACAAACAAGTGCAAAAACTATATTCCTAGATACATGAGACGACAATTTCCTAAAAACATGATGTACATAATGTTGTTTACGTCTAACGTCAATATGTCAAGTAAACTTTCCGTCTAGAACCTTATATATTAAAAACAAGTTTGATAAATAACTAAAGACCACCACGTCATTTTATCATATATTAAAAGTGAAAGTATTCAAATTTAACTTAAATACTTTCTAAACACAGTTAGAAAATAAATCAATTATATATATACAAGTTTGACAATACCATTTTGTGTCAACTTAAATAAGTATATACACATTTATATACTTACTAGTGGAATGTTATAATTATTTTTCATATCAAACTTTGGATATTAAAACCATATTAATGTCAACATGAAGAGTATATATATTTCGTATACTTACTAGTAAGATCATGTTTATAACTTTTACAAACTAAAGTTTAGTTTTAATACCATTAAACTATTTTGATCAAGCAATACTTAAAACAATGAACTAAAACATTGCCCTCCTTATCTAGGTCGCGTGTCTGTGCCGTTTCACAACAAACACTAAATCCCGCTCTCGGATTTGCACATTTGCTAAGGTGAGTTTTCATAGCCCCTTTTTTACTTGATAAACTGTTTTATACATTTTGGGGTGAGAAATATGCAAAACCTTTTTATGGACCAAAACTATTACATGATTACTATTACGTGGTTTAGCCTAAGCCCTTATGTCCCTAGAGAATGCCCTTTTTCATGAACCGTCAATTCCCCATTGGGAAACGCGAATGTTATAAATAGATCTATTGAGGGTGACTCCTCCGTTCGGTTGGCCATGCTTAGGCCAAGGCGAAACGTATACCATGTCGGAATCAAGTGTTGAGGGACAAAACACTTGCTATGGGCCCCTTTATTGTATGACATCTTTTAGCATACAGAAACTGTCGTAGTATCGGTTGCATGAACTTAGAGCTAACATAATAGACATTCATACATATATCATTATATTCGTTGTAATGATTTTATGACTTTGCTTATGGTCCAACTTTCCATTTTAACTTAAACCTATGAACTCACCAGCTTTTAGCTGACCTTTTTAGCATATTTCTCAGGTGCTTAGTTTGTTCCTGGATGCAAGGCAAGAGGCGGATGAATGGTCGTAGTAATTTCTAAAGAAGTGTTTTTACAAAAAAATGATGTTTTTACTTTGGGACCACTAAAAATTATGGGATGTGCCCATTTATCTAAAACAATATTGTAAGATAATGGTTTAAAATATTTATTGAAGTTAAACGGAGTATGTATTCCGTTCTTTATTACTTGTGTTATGATCCACCAATCCCGTAACGCCTCCGAATGACACGTATGCTTCCGCTAAACAAAATTTGGGGGTGTTACATTCTGTACCACGGATCCCACGGTTCCCTTATTGGAGGGATCCGTCTAGGCATTTTGAAGGGATCCGGCTATCTGGTGACATTTTCTTCAGCAGTGAAGATGTGTCAAACAATGCTAGTGTGGAGATAATATATGTGCAATAAAGAGCACATCGCACAAAATAAGCAAAGCATATAAATGTTCATTCAATAAAACAAGAGATAACCAAATAAATCTCTAAAACTAAGAGAGTGAACTAGGACATACAAGTACCACTAAATACTAACAAGTTACTAGACTTAAAATGCTAAAATGTGCATGAGTCTAGGGATGAGTGAACTTGTTGATTTGATCCAACTTTGCAAGAAGATGATTAAACATGAAATGTATCTCATTTCGTACTTATTGAACAAGTCCTTGAGTGTTTAGACAATTTGGACAATTATTGTCTTGGTTTGAGCCCGGAGGGAAATGGATATTTTGAGGAGGCTCAATGTGTGTTTGCGGGTCTTCATTTTGAGAGGTAGAAAGTGGTTCTAAAAATGATTGTGGTAATGGAACTTCTTCCATATGATCAAGGTTGTTCCTTGTCTCCCATGATAGTTGGTGTTGTAGGTGGTTCCCTATTCAATGAAAAGGTTGGTGAATGGGAGGTTCTTGGTGGTGAATGATCTAATGAGTAGATGTTTGGGTGAGGGAGAGGCTCATTCAAGGAGTGAAGTCCATGCTTAATGAATGAGGGTTGTGATGGCTTGCTAGAACTCGCCATGTTTGGTTTTGAACTAGGTGATCCTTTTTCTAGTCCGAAAGGTTTGATGCTAATCCTTGCGGTTCTCTTAGCCTTTGGATGAGTTTGATGAGGTGGGTTCTATCATCATTATCTCTAATGGGAGATGTTTCGGTGGATGAGATTTCATGGATCATTTGACCTTTTCTTTTGGATGATCCTAAGGTTGAGGAGTTGTTGCTAAGAGCCTTAGTCATGGTGATGATGATGCTAATGTGAGCTTCTAATTGCTGATTTTTGAAAGGGAATTGAGGATGGTGCCTTAAACCTAAGGTTGTTTGGTTTATAAAGAATAATTTGAATTAGGAAATTAAATTCTTGGCCACTTAGAAGACTAAGCATGCTCTTGAGGTTTTGATCAGCTCTAGGAGGACAATTAATGTATGCTAAAAGTGGTTAGAGAACCAAAAGGTGACATGAATTTGAATATAGAAGCTGATTTATGCTGTCTGTATCTACGGATCCCGCGGATCCTTCTCAGCAGGATCCGCTGGTTAAAGACCAGCGATCCGGCTATCAGACAGGGTTTAGGTGAAATCATTATGCTTTTGTAAGGTTTGTTATTAATGGATTTCGAGGTTTTGACTTAATTTTGAAGTCTTTAACTGTTGGATATCTTAAATCCTTAACCATAACAAGTAATGGTGCTTAATGATGGTTTTGGCCAAGAAAATTGACCTTGGGTAGTCTAACTATATGTTAAACTAGGATTCCATTTAATTTGATGTGGAGATATGGTGATAACAAGTCCTAGAATTCAGATGATGTCCTAAGAGGAATTTACTAAAATCTTTAAAAAATAAAAAGAAATGAAAAACTAATTTTTGAGCCTAATCTTAAGTCAAAGATGATTGAGATCAATTTGCTAAAATTGAATGATAGACCTAACTAAGTGCTATCAAACGTGATAGATGATGTGTGAGTGTTGGAGCGGAATTATGGTGAGTTTTGACTATTAGATAAATAAAAAATATTTCGAACATATATCCTAGATAAGCCATGGATGAGAGTGAGGTTTTTCAATTATTTGAGAAAGACTTAGTTGGTTCTATTATCTTATGTTTGACTTGTTTAAGGTGATCTAGTAGACTATTTTGATGTAGCCAAATCTGTATTGCATATCAGATGCCACGGATCCCACGGTTCCCTTATGGGAGGGATCCGGCTAGTTCAAAAGCTGGGATCCGCCAACTGCAGATCAGAGAGCTTTCAGGAAATGTGCAACTTTGCACTTTATAGTAAATGCTTTTCCTAGTTGTTTCTATGGGGACTAAAAGCAAGAATACAACTAATAAAATGTATATCAAAGTAGGAAGAGCTAAAATTCCTAGAATGAGTGACGACGACCACTCAAGGGGTCGTAAAATCTCATTTCCCAAATACCTAAGTTAGGATTGTTTAGTGCCAAGATATGGCAATACCTACATACTACGAGCATAGTTAAAGTGTTACAAGCCATTGTTTGAAATTGTTCAACATACATTAGAGTCCTAAAATCTTACCTTTCTTCTCCTCCTTCACTTCTTCACCCGTCCTCCACTCTTTATCAAACTATCTTCACTTCTTCTTTCTTAAGAAATTGGCAAAGCATTTGAAGATTCCCTTGGTTTGTTGCCATTCGGGTGATTCATTAGGGATGTTTGGCAATTGGTTAATGTAGTCCAAGGGGTCAAGATCGATATTTTCGAGTGGGTTGCTACTACTCCCTTCACCTTTTTCTTGCCTCTCCTTTTCGTCCGAGGAATCCGTGGGTGGGTGTGGCCTCTTGCCTTCCACCATAAACCTTGTTGTTCTACCCTCGGTTAATGGTACCATAACATTATTGCAAAAGCTATGATCCAAGGATTGTGGGGAAGGGTCTAATGCAAAGATGAATTTGGCAAGACGGGTTAGAAGCATTGCATACGGAAGCACCATCTTGTCCATGCTTCTTACACTTTCCATTCTCTTGACTATGTAGTAGGCAAGGTTAAACCGAGTATTGGTCACTAGGCAATAGATCATGAAGCTTAGACATACGTTGGGGTGGTCCTTATTTCCTACTAGGCACACCACATTTTCTCTTATCACATCTTCCCATTTCCTATACAATCCATACATTTCCGAAAGCTCCATTTGAAAAGGATCCCTATAGATCACTTTTGACTTCCTTGTGACTCTTGACGGTGATGCTCTTGGCATGAACACGGTGTCCCTCACCGTGGTTGCTTCCGGGATCAATGTGTTTTAAATATCATGATGATCAACCATTGTGTGTAGTTGTTCTAAAGACCATTCATTCGAGTACATACAAACGCCTTGATATGGAACCCCTATAATTCTTCCAAACTCTATGAGCGAAAGATTGAACTCTTGCTCATTGATGGTGAATTCAATTGAGATGGACCCATAATCATTTCTAATTATACCCATTGTCTTGTAAAACTCAAGCACAAAGACATGGCAAATTTGCTCGTTTATATCCAATAAACAATCAAACCCAATAGTTGCAAAAACTTCCCTTATGTCGGTATTTGCAAGAAATGATGGATCAACAACTCTACCTTCATGAAAGAGTCTCCTTTCAAGCAACTTAAAGGCTTTCCTATCGTCCGGACTTAAACCATCTTTCTTATGGTACATGGGTATGTAGTGAGCGGTGTCTTGGTAATCTTGTTGCTTGTTGCTTGGCATTATTGTTCCTAAACAATACAACCACAATGTGGTGTTAATTGTGAATAGTAACCTAGAGGGTTTGATCACAATTTTGCTCTCATCATCTTTGTTGAGTTCAAGAAATGTGTTTAATTTGTATTAACAATGTTAATTCTTTGATTTTAGGTTATCTTAGAAAACAATGTGGTGACAAATTATGATAAACCCATTTGAACCCAACTCTTAAAGATGAAGAAATTGTAATTCTAAGAATCAAGGAATTAAATTAACAATGTAGTGAAGATTATACTTACACAAGTGATTGTTAAACTTGAGAAGAATGATCAATTTGCTCCTATGAACAGTACCTGAGTTCTTGTTCGTGAGTCTTTGAGGTGAGTATGATTGTGGAACATCCACAGTGATCATTTTTTAGCTTATACTGTCTTCTGTTGATACCGCGGATCCCTCTCATTTGGGATCCGGTTAGTATAAACGAAGGGATCCAGCATGACAGCAAAAATCAGCTCAAACATTCCTTGATAACTTTGGTTTGGGAGTTCTAAAACGCCTAGTGTTTTGATGTTAAGGCTCTAAAACTTGTGGTTTGAGGTTTTGAAGATTAAGTACTATTCCTATTAGACGAGGTTCCCTTTTTAAGAATTAGTCATAATTCTTGGAAAGCTTTTCAAACATTATAATAAAATCCCATTTTATCATAATATAAGAAGTTTCACATGGATATTTATTGACATAGATGAAGTGTCAATAAATCCTTTGTGATGAATAATGATTGAGGTTATCGAATAACCAAGATATCAGTATTACAAGTTGGTAATGTAGTCTATACAAATAAGTCGAAGAATACTATTTAGATGATGACTATAATATGAATAACTACTAAAACAATTGCTAATAAATCATGCAACTAAGATTTTAATAATAACAATAAAGGTAAGTAATGAAAGATCATACATTTGCTAAATATTCTTTTTAAGAAAAGAAGTATTTAGATGTTTTGTGATCTTCTTGGAATCTCCAGATTTATGTTGTGAGAATACTAAATATTCTTTTTGCGAAAAGAAGTATTTAGATAAATTCTTTATGATCTTCTTGGTAACTCCAAATCCAAGTATGGATAATGCTTAAGAAAAAAAATGTTAGAGCCTTCTATCATTGTCCAACAATAAACAATATAATGATTTTTTGAAATATGAAAAAAATCATCCTTCTTTGTAGTTTTCAAACATACATGGATCGTATCAAGTTTTTAAAGTACAACATACTCTAAGAAACTTGGTAACGAAACTCTGATACCAATTGTGGAAAACTAGAAGGGGGGTTGAATAGTTTACCAATTAAAAACTTCATTTTAATTATTTAGATCGGCTTATGTCAATCTATTTAGTTGTTTATGTTGGACGTTGATAGATAGATATATAAACGTGTAATGAAAGATAAAGAGTAAGAAGCACATCACCACGACACAAGTTATTTATAGTGGTTCGGCTACAAGGACACCTTCCTTGCCCTACTCCACTCCCCGAGTCACCTACTCGAGAGTTCGTAAGCACTACACCAACTCCTTATGGCGGAGAAGCCTTCACAACGTCGCTTAACCTTTTTCCGGTACAAAGCTAAATACCTAGTTCTTTCATACCAAGGCGAACCACACCTAACACAACGTCGCCTACCCTTTATACGGTGCTAGGCTAACCACCGAGTTCTTTCACACCAAGGAGAACTAATCCTATCACAACGTCGTCTACCCTTTATTAGGTACTAGGCTAAGCACCTAGTTCCATTGCTATGGAGGAACTACTACCCTTCACGACACAACACCTAATCTCAATGAGATCTACTCCTTGTTACAACACCATCAAGGATATTACCATCCTTGTAAAATAAACAAATACTTATATGTATAACGATGCACCTCATCGATTATACGACCTAGGCATTCTTCCCAAATGCTACTTGATTTGATTCTTCGGCATCCTTCACTAATGCCTTTGACACAACGCTTGGCACCCTTCACTAATGCCTTCGTTTTGACACCTTTAGCATTCTTCAATAATGCTTAGACACGGATGATGAACATCTTTCACTAATGCTTTCATCTTGACACTTACGGCATTCTTCACTAATGCCTTCAATCCAACATCTATGGAGAAAGGAAGAACTATCAACAAGAGAACCTTAGTTTTCTTGATGATGACGAAGCTTGGCAACTCATGGACTTGAGCTTGCACGTCTTCAAGAAGTGGTGATCTCTCCTTTAAGAGGAACCTAGAAGATCACACAAAAACAAAAGACAAACTACATAGATCACTTGGATCTGAGGTTAGAGGGTTAGAATACTTGGGGGAAGTATGTGTGTAAAGTCATACATAGAAAGGAAGAAATAGCTCTCTATTTATAGAGAAAATTCTCTAATGTTCCCCGGATCCCACGGATCCCTTCCACTTGGGATCCGGCTAGCACAAAGCCAGGGATCCGTGGAACGCTCCTCTTTGCCCATGGGTATTTTTGGTTATGGGTCATGGGTCATGGGTTATGGGTTGATCCATGGTTTTCTTTCTAGATACATTGAACTTGGTTAAGTGGTATATATAAAACCATGGGTTATGGGTCAATACCATTTGCTAGTTTTTACCCATTTAGTATATACTTGTTTTTACCCATTTTAGTATACTTAGTTTAAGTATATGCTAACCCAATATGTAAACACTAGTTGTTGTACATATGTATTTAAATAATAAAATCACTTATACTTGTTTTAGTGTTTTATGTGAAAACGTAAGTGTGTTAGGAAACTATCAACTCAAACTATTTACGTATTCTATTTGTTTCGTTAAAACGATTTTACATTTGTTATCGACAAAATATTAGAAGATCGTAAAATATAAATAAACGTTTTTACGGCTTATTTGTATTAACATGGTTGTTTTAAATGATGGGGTGTATATTATTTTTTAAAATGAAACGACGAAAATACCCTCATATATAACGGTCAATGTAAGTCAAACTAATGGTGTTATTAAAATTGTCTGAATACGCATCGAAAGCTTCATTTTGGACTGAACCTGGAACTTTTACAAAATTTGGGCTGAAAATGAAATACCCGACAAACCACAAGGACAAAAAATGTAGTTTTTGCGAAATTTACGCCCAATAAAGGTTTTTTGCGAAATTTTCAATCACATCTTTTATATAATAAATGAATTACATCATTTTGGAGTGATTTTTTCAATTCATTCTTATTGAAAAAACAATTGGGCCAATATGAGAGCTCGATTTCGCCACGTAAGCTAAATCGTGTGATGTGATTGGTTAATAAAAGTTAAAATTAAATTGATTTTGGTCAAACTTTAATAAATTTGGTGGAAAAATTTGATTGATATAAAAAGCACATAAAAATATAGGTGCCAAATTTGTGAAAACAAAAACTTAAAAAAAGAGGAGGTAATTAATAAAACTTTAGTGTTGAATTTTTAAAAATTATATAGATTAAAGTGTAATATTATAAGCCTCTTGGATTATAAACAATTACCCCCTTATACTTTATACCCTTTATACTTTATATCTTAAAAAATACAATGTATATGTTTTTTTAAAATAACAACATATAAATTTGCATAAGATTAAAAGTATCAATTTTTTTTACTATATACGTTCAATAGGGACTCATTTATTTCATTTTTAAAAGTTTAGCCTATGTGGATGATAACATCAAATAGTCATGAATATTAAGTGTCAATTTCCCCCGATAATACTCGTTATTTATATCATTTATATGGATTTACGCTTGTTTTCCATTGTTTTCCACTTTCAGGTAAATTACGAGCATTGGAGCTAAAGAGACGCGGAAATGGAAACATTATTAAAGATTTATCACAGTATGCCTATTTTGAAGAAGTTCCGGCGTAACTCCTCTCTCACATTACGCCGTAACTATTGCGTGACCCTGAATACCAACTTATCAAGAGGTTACGGCGTAACTCTTCCCAAAGGTTACGACGTAACTCCATTAGGTCAAAAGAGGTTCCACGCCGCTGTTATTTACGCCGTAACTAGCAGATCTAGTGCATTTACGAAGAAATAGACGTAACCCCTTTATTAGTTACGCCGTAACCCAGACCTGGCCTATAAATACCCCACGAATTCCAGCATTTCTAATCATCCCATTCCACACACAACACTCTGAGAACGTGGAAAAAAGCTCAAGGCAGGTCTAGGGGATCATACGGAGCTGTTTCCAAGGGAGAAGTCACTCCATTACGATAAGCTTTAGCATTTTATATTTCTTTTACTTTCAATTCATGTATTTCGTACCTTTGAATATTGAATTGATTTGCATGATTAATATGAGCGGCTAAGCACCCTTTGGTGCTAGCCTAGTTATGATTCCTTAATTGTTTTGTTTGCATTTACCTTTACTTCCGTACAATTATTTCTAAGTGTATGCATGCATAGTTCTTTTGTAGTCACCCTTGATTCGGTAGTTTTGAATGGCGGTAGAGGCCAATTGCCTAGGAGATATGACCAACTGACCCTAGGTGAGCGGATTGAGACGGGAAGGGTAAGATATGACCAACTGACGACCCTTTCTACTTGTGCGATTTGACCAACTGATCACCTATCTTTTGGATGAACTTAAGAATTAGGGGGTGTAGTGTCTAAGTTCCTAACGGCCGGGCACTCACTATTTTAAATCTAGCATGTAGCGGTACTTAATGACTTGGCTTAGGGGACCAGGAACAACAGGACTTATGATGGTGCGCCTGATTTCTCCTGTGCTGGCATCTTTGCTGATAGGTTAGGGCGAATTGACCAAATGATGTCCTATCGAATTTGAACCCACCTGAAGTAATTGGAAGTAGGTAGACGTAGACATAACTAGCTAGGAGGAATGACTAGGTTAGCACCACAATTCCTCTATTGATTTCCCTTTACCCATTTATCTGCTTTTATTTCATTATGCATTAGTAGTTTAATTAATTAAAACCATTTTTATTCTGTGACAATTAGACTTAGTAATAATCCAACACACATAGCTCTTGGGACGACCTCGGCTTTACCATTTACTACACTACACGCGACCGGGTACACTGCCCGTTAGTGCACTAGGGTAGACCATAGGTATAGCGAGACACTATAAATATTAAGACCTGGTCAGTAAAACGTGCATCAAGTTTTTGGCGCCGCTGCCGGAGAGTTATATTAGGATTGATATTAAGTATTTCATTTCGTTCTTAAACTTTTATCACGATCATATTTCAAGTTTTCAGGTACCATGGAAATTGTTAACATCGATGACCTCACTATTGAGGAATACTTGGCGTTGACAAGAGCGGAACAAGGGCCGGGTCTCGTAAGACCGGCAATCGGAGCGGATGTTCGTTTCGAAATTAAAAATCAATTTATGAGGGAGCTTCGCGCTAACCCTTTTTCAGGAAACAGGGACGAAGACGCATATGAGCACGTTGAAAATGTCCTATACATCGCTAGCCTTTTCAACATTCCGGGCGTGTCTCATGATGCTGTTATGCTTAGGGTATTCCCAATGACTCTTACTGGAGCAGCCAGAAGATGGGTCGAAAGATTGCCCGCCGGAGCAGTTAATACTTGGGCGCTACTAAAGAAACACTTTATACAAAGATATTGCCCGCCATCGAAGATTTCTAACCAGCTTTTGGAGATCCATAATTTCAAACAAGAAGACGACAAAACTTTGTATCAAGCTTGGGACAGATACAACGATCTTCTTTATAAGTGTCCTACCAATGATCTGAATAACCAGCAGAAGGTCAATATTTTCTACAAAGGAATAAACGTAACTACAAGGCAAATGTTGGACAATCAAGGACCTATCCCAAACATGACTCCTACCGCTGCAATGGAAGCCATTCAAAAAATGGCGGACCACTCTCAAAAATGGCACGACGGTGGGAGCAAAAGAAACCAAGGCGGAAGTTTTGACGGAATTGCAGCAATAGCTAGTAAACTTGAAAATCTCGGTAGAGATATGCTGAAAATCAAAGAAACTGTTCATGCCATCCAAGTCGGCTGCGAAAACTGTGGTAGAGGACATTTGACTAAAAACTGTCCTCATGTGGACGAAGAGAATATTGAAGAAGCTAACTATGGAGAAAATTGACCATATTACGGAGATAATCGAAATAGTAATGGGTATCGTGGAAATTACAACCGTGGGCCTTATGGAGAAAGAAAGCCCAGTCTTGAAGAAACAATTAATAAGTTCCTGGAAACTTCAGCCCAGAAACAAAAGGAACAAGATATTTGGTTAAAGGGTTTCCAGGAAAACACAAATAAAAATCTTTCCAGGCACGACGAAACGCTAAAAAATCTTGGAACAATGATTGAAAAACTCAGTGCTGAGATTGACAGAATTAAACTTAATGAAGCCAAGCGCAAGGAGGAATGCAATGTTGTTTTCGCTAATGATTCTCAGGAGGTGATTGAGGAATGTATATCCTCAATCGACAAATTTGAGGACACGAATACCGACCAGCAGGAAGAGTTACGCCGTAACTACTTCCCTGAGTTCTGGCGTAACCATGTTCCGGAAGGCATATCCAGGTTAGGATCTAGTTTATTCTCGGTTAAGGATATTAGTGCAAGCGGGTTAATCATTCCGTGTTCTGCTGGTAATATTGATATTTTGGGGGTAGTAGATTTTGGGTCTTGCGTAAACATCATGCCTCTATCCATATTCTTAAAACTGAAGATAATCCACCTTTGGGAAACAGATATCGTGATTGATTCAGCAACTGAAACTAAGATAAACCCTTTAGGTATTTCAGGTTGTATATGTGTAAAGGTCGATAAATTTACTTCAGCCCCCGAATTTGTGGTAGTAGATAATGTGAAAGACAAAAAGGAGCATTTGATTCTTGGTAAACCATTCCTTGACACATTAGCACGTTACGGTGGAATCTATGGAGATATAATGGAGTTTAAATTGGATAAAACCTTGAGCCTTGAGCCAGACAAAATTGTTACAAAGGAACCACCAAGGATAGAATTAGATGACTCCGATAGGTTTCTGCCTTCATCTTTCAGCCATTTGCAGGACTCCGAATCTAGTAACGATGAAGATGGTGAGGAAGAGATCCCGTTTTCTGCCCCCAGTTACTTTGTAAAAGGAAAAGTTCACTGTTGTGTTCCTTTAGTTGAGGGGACCAAAGTGATATTTCCCACATGTTCCCCTTTCCAAAAAGGATGTAATGGAGGAGGGAAGTATCTCATTCGGATGATTAAAGAAGCTGCTGAAGTTTGGTGGTGCTGGGAAAAAGAAGAGGATATCAGAGAAAAGTGGTTACAAGAGCATAGTGCTTTTAGCGAATGGTTCTCTGATATTGACTGGACCATTCATTTATGCGAACCATCTATCATGCACGATGAATAAACCATGGCATGGCCTAGATGCAACCCCAGTCGCAAGATTTGCGATGGAGGAGAATATCCTGAACCTAAATGGCTCAAACGCAAGGAATGGGCATGTTTTGACGAAGATAAGAGGAGTAAAGTAGGATACAGGGGGATCTCATTTGAAAATTGGTTACGAGTAAAGTTTGGGTATGTTAAAATTGATGAGGAAGAAGAGGCTAGGTTTCGTTTCGAATGGGCACGAGCTAATTTTCTACAAAAAAGATACTCCATGACTCGTTATGTTTCAACGCATGTTTGGGACCAGCCTTATTTAATGAAAGACATGGATGAAGTCGGGGATGTTCAGAGGCCCCCATAGGAGCCCCGCGACTCTGAGTCTAACTTAAAGACTCGTTAATAAAGAAAAGTGCTCTTTTGGGAGACAACCCGAATTATCCCTTTCCTTTGTTTTTATTTCCTTTCTGTTGGGTTTTGTGTTTTCTAACAATTTTTGCAGAAAACGAGGAACTAATTGCTGCTGCAGTTGCTGATCTGAACAGAGTTACGGCGTAACTCATCTTGGTGATTACGCCGTAACCAACATTTTAGCAGCAAAATTCTTGACGCATTACCAATTACGGCGTAATACCATCTCGGTGGTTACTACGTAACTACTCGCTTGACAACTCATACCAGGTTTTGCCAGTTATGGCGTAACTCTCTCATAGTAGTTACGACGTAACTTTCCTCTGCTTTAATTCTTTCATTTTAAAACACAGTGACCTTGTATTAGTTTTTAAATGAACGTTGTGGGTGTGTTCCCTGTAAACCTTCACGAGACTTCACTCGTCCAGTTGGGACACCAAGTGGTTTAAAAGGGTTGTTGCATTCGCTAAATGCAACCGTGATTCCTACGAAAGTGAGTTAGGTTTGTTTTTCATTTTATTTTTTCTTTTTAGTATTATGCTTGTCGGTATTGTGATTTCAGGGATTGAAGTTTGTTCATGACGCTTAAACGAAGGCACGGTTCTTTCTCGTAGGCCTTCTTCTTTTTTGAGCAAATTTCAGGGAAGTTCTCGCTCTAATTCTACCTTTCTCTTCACCTTTATTTTAATGCCTAGTACAAAAGGGACTTTGTACAATTCAAGTGGGGGGACGGGAGTATAATTATCTCTTGAACTTTATTTCGCCCTCATATTTCTAGTTTATTTTGAAAAATTATGCCATTTTTAAAATTTTGACATGTTTTTCCGAACCTAACTAGATTAGACCTTAGCCGAGCATATACAACCCTTGAAATTACATGGTGAGATTAGCCTTATCCGTTTCCAATATTTTACCCCAAATCCACTAAATTATGAGTGTGCCGGTAGCTTGTAAACTTTAGAACTTGGCCTTTGCATCATTTCGAGACCATAGACGAGGTATGTTGAGTTAGCTCGATGTATTTGGACTTTTCAGTTTTAGAAGGCAATATTATAGGATTATCACCCAAACAGCCTACCATTGTGAGTCTATCGATTAGTCACCTCGACTTTTCGACCCCCATGTGAAACCCTTTTGTTGCACTCCCCTTTAGTGCAAGATACCCCTAGATACACCCTTCTGAGCCATTCCTTTCATTTTTTCAACCCAATATATTGTTTCGTTACACCTATACACCTTAGCCTACCCTGTAGTCTTTATTTGTGATTGGGAAGTCATCATTTGCCTAAGTTCAAGGTTCGAGTGGAAAGGTTTGGAAATCACGCTTTCATCGACAACATTTATGAAGATCATTGAAGACCCACCAAATTCCCATTGTTCATCTCAAGTGGGGGCATGTTATGTTGAATGAAAAAAAAATGATGATGATTCGAAAAAGAAAAGAAAATAGTTGATTGAGTATGATATTGTAAAGTGCGATGTTATAAGCACTGTAGTATGAGCTTTATTGATTAGTATCGAGGAGGCCACCTCGGTCACATTTGAAGATTGGAGTTGGTAGTTTTGCCGACAGAAGAAGAAAATGTAGTGTGCCCATCACGACGTCCTCTAATGACACATCTACCTTGCATTTCATGATCCGGTCTCTAGACTTCTAAGCTTGAACCTTGGGAACACGGTAAGTGGTGATGACTTGGTTATAGATTTAGACTACCTGCTTGTTTTTCATTTTACACCAATTATATATCCCATGTCTTATCCTACCCTTTAGTCATGAAGCGTGTCTAGGTGATGCAGCGAGCAATCTTTGGTGTCTTGGCCATGGATTTGGTCATGTATCATTGATTTTGTCCACTTCGCCGTGACATGTTAGTAATGACGAGTCACCCCTTAATCTTTGTCGTGTCTACCCATATTGCCTTCGAGAATTGTTTAGCCCTTAACTCTAGTGGTGGAGATTTGTGTAACCGCCAAGCTTATGATAGAATACATGCTATGATTGTGCGATTGAGTGATCAGCCCGAAATTGACACTTAGAATAGTTGAGAGATTTGAGTATTTGTTCCCATTTCGTGAGGTGTTCGGCTTTGTTTTATTCTATCATAAGGGATTTTTAAACTCATATTTTCCAGGTTTTGGGAGATATCTTTTGAGGAATCTATCTAACATGGTCTACTTGAGGGCAAGTAGAGTTTAAGTGGGGGGTATTTGATAACATCAAATAGTCCTGAATATTAAGTGTCAATTTCCCCCGATAATGCTCGTTATTTATATCATTTATATGGATTTACGCTTGTTTTCCATTGTTTTCCACTTTCAGGTAAATTACGAGCATTGGAGCTAAAGAGACGCGGAAATGGAAACATTATTAAAGATTTATCACAGTATGCCTATTTTGAAGAAGTTCCGGCGTAACTCCTCTCTCACATTACGCCGTAACTATTGCGTGACCCCGAATACCAACTTATCAAGAGGTTACGGCGTAACTCTTCCCAAAGGTTACGACGTAACTCCATTAGGTCAAAAGAGGTTCCACGCCGCTGTTATTTACGCCGTAACTACTGCATCACTTACGACGTAACCGAGTTTATTGAAGACTACGACGTAACCACTTATATGGTTACGCCGTAACTAGCAGATCTAGTTCATTTACGAAGAAATAGAAGGTTACGGCGTAACTCCTTTATTAGTTACTCCGTAACCCAGACCTCGCCTATAAATACTCCACGAATTCCAGCATTTCTAATCATCCCATTCCACACACAACACTCTGAGAACGTGGGAAAAAGCTCAAGGCAGGTCTAGGGGAGCATGCGGAGTTGTTTCCAAGGGAGAAGTCACTCAATTACGATAAACTTTAGCATTTTATATTTTTTTTACTTTCAATTCATGTATTTCGTACCTTTGAATATTGAATTGATTTGCATGATTAATATGAGCGGCTAAGCACCCTTTGGTGCTAGCCTAGTTATGATTCCTTAATTGTTTTGTTTGCGTTTACCTTTACTTCCGTACAATTATTTCTAAGTGTATGCATGCATAGTTCTTTGGTAGTCACCATTGATTCGGTAGTTTTGAATGGCGGTAGAGGCCAATTGCCTAGGAGATATGACCAACTGGCCATAGGTGAGCGGACTGAGACGGGAATGGTAAGATATGACCAACTGACGACCCTTTCTACTTGTGCTATTTGACCAACTGATCACCTATCGTTTAGATGAACTTAAGAATTGGGGGGTGTAGTGTCTAAGTTCCTAACGGTCGGGCACTCACTATTTTGAATCTAGCATGTAGCGGTACTTAATGACTTGGCTTAGGGGACTAGGAACAACAGGACTTATGACGGTGCGCCTGATTTCTCCTGTGGTGGCATCTTTGCTGATAGGTTAGGGCGAATTGACCAAATGTTGTCCTCTCGAATTTGACCCCACTTGAAGTAATTGGAAGTAGGTAGACGTAGACATAACTAGCTAGGAGGATTGACTAGGTTAGCACCACTATTCCTCTATTGATTTCCCTTTACCCATTTATCTACTTTTATGTCATTATGCATTAATAGTTTAATTAATTAAAACTATTTTTATTCTGTGACAATTAGACTTAGTAATAATCCAACACACATAGCTCTTGGGACGACCTCGGCTTTACCATTTACTACACTACACGCGACCAAGTACACTGCCCGTTAGTGCACTAGGGTAGACCATAGGTATAACGAGACACTATAAATATTAAGACCTGGTCTGTAAAACCTGCATCAGTGGACACGAGTTTACATTTTAAATACGGCTAAATTACCAAAAAACGAGAATATAATTATCAAATTGTAAGCACGGGTTACTTTAATATAAAAATAAATATACGCGATTGTACTTATAACAATGACTCATGCAATTACTATTTATTTATATAAGGATATCTAAAAAATCATTTAAAAAAAAACTTTAAGGAGTATACTCTAACTTTATCAACGCTCATTATGTGCTATTAAACTTGCATCATGTGTACAACATAATATCGGTAGTGAAATTTAAATAACAACATCAACATCTTTGTCAGCTAAATAAAATTAAATCTTGAGTTACCTAACAAAAATTTTTACAAAAATTTTACCAAATATTAATGGATATTAAATGCATAATGAAAAATATGCAATTACCTTTAAAGACAGAATATTCAATATTAATACATAATAATTTTTTTGGCAAAATCTCGTACATGCACGGGTATTATAACTAGTGCTGACGGTAGCAACATATGAACGTTTAAGTGTAAAAGTTACTCTTATTGAATTAAAAAATGAAAGTTAACACGATCGTTAATCATTCTAATAAGGGAGGAGGGAGTGGGCACGGGTAGCATGATCGAGTAGGGGTACCCGAGCGGGTACACCGCCCCCTCCGCATCAGGTAGCTTGATCGGGTTTCCATTTCGAGTTGTGAAGCCGAGCGAGTTTGTGGGGAAAGGTTTGAAGATTTGAATGGGAAGACTAGCCTAACGGCTAGTTTTGTGACTTAAATATATATATATATATATATATATATATATATATATATATATATATATATATATGGAAGTGTAGATTTGGGATTTGCAGGTACATGAAGAAGATGATGACTAGAGGATTCCTTTATCCATTTTTCTTTGTTTATTTATTTATTTTTTTTATAAATAACTAATTTACAATTTGAGCCCTTGAAGTTTGATTTTATTTAGTTTTTTTTTAAGTATTATGTAATGTTTCTTTTTTTTAAGTATTATGTAATGTGTATTTTTTTTAAATATTATATAATGTTTTTATTTTTAATGAAATTGTATGTTTTTAATATAAAAAAAATAATAAATAAAAAAAAATCGGGTACTAGGGTACCACTCCCTCCAAATCGGGTAGTGTTAGGGTAAAATTTGGTAGTTTTGAGTTGGAAGGTTTTTATTGGATAAAGGTGATGTGGCACCTAGGGTATTAGGGTACCACTCCCTCCTCCCTTACATGATACAGTTAGGCAAGAGTTGAAGTAAAAAAACACTTTAAAGTAAAATAGGTAGGAGAGCATAATAACCATTTGATGCATTGACTTTGACAGTTTGACTGGTACATAATCTTAATGGTAATATGGTAAATATGATGCGGATTTTGATTTTGAATTTCCTTGCTTGAGGTTTAGTTGGTAATTTTACACACCATGTGCATGGAACCGTTGTTGACGGTTTTTAGATTTAGCTAAGAATATGGGTTTTAATTTCTCCTCTTTACTACATAAAATAGAAAAATGGTCAAAGGTGAAAGTGAAAATTGAAAGTTGAAAGTCAAATGTGAGAGAAATGTATAATGTAATTAATACTCTTATTAAAACACCCCATTTTAAAAGACATTAATTTATTCATATTGTAAACCAACTAAAGCATATCCACCAAATTAAATACAAACAATTCCCGTACTAAAAAGTAAAATAAAATTTTCACAATATACAATTTAAACAAGCTTCAACAAAATTCAGAATATAAAATAATTGCACACACTAATTACTGTTATTTTTAAAACACCCTAAAATGAAAATTACGTGTTATTATACACACAAAGTTTCATACAAGCTAACAAGTTGATGGTACAGGTATTTTTGAACCGAGAACGGTTTGCCATGAATAAAAATAAAAGTCATCCGAAAATGAATCGAGATGACCCGTTGATATGGTAAATCGGGCCTCATTCTATTTCTTTAATGTCACATACTATATATATATAAAGGAAAAAGTGAAATGTTGAAACTAAAAATAGAAATGTTGAAAACATATATTTCAAAAGAAAACTATTAATACACATTTGACATTTTGACCCGGTTTATTTCACCCGTGTTCAACAACCCGGGGGTTGACCCGGTTTGAATCGATCCGTTTTCAGACCAAAACAGTTCAACCAGTTGAACCACCCGGTCGACCCGGGTTTCAAAACATTATGTTTAATACCCAAATCTTCAAACTTTTATTATTTTTCGTTTATAACCATAAACATTTTTTATCACTAAACGATTATAAAATCCCGTTGCTATGCACATGTACTCGTCTTTAACTATATGTATATATAACTATCATTAAAAATTCAAACTAATATTAAATGAAAACTGATTTGGCATATGCAATATTGGAAAGTCAATAAAATATTTTTATTATTATTATACATGCAAAGCATGTATCCATGTTTTTTAAACTAATTTCTAAAATTCCTTTAAAACTAAAATTTCTACATAAAAATTCAAAGAATTTGTCCTTAATTAAATAGATACCATAACAATTCACACCTAAAATTTGAAAGAAATGTATGACAAATTTTAATAACTTTTACTAATGTAATTTTCCAAAAAAATATATATATTTTTAATTTATTTAATCTTAACACTAATAGTTTCTAAAATTTTATCAATATATTTTATTTTATAAGGCACCATAATACAACTTATTTTTTATTGTTATGTTACTTTATATTGTGTGTATCATATGCAATCTCAGTTATTAAATATTTAAATGTGTGCAGGGATATTGTTTTGACATTTATATTTAGTTGAAATTGCAGAGATATTGTTGTGAACAACTTGAATGTTTACAATCACAAAACATTGTATCGATTTTTAAAAATATTGTTTTGACATTTATATATAGTAAATTCAGAGATAAATAACTTGAATGTTTAGAATCACAAAACATTGTATCGATTTATTATATAGTCACGGGGTTCATTTTTTTGTTCTTGTTCTTGCGCATTCAATACGTTAAATACAAATCTGTTTCCAAATATTGCTATAATGATGGTGATTGATTGGTGCTTTAATCGTTGATTGTTCTGGCGCATTAATTTCAAAGATATACAAACATTATACAACCGGTGTATATATATTTTTGTTAAGTTTCTTAGGTTTGAAGTTTTTTTGATTGAGTCAAATACCATGCCTTGATGGATGATAACTACAAAGTGAAGCCAATCAAAGAGTTTGGTCAAAGAGTATTTAACACCTCATATGCGTGTACTATTTTACACTATTGTTAGTTATCATAATTGAAGCAATGTTTTATTTTCAGTTTTAATAAATATTTTTATATGTTCTATGATACATGTTAAGAATTTTGCTTCATTGAAATATCGCATGTTACGAAACACTTACCAGCATATTGTTAATTCAAAAGAATACAACAATATTTTTGGATAAAATTTGGATCTTGAAAACGATTGTACTAAACGTCAGCCATATGCATTTGGAATTTTTTTTTTTTTTTTTTTTTTAATTTGCGTACAATATAATTTATTTATCTCTTTTTATTGGAAAAGATTATGGTCTCATCATGGGTTTTGAGGTTTCTATCCGAATATAAATGAATTACACATTCATGTTTTTTAACGATGACGGTAATAAGGATTGAAGAAGATGATCCATGATGATATTGATGGTATAATTGATGACGATAATGATGTTTAATTCGACGATGACATTGATGCTATAATTCATGACGATGATGTTATTTAATTCGACGATGACAGTGAATGGTGATGATGATGCTGAATTAGTTGATGATGATGCTAAGATTGATGGTAACTGATGACGTATAGTCTATATCCGGGTCACGAACCCGACTAAAGTCCAACACTAACTTCGCCCGGTACGAACTGGGCTACGCTGATTAGATGTTTGGGCTCACGAAAGCCCAAATCTATTTACGGAATAGATATCGGATATCTCCTAAATATGGAGATAATCACTCTCAACCGACTTAGGCGGGACACGCCGAAGGTTGAGGAACACGAAACCAACAAGGATTCCGTGTGTATATAAAGGGAATCTCATCCCTCGTTAAAAGGTACGATCTCAAAACCCTAACTCACCTTTAACCCTAAATCGATTACTTACTCTTACGCCGGAGGATAATCGTGGGAGACAATCCCACGGTAAGCCTAACGGTGTTTTCTGTCTCATAGTGCGCAGGTCTCAAGTAACAATCAGTAATTGATACGAGAGCCGGAGCCCCAAACAAGGAACGCCCAACTTTTGTATCAACAAGTGGCGCCATCCGTGGGACCATTCACTAAGAACTAAGACTAGAATGACGAAGCATGGAAATCAGCGATCGCAAACAGACCTTCTTTGGAAAAAAGCCGCACATCGGTTCAGCTTCCAAGCAGACTCCTGGGACAACCAGTACTGCTAAAAACAAGGTATCAAGCCAAGATGTGGTCTTCCCTCTAGTGGAACCACGCTCGGGGACAACCCAGGCTACCACAACCACCACTAACGCAGTGGATCCGCTGCGCACTGTTCTTACTACTTCCTTTCAATCGGTGCTAGAGACTGACTTGACAAAGGTACCAGATGCACCGGATAAAAACAAGGGCATAGCGGTAGAAACGAACACCCTTGCTTTAGAAGGGGTCGCACCGGAAGTAACACCAAGGGATTTCGTATCCCAAAATTACGAAACCTTGGCCACCCTCATGGAAGAGGAAGCTAGAAAGAGGTCGAGTCGAAGCCTAAAAGCCCGACTCAGTTTTGACTCGGAGTACGAAACCTCCCCACCGCGCCGTCAGAAGGGGAAGCGCGGCCGAGACAACTACCAACCCCCTGTGTTTAACAGAATTGGGAAAAAGGTTGAGGATGATGAGATGTCCAACTCACAACACCTGGAAGGAAGTGAGGAGGATGAACGGCGTACCAGTGTCCACACCAGACTTGGTAGCCGCAGAATACTGAGACGAGACTTGGGCGACGATATTCCCCAAGTGAAAGCCCTTCGAGTACAAACTCGAGGACAGTCGGTATGCAAGCACCGAATGAGGGAAAATTCGTCCTCTGGAAATTCCTCGGACAACGGGGATAGTGAAACCGGACACTGGAAGTCCAGAAACAGATATAATGACCAGGATGATGAAGATATATCTCTCCCATGGCGACGTCAAAAGGTGGATGCGTTCACTCGACGCATCAGTGACGTCTCAGAAAACAAAAGGAGGCGCATGCCTGCTAATGTAAAAACCTATGACAGAACAGGTGATCCAGATGATCACCTCAGAATTTTTGAATCAGCCGCTACAATTGAAAACTGGCCACAGCCTGTGTGGTGCCACATGCTCAACTCCACACTGGTGGGAAACGCGCGGAACTGGTTCAACAAGCTTCCACACAGAAGCATCAATGGCTTTGAGGAATTGAGGAAGGCGTTTCGCCTAAACTTTACTCAGCGGAAGAAGTGCGCTAAAAACCTTGTCGAACTCGCCAGGGTAAAGCAGCGCCAAGGAGAATCTACGAGCGCATTCATGGAACGCTTCAAAGATGAATGCATGCAAGTTAAAGCATGCCCTGAAGTGCTAAAGATCTCTGGTTTCATGAACGGGATTAACAATCCATAACTCATCAAGCGGTTGAACGACAAAATTCACGAAACCTTTGATGAGCTCATGAAACGCTCTCGGTCCTTCGTCGGGGAGAAGCGCCGCGGCGACAAAGCAAAAGACACTACTCGAACTACCGGTCACAAGAACAACACGGGAAATAATCCACTGACCGGGTAGTAACCGTAATAGAGCTATCGCAACCAGGGGAGCGGGAGGGATAATGACAGTACACCCTGACCAAGACCCCAAAGGAAATACTCGCAACGGAAGGTGCGAACTTTCCAAGACCGCCGCAAATCGCACTCCAGGAGGATCGGCGCACCGGGAGCGGATCTTGTGACTACCACGCACAGAAGGGCCACATAACTAACGAATGTGTCCAACTGCGCCAGCTCATTGACAAAATGGTTAAAGAAGGCAGATTGGACCATTTGGTCAAAAATATCAAGGAAGGAAAGGATAGACAGAAGAGTGGAAACAAGAAGGAGACACCCAAGGAAAAGGCCGAAACCATCTACATGATACAATCATGGCAGCGGGTCACTAGACAGAAGGTCAGCCAGGAGTTTTCCCGAGGAAGCGAAATCTCTTTCCCCACCTTAACTGCGGACAACGCAGTAGTTGAGCCACTCACCATTGAGATTAGTGCGGGGGGTCACGACATCCATCACATGTATGTTGATGGCGATGCACCGGCAGACATCATGTATGAGCACTGCTTCAAGCGACTGCGGCCTGAAATATGCAGTCATTTAAGTCCGGTCAGAACGGCGTTGACTGGTTTTACGGGTGAAAAGATATGGCCTATGGGGCAAATACGATTACCAGTCAGCATCGGAAACGAAAAACACTCTGCGGCGGCCGGATGGAATTTATGGTGATCAAGTCTCCTCGCCATACAACGGCATTATAGGGAGACCGGATATCAGCTATGCGCGTAGTGCCATCAACAGCGCACGGGATGCTTAAATTCCCAGTGGAAGGGGGCATTGTTACTCTTTACAATGCCACTGTACCGCATAGAGAATGTAACACGATTACATGCGAAACGGCACCGATCCCAGAATAGCGAACAACCAAAGTTCCAAATCTGAAGGTTGCGCTTCACCCAGAATACCCGGAACAGGAAATATCCATCGGAGGGTCACTGTCGGATAACGGCAAAGCAGCTGTATGCGCGCTCCTGCAAAAGAACTTGGACATTTTTGCATGGGAGCCAAAACACATGACTGGGGTACCACGCTCAATCACAGAGCATAAACTGAGAATCCGACAAGGGTACTCACCCATACGCCAGAAAAAGCGCGGCCAAGCCCCAGAGCGCGCGCAAGCAATTTTGGCAGAGGTGCACAAACTGGTGGACGCGGGAATTATGCGTGAAGTCTACTACCACGATTGGCTTTCTAACCCAGTAATGGTTAAAAAGAGCGACGGTAGCTGGCGAATATGCGTGGACTTCACTGATCTTAACAAAGCGTGCCCACAAGACTGCTACCCATTACCAGAGATAGACTGGAAAATAGAGTCTCTGTGCGGATACCCATTGAAGTGTTTCCTCGATGCGTACAAAGGATATCATCAAATCCAGATGGCAAAGGAGGATGAAGAAAAAAACGGCCTTTCATACAAGCCAAGGCGTCTACTGTTACACAAAAATGCCTTTTGGCCTGAAGAATGCAGGCGCCACCTACCAGCGGTTAGTGGACAATGCTTTCGAAAAACAGGTGGGCCGCAACTTGGAGGTCTATGTCGATGACCTGGTCATAAAAAGCCATACTGAAGATGAGTTAGTGCGCGATATTGAGGAAACGTTAAAAACTCTACGAGAGATCAATATGAAGCTAAACCCCAAAAAATGTACCTTCGGCGCCACTGAAGGCATGTTCCTCGGATACCTAATGGAGCCCGATGGTATAAAACCATGTCCAGAAAATACAAAGGCTGTCATCGAACTTCCTTCATCGCGCACGTTGAAGGAGGTCCAATCTCTCAACGGAAAGCTAGCTGGTCTTAACAGGTTCCTGTCTAAGTCAGCAGACAAGTCTCTACCTCTCTTCAAAACACTCAAGAAGTGTATCAAAAAGGGAGATTTCCGGTGGACTACGGAGGCAGAAGAAGCCTTCACACAACTTAAGCAACACCTAGCAACGCTCCCCACACTTGTCGCACCCCGACCAGGGGAAGAGTTAATTATGTATCTATCCAACGATGGAGCAGTGAGCGCAGTGCTACTAACAGATAGGGATTCAGTACCAACCCTGTCTACTTTGTAAGCAAGGCGCTCAAGAAGACGGAGATGAACTATAGCGCCATGGAAAAATTAGTTCTGGCGTTGGTGTTTGCCGCCAAAAGGCTACGCAGGTACTTCCAAGCGCATCCAATAGCAGTGATCACAGACCAACCGATCAAGCAGATCATCTCCAAACTGACGCATCGGCCGACGCTGCGAAGTGGAGTGTATTGCTAGGTGAGCACAACATCTCTTACGACCACGTACCGCAATCAAAGGACGATTCTGGCGGACTTCATCATCGAAAAGCCAGACACTGACGAGGTACCCGCACCAAGTAGGACGGAACTGCATGACCCATGGATCTTGTTTACCGATGGGTCCTCATGCGTTGATGGTTCAGGAGCAGGCCTCATTCTCACAAACCCAGAGGGAATGGAATTCACTTACGCACTGCGTTTTGAATTTACATCGACAAACAATGAGGCAGAATATGAAGCTCTAATCGCTGGACTACGCATTGCAGCTCGGATGGGTGTACGTAACCTAGAAGCAAATGTGGACTCCCGATAAGTGGCCAACCACGTGTTGGGCGGATACGTGGCTAAAGAAGAAAATATGATTCAGTATCTCGACAAGACCAAGACACTGATCAAAGGCTTTGACAGATTCACCATCAAGCAAGTTCCTAGAGGAGAAAATCGCAAGGCAGATGCACTAAGCAAGATCGCCTCGACAAGCTTCGCACACCTATCAAAGCAAGTGCTGGTGGAAACACTGAAAAGCAAATCCATATCGGAGATGGAAGTCTCCACAATAATAGAGGAGGACGGTCCTACATGGATGACACCGTTAACGGAATTCCTAAGCAAAGGAACGTTACCCCAAGAGCAGAAGGAAGCTCGCAGGATACGGCGCACATCACAGAGATTCGAACTTCGAGACAACATACTGTACCGACGATCCTTTCTCCAACCATGGCTCCGCTGTGTTGGCCCCCTACAAGCAAATTACGTGCTGCGAGAGATCCATGAAGGTTCATGCAGCATTCACTCGGGACCACGGTCTGTTGTGGCACGCGCCATGAGATCAGGATACTACTGGCCAACCATGCACCGCGATGCGCGGGATTTAATAAAGAAGTGCAATGATTGCCAAGTTCATAGACCCGTCCCGCGCCAACCACAGCACGAGCTAACGCCAATTACATCCCCATGGCCATTCTACAAGTGGGGTATTGACATTGCAGGACCTTTTCCAGTCGCAGCAGGAGGGTTAAAATTCCTCATAGTTGCCATAGACTACTTCACTAAGTGGATCGAAGCAAAGGCAGTAGTGACAATCACGGGCAACCAGGTCAAGCGCTTTGTCTAGGAAAGTATAGTATGCCATTTCGGACTGCCTGTGGAAATCATCTCGGACAACGGGAAATAATTCTGTGACAACCCTTTCAAAGACTGGTGCGAGAAGTTGAACATCACACAGCACTTCGCGTCAGTTAAACACCCACAAACCAATGGCTTAGTGGAACGTGCGAATCGAAGCTTAGGTGAAGGAATTAAGGCACGCCTAGACAAGCACAAAGGTAGGTAGGTGGAAGAGCTATCACATGTCTTGTGGGCGCATCGCACCTCAATCAAAACCAGCATGGGAGACACTCCCTTCTCTCTAGTCTACGGGACATAAGTTGTCATACCAGCCGAGATTGGCATGCCAACTATCCGCACTGCTAAGATCAATGTGGCAACCAATGATGACGAGAGACGTGTCGACTTGGATCTGCTAGAAGAAAGGCGCGAACGCGCAGCTATACGGGAGGAAAAATCAAAGTCAAGGATGAAAGGATACTACGACGCTAAAGTGCGCAGTGTTTCATTCAGACCAGGTGACTTTGTATACCGCGCCAACGATGCAAGCCATGTAGAAGACACAGGCAAACTTGGACCAAAGTGGGAAGGACCCTATGAGGTTACTGAAGCACTAGGAACAGGAGCGTACAAGTTACGAGGCTTGGATGGTCGAGAACTGCCGCACACATGGAACATCTGCAACCTCAAGAGGTGCTACCTACAGGAGCGGCCACGGCCCAGCGTACAAGCGCTCATGCACTTTACTAAAGTACCCAATAAACATCTATGTATTTACTTTTTATTTCCTTAGTATAATGTCTTATTTGCAAGTATTAATAAAACATCACGGTTTCTAGCTAACTCCGTGACACATTTTAATTTGTTATTTCCATATACTGTATGTCTTAACATCTTTTATTTCTTGCCTACATGGCGTGCATGCACTAACATAAACCTACGATGGTAAAAAGGATAAGTTAACCTACTAAACAACTTGTTGAGTAAGAGGGTTGCAAACCCATCAACACTGGATCACGTATCCTTGTTAAACACCTTGTTCTCAAGACGTTGGAATGAGTTTTGTGCGCATCTTACGATGGGTGCGCAGCAACGCATATGGTGCACGTTTAACAACTTAGGAACTAAGACACTTGATTCCTTAAAAGTGATATTTACAGTACGCTGCATATCATAGCATACACGACTATGCTAAAAAGTACTTAGAAATTATTTTTTCAAAGTCTACTATGATCTTCATTGATGAACGTGTAAATACTCATCATTTTTGGGTCAAATCTGAACTGCAAAACATTTAAAAATGCTCAGAAATGCATCAAAATACTGAAAATATCTCAAAATTGCATTTTATATGTTTCAGATGCAAAATGTTTAAAATCAGATGAAAAATGAGCTAAGTTTGCATAATTGGCGTTTCCCCCAAGTTTCAAATAATTGTCAGAAATAGTCCCTGAGCACTTAATTTCAAAAGAAAAATCACCAAAGGTCCTTTTAAAATCATAAGTTGTCAAAATTAGTCCTTTGGTGAAAAATGTCAAAAGTTTTGAGAAATTACAAATTTGGTCCTTCAAGTTTCAAAATTGGCAAAAATAGTCCTTGGAAATTTAAAAATGTCTATTATGGTCCTTATTCTATTGAAACTTGTCACTTTTGGTCCCTTGGAACAACTTTTCAAAATTGGCAGCCTTGGTCCTTGATCTTTCAGAAATTGCAAAACAAGCCCTTATGATTATTAAACCTTTGCACCCTGCCATATACCCATTGGACCCCTGCCAAACCTTGTGACCCCCCTATTTTGACCCCCCTTCAATATATTAAGCCCGGTCAAAACCCAAGTCAAACAAACACACCCCTCACCCTCCCGCCAAGTCCTCTTCTACACCAACTTCACCTGCAAACACTCAAGCTCCATCCCTCCAGCTCTTTCCCCACTCACCATGTTCCCTCCACCTCACCAAACTCCAAAGAGCATTAATTGCTTCCCTCCCCCATTGCACTCAACCCCCACTGGCATA
This sequence comes from Chrysanthemum makinoi, assembly GCA_910596185.1. Classification (NCBI taxonomy): domain Eukaryota; kingdom Viridiplantae; phylum Streptophyta; class Magnoliopsida; order Asterales; family Asteraceae; genus Chrysanthemum; species Chrysanthemum makinoi. Next base: position 101,299,326 of record OU343222.1, read on the forward strand.
TATGCATTTTGGCGCCAAAAAGTGATCAAACGGCTAAAATCTGATCCAATGGCTCAGATAATTGGTGGGATATGCTCAGAAGTCAAAGGGGAAGATATTTTGCATATAAAGGGAGCAAGAGATAGAGAGAAGGAAAAAAGTACTTAGTTTTTTATTTCATATGTATGTCGTTTTTTATGTTTATGTTTTAATTAAGCTCTAAGCTGTAATCTTTTGTTTCATTGTATCAAACTAAGTCATTTCAGTGTATTAAAACTATTTTCAAGCATCAATTCAAGTTTGTATTAACATTTCATACTTTCATGTTCACTGTTGCAAAATTCAATTTCAAATTCTTATGTCCAAGCTTCAAATAGCTTATTTTTAAGTTCAAACAAGCTTATTTAAGCTTATTATAGCTTTTGGTAAGCTTAAGAAACAGATTCAATCAAAATTAGAATTCGGTCAACAAAAGTCAACTGAAGCTCAAATGGACTTGGAAATGGAATGGGGTTGATGCAGAGTTGATTTGGGTTGGATTAGCTTAGGATAGTGTAGTTTTGGGTTTGGTATAAGCTACATAATAAGCTGGACACTTGTAAGTTTGTATCTCATTTTCCATTTCATATTCAGTTTGCATAAAGTGTTTGTATTGGAATCTGTGGCCATTAAGTATCTTAAACCTGTTTAACTAGTTGTAATTAGGATACTAGATTTAGTTTAAGTGGTAGAATGAGCTAACTCAGTAGTTTGCTTAGTTTAAATTGCAAAACAGTTGTGAAAATCAGTGTTTGGATCAGTGGTTTATTTGAGCTTGAGCTCTTGTTTGTGCTTGCTATCTGTCTACTCAGTCTTAATATAGGTCATTTGACTCATATATGTCTTAATATTGTATCTGCATAACACTTAAAGTCAACATCACCAAGAACCTGTCTTAAGTTCATGACTGTTGGCATTTTCAAAAATCCAAAGCTTGATCTGTGTTAAGAAATCAGTAGCATAGGTTGCATCAGTCTTAGTTTAACATAAAACATCAATCTCAGTCCTTAAATTGGTTGCAAATCTCATTAAAGTCAAATTTTCATTTCTGAGTTAAAAGTCAAAAGTGAAAAACCAGTTTTCACCCAACCTAAGTTGATTTTTAACTGATTCATTTCTGGGTCAAATTCATTGAAACCTTGGGTTTAAAAACTTCAATTGGTCTAGTTTGTAAAAATGATTTTTGAAGATTTTTAGTAATTTTGTACAAGCCTCAAATCAGCTTGTCAAAAAGCCTCATATGCCCTGTGACAGGGCATAGTCACCAGTGCAGTTTTCATAGGTTCTTGCAGAGCTTGTCACAAGCTCATTAGAGCTTCTCTTGGTCTGGTTTTTGGTTTATAGGTAGCTAGCCAGGTCTAGTTTAGGTTCCAATATCTGGTTTCAACTTCCAGCTTATTAGGTAGCTTGTGCTTAAGCTACAAATTGGGTAGAAAATCTGTTTTAGCACTTAAGTTTAAATCAACCAAATCTGTGTAGTTTGCATTTCAGTGGTTTAGGCTAGTTTGAATTAGTTGCTTTTTAGTAGTTTAAGCTTATTATAGCTTCTGTGAAAGTTTGGTGCTCATTTGTAGCCATTTGCTTAATCCAAGTGCTTATTTATAAGCACTTTGCATTGCAGTTCCATAATCTTGCACACTAGCTATTGTTTTCATATTTTTCTTAGATTCAGTATATTAATTTAGACTTTTCCTGAATTTTTCATATTTTTCTAGCACTGTTTGCTATTTTTCTTCATTTAAAACAGTTTTTAGGTAAATTTAATTAGCTTTTAATACAATTAATTCAGAAAAGTTTCAAAAAAATAAGTTTTCATTTTTCCTAGGTTAAGATAAATATAAAAAGTCAAAAAAAATATTTTTCCAGATTTTTCTTAGTTAAATTTGTATTTTTAAGCAATTTAAGTAGTTTTAAATAGTTTTTAATTCCTAAAAAATAGAAAAATAATCAGAAAAATATAAAATTAGTTTTGAAAATTCTCTTTAGCTATTTTAGATTTTTCTAAGTTATAATTTCATTTTTTAGCTTTATTTCATATTTTCTTATATTTTAGGTTATTATTAAATAAGTAAAAATAGTTTTTAATTAATAATAATTAGATAAATAGTTTTAAAAATAATTTTCTTTTTCTAAAAATTTTCTCTTATCATTAGGTTTGTAAAAATGTCATTTTCATATTTTTAGGATTAATATTGTTTCAGTTTCACATTTTCTTTTGTACGTCACGTAGTTTTTAATTTAAATTTTATAAAAGAAAAATCAAAAACATCATTTTGCAAATAGTGATAGCGTTTATTTAATATATTTTATCTTTTTAATTTTCTTTAATTTGCATTTAAGCCCCTGTAATTTATAAACTTTTCCTTTAGGTATAATTGTTCATAATCTCACATCTTTTCCGTTCAAATTCTCTCGATCACTATCCGTTTGGTGATTCATCGCACAGCTCGTTGGGACATAACGACCTGGGGAAACACTATACTCTCCTGATCTTCATTGCATTTTGTGTCTGAACTGTTTTAAGTTTCTTACGGTTAGTCATTCACAAGTGGCTAGCTTGTGTGAGATAACTTGACGGTTTAGCCCGAATCAAATTTTTGGCACTTCATACACGACTATGACTTCCCTATATTATTCACACAATGAATACGTCTTGTACGTAAAGACAAACAGATAAGTATGCACATCACAAATTGCAATAACATTCACACACACTTAACAAAAGGTGATTTATTCATAACTACGAGTTATTACACGAAGATGTTCACAACACATGTTACAATCTAGAAGCTATGACTACGCTCCAGCGAAGAGCTACCCGCACGGCTTGCAGAATTCCCAATCTCATCTAGCTTCTTCAACAAATCTGCATCTCGACGAGCCACAGTAGCAACACTCACTGGCACCTCGTCGGACCAAGGGAGGTGAGCTGCGCCAACACCGCATAAAACAGCCTTGCCCTTAATGCCCTCCTTCTTGGCAAGCCTAGTAGCATGCGCTTCCAAGACCTTCTTCAAAGGTACTTCCTTCTCCAAATCAAAAGGATTCAAGATATCCTTAGGACGCACAAATACAGGCACGTGAAGTTGGGATTCATCAGGCTTAAGGTAATGGTCTGGCTGCGCAACGGCCTCCCCACCACGATGACGTGCTAGAGTTAACCCGGCCATAATGACGTCTATGGGGTAATCCTGATCGCGCTCCAGTTCAGCAATCATGGGGAGCTCTAGGTCCTTCATCCTATTCATAGTAGCGACCAGGTTATCATAGGCCTTTGTATCATAGTTAGGTACCTCTTCAATAGGCACCTTCAAAAGCTTAGCCTCCTGCAGCCTCTCCACAACCTCTGCTTTCCCACGCTCCAGCGCGCACTGAACCACCTCTCCAAAAGCATCAACCACTTCCTTGGACTCAAGAGTACTCAGCGCAGCAAGGCGAAGGCCATGGCTGATGAGCCACCTGCGCTCGGCGATTACAGCCATGAGCTGAGGATATAATTCCTCATCATACTCCAGACTTAGCTTGCGCAACTTCATCTCATGCGCTTCAAGGGCACTTTTCACAGTAGCGCCAAACTTTTCAAGCTGGGAAGTCAGCGCATCTTTGCCATTCTCCAAATATTTCATTGCCCAGTGACAAGAAGACTTATACCCTGCGGCCTCCGCACGCTCTTGACTTATTTGGCACATCAGCGCCATCTTCTCTTCAGCGAGCTTTTGGGCGTATGACCTGCAGCCTTGGCACTGGCCAACTGTGACTCTAACAACGCAATAGCCTAATCCTTTTGAGCACTTTGGCTGCTCTCACCAGAAATCTGAGCTCTTAGCTTCTCCACCAACGAAGCTTGATGTGCAGATACTTGCGCCAACTCTTCTACCAGCTGCCCCACTGATGCATCCCCAGCAGACATATCCGCATCCTTTTGGCTGTGCGGTTCAGACTGAGCAGAGTGAGAGGAATGCACAGGACTATTATGGGGGGCGACTTCGCACCCTGTTCAGACCTGCATACACAGACATAGAATTATTAGTTTCCCATATCCGCAGCTAAAAAAAAATAAAAATAAAAAAATAAAAAAATAGGAAGCAAACAGAAAAGTATCAAGTATTGTCAAGATTACTTACTGTGGGCCAGACACATTCGCCGATGGGTGCGAGGACGCAGCCTCACTAGCAGATGACTCCACATTGACGACCACTGGGCGTTTCTTCCTCGAGGAGCTCGCGCCATCACTTTCGAACGTCCTTTTACGCTTTAGCCCAGACTCTTGCCCCTCCACCTCCTCATCCATAGGTTGCGCCACTGCTATGGGTGGTGGCTGTGCTATTGGGGAAGGTACTCGAGGGCTTGGCATGATTTGTAGCGGCGCTGCTTCCACAGCAACGTAGGAACTTGTCCCTACCTCTACCACATTCAGTTCCAGTGTACGCCCCGCGGTAGCATCAAGTATCGGCTCTTTACCCTCTTTCAAGGGCCGTACCCCTGTCTTTACCTCCACGGGCTTTGCTAGATGCACTACGGTGAACAGATCCATCTATGCGCAATACAAGTCCAAAAATAACACAAGTTATATAATGCGTCGAAAAGAGAAGAAAGCTGTTACATTAACTACAAAAGGGGTGCGGAAGAATGAGTACCCACCCTGGCCATTGGCGCCAAGAAGATTGGCATCTCATCCGGCATACCAAAATAGTTACGGCTGATGCCCATATGCACCAAAAATTCCTCTGGGTAGGAACTAATGGGGATGCGGTTAGCATTTATCAGTTCCGCATCCTCAGCGACATAAGATCCAGGCAAGGGGCACTCATCCCTCTCTAACGTACCCCGGGTATAAAAATTATAATGCCACGGAAAACATGTGTCATCTACCCAGAAAAAGAACTCTCTCCAATTCCTGAGCGCGTCTAGTTTATCAGTGTAACACTGAAGTCTACCAGCGCGCTTAGCAAAGGATACCCACCCATGTGCCCATGTCGTGTGATAGAAGGCACGGAATAGGTGGATGGTGGGGTTAATCGCCAGTAAACGACAATTTACCTCAAAATTGGTAATTTTAGCCGCACCAATGCAGTGCAGCTGGGATATGTGCAGATTATAATAGTTCAATACATCGCACAGAAAGCGGGACAGGGGTACACGTTGGTTCGCGAATTCGAAAAACCGTGTATATACTCCCACCTTCCCTTCGGGGAAGTCCGCTATAGATGCCCGCGGATCCGGAACAACCGGATGCACGTCAAGGAGTATGAAGTAATCAGAGGTAAATTCTAAGAGATCGCCCTCGGTGAGGTGGGACGTGAAGTCAGATAATTGTTTGACCATGGTGTTGTTGTTTGAGAAAGCGCACGCGCGGCTACCTTTGCAACAAGTTGGTTTTTGGATTACAGCTGCAAGCTTTCTTGAATAATGGCGGCTTGAATTTCATTTTTACTATGAGACACACGGTGAAAATGAAGTGATGTGTTATATACTTTTTCTCATCCACGCGATAGGTGACACGTGGATCCCACTTGCACTAACTGTGTGGCTGTGATCGCTTGATGGGACGCTCTTGCAGTAACTTTCCCCCGACTTACGAGGCACCCATTTTTTTCCCATGTCTCGATACAATGTACCGGTGGGTATATTTTTATGGCTTCTTGGCTACGCTTCGACGTTTTTTATGACTACGGTTATTAGTCTAGCATCCGCAGTTAGTCACTACGCATACTAGACTGGGGGGACATGATGACGTATAGTCTATATCCGGGTCACGAACCCGACTAAAGTCCAACACTAACTTCGCCCGGTACGAACTGGGCTACGCTGATTAGATGTTTGGGCTCACGAAAGCCCAAGCCCAAATCTATTTACGGAATAGATATCGGATATCTCCTAAATATGGAGATAATCACTCTCAACCGACTTAGGCGGGACACGCCGAAGGTTGAGGAACACGGAATCAACAAGGATTCCGTGTGTATATAAAGGGAATCTCATCCCTCGTTAAAAGGTATGATCTCAAAACCCTAACTCACCTTTAACCCTAAATCGATTACTTACTCTCACGCCGGAGGATAATCGTGGGAGACAATCCCATGGTAAGCCTAACGGTGTTTTATGTCTCTTAGTGCGCAGGTCTCAAGTAACAATCAGTAATTGATACGAGAGCCGGAGCCCCAAACAAGGAACGCCCAACTTTTGTATCAACAGTAACGATGCTAAAGATCGATCAGAATGATGCTAAATATCAAAGACGATGATGATCATCATGATTGTCGATGCTAAAAACACAGATGCAATGTATATATGTAATTTATGATGACATCAGTTTAAATATAAGGTTGTTAAAATGAAGTGATCCAAATTATAGCGCAAAAAAGATCATGATAAAATCAGTATTGGGATATGAGATATTGATTAAATGATAAAGAAAAAAAGAAACGGAAAACAAATATATTGCATCCTAAAAAATGGTGGAAGATGCAGATTCAGTATTGGATATGCCTATTATGCCCTTGAGAGACTTGTAAACGTGGCAAATGGTATCCCACATTTTTTATTTTAAGAAGTTGTTTTCCATGAACTAATCATAGTTCGATATAATTTAGGGATAATAACAAAAAAAAAAAAAAAAAAAAAATGCATACTATATGTCAATTTTTATTGTTCTATGTAGGCTTCTTTGTTTTTGCTATTAAAACACAAATCATTCGAATTTTGATATTTGTATGTATTTTGTTCATGTACAATGATCATTTTACCTTTCGATGTTAACAAAGAGGTTAAAAATGTAAGGGTAAAATGAACATAAAGTACACACAAAAATCAAATTTAAAAAGTTTGCATTTTAATAAAAAAAAAGATAAACCCACCAGATACATTTAAAAAAAGTTATGAGCAATGATACATCCGCATAAAAGTATACACAAAAACAATCCACTCGCTGAGGTGTCAGCCGGTAATTGAGTTTTGTGGATACTTTTATGTGGGCTAGCAAATTTCAAAAGTTATTATCCATATAAGCTAGATATTGTAAATTCGTAATGGGCTTATTCAAGACCTGATCCAGCCCAGCCCATTAAAGATCCCCGCTGACCCATTTGATATAAGTCTCATTATAACATATATCTCGAAACCCTAGTTCGCAAACTCTTCCTCATTTTCATTTTGCAGGGTATGTATGTACACCACCTCCGTTTTCTTAAAATTTCTTTTGGTTTTTTAATTTAGACAATACTATGTATGTTTAAAATATTAGATCTATCCTTAATCCATTATCTGCTTGTTTTATTATTTTCAGTTAATCGCTTGGAGTAAATTTGTTTCTAATGGCTCCAAAAGGTTTGTCTCTTTTTTATATTGTTACAGTTTATTATTTTTTTTTACTGTTGGTATTTTTGCTTGATATGTTTGATAGTAAATAAGATTAGAGCTAAGTTGGTACTTTTTTTTAAGTGTGTAAAGTTTAGATTGTAAATGTAAAACCGTATCAGAAGTGTGGTGAGTAGGCTAATTTTTAATAGTTGTAACAAAAATAAAAACATGGTTTTGATATGATTGGAATGTGTCTGGTACCGTTTCGTATAAGTGTTTTTTTATATTGATAGTTGTTTTGGTTAAAAATTAGGCGTAAATTAATCCACTAGAGTCGAGCCTGGCTTTTGGACTTATGGTACAGTTTTGGGTCACTTTGAAACGTATGCTCAAATGCTAGTATTGTGTTTGGGGTGCTTGATTTTTTAGGACGTATATCATTTGTTGCAAATGTATTGTTTGGTCTGGTTTTTGTTAAATGTTTTTAAGATTATTGAGCTACATCAGTTAGGGGTGCTTTACTGTTTTGAAGAAATGTGCGGTTATTATATGTTTTGAAGAAATGTGCTTTACTAATATGTAAGTCGTGTTGTGTTATTTAGCAGTTATATGGATTGCTGTTTCTACAAATTTGTGTACTGTATTTTTTAAAGATCACTGGTTATTCAAATTGATACAATAACTGTGTTATTTTTCAAGTTTTCATCTCTTTGTGCTTATAGTGTTTTAGACCTTTGTGACTAAGCTAGGCCACATATTTGAACTTTAAGATAAAATGCGAAACTTATGGTTAAACATGTTTATATGATGATCGTAGTGACTAAATGTTAATTTGTAGTTGGGATAATTTTTAATAACACAAGTTGGTGCTTTTGATTCATGTTACAGCAGATGTGAAGAAAGGTGATGTTAAGGCTCAAGCCTTGAAGACAGCAAAGGCTGTGAAGACCGGGTCAACCTTCAAAAAGAAGGCCAAGAAGATCCGAACCAAGGTCACCTTCCATCGTCCAAAGACTTTGAAGACCGACAGAAACCCCAAATACCCTCGTATCAGCGCCCCACCAAGAAACAAGCTTGACCACTATCAGATTTTGAAGTACCCGTTGACCACTGAATCTGCAATGAAGAAAATCGAAGACAACAACACTTTGGTCTTTATTGTCGATCTCCGTGCTGACAAAAAAAAGATCAAAGCTGCAGTGAAGAAGATGTACGACATCCAGACCAAGAAAGTCAATACTTTGATCAGGTATTATAAATTTTATAAAGCTTTGGATGTTTTTTTACTACTCGAATTGCAACATTATGTTTATGTTTGTATGTTTGTGATATGCAGACCTGATGGAACGAAGAAAGCTTATGTCAAGCTAACTCCAGACTATGATGCTTTGGATGTCGCCAACAAGATTGGAATAATCTAAAAATGTCATTTCGGTATGGATGCGAGATGTATGCTCATTGTGGCGGTTTTGTTAGTTTTGCTGTTCTAAATGATACTTCAAGTTTAATGAGATTATTTTTTATTTGGATACAATTTTGCTAATGGAGCGTACTTTAGCTGCTTCAACTTATTCTGTTATGTTTGTGCTTCCTGGTTGACTTGTTATAGTTCCAGGTTAATTTATGTATGCTATTGGCACTAAGTTCTAGTAACAGCACGTATATTGGTTGTGATCAATTAGACCATGATCATATTAGTCTCTGGTTTTGAGGTAGATTTAGTTTATTTTCGATGCTACAGAAGTGTCGTATACCTTATTCGTTGAGATAAAATTAAATTTTACCACTCATAAAAAATGCAAGTTATTAAGTTTTTGATTGTTTAGACTCTATTGTCGCATGAAATGGGATAAGCAAGTTGAATAAGGGTTTGAAAAGACTAATGGTATGCTCTGAATTTTTATTACTGTATTGCTGTGCTTGTAAATTTAACAAAATTAGAGGTGATTAATGTGGGGTGTTGTAGGTTTAAGACTGTTTTAACGCGTTCATTGCATTTCATATCATTTTGAGAAGGCAAAAAGTTATGTACCGATAAATGAAGGATTGAACAAAAGTAAAAATCTTGAAACAAAGTTTAGTCAGATAATCAACATTTAACTGGAAAGTGCCTACTGTCGTGTGTTAGGTGCATTTTACATTTAGGCACTTACAAATGCAGAAAGTAGAGGTTTTAGGCAATATGTATATAGGTTTTTTCACTTCTCTCCCAGCCATTTGATTCCATAGCATCTCTAAACATCGCCTTGTTTTTTTATACAGTATACTTTATGGATCATATTTCATTACCAGTTCTCAGTAACTGTTGGCCATAAATGCCTCAAACGGTTTGTAATAAACCGGAAGCTATGCGATCTAAATTCTTTTTTTTGAGGGGGAGGGGCGAAGATAAGAATAGGAAAATACACTGGGTTAAATGGGATTTGGTTTTGGCTAGCAAAGATCGTGGAGGTCTCGGGTTTGGTAGTCTACATTAGGGCTGTAATCAAGTCAAGCTTTTATCAAGCAACTCGAGCTCGAGCTCGGGCTTGACTCGATCGAGTCAAGCTTTTATCAAGCTCAAGCCCAAAAATTAGCTCGAAACATATAACAAGTCAAGCTCAAGCTTTTGATAGCTCGGCTCGAGCTCCTATCAAGCTTTTTCAAGCTTTAATATAAATATATTTCCATTATAAATTCATATAACTAACTATGGATAATTTGATTATTAACATAATTATAAGGACTTACTTTGTAAATAATTAAACATGTATTCTAGATTAACCCTAATTAATCAAAATGTTTTAGTGGAAATGACAATATGACATGTTGCTTTTTCAAAAAAAGTATGTACAAATATCCTAAAGTAATACTTTCTAGTGTTAACCGTGAACCTAGTTTCCCTTTTGAGTTTTATAAATTAATTTTATATGGTTAAAAAGTTGTGTTTTGGTTGAATACAATATTTTTATACATATATTTTTATATGGTTTAAGTTTGTTTTATTTTATACATATATTTATTGACGAGTTTGGCTATTAGATACAATATTTTTATTATACATTCAAGCTTTTCAAGCCAAGCTCAAGCTTTAATAGAATTTTTCAAGCCAAGCTCAAGCTTGGATGATTAAAGCTCGTCAAGCTATCAAGCCAATCTCAAGCCTAACTTATAAATTTCAAGCCAAACTCAAGCCCTGTTAAGCTCGAGCTCGGCTCGACTCGATTACACCCCTAGTCTACATTCGCTTAACTTGGCTCTTTTATATAAATGGAGGTGGAAATTCCATAACTACCCTAATGCTTTGTGGACTAAAATTATAAAAAACTTGTATCATTTTTCTCGAGAAGCACAATAGGTAACGAAACATGGTCGGCCTTGGAATAATATTATGCAAATTGTGGTTCCTAGCTCTTCTTTGAAAAGGAAGATTGGAGATGGAATGAGTACTTTATTTTGGCCTGATGTCTGGATTAATGATACCTCATTGGGCCACAATTTCCTCATCTTTTCTTACTAGAAGAGTTCAAAAATGTTGTGGTTGGGGATCGTTGGAATGGCTCGAATTTCTCTTGGAATTGGAGACGTCCCTTACGTGGAGGTATTGAAGATGATCAATATAATAGGATTTGTGATATTGTCAAGCAGGTTATTATTGTTCAATCTGACGATTCTTGGAGATGGTGTTGTGACACAATGGATTCGTTTTCGGTTAACGGGTTACGTAAACACCTTGATTGTTTGTCTTTACCTAGTCATTACCTAGCGACTAGGTGGAATAAGATAGTTCCTCGAAAGGTTAATATTCATGTGTGGAGACTGATTAAGGATCGTTTGCCTACCCGTTTTAATTTATGGTTTCGTGGTATCGACAATGTCTCTCTTATATGCCCTATGTTTAGTAATGGTTTGGAATCTATCTATCATACGATGTCTGAATGCATTATCGCGATTAGGGTTTAGAAATTGGTTGTTAAGTGGCTAGACCTGAATCTCCCTTTTCAGCTTCCTCCTATATGAGTTCCTAGACTTTGTTAATAGCCAGGGTAATTTGCATAAGGCTAAGGATGTTCTTTTCACTATCATTTATACGACTTGGTGGGAGCTTTGGAGATTCTGAAATGAATCTATATTTCGACCTGGAAGAAGAGGGATGTTGGTATGGTGGACTCTATTATTCATTTTTAATATATATGGTATCGGAATAGGCATAAGAAAGCGAGTATGTGTTGGGATGACTGGTTTAAAAATCCGATTTTGTTTATATTATCTATTTGGGGGAGCCTATCGTATGAAGATTGGTCACGATTACGTGATGGTTGCTGTTGTGAATTGCTTCTCGTTGCTGAGAGTATCGAGCAAATCAAGATTCTCCGGATCTTTTGTTGATATGTCTTTTCTTGCTGTAACTTTCCTCGGGGCTTGTATGGGACTACATCAAAAACACCGCGGAGTGAAAACCGGTGGCTTGGCCTCCGTGGGTGGGGATTTTTCTCTTGTCTTAGTTATCTCTAATTGGCAAGAGTTTTTTCATTCTTTTTGTAGTCCTCACAGTTAAACCTTCGGGAAGAATCTAGATTGTGTAGCTTTGTTTATTTCTAGATTTGTATTGGTACTTTTTAGCTTATAGTGCCTTACTAGTAGCTATTTTTAATATAATTCTCTCGTTAAAAAAAAAAAAAAAAAAAAAAAAAAAAAAACTATTGATTTTGTTGGGTAGGCTTGATCATCTCGAAGCATGATTGGTCTTTCTGTTTGTAGCAAAGAATAAACTAGTCTACAATGACTTGTCTTTTGTCAGAGCCTTTGACCAACTTTCCATCCTGCTTGTTTGGCTATTTTGCATGGCCATGATACTATGCAAGCTATACATTTGAACATATAGATTTTGTATACATATACAAACTCACAAGATACTAATCTTCAATGTAAATGAACTTTGGAACATGTAAACTCTTATATGTGCATGCCCAAACACTTCGGCGCTTTCTTTCAGCTAAGCCAATACCGAATTGTACTGGGAACATGTCCTTTGCTGTAATTTGAGTTGATTACCAAATTGTACCAAGTATACCATATTTCTAATCTGGTTGAATGATTTTGTCACAAGTCTTACACACTGACAATGCTATGGCTTAACTTAAACATTATGGTCGTGGCACATCATAACTTTGCGACTTCGTATTGACGTCGATTGTTGTAGGTGACACTGCGACAGTCATGCAATATGCAACATTGTCAATTTTGTTAAGCTGTGGTTGTTTTGAGAATTGTTTACTCAAGGAAGACAAAACTGTCTTTTAACATACATACAAAATAGAGAACTATCATGGACCCAATCCAATCATTTAGTTTATTAATGATGATAGGAAAAACAAAAATGTGAAGCCTAATAGTCAAGAGTGATGTTCTTAAACAAGTCCACTGCTTTAATTTATTTATGATGATGGGATGACAAACATATGCATTTGATATTGATGTTCTTATGCCTAAAGGCCATGAACGATCACATTATTGCCATTGTGATTAGCTAGTCGGATATCCGCTACGTCCGTGCTTGGCGATAAGTATAGTTACATTTTAGTGTTTTTTTTTCTTTGTTTATGTAATAACTTCGAATTTAAGTTCCTTGTAATGTAATAATCAGTTTTATGAAATACCACCTTCTAAGAATTCTATAATCGCGTTCCTGTATTCGTGTGAATGTCATTTTTGTTATCTCGTTATTTAGTCTACATGTTCTAATAAACAGGCTTTAATTTATTTATGATGATGGGATGACAAACATATGCATTTGATATTGATGTTCTTATGCCTAAAGGCCATGAACGATCACATTAGATTGTGATTAGCTACCCGCGTACGACGATAAGTAATTACATGTCTCTTACCATATACACTCTCCCCAAAAGTATATGATTTTGACGAATCAAGATTGTATTGATTGAAATAAACATTAAAGTTGTAAAATTTTGAATCAAAATAAAATAAAATAACTAAAAATATAAAATCTAAAAACTCATAAAAGTATATCAAAATGAATGTTGAATTAATGAGCACAAACTTTTAAAAAATATGGTGAAATTAGATTATAAAAAAAATAAATATATAAAAATATAAGGGTAAATTTTTGTTAAGAAGTGACACATGTCACCCAATGATTGAAACTCATTATCTTAATTTTTGGTTAGGAGTAATGCTTAAAGTTTGTTAAAAAATGACACATGTTACCCCATGATTGAAGCTCCTTATCTTAATTTTTTTGTTAAAAGTTAAGCTTGGAGTTAAGATTAAGTTATCCATGCATTATAATATAAAAATATAAATTTACAATGTGTACAATACAATCACATTTCCAAAACGCAAATGCATTTATGTTTAAAACACGACTTAGCCTTGTGATTTCGAATCAGGACGGTTTAAAACATATCTTGCTAAATGGCAAGTTCAATATAGAACTCATATTTGTCATAAAACCAATTAACCAATCATAGGCACTCATTTTTTTAATTAAAATATAAAGAATAAACTTTCACCTTTTTTTTTAAAATTAAATATCTCACAAACCGTTAATCGTTACGCCAAAAAAATCATACTATCTCGACGATAATTAAATGATCTTTCTATAGATATGCGTTGTTATATACTTTCGACGAACTTTTTTTAAAAAAAAAATCGTCCAGAAAAATCACATGTGATTTGTAAAAATCACATGTGATTTCTTAAAATCACATGTGATTTGATTTTTACGAATCACATGTGATTTTTAAAAATCACATGTGATTTTTACAAATCACATGTGATTTTTACAAATCACATGTGATTTTCTGGACGAACTTTTTAAAAAAAAAGTTCGTCGAAAGTATATAACAATGCATATCTATAGAAAGATAATTTAATTCTCGTCACGATGGTGTATTTTTGTAGCTTGAAGATTTACCGTTTGCAAGATATGTTCACATGTGATTTTCTGGACGAACTTTTTAAAAAAAAAGTTCGTCGAAAGTATATAACAATGCATATCTATAGAAAGATAATTTAATTCTCGTCACGATGGTGTATTTTTGTAGCTTGAAGATTTACCGTTTGCAAGATATGTTGTTTTAAAAAAAAGATGAAAAATAATTTTTTATTAATTTAGATAAAAAAAAATGGATGAATGTGATTGGTTAATTGGTTCTATAACAAATTTGAGTTCTATATGGATATCAACTCATGGGGTGCAATGTTAGAAGTTTATTTGTCAAGTTAACAAAAAAACAAAGAGCCTCACACAAAGTTTAACCTTTATAGTAAGATAGTCTAGATTAAGCGATTAACAAAAGTTTCATTCGTCACTTTCATATAATATTAACATTTAAACCCCCTAAATTAGTCGGAAAAAATATTACCAAAGTAACTAAACAAAATAATATAAACATAATGAACTTCAAATTTCTTATAGTTTAGAAAAGGAAAAAAAAAAAATCCCGCAACTTATGTTACACGATATACTTTTCTCATGTTAGCAGTCTGATCGGTCAGTAAAATTAGAGGTGGCAATCGAGTCATGTTCGGGTTCGCGGGTTGGCGTGTTAGTATAATCTCTACCCAGACACAACACATTTATTAATCGTGTCAATAAGCTCAATCCTACTTCAGACCTGCATAACATGTGTAATCTGTTTGTGACCCGTTTAACATGTTTAAGTAAATAAATAAGTCAAATCATAAAGAAGGTTGGTAATTTTTCGATTAGTCTAAGTTCAATTATGATATAATGATTAAAAATATGACGAGATAAGATATAAATAACTATACAACAACTATAATAATATCCAAGTTATAATCATA
This sequence comes from Chrysanthemum makinoi, assembly GCA_910596185.1. Taxonomy (NCBI): domain Eukaryota; kingdom Viridiplantae; phylum Streptophyta; class Magnoliopsida; order Asterales; family Asteraceae; genus Chrysanthemum; species Chrysanthemum makinoi. The sequence goes on from OU343222.1 coordinate 101,314,455, forward strand.
AGTGAGTGTCATATTAAGTACATAGAAGTTTTAATCCAAATCAAACGTAAAATCCAAGTTACATATTTTATTTTTGAAGGCTTATATAGTTAAACATGTTCACATGTTAACATGTTAACATGTTTAATACTTAAACCATATACGATCTGTGTTGGTGTGTAACTCCCAGAACAGGGTTAGATAATCAATGTCAGCAGAAACAAATACCAAGTCAGCAGAAACAAATACCACTAGGTGGTTACCGGATATCACTTGAAATCGTGTGATCACTTTTCAAAGTAAACTATTCGACCCTAATGCCTGAGTTACACGAATATCTACTTGGGATAAGACCAAATGTAGTTATAGAATTAGGCACAATTCAATAACCCTTTTGCTTATAAGTGTTAATCGTTTTCTGTGTGTTATTCATGCATAATCAGATCTCCTATTTATAGGAGCTTACTCTCAGCTAGTCAAATGGAATTATGAGAATTAATCGGCCCATTAATCGCCTCATAATTATCCCCATTATAGCCGTTAGTGGTTACATGACCAATTAAACGTGGTCATTATGCAGTTTTAACTGCCACTTGAATAGGTCAAAGCCCGTTACAAGCAATACTTTCATCAGTACTTTCATAGCACTAGCAGTGGAAACACTGCTTCAGTGAAAACACTGCTTCAGTAGAAACTGAGCACTATCAATACAAATCACTATTAGAGTCAAGGTGTTCAGGGACCTTATGGGTGTACACTCCGTACCTCCTAGCCCATTACAAGGTGTGAACTAATCCCACAAGTGTACTAAATTTTCCAACAATCCTCCCCAAATTTAGTTCGCCTCCTTTGCATGAAAACAAACATTAAACAAAACATGTGCATAAACGAAAATGTCCTGAGGATTGAATTTCCATCTTAGTAAATTACACATTCAAATATTCGAGAATCAGGGTGTTCTAAGAATTGAACCCTTCAACCCATTTGAATACCTGAAGATAAAATACACAAAAGTTTTCAAACACTTATCAACTCCTGACATAATACAAGCCATGTGTCCATATCCAAATTCATAAATGTTGTAAAAGCTAAAAGTCCAAAAGCTCCCTGAAGCGGCAAAACTTCAACATTTATATAGGTGGTTCCTCTTTATTCATGCTCCTGCCAAGCATCTTTTCAAAGAAAATTAACCATTAAGAAGTAAAGACTTCATCCTCCTTTCAGCAGGTTCTGAGCACAACCTTGGGATGTAAATAAAACATGTGCTCCAGTCCACTGAATGTTCAGCTTTCCACATTGAACTTAGCTCCCAAGTTTCCTTAGGAGGGAGTTGGGTGTCCTAGCATTCAGTGACTAAGTTGGACTTAAACCCATCCCTTTAGCAGACTTTATAAGCAAGTCTCTAGCTAATCCCTTCATCAAGTGATCAGCTAAGTTCTGTTGAGATCTAACAAACTTTATAGATACTATCCCATTCATGATAAGCTCACGAATTATGCTATGTCTGACACCTAAGTGTCTAGACTTACCATTGTACATTTGGCTATAAGCCTTAGCCAATGTAGCTGCACTATCACAACGGATAGAAATAGGTGCTATAGGTTTAGGCCACAATGGAATCTCAAGAAGCAAGTTTTTCAACCATTCAGCTTCTTTACCAGCAGCTGCCAAAGCCACAAATTCAGATTCCATTGTTGAACTGGTAATGCAAGTTTGCTTCTTGGATGCCCAAGAAATTGCACCTCCACCAAGTAGGAATACCCAACCACTGGTAGACGAATTGTCCTCAGTGTTACTGATCCAACTTGCATCAGTGTATCCTTCCAACACTGATGGGTAACCAGTATATGAGAGACTATAATTCATAGTTCTTTTCAAATACTTTAGTACCCTTTGAACTGCTTGCCAGTGATGAGCACTAGGATTACTAGTATACCTGCTCAATTTTCCCACTGCAAAACCAATATCAGGTCTTGTACAAGTCATGGCATACATCAAGCAGCCAATTACCCTAGAATGCTCAAGTTGAGATATAGTTTTGCCATTATTAGGCATCAACTTCTCACAAGTATCCATAGGTGTACTCACAGGAGTACAATCAAAGTAATTGAATTTCCTCAACACCTTCTCAATATAATGAGACTGAGAGATAGAAATTCTGTTACTTTCATGTTTAATCCTTATACCAAGGATAACATCAGCCTCCCCCATGTCCTTCATGGAGAACCTTGATGACAAAAATTCTTTTGTCAGGTCAACCTGAATTTGGTCAGTGCCAAAGATCAGCATGTCATCAACATATATGCAAATGATGACTCCTTTACCAGATTCATCAAATTTGCTATATACACATTTGTCAGCTTGGTTAAGAACATAACCACTAGACAAAACCACTTCATTAAATTTTTGATGCCATTGCTTAGGTGTCTGCTTTAGTCCATAAAGAGACTTAATCAGTTTACACACCTTGTTTTCATTACCAGGTATGATGAAGCCATGAGGTTGGTTCATATAAACCTCCTCATCCAATTCACCATTCAAGAAAGCTGTTTTCACATCTATCTGATGAATAATCAGATTGTGAATTGATGCCAAAGCAATCAGCAGTCTTATGGTACTGATACGAGCCACTGGGGCATAAGTATCAAAATAGTCAATTCCTGACTTTTGTTTAAAGCCCTGAATGACTAGTCTTGCCTTGAACTTTTCAATAGTTCCATCTACCTTCATTTTCCTTTTGAAAATCCATTTGTAACCCAAAGGTTTGCAACCTGGTGGTAGATCAACCAACACCCAAATGTTGTTGCCCATGATGGAATCCATCTCATCATTGATTGCTTCTTTCTAGAAAGCAATATCCTGGGACTTCATTGCTTCTTCAAATGTCTTGGGATCATCCTCAACAATGAAGCAATAGGAGTATTGGTCAGAGACCTCATCCCTTGTTCCTTCAACTAAGTATAGTTGAAACTCAGGTCCAAATGACTTTGGAGTCCTGACCCTTTTGCTCTTTCTAAGCACAGGTTCAAGTTGTTGAACCACAACCTCATCAGGGACCACTGATGGTTCATCATCAGGGACCTCTGATACACCAGTGTCATGAGTTCCATTAGGAATCCTCATACTTGGTCTATGGACTGATGAGAATCTATTCTCATCAAAGTTTGCATCTCTTGATTCAATTATGGAGTTAACTGAAACATATTCATTAGGTTCAATAACATAGAACCTAAAAGCCTTGGAATGCTCAGCATATCCAACAAAGATGCAATCAATGCCTCTTTCACCCAAAGTTTTCAACTTTGGATCAGGGAGTCTTACAACAGCCCTACAACCCCAAACCTTGAGATAGTTCAGGTTGGGTTTCCTTTTAGTCCAGAGTTCAAAAGGGGTAACCTTGTTCCTTTTGTTGGGAACCATATTTAATAAATAGCAAGCTGTTAACATAGCTTCACCCCAGAACCCTTGACTTAGTCCTGAATAGGACAACATGGAATTAACCATTTCCTTCAGCACCCTGTTTTCCTTTCAGAAATGCCATTTTGCTGAGGAGTATAAGGGGCAGTCGTCTCATGGATTATACCAACAGACTGAAAATACAGAGTATCCATGTACTCACCTCCCCTATCAGTCCTTAATCTTTTGATCAAAGACCCAAGTTGTAATTCAACTTCAGTTTTAAACACTTTGAATTATCTAATGCTTCATCCTTGGTATGTAAAAGATAGACATAACAAAACCTAGAAGCATCATCAATAAATGTCATAAAGTACTTCTTATTCCCCAAGGATGGAGTGGCATGCAAATCACACAGGTCACTGTGTATAAGCTCCAAGAGCTTAGTCTCACGACTAACACCCTGAAAAGGTTTCTTGGTTATCTTGGTCAACATGCAAGTTTTACAATTTTCAGTGTCCATGTTAAATGCTGGGATTAACCCATCCTTAGACATATCTTGCATTCTCTTATAATGTACATGGCCAAGTCTAGCATGCCAAAAGGTAGAGTCAGTGAGGTCAGAGGTGGTCACAAAGGCTGAATTTATACTATCAGTGGGAATATTAAGTCTGAACATTTGATTACACAAATAACCAAAACCAATAAAAATACCACATTTAGACAAGACAAATTTATCATATTCAATAACTTGTTTATATCAATGATTATTCAAAACACTACTTGAAACCAAGTTTTTCCTTATATCAGGAACATGAATAACATTAAACAAAGTTACAATCTTTCCAGAACTAAACTTAAGATCTACACAACCATGACCATGCACCAAGGCTGTTGACTCATTTCCCATGTGAAGAATAGAACCATCATTCAGTGACTCATAAGTCTTGAACCAGCTTCTATCTTTGCACACATGAACTGTTGCACCAGAGTCAACCCACCACGCAACATCATCATCCTGCACATAATGAGATTCAGATACATATGTAACATAATAAATCTGAAAAGACTTATTAACCATATTCTGACCTTTCGGTGAGTTGGAAGAACCACCACTCCCTGAACCATTAGTGCCTGATCCATTGGCTTTACCACTAACTTTAACACCCTTGCAGTTCCTTTTAATGTGACCAGTTTTGCCACATTTCCAACAAGTAGGTGTTGCCTTCTTGTTAGGATTTGCCCTTGTGTTATCATGATATTTGCGTTTGCCTTTGTTGTCATTGTACCTGGTGGAGTTGTTATGCTCCACCATATTGACAACAGATGAACCAGCAGCATTGCTACTCTTTGGCTTTTCATTATCCAGCACCTTGAGAGATTCCTCAATGCGCAGATGACTGCCCAACTCAACCAGAGTTAACTCCTCTTTCTTATGTTTCAAGGTATGCTTGAAATCTTTTCAAGAAGGAGGGAGTTTGTCAATGACACAAGAGACTGAAATAGACTCATCCATGTGCATATTATGTTGTGTAAACCTTCCAAGTATACCAAAAAGTTCATTGTATTGTTCCATAACTGGTCTTGAATCAGTCATTTTGTAATTTGTGAAATTACTAACAAGAAACCTCTTACTTGATGCATCCTCAGCCATATATTTGGCATCCAAGGAGTCCCACAGTTCTTTGGAAGATTCAATATTCTGATAGACATCAAATAGAGAATCAGACATACCATTGAGAATTAAGCCTCTGCATATGTAGTCATCATTCTCCCATTTGCTCCTCCTCCTGATCTGCTCAACTGTAGCATCATCCCCATCATCAGGAATAGGTGTGGTTAGCACATAAACCACACTCATGCTTGACAGCAAGAAATGCATCTTCTTCTGCCATCTCCTAAAGTCCACCCCTTCAAACTTATCAAGCTTTGCAAAGTTTGAAGCCATGTGTTTCATTGCAGCAGTTGCCCTTGAGTATCACTAAATAGTTTACTTTGATTGTTGGTGTGTAACTCCCAGAACAGGGTTAGATAATCAATGTCAGCAGAAACAAATACCACTAGGTGGTTACCGGATATCACTTGGAATCGTGTGATCACTTTCCAAAGTAAACTATTCGACCCTAATGCCTGGGTTACACGAATATCTACTTGGGATAAGACCAAATGTAGTTATAGAATTAGGCGCAATTCAATAACCCTTTTGCTTATAAGTGTTAATCGTTTTCTGTGTGTTATTCATGCATAATCAGATCTCCTATTTATAGGAGCTTACTCTCAGCTAGTCAAATGGAATTATGAGAATTAATCGGCCCATTAATCGCCTCATAATTATCCCCATTATAGCCGTTAGTGGTTACATGACCAATTAAACGTGGTCATTATGCAGTTGTAGCTGCCACTTGAATAGGTCAAAGCCCGTTACAAGCAGTACTTTCATCAGTACTTTCATAGCACTAGCAGTGGAAACACTGCTTCAGTGGAAACTGAACACCATCAATACAAACCACTATTAGAGTCAGGGTGTTCAGGGACCTTATAGGTGTACACTCCGTACCTCCTAGCCCATTACAAGGTGTGAACTAATCCCACAAGTGCCTGTTTATTAAATACGTTAAACGAATTGATATGTTTTTTTAACTAAACTTGTTTAACTGTGTATCAGGTTCGTGTCAATCATCGTCTCATGTTGACTCAAGTCAGAGTGGGCGGGTTATTTTTTCCCTATAAAGAACAAGTGTACCAGTAAGCATTTTTGACCAATAAGTTTGACTTTTACCACACATTCTTCCCCATCACATTTCCAAAAATTAACACCTTTTGCAAAATCAACTTTCCAAAAAGGCAAACAAAAGTTATTAACCCCAATAATACCACCTTCATCCTTCATCCTTCATCAGCCACCCCACCCCCAAAACGACGTCGTAAACCCACAAATAAAATCAAACAAACTTCACCTCCCCAGTCAACTTTCTCGTCTCCTTTCACTCCCACACACACTAAACACACACTCAAAAACACACACTCAACAAACTTATAACAACTTAACAAACTCAACAATAATCAGTTACAGATCGATGAACTTACCACTAATTTCATTCTAACTGATTCATCTTAGGGTTTCAGTTAACTTTTTGTAAATGATGACGTCACGCGGCTTATTCGGATGGTCACCGCCACGTCAGCAGCCATTAACACCGGTATCTGAAGTCTCCGAGCCGCCGGAGTCGCCGTCGCCGTATATGGATATAACTACGGAGCCGGTTGGACCGGAAGTTGATGACGTGGAGGATGAAATGGAGGAGATCGAGGCCGCGCCTGAGGCGGTGGCGTTTTCGCGGTTGTTTGCGTGTGCGGATAAGTTTGATTGGTGTCTTATGGTTACTGGATCGGTCGCGGCTGCGGCGCATGGGACGGCTCTTGTGGTTTACTTGCATTATTTTGCGAAGATTGTGCAGTTGTTGGGGCGGGCTGGGGAGACTGAGGAGGAGCTGTTTCATCGGTTTAAAGAGGTAGTTTGTGTAATTTGTTTGCGAGAAGTAGATTTATTTATTTCGTATATGTGAAACTCGAAAGACAAATATTAATTGTAACTTATTTGCGACTTGGAGAGTTAGGAATAGACTCCGGTTTAGTAGGAGGGGCGGGAGAATGCGAAATAAGAGGATTTGAATTTTAACTTAATAAGCCCTTTAGGAATTTTAGTAGCAACTTGAAATAGAAATGGTAATAGATTTCACATTTATAGAATGAAGTAGAGAGTTTAGCTTCCTTTCCAAGATGAATTTAAGATTTGATTATGTGAGATGTAGGCATCATATCTTCGTCTCTATGGAGTACTTTTATGACTAGCGAGTAAATGGTTTAGGTGTTAGGGAGCTAATGATGTTAATTATGTGGGTGTCTATAGTATTTTGATTGTTTCTTTCTATAATGTGCTAAGTTATCCTTAGTTAGTGGATGATGGTTAATTTCTTCTTATAGCATGTTGTTGGTAAATATCTTTCTATACGAACTCAAATGTGGTGCTCTAATATGTATGTTACGTCATTAGTTTGTTTCTTTCTATACCCAATTAAATATTGAGAGGATTAGTTGTTACATCTTTGACATGACGATGTATCTAAATGTACACTCCTTGTGAATCACTTGAAAGTTTGAGTTTATAAGTTTTTGAAAAGGTAGCGGAAGCATGAGAATATTAGGTTATACATTTCTAGCTGCTAGCATTTGCTGAAAATTTATAAGTTGTGGAATTTGGCAATATGGATAATTATGGAAATTAGATGAGATCTTGATTGGTGTAGTGATCTTTATGAAGTTAAAGGAGTAAATATAAGATAGACAACTATGGGTTTCGCGTATGCTATGAGCTTGTACTCTTGTAGTATGAAGTCAATAAATAGCACCCAACACTACGTCAATCGAGGCTGACGTATTACTAGTATTCTATATTGGTGGTAAGAAATTTAACTGGCTTTATATGCTACCTTGTTGTTTTGCACTCTTTAATGTGAAAGATGTACCATGGTGCACATAGCAAGTTCTCCCATCTTGTAATTAACTAATTATTGAACTGGTTGAATCTTGTTATCTTTAAGTACTTGCTTAGTGTGATATGGACCATGTTCTCAGTGTGTTGTGTTAACTCAAATACTTGTACCCTAACCATAAGATGCACACATATGTGTTTGTTTTCTATGTCAATATAGAAAAAAAAATCAATCTTTGTCTTGTGGCAGTAACTTTGGGTTATCTGCAATGGAGTCAACACAAGACATGTAGTAAACTTTATTGGTAGAACTTGAGTCCAGCATTTCACTAGTTAATTTCTTTCACCCACATCTTATTTTGATTGGTTGGTAGTGGATAGCGTTTTAAGTAGATATATATGATATATCCACTTATAGTAGTAATAGTTTTAGCCAGTCATGCGCAACATAACTTACGACCTGTCACATAAGTAGATATACCACTGATCACTCATAGTATTATTTATAGTTTAATAAAGTTCTGTGGTAGAGGTTGTTCCACATATAATTCAACTATCATTTGTGTATGGCTAGAATGGGAAATATTAACATGATCAATTTATTAAGAGGATAAGCATGTTCAGTATTGTTGAATCAGTTGAGAAGGTTCAATAGAGGGATAAAGTGGTTTGTCTGAATAAGCCATAAGTTCCTTTTTCTATTATATTTAAGTGGAGCAAACCGAATTTGTTTGTTCCCTGTCACGGATGTAGACATCTTGCCAAATCTTGCATTAATCATGAGAACTTTGTCCAATGTCATTACTCTTCGATTGCATAGCCATATAGAATCGGGAGCGAATACTGACCCAATTGCCCCAAACACGTAGTCGACTTCATTTGGATAAACTTTTGTTAATGTTTGGTTAGCCAATTATATCTCATTTGTTCAAATGAGTGAAAATCAAAACCCAACTTATGCCTCATGGGTCATATTGGTTAAACCGCTTACTTACTCCTTCAAATTCAATCACCGTCTATCTTTGCCAGCTATTCACCATCCATCATCACCGCCGACATTCCACCGACGCATACTCATCACCACCTAACACCACCTAACAACTACCGAAACTGACCACTGATAACTACCATCCGCATTCACCTACACCAAACATAACTTGAAAAACCAATCAAAAAAGTTGATCTAAATTGAGACCTGAAATAATATATTACAATTGTTCAACGTGGAACTTGTGATGTGCAACTCCATGCATGATAGAGTGTTGCGATTAGGAGGTGCTTTTTTGGAGGGTCTGGAAAGGGGAAAGGGGAACGGTTTTGAGAAAGTAAGGCTGAGTGATACGACATTAAAGTTGGTTGAGGCGGCAATAAAGCTTTTGGTCACTTATATATGCATTTAATAAGGGGAATAAGCTTTTTGGCCCTATGGGTTAACCGGCCCATGACTGTTTGATCTATTTTTAAGATGGACTGTAAAGACAGGAACCTGTACTGCCCAACCCAACATATTGCCACCTGTAAGTACGACTCTAACAAATACACGCATTAATATTTTGTGGTTCATGTGGCTACTAATAAGTTTTTGATTTTGACCCTAAAAATCTCTAGAAAAAGGTTAATTTCATAGGTAGATTGGATCAAAACTTAAAGTGGATAAACTGGTGGTTGCAATATTGCAAGGTCAGGTCACTAATAGGAGGATGCATCAGGATTTGCTAATAAGATTCATAATCTTTTGCTTAATGAGTTTAAATGTTCGTACGATCAGAGTTAGGGGTCATGCACTTTGGCAGCTCATGCTTTAAGCAAACCAAATCTTCTGTTGTTTTGGTTAAAAAAACAATAAAGGTAGGGCTGTTAAAAAGTCATCGACAGAGACGATTAAGTGAAGAAGGCCCTGCATCTTAAGTATTATTACTTGAAATTTGGATCTGATCTTCACTTGTAGTCTTGTGTATTGATTATAAGAATTGATACTCATTTAGTCATGGATTATCCAACTAAATTATGTCTAATAGAAAAATGACATGTGTTAATTTGATGAAAAACGTGCTCTAAATAACAGTTATTTGGCTAGCTAAGCATATGTGAACACATTGATAATTGAAAGAAGTGTGGAGTTGTAATTAATTTGCTACTGCAACTCTTGAATCTTTCTGCTTGTCAGACGCTGTCCAGTAAATGCTTAAACTGCACCATCTTACTTTTTTTTCCTAACTCTGTTAAAAATTTTATTATTTTGTTCTCCCGTTTTAATATTGCACAACTTATTTCATTGGAATAAAGTTGTAGCCCTTGTCTAAAGAAAGGTAAATCAAGTCCCGTTGCAAGTGTAGATCTCTAAGTGACCATCAGACTCACAATCTAATTTCTTGTTTTTAGGTTCACGCTAAACACCTTCAATACTTCTACTTGAATTGAATGTTTCTTATTTTTGCAGCTTGCTCTGAAACTTATGTATATTGCTGGTGGTGTCTTTATTGCTGGTTGGATAGGTAAATATCTAATTAGTCTTGTTCGTCTTTCACCTTTCATTTCACAGTATTTCTTTTCAGCCATTATATTTTGAATAACTCTTGCTTTCAGAGGTTTCATGCTGGATTCTTACTGGAGAAAGGCAGACTGCTGTTATTAGGTCTAGATATGTTCAAGTACTTCTAAATCAAGATATGAGTTTCTTTGACACCTATGGGAACAATGGAGACATTGTGAGTCAAGTACTGAGCGACGTATTGCTCATCCAATCTGCTCTTAGTGAAAAAGTAAGTTCATATGCAACTCGTAGAGGTGGTAATTTTTCAAACCATATATTCCTATGAGTTGGGTCATTTTGCGTTGTGATTTATCTTAAAATCGCCAAATTAAATAATTGCAACAAGATGAACATGTCAAATGAGTTAAACGGGTGAAAGTCATCTCCAGTCGATGTTAATGCCTACAACATCCTAAATTGTTACATTCGAAGTTCTAGGTTATTAGTGTAATGGCGACTAACACATTAATTATTTCTTACGGAATTACATAATTGATCTAAATTGTTTGCTGGTTAAACCTAAAGCAACCCCAGTTCTACCGATACTAAGGGTGTGTTTGTTTTATGGGAATGAGGAATGGGTTTTATTCCTTAAAAAATGTTTGGTTGGAAGGTTTGTACTTTGGATTTATAATTGGTATGGACCCACAAATATTTTTATACAGGCGTAGTTCAAACCCTTAATGAAGGTTGGGTCCTCTTCGTCTTGAATGATACGCATATGGCTATACCCACCGTCTAACCAAATGCCGCCTAAAATTGACTTGTATCAACCTGAAGCCAGTTTAATTTGTTATCCCCACTCCTGACCCACCCATCTTGCCATCTTTACCCTGTAGTTTCTTCTCTGGTTTTTGCTTATCTAGATTAGTTTGTAATGTTGTGTTATCTATCATTACCATTAATGCAGGTTGGAAATTATATCCATAACATGGCTACATTCTTCAGTGGGCTTGCAATTGGATTTATTAACTGCTGGCAGATTGCCCTCATAACTTTAGCCACAGGTCCGTTTATTGTTGCAGCGGGAGGAATTTCAAATATATTTCTCCACAGGCTTGCTGAGAATATTCAAGATGCTTATGCTGAAGCAGCCAGTGTTGCTGAACAGGTAATTTCATTTCCTCTATTATTTATTTATATATATTTATTGGTTCTTAATTCAAGTATTTTTTTCTATTTTGCAGGCAATTTCATACATTAGGACCTTATATGCATTCACAAATGAAACATTAGCGAAGTATTCTTATGCAGCCTCTTTACAAGCTACACTGAGATATGGTATATTAATAAGTCTTGTGCAAGGACTTGGACTAGGGTTCACATATGGGCTTGCAATTTGCTCGTGTGCCTTGCAACTTTATGTTGGAAGATTTTTGGTTCAACACAATAAAGCTCATGGCGGAGAAATCGTAACTGCCCTGTTTGCTATAATTTTAAGTGGACTGTAAGCGTTTTATTTTCACTTCTCCTGTATTAACCATACATGATACCTACATGCTAAAGTAACTTTCAAATGTCTTTTGGTTTCGACAGTGGCCTGAATCAAGCAGCCACAAACTTCTATTCATTTGAGCAAGGGAGGATTGCTGCATATAGACTTTACGAGATGATTAGTCGTTCATCTTCTACGGTAGATCATGATGGAAACACTCTTGATTCTGTACAAGGGAACATCGAGTTCAGAAATGTGTATTTTAGTTATTTGTCTCGTCCTGAAATCCCTATTTTAAGTGGCTTTTACCTCACCGTTCCTGCCAAGAAAACTGTAGCACTTGTTGGAAGAAATGGCTCTGGTAAAAGTAGCATTATTCCACTCATGGAACGCTTTTATGATCCTACATTAGGTAATCAATCATCTCTTCTCGAGATAACGATATTTTTCCGCTTTTTATTCTGTAGATTTTTTTCTTATAAATATTGTTTTCCAGGGGAAGTTCTTCTGGATGGTGAGAACATTAAGAACCTGAAATTGGAATGGCTCAGGAGCCAAATCGGTTTAGTGACTCAAGAACCTGCCTTGCTAAGCTTGAGTATCAGGGACAATATTGCATATGGCAGAGACGCTACTCCACTTCAAATAGAAGATGCAGCTAAAATCGCTCATGCACATACATTTATCAGCTCACTTGAGAAAGGATATGATACACAGGTAGAGATTAAAGGAATATGTTCTTGCTATAGGTGGCAAGATGGGCAGGTCGGGCGGGTTGGGCGGGTTGGGTAACAAGTCAAAACATCTCTTTTTTTGTTTTGTACATTTTGTCCAAAATTCTGAAGTTCTTATGAATAATTAGTTCCTGAAATATGATTAGTAAGTTCATGTTATTTCAATAATCTACAGTTCTACACTTTCCATTGAAATGATTTAGGAGTTTAATGCATTACAATATAGGTAGCTTTCAACACCTCTTTTTTATTGAACTCTTAACAATTTTTTTCGAAAGTGTCTCCTCTAATTTTTACCATGTATTCTAATAGTGGTTATATTTTGTTTTATTAAGATCATCATACTAATCTCTAGTGGAAAACGTGTATTCCAGGTAGGAAGGGCTGGTCTATCTTTGACAGAAGAACAGAAGATAAGACTTTCTGTTGCTAGGGCAGTGCTTTCCAATCCATCTATTCTTCTTCTTGACGAGGTCACCGGTGGACTTGATTTTGAAGCTGAAAAATCCGTTCAGGAGGCGCTAGACCTTTTAATGTTAGGTCGTTCAACCATTATAATTGCTCGGCGGCTTTCTTTAATCAGAAATGCTGATTTTATAGCTGTGATGGAGGAAGGTCAACTAATGGAGATCGGGACGCATGATGAACTGATAGCTTCAGATGGGCTATATGCTGAGCTTCTAAGATGCGAGGAAGCAGCTAAACTCCCAAGAAGGTAAAATCGGATGCCAACAAAGTCCTTTTATTGATGATTCCCTGGCTAATTTTACAAATTCACCCAGATGAGTAAATGTGGCAAAATTAATAGTTCAGGTGGGTAAAGTGACGGGTAGGCCAGATCAGGATGAAAAATGGTACTTTCTGTACGAGTCAAAGCAGGTTGGGTTGACTTGAAACACTTTTTGTCTAGTTTTTCTAATAATAAAGTGATATGAGTTTACTTGCATTACAAATAAACTTTGGGTGACTTTTGACTTGTTCAATCAAATTATATTTTTAGCTATGTATATTAATTTACCTGTTAGACTCGTTAGAGATAGAACATAAATTAACCCATTCATAAGTAAACGCGTTTCAAAATGCAATCTCTACAGATGGGTAGATTATAAATATGTGATTTTTGTTTCCTATCCTTTTAGGATGCCCGTGAGAAGCTACAATGAGACTGCAACTTTCCAAATTGAAAAAGATTCGTCTGCTAGTCACAGCGTGCAAGAACCATCATCTCCGAAATTTGCCAAATCACCGTCTCTTCAGAGAGCTTCCAACCTACATGCAGCGAGGTCTCCAGATTCTGCTTATAACTCACATGAATCTCCAAGAAACCCGAGATCACCAGAAAGAACAGGTGAAAACGGTTCACATGTGGACGGAGCAGACAAAGAGCCATCAATAAAACGGCAAGATAGTTTCGAGATGAGACTTCCCGAGTTACCTAAGATCGATGTCCATTCTATTCAAAGACAAACATCTCACGGGACGGACCCGGAGTCACCTGTTTCACCACTTTTAACATCTGATCCGAATAACGAGCGCTCACATTCACAAACTTTTAGTCGTCCTAATTCTCAGTTCGGTGACGATCCAGTCATAGTCGATGTGGTCAAGGAAAAGCGAAAAGAGCCACCTATGTGGAGGCTCATAGAGCTGAGCTTTGCTGAATGGCTTTATGCTGTTCTGGGAAGCACTGGTGCTGCAATATTTGGTTCTTTTAACCCGCTTCTTGCTTATGTGATCGCATTGATTGTGACCGAGTACTATAGAAATGAGAGTCACAAACATATGCGAAATGAAGTGGATAAATGGTGCTTGATCATTGCCTGCATGGGTGTTGTTACGGTAATTGCAAATTTTTTGCAGCACTTCTACTTTGGTATCATGGGGGAGAAAATGACTGAGCGAGTTAGGAGAATGATGTTTTCTGGTTAGCACTTCCTTTTCTCTAGCAAATATTTGTTCTTCCTTTATTCTTATTAATTACAGTAATAATTAATGCACAGATTAGAAGTTACCGGTTTGACCCATTACTTGCGAATCGGTCAATTTGGGTTATGTTATATTTCTAACACGTTAAAAAGGAAAACCAGTAGTATTAGCTTAGAAAGAACAAGTTGAAAAGTCTTCTAAAGTGTTCTAGACTTCTAGTGCATAAGAGTCCCAGACACCCTCTTACTAGTAATTCATAAAAACAGATTTGGATAGAAAGTTTTTTCTGGGTCAACGACAACAAACTGTTTTACCTTTTTCAACCTGTTACATCCACTCTCCTTTTCCTGTGTTTTACTTTTACCACCTTTAATGCAAATGATATTAATTATTGTGTTTTTTATAACAGCGATGCTCCGCAATGAAGTTGGATGGTTTGATGAAGAAGAGAACAGTGCTGATACCTTGTCCATGCGATTAGCAAATGATGCAACATTCGTGAGAGCTGCTTTTAGCAACCGACTTTCAATATTCATACAAGATTTCACAGCTATCATTGTGGCGTTTCTAATAGGGATGCTCTTACAGTGGCGGTTGGCACTAATGGCATTGGCCACACTTCCGATTCTTACTCTTTCTGCTATTGCTCAGGTATACATCCATTATGAACACATCAGTTATTATGCAACAGCTTTGCATTCTATCCTAAAATAACTTCTTCTGAACACTTCTGTCACACAAAATAAGGTGCAGCTGTATACTTTTTTTTCCTTCTATCATTTAAAGACTGCAGATAATAATTTTGCGCATATTATTGTGTCATGCTACACGACACAGTTACTAAAATACCCCTGCATCAATAAACTAGTACTTTGATTACCTTACATCACATTAAAGTAGAAACATTCTAAACGTCAACTTCAATGAATGAAGAGTATTATTCCCATGTGTAAAATTCCTGTGTTATTGATGTAGCAAGAACGAAGACTTTGTTGTTGCAATTGAAATGAAACATTCCTAGATGCTAGAGGTTGCAAAATGGATGGGTGTGGTGGGTAGTCGGTTGTCTAACGGGTAATCCTTGTACGGGTGAAAATGAGGTTGGTTTGGCTGGGTTGACCCGATTTCTATTCAATCTTTTATACGCACCTAGTGGGTGCGGTCGAGTTTGATGACATGAACTCTATTTTTCATTAAGAATACTGTATGTTATGAATATAATTGTATAGGAGGTATTTGCTTATGTCATAAAAAACACTTTGGACCTTCTTTTACCTGCTTTTCTATAAATATATTTTTTATCTTCCCGTTTGTCCATCTTGTGATCTCAAATCCAACACCAATTTAAATTTTGCAGAAACTATGGCTAGCTGGGTTTTCGAAAGGGATACAAGAAATGCATAGGAAAGCATCACTTGTCCTTGAGGATGCAGTTAGAAATATATACACCGTTGTGTCATTCTGTGCTGGTAACAAAGTAATGGAGCTTTACAGATTGCAACTACGTAAAATATTCACAAAAAGCTTCTGGCATGGTATGGTAATTGGCTTTGCATTCGGATTATCGCAGTTTCTTCTTTTTGCCTGCAATGCTGTTCTTCTTTGGTACACTGGACTCTCTATTAAAAATGGAGATGTGGATCTCCCGACTGCTATTAAGGAGTACATGGTCTTCTCTTTTGCTACCTTTGCACTCGTGGAGCCTTTCGGTTTGGCTCCATATATTCTCAAAAGACGCAAGTCTCTGATTTCTGTTTTTGAAATAATAGATCGAGTCCCCAAAATTGAGCCTGATGATACCACTGCTTTGAAGCCTCCAAATGTTTATGGAAGTATTGAGTTGAAACATGTTGACTTTTCGTACCCAACTCGTCCCGAGATTCTGGTATTGAGCAATTTCAATCTCAAAGTCACCGGTGGTCAAACTGTTGCTGTCGTGGGCGTTTCGGGATCTGGGAAAAGCACGATTATCTCGTTGATTGAGCGGTTTTATGATCCGGTTGCTGGCCAGGTGAATCTAGATGGTCGGGATTTAAAGCAGTTCAATTTGAGATGGTTAAGGAATCATCTTGGTGTTGTTCAACAAGAACCCATCATCTTTTCAACAACCATACGAGAAAATATAATTTACGCAAGACACAACGCAAGTGAAGCTGAAATCAAAGAGGCTGCGAGAATAGCAAATGCTCACCATTTTATCAGCAACTTGCCTCATGGTTATGATACCCATGTGGGAATGAGGGGTGTGGACTTAACCCCGGGCCAGAAACAGCGGATTGCTATAGCTAGGGTTGTGTTAAAAAATGCACCAATTTTGTTATTAGACGAGGCGAGTTCAGCAATCGAGTCAGAGTCAAGTCGGGTGGTTCAGGAGGCTCTTGATACACTTATCATGGGAAACAAAACAACAGTTCTTATAGCCCATAGAGCTGCTATGATGAGGCATGTTGATAATATTGTTGTTCTTAATGGAGGTCGGATTGTTGAGGAGGGTTCCCATGATTCATTAATGTCGAAAAATGGTTTGTATGTCCGGTTAATGCAACCTCATTTCGGAAAGGGTATCCGTCAACATAGGCTTCTTTAGCTCTTTTGCGAAATATGAGCGGTTTTCAGCGTGGTGGATGTAGTGGGGGCACATTTGGGTTTATGAGGTGAGACATAGGGTTGTAGATTGCATATTCTTTTGGAGGCCAAGTATTGAATCTATGCCTTCATGATATATTGTTTTGTTGATTGTAGAATGGTCGTAGGTAGTCTGCCCCTTTTTGTTTCTTTTATATATTTGTTTTTTCCAGTTACTGTCTTGACCCTTTTGTAGATTTGTATATGATTTTTTACTTCAGTGAAAGTTCTTGAGGCTAAAGAGGAGGAAGTAAAGGTATTGTAACCCTTGTGTATATAAAGAGGCTTACAACTTCTTTTCTTTCGATTCGCTTTTTGGCATCTTTGTCTATTTTGTAGTAATTGGTTTAATCCTTCAATATGTTTGTTCTGCGGTGTCTCTTTATATGATTTGGAAAAATTTAGGTACTTAATTGTACACTCTTGTCTGTTTAAGTTGTTTGTCGGGTTTTTGAACCTGATACCTACTGAAATAATCTTATATGGTATGTGCTCGGTAAACAAACGAGAAATAACCCATATTTCTCGATAGGATCAGTGTCGATAACTTCAGTCATAAATCTAATTAACAGGTAAAATCATGAGGTAACATTACTAAAATTTCACTAATAACCTGGAACACAATTGACTTTTGGCAGTAAATGAAACACTTCGAATCTCACTTTTACCACTAACTCAACTAATTGCAACCATACACGTGTCTTCACTTGAACCCATTTAGCCACTTTTTGACCGGACTTACTAATTTAGTAGCCTGTAATACCGGTTCAAACTGGCGTTATTTCTGTTATTTATACACTATACTCACTAACATTAAATACGCCCAATGCCACTCAGCTAATAGAACTGATCAAATTCTCCGAGACAAAATTATCCCCACAACAACATGCCAATATACAGAATTACTATTGGAACTCCAGGGGAGGCAAGCCACCCCGATACACTCAAAGCCGGTCTATCAGAGTTCATTTCGACCCTCATTTTCGTATTCGCTGGTTCAGGATCTGCCATGGCTTACAGTAATTCTCCCATCTCATTTTAATTGTTTGTGAACCTGTGTTAAAGATATGTCGGTACTTTATGCAAATATCTTTAATAAAAAAGTGTTGTATATATGCAAATATCTTTGATTCTATCTATGTTACTAGTAATAAAAAGGTGTATTTAAAGGTTTTGTAATGACACGTGACGTAGAATTGTTTTTGGATCAGGCAAGATGACGTACGATGCACCTGGCACTCCATCAGGACTAATTGCAGCTTCATTATCCCATGCCTTCGCCTTATTTGTGGCGGTTTCGGTTGGTGCTAACATTTCAGGTGGTCACGTAAACCCAGCTGTCACATTTGCCTCATTCATCGGTGGCAATATCTCATTCCTTAGTGCCATTGTTTATTGGATCGGTCAGTTACTTGGATCTGTTGTCGCGTGTTTGCTTCTCCAATATGCCACAGGCGGAATGGTAACATCGTAGCACTACCAAAATGCTGTTTGAAGACTTGTACTTTGATTATTCTTTTCTGACAGTTGATAATTATATATATATATCTGTAGGAAACGGCAGCTTTTGGCTTATCAGATGTTTCAATTGGAAACGCACTTGTTTTCGAAATCGTGATGACGTTTGGCCTAGTGTACACAGTGTACGCCACTGCAGTGGATCCAAAGAAGGGAAATATAGGAATTATTGCACCATTGGCGATTGGTTTGATTGTTGGTGCAAATATTTTAGTTGGTGGTGCGTTTACTGGTGCATCAATGAACCCAGCAGTCTGTTTTGGTCCAGCCGTCGTTAGTGGGATGTGGAAGCATCATTGGGTCTACTAGGTTGGTCCGTTTCTTGGTGCTGCCATTGCAGCCCTTATCTATGATAACATCTTCATAGACGATCATGAGCAACTCCCAGTGACGGATTATTGATCATTTTGTTTTCGAGTTTAGTTTTTGATTATGGAAAAAGAACGGTAGAGGAATTAATCTTGCCATTTTTGCAAATTAGGCTAAGGTTTTTTTTTATTGTCTTTAGGGGATTAAATAAGATGGTCTTGTTTGGTTTGCTATTTAAAGTATGATCTTCATTAATCATGTTTTCCTGACACTGTTTCACAATTTGTACGTTATCTTCAATTTCTTCCACAAACTTGTACATAAACTTCAAATTATTTGATTATGTTGCTTAACAAATAGCCTGACGCTTTGGGATTCTTCGCCTTACAACTATTGAAAACTTGAGGTTCAACATTGAAAACTTCAATAAATACTCCTTAAAGAATATGACATCTTCTTCGTTCTCACAATCTTCAAGTTTCACCAATTTCATGAGCTTCCGCAATCGCCCTTTTTGGGCTGTGTTGGATCTCTGATATGTCCACTAGGAAAGGGCTTTCGCCTCGAATAGGTCCCTGTGTCAATCTTAAAATAAATTGGTTTACAGGAATGAAATAAGAATAATGTCATGAACAAAATAATGAACTCAAAAGGGTATCACTATAGGTTCTCAAACTTTCAAATTTGTTTTAGTGTGATATCTGAGATAAATTGTCATTTTTTAATAACATTACCTCTATGGCTCTTTGTATGATCAACAACATGACTGCTTAATTGGGTTTGCGATGATGCTATCGAATCATCAACAAAACACCTTTTCATCGAGCGTACTATTGCTAAGGATAATTTGGGTCATGGTTAAAATTAGATGGAATTAAGGGTATTAAAAAACATGTCTTGTTTGGATTTGCTGTTTTTTTTTAAGGCGATTAACTATCTCACAATATATACACAACAAATCAATCTCACAATGTCCTAAGCATGACTTAAACCCGCAACCATTTAGTTAGGAACATTCTCACACATGGGGTACCATTGGGACACAAACCCTTCGGTTGTTTGGTTTTTCTATTACCATCTTGATGAATCATGTATCAGCCATAGGATTGAACTTGATTTAACTCTGTTTGTAACAAAACTATCCAAAAATGCTTGTTGTCTACAGCTTAAAATCATATACGGAGTATGTGTTAGTGAGATAAATATTCTTGAAATAAAAATATATAGCTCATAAGTTCAACCCTCAGATTACTTGCATTATCATTGAACAATAAGAAATGTATCAATAACTTCAACCCTCAGATTACAATCCATTGTTGACGAAACACAGAAAAGAACAAGCAAAAGATACATGTTATGGCATATGAGGGTGCTTCAAACACAAACTTATGTTATCTTCAACTTCATCCAAAAACTTGTAAGAAAACTTTGAAGGATTATCTGATTCTACTGCCATGCTTATCAACCGCCTGGAATGCATTCCCAGCCTCACTTCTATAACATAAGGTTCAGCATCAAATTTTGTCATTAAAAGCTCCTTGAACGAGATAATATCTTCTTTACTTGAAAACCCTTCCAGTCTCACTATTTCGAGCTTGTCCAATTTCCCTTTTTGAACGAATTTGGAGCTTTTATGGTAACTTGCAGATGGCTTTGGGGATGAGGTGCGTCGAGGGTCAATCTGTAAGTTTTAATTGGTTACTATTGAACTAAAAGGCACCCATTAACCAAGAACCAACTATGAGAAAATACTCTAAATGCTTGAAACATAAAATGGAACTTACAGTTATGAACAACCTCTTGAGAGAAGTGCACAACTTCAAGAAATAAAATAATGAATTGATGTTATCATCATCGATACAAGTATCAATCCACCACAAGTCTTCAAGTTTGCTTAATGTGAAATGTTTCGTTAAACTCAGCCATGGTTCAAAAAGTCCCTACAAGAAAACGAAAAGTATTAACTTTGTTGCAAGCACCTGGATAGACTAAAAACAGGGGAAACCGTGATTTGAAGATCGTTTTCCGGTCTATTTGATCGGTGAGGCCTCTGCAATTTATTGCCCCATATTCTGGCTGTGCCATGGGGGAATATTTCCGGGATAATGGAATGCCCGCATTAATAATCTATGATGATCTTAGAAATTCTTTGGCCTCACTTCGCTCGCCTCTTCCGGTCGCCTCAGCTTCTGAATCCAATCTTGAACGTTCAGTTAGGCATTCACATATTCACTTCTCTTTCAAGTTTCAATAAGATTGTTATGCTAGAGACTAGAGATGTGAGTTCAGGATCTAGATTTGTAACAAATATTCGAGGATTCTGAAAAGGGTCAATCGTGTGGTATGCAAACAACTATCAGTTTGTCGCTAATTTGGGTAACATACTCTTACTTTGCAGTGTAAGATCGGTTAATGAATTATACTTTTTTAACGCACCTCACTCCACTATTATATACAATTTCTTTGCTATGCATATCACAGAACTATCATTTTTGTAGAAATCCATGTTCCTATTTCATGCGTTGGGAGGAGCACAACGATATAGTTCAATGAAATAATTTTAAAAAGGGCTAATTGTTTAAATATATATCATACTTGCCACTTTTTGTAGTTGTGTGTACCATTGTTCGAATCCGATTATTTCGTGCACATCTTTTCAAATATTGATTAATTTTGTATATTGATTGACGTATTTTAGGGAATTGAAACAAGTATTTTAAGAATTGATACACATAATAATCAAAATTTGAAAAGATGTGCACGAAATTATCGGATTCAAACAATGGTACAAACAACTACAAACGGTGACAAGTATGATACATTTTTAGACAATTAGCCCCTAAAACAAGAGTAGTTATATATCAGCAAAAATTTGACCATTGGCTAATGAAAATTTGTATTACCTTATACATCCATCCATGAAGTGTAAGTACTCTGATATCTGTAATCGATCTTATGCCTGCATAGTCAAACCTTTCCTTCTCACCATAGCAACTTGAACCTACTTTGAAATCAAACATTACATCTTCCAAATTCATTACTTTATAGAACCTAAACCGGCTTAACGACCCTCTATATCGAAGAGATTTGAGCTCCAAAGCATCCACAAACAGAGTGTCAAGATCGCAATCTTGAATAGTTAGATTCAGTAGCTTAGTAAGAGAATCGACTCCTAATACCAAACCATTAGACTTCTCAATGATCAAGTTCTTTACATTTTGAAACTTTCTCATCAAAGATGAAACAAATGCACAATTTAAAGAATTAACTGAAGTTAATTTTAGGGTCTTGAAACAAAAGTTAAATAATAAACCTCCTTTGGGATTCACCCCAACATTCCACCAACACTTTTTTGAGAAATCTTGATTTCCTTCGGAAAAATCAAGATTCAGGTTATTGTTTAACCCGATTCTCGCTTTGAGGATCAACCCTTGATTAAAAAGGAATTCGAGCCTTCTTGGCATTTTTAGAGGATTATTTTTATCAAAATTAACAAGAAATTTGATAACTACGTATTCAAATACATATTTAGATGTTTTTCCCTCATGCTTGATTATGATACAAGGTCTGTTCCATAAACCTGTAAGCAGGGCTACGCTTTTTGATCCAGAATCCAGAGGGTAAATTGAGAGGATTTTTGCTAAAACTTCATCTGGTAACTTGCTTATATAATCGTCGTTGATCCTTGAACTGCAAAATGACAATTTTTTTAAAAACCCTATGACTTCTAAATGTAAAATTAACAAGTGAGACAGCAGAGTTTTTCTACATGCGTAGATCCACTCGGACCATCCAAAGACAAAAGTATAATTACATATGGATTTTAGCAAACAAAACAAAATCAGTGCTGGGAAATATTGTATGCGAACAAAACAAAAGGTCTAAAAGAGACATGAACACAAATTATAATAAAAAAGCTTACATCTTAAAATAAGGCACGAGTTTCACCAAAACATTCAATGGACATAAGCTCCAATCCGCTTTGTCACAAACTAACCTGCTAGAAATAACAGACTGTTTAAAGACAAATATATCTAAGCTATTTTGTGATACGCTAAACAAAAGACAGTGGAAATATGATGGAAATTACTTGACATTGTGAATGAATGTTAAGTTGGACATGTCTTTATTTATTTGATTATATCATTTAGGAATTGAATAAGTCACACTTGAAGAGATATGTATTATCAATTGAGTAAAAGCCATAAAAAAAAGACTCATTATACATACTTTACTTTTTTTATTGTCATTCTTCTTACTAAACTTTTTTAGTATTTTCTTTTCATTATGCATAACTAATATGGTTTCTTCTTAAGGGAATTTTAGATATTCCTCACATCTTATTTTCTACCTCCAAGAATAATTCAACTACATTAACAAATAATCATCACAATCTTCATTCACGCATTTCATCAACAACTTCGACCTGAACCCATCACCACCACAACCACCATCCAACAACAACCTTAACCTCTAACCATGTTCCGGTAATGCTAAGAAAATAAATATAAACATCACCAACCTCCAACCATGCTCCGGTTTGATCTGTATGTGTTCTTTTCCACATCGGTCTAGATGGTGGATCAAAATTTCTCAGTTTTGTATGTGACTCAGGTACGGATGGGGATAAGCTGCATCTTCATGGGTCAACTGTAACTGAAGTTCATGATGCCGATCTTTGGACTTGCTGTTTACAAGTTTAAGAATTCTGATTGGATCCAAAGTGGCGTTCATGGTATCGAAAAGGTTAGCTCCTCGACTGAAAATTGGCTACGGAGTTTAAATGTGTCTTTTCATTTGAAAAAGGGGTGGGCTCGGGTATGTATAATGAAAAGAAATACAGAGTTCACTAAGAAGAATGACAATAAAAAAAGTAAAGTATGTAGAATGAGTTTTTTTTTTAAGTAATTTAATCATCTATTGCTTTTACCTTATCAATTTCTTTTAATAACGCACAGCTGTTTCAAGTTACTTTTCCAAATTATCACCCGCAGTTTGTGGTTGGCTGTGACTGTGATAGAGGGTCATAACTCATAAACAACGTACTAAACCTTGTTTCTTGAAAAAAAATCGATAAACTTTTTACCCATGATCCAGTCTAAAACCATAAGCATCAAGAACCCATTTAGAAAAGGAAAAAAAAAAAAAAAAATCCCGTTGTCGTACACGTCCTTACAAAAGTACAATAAACTTTAGTATCCTTTCAAACATCAATATTAGGCCATAATCATTCCAAATTTTCTAAAAGGCTCATATTTATATAACCATCTAAACTGAATAACAAATTTAAGAGGTTGTTATAATTAAACTAATTTAATCTTTATCACTGAAACTTAATAGATACAATATGAGATAGCGGCTTTTGCAGGTTAATGGATATTTCATGTTGAGTTAAAAACTATGAAGTTTCGTATTCTATGTTACATTGCTTCCACACAAGTCAATCCAGTAGTCATCACTAGCTCATAAACCCTCTCAAACCCGGTGTGTACGCTAGATCACAATCAAGCTAAGTAATCAATTCATCAAATGTATACATCAAACAACATGCACATCAGGTGTATAACAAAGTATAGAGAAAAAAAAAGTTACTGATACAACATACTTAAAGAAAACAAAGTAAACCGAATATACATAAGCAAAAATACAACCATCAGAGTTTTCTTTATTAGGAACTCCTTATTTTTAAAAAAACGTTAGTTTAACATAACTGAAAGCAATCAAAAAACAATCACATAAAAGGATTCTACTCACCACGAAGAGCGTTTCACGATCGAGCGATTAGAAGGTAGCGCCTCTAGGAATGCAACTCCATAAGAAAAATACCATAAACAAGAGGAGGAAAGAATAATGTGACCGGGAAGAAGACTTGATTCATTGTTTATTTATTACTATTAGGGGAGAAAAATAAAAGGTGCGTTTATTACCGTAATACTCATCTGTCTAAAAATAAATTGTAACACACGTTTAGAAATCCACTAGAAATGAAAACGTGATCAACAATTGCAACAACACATTAAGAACCTAATGAACAAGAAATAGATTTGAAATGGAATTGTTATTGATTGAAGTGTTAACTGAATTATAGTTACAACAATGATACAAGATGAGAGGAAAGGATTACAATTGAAAAGCTAAGTGATATAATGAGAAAGAAATGCCTTGTATAGGCTGAAACAGAGTTAGGAGCCAAAACGTAACAATCATCAAACATTTACACTTTTGGTCCCTCAACTCTGAGACTGTGGGAATTTCGCTCTTTCTACTTTTGTCTCGTAACATAAATGTCCATTTTAAAAATGCACAAACTTTAAGAAATGTCCATTAACTACACTATTCATGAATAAAACTAGACGAATACTCGTGCAAAACGACGATGTATAGCGACAAATAATTATACTTGCAAAATCGTGATTCTGGTTTGACCCTTGATGCAAAGCGTGTGTTTTTTAAAATACAAAGCGTGTTTAAAACTAATATAGTGTTGTTTTTGAAAAGCCGTTAAGTTTAGAATTGATCAAGAATAGACATTATTTAGGTTGTCAAGTTTAAGAGGTACTTAGAGTTAAATTAGGCAACTACGTTAATTTAAGTTTTAATATTCAAATTTCAAGTTTCAAGAAAAGAGATACAATCTTTATAAGTAGTAGAGATAACATCTCTACCTACCAAAGTCTCTTTTTGGGACCGATGTAATACTATTTTACAATTGATGCATTATGTAATTTCCATTTTTAAGGATTTGAATGTATAACAAAATTATGATATATAAACATTTTGAAAATTTAGCGGATGTAGCTTATAAAAATAAAAAGCTACTTCTCCTAAAAAATATTGTGACTGATTAGCGACACTAGTATCTTGAAAGGGGAGTGCTTTAACTTTTTTAGAAAGGTGGGGAGTGCTTTAACTTGTTTGAGTTTGTGTGTGAGTGAGTTCAAACCATGTAGATTAGTTGATTCAAGATATACTAACCTATTGAAAGCTTTATACTAAAAAATATTATGACTGATTAGCCACGCTAATATCTTGAAAGGGGAGTGCTTTAATTTTTTTTTAGAAAGGTGGGGAGTGCTTTAACTTGTTTGAGTTTGTGTGACGGTAGGTTCAAACCTTGTAGATTAGTAATGCAGTGGGTCTCTATAACTAAAACAATGCAAGTACCAAAGCTACTAAGAAAATCGCCTATAAAACCTAAATGCAAGAACTACCTCGTAACAGGAAACAACCTAGACCTTCTAACCGCCTATTCTAATGCAAGAATTACCTCGTAACAGGAAACAACCTAGACCGTCAGAGGTCATGTCCGCGGACAAGAGAAGCTTTATACCACAACTATCATAAATTCATAATAGCAAACACAAAGGATTTGTTGATTCAAGATATACTAACATATTAAAAGCTTTATACTAATTTAGCTACACATACATAAAGTATGAAAAACCGTTCAAATGACGACATAAATTAAAAAGTGGTGACTGAAGCAGCCGTTGCACCGGAGGAAACTTGACAGCATATTCGTAACTGATATACTAATGAGTCAAGACCAATTAAAGGACATTTTGAGTGACTAATCGCACAACACATTAGCAATTGGGCTCCAACTGACTAACGGAGCTTCAGAAGAATTTATGATTCTGAACCTCATAGATTCCACATAAAGAAGGTAAATGTAAAATTCATGTTATACTATGTGAGTATGTAATTATTTTATCTGAAAACTTTATATTTCTATTCATAAACCACCAAAATCCATCTAATTGGTTCGCCTAAAATGGTCAACAAGTTTTATGTCATATGAGGATATTGAGGATGCTTATAACACAAACTTATGTTATTTTCACCTTCTTTAAAAAACTTACGTGAAAACTTTGACGGATTTGAATCATTTGGAATTTGTATCCAGTACCCGGCGGGCTTTCCATGCCTCACTTCTATGACATAAGGTTGAACATATAAAACATCCATCAAACGATCTTTGAACAACATGAGATCTTCAATGTTTGTGAACCCCTCCAGTTTCACCGCTTTGAGCTTCCACAATGGCACTTTTTGGATGTTGCTGCAACTCCAGTGGGCAACTTTAGACAAATTTGGAAATGAATAGCGCGCTTCGACACTCAGACTTGGATCGCAACATATTAACTAAAATCATACTTTAGTGACCTACACGGCAAATTAGTTCATTTCTAAGATTAATTAACAACAAACTCAATTAGCTTTAAAATTATGTATTACCTTATTCACCCATTTATGAAGTGTAAGCACTCTAAAATCTGATATCGCACTCAATACCATAGCAGAGAATCTTTGCTTCACGAAGTTTCACTTTGGACCTAATTCGATATCGATCATGATACTTTTCACTTTCTTTCCGAAACTGAATTTTAACCGGCCCAAGTACCTGTGAAGAGATTTGAAGTTAAAAGCATCAACGAACAACCAATCTAGATCAACACAATCTCGAATACTTACTTGCACAAGTTTAACAGGAGCTTTAAATGTTATAGAGGTTAAACCATTACACTTTTCAATTATCAAGTTCTCAACATCTCTAAAATGTGCACTAAAAAACGTAACTAAGAAATAAGTATCCAAAGAGTTAATCGAAGTTAACTTTAAGGTCCTGACAAGAATGAGATGTGCACAATAATTATTGTCCAACTCAATATCACACCTAACCGCTCTAAGAAATCTTTATTTCCTTTGGAAAAATCAAGATGTAGTTTCTTATTAAACCCAATGGTCACTATGAGGATCAGCGCCTTTATTGATTGAAATGGTATTCAAGCCTTCTTGGCATTTTTTGAGGAGAGTTTTCATCAAAACTAGCAAGAAATTTGGTAATTGCGTTTTCGAACTTATATTTGGGTCTTTTACTCCATGTTTGATGATAGTACAAGGTCTGTTCCATAAACCTGTATGTAGAGCTACAGTTTTTGATCCAGAATCAAAAGGGTGAATTGAGAGGATTTTTGTTAGAATTTCTTCGAGTAATCTGCTTATGTAATCTTTATAAGTATATGGCTTGAAAAATCCAAAATATACAATGTTTCATTAAGTTCTCAAAACTGAAATCACCATAAATTATCATTAAGAATAACATAAGGACACTGTTGGAAAATTTAGTGCACTTGTGGGATTAGTTCACACCTGGTAATGGGTTAGGAGGTACGTAGTGTACACCCATAAGGTCCATGAACACCCTGACTCTAATAGTGGTTTGTATTGGTAGTGCTAGTGGAAAGTACTGATTGTGGTTTCCACTGATATGCAATGTTTCCACTGAAGTAGTGTGTGTTTCCACTAAAGCAGTGTTTCCACTGAAGTAGTGGATCCACTGCTAGTGCTATGAAAGTACTGATGGAAGCTTGCTTGTAATGGGGTTTGACCTATTCAAGTGACAGTTACAACTGCATAATGACCACGTTTAATTGGTCATGTAACCACTAACGGCTATAATGGGGATAATTATGAGGCTATTAATGGGCCAATTAATACTTATAATTTCATTTGACTAGCTAAGAGTAATCTCCTATAAATAGGAGATCTGATTATGCATGAAAGATACACAGAAAACGATTAACACTTATAAGCGCAAGGGTTATTGAATTGTGCCTAATTCTATAACTACATTTGGTCTTATCCCAAGTAGATATTCGTGTAACCCAGACATTAGGGTCGAATAGTATACTTTGGAAAGTGATCACACGATTTCAAGTGATATCCGTAACCACCTAGGTATTTGTTTCTGTGACTTGTTATTTATTTGTTTTTGCTGACCTTGATTATCTAACCGTTATTGCGGAGATGAGACACTAACAATCAAAGTAACTATTTTGTGATAATCAATGACTGCTGCTGCAATGAAACACATGGCTTCAAACTTTGCCAAGCTTGATAAGTTTGAAGGGGTGGACTTTAGGAGGTGGCGGAAGAAGATGCACTTCTTGCTGTCAAGCATGAGTGTGGTTTATGTGCTAACCACTCCTATTCCTAATGATGGGGATGATGCTACTTGTGGAGCGGTCGGGGAGAAGGAGCAAATGAGAGAATGATGACTACATTTGCAGAGGCTTAATTCTCAATGGTATGTCTGATTCACTCTTTGACATTTATCAGAACTTTGAATCTTCCAAAGAGCTGTGGGATTCCTTGGATGCCAAATATATGGCTGAGGATGCATCAAGTAAGAAGTTCCTTGTTAGTAATTTCACAAATTACAAAATGACTGATTCAAGACCAGTTATGGAACAATACAATGAACTTCTTGGAATACTTGGAAGGTTTACACAACACAACATGAACATGGATGAGGCCATTAAAGTCTCTTGTGTCATTGACAAACTCTCTCTTTTTTGGAAAGATTTCAAGCATACCTTGAAACATAAGAAAGAGGAGTTAACTCTGGTTGAGTTGGGCAGTCATTTGCACATTGAGGAATCTCTCAAGATGCAGGATAATGACAAGCCAAAGAGTAGCAATGCTATTGGTGCATCTGTTGTCAATATGGTAGAGCATAACAACTCCACCAGGTACAATGACAACAAAGGCAAACACAAATATCATGATAACACAGAGGCGAGATCAAACAAGAAGGCAACACCTACTTGTTGGAAATGTGCGGCGGTCACATTAAAGGGATTGCAAGGTGTTAAAGTTGGTGGTAAAGCCAATGGATGGACACTAATGGTTCGGGGTGGTTCTTCCAACTCACAGAAAGGTCAGAATATGGTTAATAAGTATTTTCAGATTTATTATGTTACATATGTATCTGAATCTCATTATGTCTTGAGGATGATGATGTTGCGTGGTGGGTTGACTCTGTGCAGTTCATGTGTGTAAAGATAGAAGCTGGTTCAAGACTTATGAGTCGCTGAATGATGGTTCTATTCTTCACATGGGAAATGAGTCAACAACCTTGGTGCATGGTCATGGTTGTGTAGATCTTAAGTTTAGTTATGGAAAGATTGTAACTTTGTTTAATGTTATTCATGTTCCTGATATAAGGAAGAACTTGGTTTCACGTAGTGTTTTGAATAATCATGGATATAAACAAGTTATTGAATCTGATAAATTTGTTCTTTCTAAGAATGTTGTTTTTATTGGTTTTGGTTATTTATGTAATCAAATGTTTAGGCTTAATATTGCCACTGATAGTGTATTTATTTCTACTGATAGTGCCTTTGTGACCACCACTGACCTAACTGACTCTACCCTTTGGCATGCTAGACTTGGCCATGTACACTATAAGAGAATGCAAGATATGTCTAAGGATGGGTTAATCCCGGCATTTGACATGGACACTGAAAAGTGTAAAACTTGCATGTTGACCAAGATAACCAAGAAACCTTTGAGGTGTTAGTCGTGAGACTAAGCTCTTGGAGCTTATACAGTGATGACCTGTGTGATTTGCACATCCCTTTTGGGGAATAAGAAGTACTTTGTGACATTTATTGATGATGCTTCTAGGTTTTGTTATGTTTATCTTTTACATAATAAGGATGAAGCATTAGATAAATTCAAAGTGTTTAAAGCTGAAGTTGAATTACAACTTGGGTCTTTGATCAAAAGATTAGGGCTGATAGGGAGGTGAGTACATGGATACTCTGTATTTTGATCTGTTGGTATAATCCATGATCGATTGCCCTTTATACTCCTCAGCAAAATGGTATTTCGAAAGGAAAAGCAGTGCTTGAAGGAGATGGTTAATTCCATGTTGTCCTTTTCAGGACTGAGTCAAGGGTTACGGGTGAAGCTATATTAACAAATTGCTTTTTATTAAACAGGGTTCCCAACAAAAGGAACAAGGTTACCCCTTATGAACTCTGGACCAAAAGGAAACCCAACTGAACTATCTCGAGTGCGGGGTTGTAAAGTGTTGTAAGACTTCTGATCCAAAGCTGAAAACTTTGGGTAAAAGAGGCATTAATTGCATCTTTGTTGGATATGCTGAGCATTCCAAGGGTTTTAGGTTCTATGTTATTGAACCTAATGAATATGTTTCAGTTAACTCAATAATTGAATCAAGGGATGCAAATTTTGATGAGAATAGGTTCTTATCAGTCCCTAGACCAAATATGAGGATTCCTAATGGAACTCATGACACTAGTGTATCAGAGGTCCCTGATGATGAACCATCAGTGATCCCTGACGAGGTTGTGGTTCAACAACCTGAACCTGTGCTTAGAAAGAGCAAAAGGGTCAGGACTCAAAGTCATTTGGACCTGAGTTTCAACTATATTTATTTGAAGGAACAAGGGATGAGGTCTCAGACCAATACTCATATTGCTTCATTGTTGAGGATGATCCCAAGACATTTGAAGAAGCAATGAAGTCCCATGATATTGATTTCTGGAAAGAAGCAATAAATGATGAGATGGATTCCATCATGGGCAAGAACACTTGGGTGTTGGTTGATCTACCACCTGGTTGCAAACCTTTGGGTTGCAAATGGATTTTCAAAAAGAAAATGAAGGTAGATGGAACTATTGAAAAGTTCAAGGCTAGACTAGTCATCGGGGCTTTAAAAAAGTGGGGATAGACTATTTTGATACTTATGCCCTTGTGGCTCGTGTCGATACCATAAGGCTGCGATTGCTATGGCATCAATTCATAATCGATTATT
This sequence comes from Chrysanthemum makinoi, assembly GCA_910596185.1. Lineage (NCBI taxonomy): Eukaryota > Viridiplantae > Streptophyta > Magnoliopsida > Asterales > Asteraceae > Chrysanthemum > Chrysanthemum makinoi. Next base: position 101,346,030 of record OU343222.1, read on the forward strand.
CATCGGATGGATGTGAAAACAGCTTTCTTGAATGGTGAATTGGAAGAGGAGGTTTATATGAACCAACCTCGGGGCTTCATTATGCTGGCAATGAAAACAAGGTGTAAAGCTGATTAAGTCTCTTTATGGACTTAAGCGGGCACCTAAGCAATGGCATCAAAAATTTGATGAAGTGGTTTTGTCTAGTGGTTATGTTCTTAACCAAGCGACAAATGTATATAGCAAATTTGATGAATCAGGTAAAGGAGTCATCATTTGTCTATATGTTGATGACATGTTGATCTTTGGCACGGACCAAAATCAGGTTGACTTGACAATTTTTGTCATCAAGGTTCTCCATTAAGGACATGGGGGAGGCTGATGTTATCCATGGTATAAGGATTAAACATGAAAGTAAAAGAATTTCTATCTCTCAGTCTCATTATATTGAGAAGGTCTGAGAAATTCAATTACTTTGATTGTACTACAGTGAGTACACCTATGGATACTTGTGAGAAGCTGATGCCTAATCATGGCAAGGTTGTATCTCAACTTGAGTATTCTAGGGTAATTGGCTGCTTGATGTATGCCATGACTTGTACAAGACCTGATATTGGTTTTGCGAGTGGGAAAATTGAGCGGTATACTAGTAATCCTAGTGCTCATCAGCGGCAAGCGATTCAAAAGGTGTGAAGTATTTGAAAAGAACTATGGATTATAGTCTCTCATATCTTGGTTACCCATCGGTGTTGGAAGGATACACGATACAAGTTGGATCGATAACGAACAGACCGTCTACCGTGGCTGGTATTCCTACTTGCTGGAGGTGCAATTTCTTGGGCATCCAAGAAGCAAACTTGCATCACCAGTTCAACAATGGAATCTGAATTTGTGGCTTTGGCAGCTGCTGGTAAAGAAGCTGAATGGTTGAAAAACTTGCTTCTTGAGATTCCATTGTGGCCTAAACCTATAGCACCTATTTCTATCCGGTGTGATAGTGCATCTACATTGGTTAAGGCTTATAGCCAAATGTACAATGGTAAGTCTAGACACTTAGGTGTCAGACATAGCATGATTCGTGAGCTTATCATGAATGGGGTGGTATCTATAGAGTTTGTTAGATCTCAACAAAATTTAGCTATCACTTGACGAAGGGTTTGGCTAGAGACTTGGTTATAAAGTCTGCTAAAGGGATGGGTTTAAGTCCAACTTAGTCACTGAATGCTAGGACACCCAACTCCATCCTAAGGAAACTTAGGAGCTGAGTTCAATGTGGAAAGCTGAACATTGTTAACTGGAGCACATGTTTTATTTACATTCCAAAGTTGTGCTCGAAACTCTGAAAGGAGGATGAAGTCTTTACTTCTTAATGGTTAATTTTCTTTGAAAAAGTGCTTGGCGGGAGCATGAATAAAGAGGAACCACCTATGTAAATGTTGAAGTTTTGCCGCGTCAGGAAGCTTTTGGACTTTTAGCTTTTACAACATTTATGAATTTGGATATGGACACATGGCTTGTATAGTGTCGAGGGTGATAAGTGTTTGAAAACTTGTGTGTATTTTATCTTGAGGTATTCAAATGGGTTGAAGGGTTCAATTCTTAGAACACCATGATTCTCGAATATTTGAAATGTGTAATTTACTAAGATGAAAATTCAATCCTCGGGACATTTTCGTTTATGCACATGTTTTGTATAATGTTTGTTTTAATGCAAAGGAAGTAAACTAAATTTGGGGAGGATTGTTGGAAAATTTAGTGCACTTGTGGGATTAGTTCACACGGTAATGGGTTATGAGGTGCAGTGTACACCCATAAGGTCCATGAACACCACGACTCTAATAGTGGTTTGTATTGGTAGTGTTAGTGGAAAGTCTGATTGTGGTTTCCAGATATGCGTGTTTCCACTGAAGTAGTGTGTGTTTCCAGCGGAAGCGTGTTTCCACGAAGTAGTGGATCCACTAGTGCTATGAAATCTTGATGGAAGTACTGCTTGTAATGGGGTTTGACCTATTCAAGTGGCAGTTACAATTGCATAATGACCAAGTTTAATTGGTCATGTAACCACTAACGGCTATAATGGGGATAATTATGAGGCTATTAATGGGCCGATTAATACTCATAATTCTATTTGACTAGCTAAGAGTAATCTCCTATAAATAGGAGATCTGATTATGCATGAAAGATACACAGAAAACGATTAACACTTATAAGCGCAAGGGTTATTGAATTGTGCCTAATTCTATAACTACATTTGGTCTTATCCCAAGTAGATATTCGTGTAACCCAGGCATTAGGGTCGAATAGTTTACTTTGGAAAGTGATCACACGATTCCAAGTGATATCCGGTAACCACCTAGTGGTATTTGTTTCTGCTGACTTGTTATTTGTTTCTGCTGACGTTGATTATCTAACCATGTTCTGGGAGATAGACACTAACAGACACTTCATATGAATTTATTTTAACACAAAGTTATTAATTTCACTAGGAGCACAACCAATTTTATTTTTACATGTACATGTGTATTCCAAATAGAATTCTTGACAAATTAACAAAAACAGAAGTTACCTTGAGGTTTCATCAATGGGTTTGCTTTTACGTTCCATGCTGACTTTGGTTTATTGATTGATTCACAGCTAGTGTATTATATACTAGTTATAATACCATTACGCGAGATTGTTTCTAAATTTGTTAATATTAAATTTGTTTATAGGTTGTAACTATGATTTTTAATTATGTTGAAGGTTCGTGGTGAAAGATCAAATGCGTATAATCTACTAAATTATATTATTATTGTGATTTTTGTAACATTTATTTTAATGATTTCATCCTCAATCACATACATGTCACTCTTTGTGATTTTTTAGTAAGTATTGTTGGAATATGTATATATTTATAAAACCGTGCATGTCCGGATTCGAACTCGTAACTACGGGATTGTACACATTAGCGAATGAGAATCAAGTTAAATAATTAATGTATAATGTTTACGATTAATTATTACACAAAACCCGACTAACGATCGTTAAGTATTTAACGGAAATGACTAACAACCGTTAAATGTAAAAAGGAGAGAATATATGGAAAATAACTCAAAAATGGAAAAGATTCGGGTGTTCCCTTTTCCTTCTCATAGTGGCCGGCCAAGGGGGCTTGGAGAACCCTAACTTTTTCCCTAAATTATTCTACCACTATATATACAAGACCTAGGGTGAAGGTTTATGGTTAACTTTTGTGCATTGAATTAACCCTAGATCTCTCCCTCTCACTCTCTTGCATTGGACGGCCGAACCCCCTCCATAAGGGTGTTTTGGTTTTGTTTTTCTTATAAAACAAGGGTTTGTGTTTGATCTAGCAATCACTTGATTTGTGGTTAATTGGTGTACAAAACGTGGTAGTACACTATTCTTACACCATATTGGTTTGAGTTGTAAAAAGGTGAGGGACAACTCGTTAAACCACTTTTGTCATCTTTGTTGAAGAGATCAAACCAATTGCATGATATATGTTATGCTTTTATATTTTCAGTTAATTAACTGTTGTTATATGTAAGTCTTCCGTTGTGTACTCTGTGGTGTCATACATGTTATTATTGTATATCATGTTTCATAACCTCAACAGTGGCATCACGAGCCATGTTATAATGAGTAATTAATTACTGAAACGCATAAAAACAAATAAATTGTATTGTGTTATTATTGTATGCTTACATCTAGGGTTTGCAAAACCTAAACCCTAAATTGTTTTGGGGTGGGCATTTTTTGCCCTAACCAGGGTTTTGTAAGATTGGTTTTAATTAGATTAGAATAGGGGTAATTATGCAAATACACCTTTTGCTTAAGGTGTCAAAACTTTCTAGGAAAAAAGTTGGGGTATCTCCAAAATAGACCTTGAGACTTGCGACTTTTCTACTTTTAATCTAAGCTTGACAAGTGTCCCTCGTAATTTGTGTACCCAATTATTGTTTCTGAGTTTTACCAGCTATGATAGTGCAGTGACAATCTGCGCGACTTTTAAGAATCTTGCGAATTTCTTTTTTGTCCTTTAGTAAAAAAAGTCAAACTTACTAAAATATTTTTTTATACTTTTAGTTCCTTCCCAATCTTTGAGCGACTTAAGCGAAATAATATTAGCGATTTTTTTACTGTACACTTTTTGAACCTTTTAGTACCTTTTTAACATAACTGTCACTTTTTTGTTTTTGCGTGAATGGAATTCACGAGGATTGACATCTGCACCACATCACAGTTATATTGAACGACCTAAAGTGCCGATTTAAAAACACATCGTTGGATATTATAATAAAACATTGAGTACAACATCCGGTCCAAAAGGTTTACAAAGTTTTCGGAAATATAAATATGTTACAAATCCAAACGATGTTTTGAAATAAAGTGTCATAATGTACATAATGTAAGTCGGCCTTGGCGACTCAAAATGTAGGTCCCTAAACCATGTCATGATGATAATGCCTCGATTACCGAAAATACATTGCTAAAAACGGTCAACAATAATGTTGGTGAGAAATCATAGGTTTATGTAAATGTTTTATCCGACTACACAAGTATAGATCATGCATGACAATCAAGTCACGTAAAAATGTTACAATTGCAATAAGCCCATGACGAAACTAGGCGTACATAATGTATGCCCTGCGGAGTGTTTGCGGACAACTCCGTAATGTTATCAAATGAAATGCATCCGTATGACAAGTTGGGATTCACCAACTGGATGGGCGTCACCCTCGATAGATCTATCCACTCATCCTCGCTCCAAAGATTAACGGTTCATGTTCATGTAATGGGGACTTTCAATTGGCAATCGGTAACTTAAGCAAAGTAATTGAATTTAATGTACTTGGTATCGTAATAAAAATGTTGTGCAATGTATTCTCCCTCGTAGGTTTGAAAATAATTAAAGCATGTAAAGCGGGGCTATGAAAACTCACTTGGTAAAGCTGGAATAATGGCAAAAGTAGGTACACGAGGTTTAATGTGATGCGTTAAACGGGACCTATTATCAATGATATGATATGTCATGAGTTGCAATGTAATGTTATGCATGCATTCAGTATGTTATTTATACCATTTACGAGTTTTGAAAATATTACACATCGTCGAAAAATACTCTTTTGGCGTCTTGACCAATCAAAAATCACTTTACATGTTTTTACGTCAAAATGTCATCCTACAATGGTTTTATAATGATTTTTAGAAATTACCACTTTCATGCAAAACAATGTCGTCGGAATATTTATAAAAGTAACAAAATGGCTTGAAAAACTAATCGTAAAAATGGTATGCGTCGATCGTTAGAAAACGAACTTGCGGTTTTGGAAAGTTTGAATTGATATCTAAAAGTTTAGATTCAGGAGTTTTTAGTCAAAAGGTCTCGATCATAAAGATATTAAGGGTTAAAGATAGTGATTTTGGCTAATTGTGTGCAGAAAAATGAGTTTAGGCAACTTTATGAAGCGTGCATATCTTTGTCGTTTCAAATCCGTTTTCTACGTTTTATACGTCCTTAGCCGTATCGAAGTATACTAATATATTTTTGACAAGTCGAAATAATTTGTGTAGCTTAAGGCTCGTTTTGACGGACAAAGTAAAACAGCAAAGCTGAAATTTCAGAAAATATATATTCGTCGTCAAACTTTAAAATTCACCACGGCCGTTATAAGTCCGTTTTATCCGTTCAATGACCCACGATTAGTTTTAAAGTATATTTTCTAAAAATCAAGGCCAAAGTTTCGTACCAACTGTAGGGTTTTCCAGAAATTCGAAACAAGGACAGAACCTATATATATAGTTATCGAAAATAGTTTTTCTCGGACAAAACCTATTCTAATCCCTTCAAATCAACTCCAAAGCTAATCTAATCCTACCATACACCTTCTTAGGGTGTCATGGGTTCCTAATCACCATCAAGACCAAGAATACCATGGGAATATTTATAGGATGACCAAATATATATATATACTCTAAAATCAAGTAAAAATGGTATAAATCACATATGTCTTGCATGTTGCTCCAAAATGAAAAGATACATATGAAATGAAAAGGAAACATGAAAATGAAAGAAATATGCTTACTAATGAAAATGATGAGGTGCAAGTAACAAGGTAAATCCTAAACACTCTTAGTTTTTATTTCAAAACCTTATAAAGAGTGATAACTAGATTGTAAATAACACTTGATCTTGAGAAAATATTTGATCCCTTTGATCTCTATGTGTGACCGGTTATGGAGAAGCAAGAAACAGGAGGAAAATTTTAACACTTGAGGAAATATAAAATGAATGAGTGGAAGAGTTATGTAAGACTTTATGTTTGTGTAAAATTATAAGCAATCAACTTCCATGCCTCATTTATGACTCCTTTCCCTTGGTCGGCCAAGGGGGGAATGAGTAGATATTTATTTATTTATTTTTTTTTTTATCTTGTACTTGTATATATATTATAAATAGAATTGTAAGTAAATGTTACAAAGGTAGGAAAATGTAACTTGTAAAGGTAAATGGAAAATTTTTAGGTAAAAGTAATTGTTAATAGATCAAAATAGAATGTATTGAGATAATAAAAATTGTAAAAATACATTCCTTGTGAAATTTGAGTGATAAAATAATTATCGAGTAGTTTTTAAGAAAAACATCGTAATAATTTAACTTTTACAATTTGTTTACCAAATAAATTTGAAACACTAGGAAAACTAAAAATATAGTTTATATAACTAAATGTAAGTTTAAAAATACATCGGGATCATTTTTGAAAGTAATGGATTAAATATTCAAAATAATAACTCACGCGATAAAGATTATTAAATATAAAAATTACGCGTTGAATATGAAATGACATGTCGTGAATGTACTAATGAGATGCACATGATGTCAATGAAATGTAGACTAATCTTAGTCCATATGAAATGTACGTGATGTTATGATCATGAATTCGCCGCTAAACCTTTAAGGTTCTGAATTTGAAACAAATAAACCAAGTTTACTATAAATGTTGAAATTGTGAGGCATGAATTGTGTAGAAATGACACGAAAGTACGGGTTGTCACATTAAGCCCATCAAAAAGGAATTCAGTCCACAATTCAATCGTTATTAGGTCTAACGATTATGGGCAAAAAGTTGAGGATCTTGGTGTATCGGTCTTCCGTTCCCAGTAAACTTCGGGACCTCGTCGAGGAATTCCAACGAACTTTCACAATAGGAATACGACTCTGTTTCATGCTTGACCTGGGTCCATAATTTCTCTGAGTTCTTCCACAAAATTGAGTTTGTCGTCGAAATGAACCGTCCAATGGAATAACGGCGATTCGTCCGAAGACACTTCTTCAAGTTTGAAGCGTGAAGCGTGTTGTGCACATGACTAAGTTCTGGTGGAAGATCAAGTCGATAAGCTACCGGACCAACTCTGCTCAAAATCTTGAATGGTCCAATGTATCTCGGTTTAACTTCCCGGCACCAAATCGTACCACGCCCTTCCAAGGCGATACTTTCAACATAACTTTGTCACCTACTTGAAATTCCAAATCCTTGCGTCTAACATCCGCATAACTTTATGGAAGCTCCTTGCGGTTCACGAGTCTATCACAATTTGAACAATCTTTTCCGTGGTTTCCGTACCATTTACGGACCCGATGGTTGTCGTCTCCTACCTCGGCCAACAAGCGGTGATCGGCACTACGACCATAGAGTGCCTCAAATGGTGCCATCTTGATCCTGGTGTGATAACTATTGTTGTACGAGAATTCTATCAATGGCAAATGGTTAGCCAACCATTTCCAAAATCAATAACATGCCCTCGGCATATCTTCTAACGTTTGAATGTCCTTTCACTTTGACCGTCGGTTTGTGGGTGATATCTTTGTGCTCATCTCTATCACGGTTCGAATGAATCTTGCAATGAATTCCAAAAGTTTGAGGTGAATCGACTATCTCTGTCGGAAATGATAGAAATTGGTGCACCGTGCCTTGAGACTATTTCTTTGACATAAAGTCTAGTGAGTTGCTCCATAGAATAAGTCTCTCTAATAGGTATGAAATGGGCTGATTTGGTAAGGCGATCAACAATTACCCAAATAGCGTCGTAACCTCCCGATATCTTAGGAAGTTTCGTAACAAAGTCCATTGTAATGCGTTCCCATTTCCATTGAGGAATTTACGGTTGTTGGAGTAAACACGAGGCTTCGATATTCGACTTTTACCTTAGAGCAGGTAAGGCATTTGCTAACGTACGTGGCAATCTCCGCTTTCATGTTCGGCCACCAATAAAGCTTCTTAAGATCTTGATACATCTTATCCGATCATGGATGAATAGAATACTTTGACTTATGCGACTCATGCATAATCAATTCTCTCATTGCCATGACAATGGAACCCATTCTATCCTTGAAACATAATACTCCATATGCTCTCTTTACAAAACCATTTGCGCTTTCGGGCATACCATAAAGCTTTTCACTTGGTCGATTTTCCTCCTTAAGCGCCTCGACTTGTGCTTCATGGATTTTTGATGGTAAAGGAGAAATAATCGTCATTCCCAATGATCGAACCCTTAAAGGTTTAGGCCTCTCTTTCGACTCATCGGACGCATTGGCTTTTCAGGGTGATACTTGATTTCACGGTCATAGTGAGTAACTCCAACCAACGGCGTTGCCTCATATTAAGTTCCTTTTGATCAAGAATATATAAACTCTTGTGGTCATAAACAACGTGCACTTTGTACCGTAGAGGTAGTGTCTCCAAATCTTGAGTGCAAAACTACGACTCCTAACTTCGAGATCAGAGTTGTGTAGTTCTTTTCATGAACCTTAAGTTGTCGAGAAGCATACGCTATCACCTTCTCGTTTTGCATTAAAACAGCCCCAAGTCCTTTATGCGGCGTCGCAATATACAACAAAGTTCTCAATTCCTCGGGTAGTGCTAAAATTGGCGCCTTGCAAAGCTTTTGCTTCAACAAGCGAAAAGCAACTTCTTGTTTCTTTCCCCATTCATACTTCTTGTTTTTCTGTGTCAACTTGGTCAAAGGTCTAGCTATCTTTGAAAAACTTCCGATGAACAACCGGTAATACCGGCTAGTCCTAGAAATTGTCAATTTCCGTAGGATTTGTTGGAGTAGCCCAATCTTTACGGCTTCAATCTTTGCAGGATCAACTTGTAGTCCATGACTATCAATGACATGACCAAGAAATTGCACTTTGTGATTCCAAAATCACACTTGTTTGGCATACAACTTCTCAATCTTGAGTAGCCTTAAAATCATCCTTAAATGCTCTTTGTGCTCTTCTTTGCTCTTGGAGTAGATCAATATGTCGTCGATGAACACAATAACAAACTTGTCCAAATACGGTTTACAAACTCTATTCATGAGATCCATGAATACCGAGTGCATTAGTCAATCAAACGGCATCACTTGAAACTTCGTAATGACCGTAGCGTGTTCATATTTGTTTTGAATATCCTCTTCCCGAAATCGAAGTTGATGATAACCCGACCGGAGATCAATCTTGGAATAAATACTAGAACCTTGCAATGTCGAACAAGTCATCAATTAAGGGGAGTGGGTAGCGATTCTTCACTGTTAACTTGTTCAACTCTCTATAATCTATGCACATTCGGAAGGATCCATCCTTCTTCTTCACAAACAAGCCGGTGCTCCCCAAGAGGAACTTCGGCCTAATGAATCCTTTGTCTAGAAGCTCTTGTAATTGATTAGACAACTCTTGCATTTGGATGGTGGTGCTAGGCAGTGCGGTGCTCGCGCAATCGGTGCAGCTCAGGGCACTAAGTCGATATGAAATTCTACTTGGCGTGCGGTGGAAGTCGGTAAATCCTCGGGAAAAACTTGAAAATTCACGGACAATAGGAACATCTTCAGAGTCGCTTCTCCTCCGACTTCTTCTCGGTTACATGGGCTAAGAAAGCATGACAACCTTTCTTAATGTACTTCTCCGTTTTGATGCACGATATGATACTAATTCTAGTTCCGCTTCGTTCCCCACGAATAATCAAAGTTTCGCCGTTGTAGGGAAGATGAACAACTTTCTCATCACAAATGATCTTTGCGTGATGCTTAGATAACCAATCCATGCCGATGACGACGTCAAAACTACCAAGCTCTACGGGCATAGATCTATGTTGAAGGGATGATTAAGAAAATTGAATGTGCAACCACGGACAATGGTGTTGGTGCTAACTAAATTACCATTAGCTAATTCGACAATGTATGATGTATCTAAGGTGGTTGGCTTAATGTTGAGCAAAGGTGCAAATGCATTGGACACAAAACTTTTATCGGCACGAATCAAATAAAGCTGAAGTGCGATTATTGAGAAGAAACATACCCGTTATGACATTCGGGTCCTCCCTATCTTCTCCGCCTCCAATGGCGTAAACCCTTCACGTTGCCAAACCTCCTCGATTCGGATTTCCTTGATTCCTTCCCTTCTTACATTCATACTTGTAGTGTCCACGTTCCCCGCAACCAAAACATGTAACTTGTTGTTTCGATTTTCCCCATAGTTGGCAACCTGCAATCCCGTTCGGTGACCAACTTTCTTGCGGTTCTCACATGGATCGGGACATCGACGGATTGTGATGACGAACACTTATTACATTTCGGCAAAACCAGAATACCCTTTCCTTCCTTTTGACCCAGCGGCATAAACCTTAGCAACCTCTTGCCTTTTGGTTGGTTGTTGAGTAGCATTTCTACCCACATGGTGTTGTCCACTTTAGCTTGTTATTGTTGCTATTGTTGTTGTTGTAGTTGGCTCGGTTAGTGTTGTTGTAGCGATTGTTGGGGTTGTTGTTGTTTTTGGTTGGTT
>OU343222.1:101356939-101684552 GCA_910596185.1 Chrysanthemum makinoi
AATTGAGACCTGAAATAATATATTACAATTGTTCCAGCATTGGAACTTGTGATGTGCAACTCCATGCATGATAGAGTGTTGCGATTAGGAGGTGCTTTTTTGGAGGGTCTGGAAGGAAAGAACGGTTTTGAGAAAGTAAGGCTGAGTGATCTGACATTAAAGTTGGTTGAAGCGCAATAAAGCTTTTGGTCACTTATATATGCATTTAATAAGGGGAATAAGCTTTTTGGCCCTATGGGTTAACCGGCCCATGACTGTTTGATCTATTTTTAAGATGGACTGTAAAGACAGGAACCTGTACTGCCCAACCCAACATATTGCCACCTGTAAGTACGACTCTAACAAATACACGCATTAATATTTTGTGGTTCATGTGGCTACTAATAAGTTTTTGATTTTGACCCTAAAAATCTCTAGAAAAAGGTTAATTTCATAGGTAGATTGGATCAAAACTTAAAGTGGATAAACTGGTGGTTGCAATATTGCAAGGTCAGGTCACTAATAGGAGGATGCATCAGGATTTGCTAATAAGATTCATAATCTTTTGCTTAATGAGTTTAAATGTTCGTACGATCAGAGTTAGGGGTCATGCACTTTGGCAGCTCATGCTTTAAGCAAACCAAATCTTCTGTTGTTTTGGTTAAAAAAACAATAAAGGTAGGGCTGTTAAAAAGTCATCGACAGAGACGATTAAGTGAAGAAGGCCCTGCATCTTAAGTATTATTACTTGAAATTTGGATCTGATCTTCACTTGTAGTCTTGTGTATTGATTATAAGAATTGATACTCATTTAGTCATGGATTATCCAACTAAATTATGTCTAATAGAAAAATGACATGTGTTAATTTGATGAAAAACGTGCTCTAAATAACAGTTATTTGGCTAGCTAAGCATATGTGAACACATTGATAATTGAAAGAAGTGTGGAGTTGTAATTAATTTGCTACTGCAACTCTTGAATCTTTCTGCTTGTCAGACGCTGTCCAGTAAATGCTTAAACTGCACCATCTTACTTTTTTTTCCTAACTCTGTTAAAAATTTTATTATTTTGTTCTCCCGTTTTAATATTGCACAACTTATTTCATTGGAATAAAGTTGTAGCCCTTGTCTAAAGAAAGGTAAATCAAGTCCCGTTGCAAGTGTAGATCTCTAAGTGACCATCAGACTCACAATCTAATTTCTTGTTTTTAGGTTCACGCTAAACACCTTCAATACTTCTACTTGAATTGAATGTTTCTTATTTTTGCAGCTTGCTCTGAAACTTATGTATATTGCTGGTGGTGTCTTTATTGCTGGTTGGATAGGTAAATATCTAATTAGTCTTGTTCGTCTTTCACCTTTCATTTCACAGTATTTCTTTTCAGCCATTATATTTTGAATAACTCTTGCTTTCAGAGGTTTCATGCTGGATTCTTACTGGAGAAAGGCAGACTGCTGTTATTAGGTCTAGATATGTTCAAGTACTTCTAAATCAAGATATGAGTTTCTTTGACACCTATGGGAACAATGGAGACATTGTGAGTCAAGTACTGAGCGACGTATTGCTCATCCAATCTGCTCTTAGTGAAAAAGTAAGTTCATATGCAACTTCGAGGGTGGTAATTTTCAAACCATATATTCCTATGAGTTGGGTCATTTTGCGTTGTGATTTATCTTAAAATCGCCAAATTAAATAATTGCAACAAGATGAACATGTCAAATGAGTTAAACGGGTGAAAGTCATCTCCAGTCGATGTTAATGCCTACAACATCCTAAATTGTTACATTCGAAGTTCTAGGTTATTAGTGTAATGGCGACTAACACATTAATTATTTCTTACGGAATTACATAATTGATCTAAATTGTTTGCTGGTTAAACCTAAAGCAACCCCAGTTCTACCGATACTAAGGGTGTGTTTGTTTTATGGGAATGAGGAATGGGTTTTATTCCTTAAAAAATGTTTGGTTGGAAGGTTTGTACTTTGGATTTATAATTGGTATGGACCCACAAATATTTTTATACAGGCGTAGTTCAAACCCTTAATGAAGGTTGGGTCCTCTTAGTCTTGAATGATCATATATGGCTATACCCACCGTCTAACCAAATGCCGCCTAAAATTGACTTGTATCAACCTGAAGCCAGTTTAATTTGTTATCCCCACTCCTGACCCACCCATCTTGCCATCTTTACCCTGTAGTTTCTTCTCTGGTTTTTGCTTATCTAGATTAGTTTGTAATGTTGTGTTATCTATCATTACCATTAATGCAGGTTGGAAATTATATCCATAACATGGCTACATTCTTCAGTGGGCTTGCAATTGGATTTATTAACTGCTGGCAGATTGCCCTCATAACTTTAGCCACAGGTCCGTTTATTGTTGCAGCGGGAGGAATTTCAAATATATTTCTCCACAGGCTTGCTGAGAATATTCAAGATGCTTATGCTGAAGCAGCCAGTGTTGCTGAACAGGTAATTTCATTTCCTCTATTATTTATTTATATATATTTATTGGTTCTTAATTCAAGTATTTTTTTCTATTTTGCAGGCAATTTCATACATTAGGACCTTATATGCATTCACAAATGAAACATTAGCGAAGTATTCTTATGCAGCCTCTTTACAAGCTACACTGAGATATGGTATATTAATAAGTCTTGTGCAAGGACTTGGACTAGGGTTCACATATGGGCTTGCAATTTGCTCGTGTGCCTTGCAACTTTATGTTGGAAGATTTTTGGTTCAACACAATAAAGCTCATGGCGGAGAAATCGTAACTGCCCTGTTTGCTATAATTTTAAGTGGACTGTAAGCGTTTTATTTTCACTTCTCCTGTATTAACCATACATGATACCTACATGCTAAAGTAACTTTCAAATGTCTTTTGGTTTCGACAGTGGCCTGAATCAAGCAGCCACAAACTTCTATTCATTTGAGCAAGGGAGGATTGCTGCATATAGACTTTCACGAGATGATTAGTGGCGTTCATCTTCTCACGGTAGATCATGATGGAAACACTCTTGATTCTGTACAAGGGAACATCGAGTTCAGAAATGTGTATTTTAGTTATTTGTCTCGTCCTGAAATCCCTATTTTAAGTGGCTTTTACCTCACCGTTCCTGCCAAGAAAACTGTAGCACTTGTTGGAAGAAATGGCTCTGGTAAAAGTAGCATTATTCCACTCATGGAGCAGCTTTTATGATCCTACATTAGGTAATCAATCATCTCTTCTCGAGATAACGATATTTTTCCGCTTTTTATTCTGTAGATTTTTTTCTTATAAATATTGTTTTCCAGGGGAAGTTCTTCTGGATGGTGAGAACATTAAGAACCTGAAATTGGAATGGCTCAGGAGCCAAATCGGTTTAGTGACTCAAGAACCTGCCTTGCTAAGCTTGAGTATCAGGGACAATATTGCATATGGCAGAGACGCTACTCCACTTCAAATAGAAGATGCAGCTAAAATCGCTCATGCACATACATTTATCAGCTCACTTGAGAAAGGATATGATACACAGGTAGAGATTAAAGGAATATGTTCTTGCTATAGGTGGCAAGATGGGCAGGTCGGGGTTGGTGGGTTGGGTAACAAGTCAAAACATCTCTTTTTTTGTTTTGTACATTTTGTCCAAAATTCTGAAGTTCTTATGAATAATTAGTTCCTGAAATATGATTAGTAAGTTCATGTTATTTCAATAATCTACAGTTCTACACTTTCCATTGAAATGATTTAGGAGTTTAATGCATTACAATATAGGTAGCTTTCAACACATCTCTTTTTTATTGAACTCTTAACAATTTTTTTCGAAAGTGTCTCCTCTAATTTTTACCATGTATTCTAATAGTGGTTATATTTTGTTTTATTAAGATCATCATACTAATCTCTAGTGGAAGCGTGTATTCCAGGTAGGAAGGGCTGGTCTATCTTTGACAGAAGAACAGAAGATAAGACTTTCTGTTGCTAGGGCAGTGCTTTCCAATCCATCTATTCTTCTTCTTGACGAGGTCACCGGTGGACTTGATTTTGAAGCTGAAAAATCCGTTCAGGGGCTAGACCTTTTAATGTTAGGTCGTTCAACCATTATAATTGCTTTCGTGACTTTCTTTAATCAGAAATGCTGATTTTATAGCTGTGATGGATGGAAAGGTCAACTAATGGAGATCGGGACGCATGATGAACTGATAGCTTCAGATGGGCTATATGCTGAGCTTCTAAGATGCGAGGAAGCAGCTAAACTCCCAAGAAGGTAAAATCGGATGCCAACAAAGTCCTTTTATTGATGATTCCCTGGCTAATTTTACAAATTCACCCAGATGAGTAAATGTGGCAAAATTAATAGTTCAGGTGGGTAAAGTGACGGGTAGGCCAGATCAGGATGAAAAATGGTACTTTCTGTACGAGTCAAAGCAGGTTGGGTTGACTTGAAACACTTTTTGTCTAGTTTTTCTAATAATAAAGTGATATGAGTTTACTTGCATTACAAATAAACTTTGGGTGACTTTTGACTTGTTCAATCAAATTATATTTTTAGCTATGTATATTAATTTACCTGTTAGACTCGTTAGAGATAGAACATAAATTAACCCATTCATAAGTAAACGCGTTTCAAAATGCAATCTCTACAGATGGGTAGATTATAAATATGTGATTTTTGTTTCCTATCCTTTTAGGATGCCGTTGAGAAGCTACAATGAGACTGCAACTTTCCAAATTGAAAAAGATTCGTCTGCTAGTCACAGCGTGCAAGAACCATCATCTCCGAAATTTGCCAAATCACCGTCTCTTCAGAGAGCTTCCAACCTACATGCAGCGAGGTCTCCAGATTCTGCTTATAACTCACATGAATCTCCAAGAAACCCGAGATCACCAGAAAGAACAGGTGAAAACGGTTCACATGTGGACGGAGCAGACAAAGAGCCATCAATAAAGCGGCAAGATAGTTCGAGATGAGACTTCCCGAGTTACCTAAGATCGATGTCCATTCTATTCAAAGACAAACATCTCACGGGACGGACCCGGAGTCACCTGTTTCACCACTTTTAACATCTGATCCGAATAACGAGCGCTCACATTCACAAACTTTTAGTCGTCCTAATTCTCAGTTCGGTGACGATCCAGTCATAGTCGATGTGGTCAAGGAAAAGCGAAAAGAGCCACCTATGTGGAGGCTCATAGAGCTGAGCTTTGCTGAATGGCTTTATGCTGTTCTGGGAAGCACTGGTGCTGCAATATTTGGTTCTTTTAACCCGCTTCTTGCTTATGTGATCGCATTGATTGTGACCGAGTACTATAGAAATGAGAGTCACAAACATATGCGAAATGAAGTGGATAAATGGTGCTTGATCATTGCCTGCATGGGTGTTGTTACGGTAATTGCAAATTTTTTGCAGCACTTCTACTTTGGTATCATGGGGGAGAAAATGACTGAGCGAGTTAGGAGAATGATGTTTTCTGGTTAGCACTTCCTTTTCTCTAGCAAATATTTGTTCTTCCTTTATTCTTATTAATTACAGTAATAATTAATGCACAGATTAGAAGTTACCGGTTTGACCCATTACTTGCGAATCGGTCAATTTGGGTTATGTTATATTTCTAACACGTTAAAAAGGAAAACCAGTAGTATTAGCTTAGAAAGAACAAGTTGAAAAGTCTTCTAAAGTGTTCTAGACTTCTAGTGCATAAGAGTCCCAGACACCCTCTTACTAGTAATTCATAAAAACAGATTTGGATAGAAAGTTTTTTCTGGGTCAACGACAACAAACTGTTTTACCTTTTTCAACCTGTTACATCCACTCTCCTTTTCCTGTGTTTTACTTTTACCACCTTTAATGCAAATGATATTAATTATTGTGTTTTTTATAACAGCGATGCTCATAATGAAGTTGGATGGTTTGATGAAGAAGAGAACAGTGCTGATACCTTGTCCATGCGATTAGCAAATGATGCAACATTCGTGAGAGCTGCTTTTAGCAACCGACTTTCAATATTCATACAAGATTTCACAGCTATCATTGTGGCGTTTCTAATAGGGATGCTCTTACAGTGGCGGTTGGCACTAATGGCATTGGCCACACTTCCGATTCTTACTCTTTCTGCTATTGCTCAGGTATACATCCATTATGAACACATCAGTTATTATGCAACAGCTTTGCATTCTATCCTAAAATAACTTCTTCTGAACACTTCTGTCACACAAAATAAGGTGCAGCTGTATACTTTTTTTTCCTTCTATCATTTAAAGACTGCAGATAATAATTTTGCGCATATTATTGTGTCATGCTACACGACACAGTTACTAAAATACCCCTGCATCAATAAACTAGTACTTTGATTACCTTACATCACATTAAAGTAGAAACATTCTAAACGTCAACTTCAATGAATGAAGAGTATTATTCCCATGTGTAAAATTCCTGTGTTATTGATGTAGCAAGAACGAAGACTTTGTTGTTGCAATTGAAATGAAACATTCCTAGATGCTAGAGGTTGCAAAATGGATGGGTGTGGTGGGTAGTCGGTTGTCTAACGGGTAATCCTTGTACGGGTGAAAATGAGGTTGGTTTGGCTGGGTTGACCCGATTTCTATTCAATCTTTTATACGCACCTAGTGGGTGCGGTCGAGTTTGATGACATGAACTCTATTTTTCATTAAGAATACTGTATGTTATGAATATAATTGTATAGGAGGTATTTGCTTATGTCATAAAAAACACTTTGGACCTTCTTTTACCTGCTTTTCTATAAATATATTTTTTATCTTCCCGTTTGTCCATCTTGTGATCTCAAATCCAACACCAATTTAAATTTTGCAGAAACTATGGCTAGCTGGGTTTTCGAAAGGGATACAAGAAATGCATAGGAAAGCATCACTTGTCCTTGAGGATGCAGTTAGAAATATATACACCGTTGTGTCATTCTGTGCTGGTAACAAAGTAATGGAGCTTTACAGATTGCAACTACGTAAAATATTCACAAAAAGCTTCTGGCATGGTATGGTAATTGGCTTTGCATTCGGATTATCGCAGTTTCTTCTTTTTGCCTGCAATGCTGTTCTTCTTTGGTACACTGGACTCTCTATTAAAAATGGAGATGTGGATCTCCCACTGCTATTAAGAGTACATGGTCTTCTCTTTTGCTACCTTTGCACTCGTGGAGCCTTTCGGTTTGGCTCCATATATTCTCAAAAAGCAAAGTCTCTGATTTCTGTTTTTGAAATAATAGATCGAGTCCCCAAAATTGAGCCTGATGATACCACTGCTTTGAAGCCTCCAAATGTTTATGGAAGTATTGAGTTGAAACATGTTGACTTTTCGTACCCAACTCGTCCCGAGATTCTGGTATTGAGCAATTTCAATCTCAAAGTCACCGGTGGTCAAACTGTTGCTGTCGTTGGCGTTTGGGATCTGGGAAAAGCACGATTATCTCGTTGATTGAGCGGTTTTATGATCCGGTTGCTGGCCAGGTGAATCTAGATGGTCGGGATTTAAAGCAGTTCAATTTGAGATGGTTAAGGAATCATCTTGGTGTTGTTCAACAAGAACCCATCATCTTTTCAACAACCATACGAGAAATATAATTTACGAAGACACAACGCAAGTGAAGCTGAAATCAAAGAGGCTGCGAGAATAGCAAATGCTCACCATTTTATCAGCAACTTGCCTCATGGTTATGATACCCATGTGGGAATGAGGGGTGTGGACTTAACCCCGGGCCAGAAACAGTTGCTATAGCTAGGGTTGTGTTAAAAATGCACCAATTTTGTTATTAGACTGAGTTCAGCAATCGAGTCAGAGTCAAGTCGGGTGGTTCAGGAGGCTCTTGATACACTTATCATGGGAAACAAAACAACAGTTCTTATAGCCCATAGAGCTGCTATGATGAGGCATGTTGATAATATTGTTGTTCTTAATGGAGGTCGGATTGTTGAGGAGGGTTCCCATGATTCATTAATGTCGAAAAATGGTTTGTATGTCCGGTTAATGCAACCTCATTTCGGAAAGGGTATCCGTCAACATAGGCTTCTTTAGCTCTTTTAAATATGGCGGTTTTCAGCGTGGTGGATGTAGTGGGGGCACATTTGGGTTTATGAGGTGAGACATAGGGTTGTAGATTGCATATTCTTTTGGAGGCCAAGTATTGAATCTATGCCTTCATGATATATTGTTTTGTTGATTGTAGAATGGTCGTAGGTAGTCTGCCCCTTTTTGTTTCTTTTATATATTTGTTTTTTCCAGTTACTGTCTTGACCCTTTTGTAGATTTGTATATGATTTTTTACTTCAGTGAAAGTTCTTGAGGCTAAAGAGGAGGAAGTAAAGGTATTGTAACCCTTGTGTATATAAAGAGGCTTACAACTTCTTTTCTTCGATCGGCTTTGGCATCTTTGTCTATTTTGTAGTAATTGGTTTAATCCTTCAATATGTTTGTTCTGCGGTGTCTCTTTATATGATTTGGAAAAATTTAGGTACTTAATTGTACACTCTTGTCTGTTTAAGTTGTTTGTCGGGTTTTTGAACCTGATACCTACTGAAATAATCTTATATGGTATGTGCTCGGTAAACAAACGAGAAATAACCCATATTTCTCGATAGGATCAGTGTCGATAAC
Source organism: Chrysanthemum makinoi (assembly GCA_910596185.1). Taxonomy (NCBI): domain Eukaryota; kingdom Viridiplantae; phylum Streptophyta; class Magnoliopsida; order Asterales; family Asteraceae; genus Chrysanthemum; species Chrysanthemum makinoi. The sequence continues at coordinate 101,365,525 of OU343222.1, forward strand.
TTCAGTCATAAATCTAATTAACAGGTAAAATCATGAGGTAACATTACTAAAATTTCACTAATAACCTGGAACACAATTGACTTTTTGCAGTAAATGAAACACTTCGAATCTCACTTTTACCACTAACTCAACTAATTGCAACCATACACGTGTCTTCACTTGAACCCATTTAGCCACTTTTTGACCGGACTTACTAATTTAGTAGCCTGTAATACCGGTTCAAACTGGCGTTATTTCTGTTATTTATACACTATACTCACTAACATTAAATACGCCCAATGCCACTCAGCTAATAGAACTGATCAAATTCTCCGAGACAAAATTATCCCCACAACAACATGCCAATATACAGAATTACTATTGGAACTCCAGGGGAGGCAAGCCACCCCGATACACTCAAAGCCGGTCTATCAGAGTTCATTTCGACCCTCATTTTCGTATTCGCTGGTTCAGGATCTGCCATGGCTTACAGTAATTCTCCCATCTCATTTTAATTGTTTGTGAACCTGTGTTAAAGATATGTCGGTACTTTATGCAAATATCTTTAATAAAAAAGTGTTGTATATATGCAAATATCTTTGATTCTATCTATGTTACTAGTAATAAAAAGGTGTATTTAAAGGTTTTGTAATGACACGTGACGTAGAATTGTTTTTGGATCAGGCAAGATGACGTACGATGCACCTGGCACTCCATCAGGACTAATTGCAGCTTCATTATCCCATGCCTTCGCCTTATTTGTGGCGGTTTCGGTTGGTGCTAACATTTCAGGTGGTCACGTAAACCCAGCTGTCACATTTGCCTCATTCATCGGTGGCAATATCTCATTCCTTAGTGCCATTGTTTATTGGATCGGTCAGTTACTTGGATCTGTTGTCGCGTGTTTGCTTCTCCAATATGCCACAGGCGGAATGGTAACATCGTAGCACTACCAAAATGCTGTTTGAAGACTTGTACTTTGATTATTCTTTTCTGACAGTTGATAATTATATATATATATCTGTAGGAAACGGCAGCTTTTGGCTTATCAGATGTTTCAATTGGAAGCGCTTGTTTTAAATCGTGATGACGTTTGGCCTAGTGTACACAGTGTACGCCACTGCAGTGGATCCAAAGAAGGGTATAGAATTATTGCACCATTGGCGATTGGTTTGATTGTTGGTGCAAATATTTTTTGTTGGTGGTGCGTTTACTGGTGCATCAATGAACCCAGCAGTCTGTTTTGGTCCAGCCGTCGTTAGTGGGATGTGGAAGCATCATTGGGTCTACTAGGTTGGTCCGTTTCTTGGTGCTGCCATTGCAGCCCTTATCTATGATAACATCTTCATAGACGATCATGAGCAACTCCCAGTGACGGATTATTGATCATTTTGTTTTCGAGTTTAGTTTTTGATTATGGAAAAAGAACGGTAGAGGAATTAATCTTGCCATTTTTGCAAATTAGGCTAAGGTTTTTTTTTATTGTCTTTAGGGGATTAAATAAGATGGTCTTGTTTGGTTTGCTATTTAAAGTATGATCTTCATTAATCATGTTTTCCTGACACTGTTTCACAATTTGTACGTTATCTTCAATTTCTTCCACAAACTTGTACATAAACTTCAAATTATTTGATTATGTTGCTTAACAAATAGCCTGACGCTTTGGGATTCTTCGCCTTACAACTATTGAAAACTTGAGGTTCAACATTGAAAACTTCAATAAATACTCCTTAAAGAATATGACATCTTCTTCGTTCTCACAATCTTCAAGTTTCACCAATTTCATGAGCTTCCTAATCGCCCTTTTTGGCTGTGTTGGATCTCTGATATGTCCACTAGGAAAGGGCTTTCGCCTCGAATAGGTCCCTGTGTCAATCTTAAAATAAATTGGTTTACAGGAATGAAATAAGAATAATGTCATGAACAAAATAATGAACTCAAAAGGGTATCACTATAGGTTCTCAAACTTTCAAATTTGTTTTAGTGTGATATCTGAGATAAATTGTCATTTTTTAATAACATTCCTCTATGGCTCTTTGTATGATCAACAACATGACTGCTTAATTGGGTTTGCGATGATGCTATCGAATCATCAACAAAACACCTTTTCATCGAGCGTACTATTGCTAAGGATAATTTGGGTCATGGTTAAAATTAGATGGAATTAAGGGTATTAAAAAACATGTCTTGTTTGGATTTGCTGTTTTTTTTTAAATAACTATCTCACAATATATACACAACAAATCAATCTCACAATGTCCTAAGCATGACTTAAACCATAACCATTTAGTTAGAACATTCTCACACATGGGGTACCATTGGGACACAAACCCTTCGGTTGTTTGGTTTTTCTATTACCATCTTGATGAATCATGTATCAGCCATAGGATTGAACTTGATTTAACTCTGTTTGTAACAAAACTATCCAAAAATGCTTGTTGTCTACAGCTTAAAATCATATACGGAGTATGTGTTAGTGAGATAAATATTCTTGAAATAAAAATATATAGCTCATAAGTTCAACCCTCAGATTACTTGCATTATCATTGAACAATAAGAAATGTATCAATAACTTCAACCCTCAGATTACAATCCATTGTTGTGAAACACAGAAAGAACAAGCAAAAGATACATGTTATGGCATATGAGGGTGCTTCAAACACAAACTTATGTTATCTTCAACTTCATCCAAAAACTTGTAAGAAAACTTTGAAGGATTATCTGATTCTACTGCCATGCTTATCAACCGCCTGGAATGCATTCCCAGCCTCACTTCTATAACATAAGGTTCAGCATCAAATTTTGTCATTAAAAGCTCCTTGAACGAGATAATATCTTCTTTACTTGAAAACCCTTCCAGTCTCACTATTTCGAGCTTGTCCAATTTCCCTTTTTGAACGAATTTGGAGCTTTTATGGTAACTTGCAGATGGCTTTGGGGATGAGGTGCGTCGAGGGTCAATCTGTAAGTTTTAATTGGTTACTATTGAACTAAAAGGCACCCATTAACCAAGAACCAACTATGAGAAAATACTCTAAATGCTTGAAACATAAAATGGAACTTACAGTTATGAACAACCTCTTGAGAGAAGTGCACAACTTCAAGAAATAAAATAATGAATTGATGTTATCATCATCGATACAAGTATCAATCCACCACAAGTCTTCAAGTTTGCTTAATGTGAAATGTTTCGTTAAACTCAGCCATGGTTCAAAAGTCCCCAAGAAAACGAAAAGTATTAACTTTGTTGCAAGCACCTGGATAGACTAAAACAGGAAACCGTGATTTGAAGATCGTTTTCCGGTCTATTTGATCGGTGAGGCCTCTGCAATTTATTGCCCCATATTCTGGCTGTGCCATGGGGAATATTTCGGGATAATGGAATGCCCGCATTAATAATCTATGATGATCTTAGAAATTCTTTGGCCTCACTTCGCTCGCCTCTTCCGGTTAGCCTCAGCTTCTGAATCCAATCTTGAACGTTCAGTTAGGCATTCACATATTCACTTCTCTTTCAAGTTTCAATAAGATTGTTATGCTAGAGACTAGAGATGTGAGTTCAGGATCTAGATTTGTAACAAATATTCGAGGATTCTGAAAAGGGTCAATCGTGTGGTATGCAAACAACTATCAGTTTGTCGCTAATTTGGGTAACATACTCTTACTTTGCAGTGTAAGATCGGTTAATGAATTATACTTTTTTAACGCACCTCACTCCACTATTATATACAATTTCTTTGCTATGCATATCACAGAACTATCATTTTTGTAGAAATCCATGTTCCTATGTCATGCGTTGGGAGGACACGCATATAGTTCAATGAAATAATTTTAAAAAGGGCTAATTGTTTAAATATATATCATACTTGCCACTTTTTGTAGTTGTGTGTACCATTGTTCGAATCCGATTATTTCGTGCACATCTTTTCAAATATTGATTAATTTTGTATATTGATTGACGTATTTTAGGGAATTGAAACAAGTATTTTAAGAATTGATACACATAATAATCAAAATTTGAAAAGATGTGCACGAAATTATCGGATTCAAACAATGGTACAAACAACTACAAACGGTGACAAGTATGATACATTTTTAGACAATTAGCCCCTAAAACAAGAGTAGTTATATATCAGCAAAAATTTGACCATTGGCTAATGAAAATTTGTATTACCTTATACATCCATCCATGAAGTGTAAGTACTCTGATATCTGTAATCGATCTTATGCCTGCATAGTCAAACCTTTCCTTCTCACCATAGCAACTTGAACCTACTTTGAAATCAAACATTACATCTTCCAAATTCATTACTTTATAGAACCTAAACCGGCTTAACGACCCTCTATATCGAAGAGATTTGAGCTCCAAAGCATCCACAAACAGAGTGTCAAGATCGCAATCTTGAATAGTTAGATTCAGTAGCTTAGTAAGAGAATCGACTCCTAATACCAAACCATTAGACTTCTCAATGATCAAGTTCTTTACATTTTGAAACTTTCTCATCAAAGATGAAACAAATGCACAATTTAAAGAATTAACTGAAGTTAATTTTAGGGTCTTGAAACAAAAGTTAAATAATAAACCTCCTTTGGGATTCACCCCAACATTCCACCAACACTTTTTTGAGAAATCTTGATTTCCTTCGGAAAAATCAAGATTCAGGTTATTGTTTAACCCGATTCTCGCTTTGAGGATCAACCCTTGATTAAAAAGGAATTCGAGCCTTCTTGGCATTTTTAGAGGATTATTTTTATCAAAATTAACAAGAAATTTGATAACTACGTATTCAAATACATATTTAGATGTTTTTCCCTCATGCTTGATTATGATACAAGGTCTGTTCCATAAACCTGTAAGCAGGGCTACGCTTTTTGATCCAGAATCCAGAGGGTAAATTGAGAGGATTTTTGCTAAAACTTCATCTGGTAACTTGCTTATATAATCGTCGTTGATCCTTGAACTGCAAAATGACAATTTTTTTAAAAACCCTATGACTTCTAAATGTAAAATTAACAAGTGAGACAGCAGAGTTTTTCTACATGCGTAGATCCACTCGGACCATCAAAGACAAAAAAAGTATAATTACATATGGATTTTAGCAAACAAAACAAAATCAGTGCTGGGAAATATTGTATGCGAACAAAACAAAAGGTCTAAAAGAGACATGAACACAAATTATAATAAAAAAGCTTACATCTTAAAATAAGGCACGAGTTTCACCAAAACATTCAATGGACATAAGCTCCAATCCGCTTTGTCACAAACTAACCTGCTAGAAATAACAGACTGTTTAAAGACAAATATATCTAAGCTATTTTGTGATACGCTAAACAAAAGACAGTGGAAATATGATGGAAATTACTTGACATTGTGAATGAATGTTAAGTTGGACATGTCTTTATTTATTTGATTATATCATTTAGGAATTGAATAAGTCACACTTGAAGAGATATGTATTATCAATTGAGTAAAAGCCATAAAAAAAAGACTCATTATACATACTTTACTTTTTTTATTGTCATTCTTCTTACTAAACTTTTTTAGTATTTTCTTTTCATTATGCATAACTAATATGGTTTCTTCTTAAGGGAATTTTAGATATTCCTCACATCTTATTTTCTACCTCCAAGAATAATTCAACTACATTAACAAATAATCATCACAATCTTCATTCACGCATTTCATCAACAACTTCGACCTGAACCCATCACCACCACAACCACCATCCAACAACAACCTTAACCTCTAACCATGTTCCGGTAATGCTAAGAAAATAAATATAAACATCACCAACCTCCAACCATGCTCCGGTTTGATCTGTATGTGTTCTTTTCCACATCGGTCTAGATGGTGGATCAAAATTTCTCAGTTTTGTATGTGACTCAGGTACGGATGGGGATAAGCTGCATCTTCATGGGTCAACTGTAACTGAAGTTCATGATGCCGATCTTTGGACTTGCTGTTTACAAGTTTAAGAATTCTGATTGGATCCAAAGTGGCGTTCATGGTATCGAAAAGGTTAGCTCCTCGACTGAAAATTGGCTACGGAGTTTAAATGTGTCTTTTCATTTGAAAAAGGGGTGGGCTCGGGTATGTATAATGAAAAGAAATACAGAGTTCACTAAGAAGAATGACAATAAAAAAAGTAAAGTATGTAGAATGAGTTTTTTTTTTTTTTTTTTTTTTTTTAAGTAATTTAATCATCTATTGCTTTTACCTTATCAATTTCTTTTAATAACGCACAGCTGTTTCAAGTTACTTTTCCAAATTATCACCCGCAGTTTGTGGTTGGCTGTGACTGTGATAGAGGGTCATAACTCATAAACAACGTACTAAACCTTGTTTCTTGAAAAAAAATCGATAAACTTTTTACCCATGATCCAGTCTAAAACCATAAGCATCAAGAACCCATTTAGAAAAGGAAAAAAAAAATCCGTTGTGCATTGCGTCCTTACAAAAGTACAATAAACTTTAGTATCCTTTCAAACATCAATATTAGGCCATAATCATTCCAAATTTTCTAAAAGGCTCATATTTATATAACCATCTAAACTGAATAACAAATTTAAGAGGTTGTTATAATTAAACTAATTTAATCTTTATCACTGAAACTTAATAGATACAATATGAGATAGCGGCTTTTGCAGGTTAATGGATATTTCATGTTGAGTTAAAAACTATGAAGTTTCGTATTCTATGTTACATTGCTTCCACACAAGTCAATCCAGTAGTCATCACTAGCTCATAAACCCTCTCAAACCGGTGTGTAGCTAGATCACAATCAAGCTAAGTAATCAATTCATCAAATGTATACATCAAACAACATGCACATCAGGTGTATAACAAAGTATAGAGAAAAAAAAAGTTACTGATACAACATACTTAAAGAAAACAAAGTAAACCGAATATACATAAGCAAAAATACAACCATCAGAGTTTTCTTTATTAGGAACTCCTTATTTTTAAAAAAACGTTAGTTTAACATAACTGAAAGCAATCAAAAAACAATCACATAAAAGGATTCTACTCACCACGAAGCGTTTCCGATCGACGATTAGAGAAGCGCCTCTAGGAATGCAACTCCATAAGAAAAATACCATAAACAAGAGGAGGAAAGAATAATGTGACCGGGAAGAAGACTTGATTCATTGTTTATTTATTACTATTAGGGAGAAAAATAAAGGTGCGTTTATTACCGTAATACTCATCTGTCTAAAAATAAATTGTAACACACGTTTAGAAATCCACTAGAAATGAAAACGTGATCAACAATTGCAACAACACATTAAGAACCTAATGAACAAGAAATAGATTTGAAATGGAATTGTTATTGATTGAAGTGTTAACTGAATTATAGTTACAACAATGATACAAGATGAGAGGAAAGGATTACAATTGAAAAGCTAAGTGATATAATGAGAAAGAAATGCCTTGTATAGGCTGAAACAGAGTTAGGAGCCAAAACGTAACAATCATCAAACATTTACACTTTTGGTCCCTCAACTCTGAGACTGTGGGAATTTCGCTCTTTCTACTTTTGTCTCGTAACATAAATGTCCATTTTAAAAATGCACAAACTTTAAGAAATGTCCATTAACTACACTATTCATGAATAAAACTAGACGAATACTCGTGCAAAACGACGATGTATAGCGACAAATAATTATACTTGCAAAATCGTGATTCTGGTTTGACCCTTGATGCAAAGCGTGTGTTTTTTAAAATACAAAGCGTGTTTAAAACTAATATAGTGTTGTTTTTGAAAAGCCGTTAAGTTTAGAATTGATCAAGAATAGACATTATTTAGGTTGTCAAGTTTAAGAGGTACTTAGAGTTAAATTAGGCAAACTACGTTAATTTAAGTTTTAATATTCAAATTTCAAGTTTCAAGAAAAGAGATACAATCTTTATAAGTAGTAGAGATAACATCTCTACCTACCAAATCTCTTTTGGGACCGATGTAATACTATTTTACAATTGATGCATTATGTAATTTCCATTTTTAAGGATTTGAATGTATAACAAAATTATGATATATAAACATTTTGAAAATTTAGCGGATGTAGCTTATAAAAATAAAAAGCTACTTCTCCTAAAAAATATTGTGACTGATTAGCGACACTAGTATCTTGAAAGGGAGTGCTTTAACTTTTTAGAAAGGTGGGGAGTGCTTTAACTTGTTTGAGTTTGTGTGTGAGTGAGTTCAAACCATGTAGATTAGTTGATTCAAGATATACTAACCTATTGAAAGCTTTATACTAAAAAATATTATGACTGATTAGCCACGCTAATATCTTGAAAGGGGAGTGCTTTAATTTTTTTTTTAGAAAGGTGGGGAGTGCTTTAACTTGTTTGAGTTTGTGTGACGGTAGGTTCAAACCTTGTAGATTAGTAATGCAGTGGGTCTCTATAACTAAAACAATGCAAGTACCAAAGCTACTAAGAATCATCCTTGAAACAAACTAGACCTTCTAACACGCCTATTCTAATGCAAGAATTACCTCGTAACAGGAAACAACCTAGACCGTCGAGAGGTCATGTCCATGAGACAAGAGAAGCTTTATACCACAACTATCATAAATTCATAATAGCAAACACAAAGGATTTGTTGATTCAAGATATACTAACATATTAAAAGCTTTATACTAATTTAGCTACACATACATAAAGTATGAAAAACCGTTCAAATGACGACATAAATTAAAAAGTGGTGACTGAAGCAGCCGTTGCACCGGAGGATACTTGACAGCATATTCGTAACTGATATACTAATGAGTCAAGACCAATTAAAGGACATTTTGAGTGACTAATCGCACAACACATTAGCAATTGGGCTCCAACTGACTAACGGAGCTTCAGAAGAATTTATGATTCTGAACCTCATAGATTCCACATAAAGAAGGTAAATGTAAAATTCATGTTATACTATGTGAGTATGTAATTATTTTATCTGAAAACTTTATATTTCTATTCATAAACCACCAAAATCCATCTAATTGGTTCGCCTAAAATGGTCAACAAGTTTTATGTCATATGAGGATATTGAGGATGCTTATAACACAAACTTATGTTATTTTCACCTTCTTTAAAAAACTTACGTGAAAACTTTGACGGATTTGAATCATTTGGAATTTGTATCCAGTACCCGGCGGGCTTTCCATGCCTCACTTCTATGACATAAGGTTGAACATATAAAACATCCATCAAACGATCTTTGAACAACATGAGATCTTCAATGTTTGTGAACCCCTCCAGTTTCACCGCTTTGAGCTTCCACAATGGCACTTTTTGGATGTTGCTGCAACTCCAGTGGGCAACTTTAGACAAATTTGGAAATGAATAGCGCGCTTCGACACTCAGACTTGGATCGCAACATATTAACTAAAATCATACTTTAGTGACCTACACGGCAAATTAGTTCATTTCTAAGATTAATTAACAACAAACTCAATTAGCTTTAAAATTATGTATTACCTTATTCACCCATTTATGAAGTGTAAGCACTCTAAAATCTGATATCGCACTCAATACCATAGCAGAGAATCTTTGCTTCACGAAGTTTCACTTTGGACCTAATTCGATATCGATCATGATACTTTTCACTTTCTTTCCGAAACTGAATTTTAACCGGCCCAAGTACCTGTGAAGAGATTTGAAGTTAAAAGCATCAACGAACAACCAATCTAGATCAACACAATCTCGAATACTTACTTGCACAAGTTTAACAGGAGCTTTAAATGTTATAGAGGTTAAACCATTACACTTTTCAATCAAGTTCTCAATCTCTAAAATGTGCACTAAAAAACGTAACTAAGAAATAAGTATCCAAAGAGTTAATCGAAGTTAACTTTAAGGTCCTGACAAGAATGAGATGTGCACAATAATTATTGTCCAACTCAATATCACACCTAACCGCTCTAAGAAATCTTTATTTCCTTTGGAAAAATCAAGATGTAGTTTCTTATTAAACCCAATGGTCACTATGAGGATCAGCGCCTTTATTGATTGAAATGGTATTCAAGCCTTCTTGGCATTTTTTGAGGAGAGTTTTCATCAAAACTAGCAAGAAATTTGGTAATTGCGTTTTCGAACTTATATTTGGGTCTTTTACTCCATGTTTGATGATAGTACAAGGTCTGTTCCATAAACCTGTATGTAGAGCTACAGTTTTTGATCCAGAATCAAAAGGGTGAATTGAGAGGATTTTTGTTAGAATTTCTTCGAGTAATCTGCTTATGTAATCTTTATAAGTATATGGCTTGAAAAATCCAAAATATACAATGTTTCATTAAGTTCTCAAAACTGAAATCACCATAAATTATCATTAAGAATAACATAAGGACCTTTGTTGGAAAATTTAGTGCACTTGTGGGATTAGTTCACACACTAGTAATGGGTTGGAGGTACGTAGTGTACACCCATAAGGTCCATGAACACCCTGACTCTAATAGTGGTTTGTATTGGTAGTGCTAGTGGAAAATACTGATTGTGGTTTCCAGCGATATGCAATGTTTCCAAGTAGTAGTGTGTTTCCACTAAGGTGTTTCCCTGAGTAGTGGATCCCTTTGCTAGTGCTATGAAAGAAATACTGATGGAAGTTGCTTGTAATGGGGTTTGACCTATTCAAGTGTGATTACAACGCATAATGACCACGTTTAATTGGTCATGTAACCACTAACGGCTATAATGGGGATAATTATGAGGCTATTAATGGGCCAATTAATACTTATAATTTCATTTGACTAGCTAAGAGTAATCTCCTATAAATAGGAGATCTGATTATGCATGAAAGATACAAGCGATTAACACTTATAAGCGCAAGGGTTATTGAATTGTGCCTAATTCTATAACTACATTTGGTCTTATCCCGAGTAGATATTCGTGTAACCGGACATTAGGGTCGAATAGTATACTTTGGAAAGTGATCACACGATTTCAAGTGATATCCGGTAACCACCTAGTGGTATTTGTTTCTGCTGACTTGTTATTTGTTTTGTAGACCTTGATTATCTAACCCGATGCAGGAGATAGACAACAATCAAAGTAACTATTTTGTGATAATCAATGGCTGCTGCTGCAATGAAACACATGGCTTCAAACTTTGCCAAGCTTGATAAGTTTGAAGGGGTGGACTTTAGGAGGTGGCAGAAGAAGATGCACTTCTTGCTGTCAAGCATGAGTGTGGTTTATGTGCTAACCACTCCTATTCCTAATGATGGGGATGATGCTACTGTGGAGCAGATCAGGAGAAGGAGCAAATGGGAGAATGATGACTACATTTGCAGAGGCTTAATTCTCAATGGTATGTCTGATTCACTCTTTGACATTTATCAGAACTTTGAATCTTCCAAAGAACTGTGGGATTCCTTGGATGCCAAATATATGGCTGAGGATGCATCAAGTAAGAAGTTCCTTGTTAGTAATTTCACAAATTACAAAATGACTGATTCAAGACCAGTTATGGAACAATACAATGAACTTCTTGGAATACTTGGAAGGTTTACACAACACAACATGAACATGGATGAGGCCATTAAAGTCTCTTGTGTCATTGACAAACTCTCTCTTTTTTGGAAAGATTTCAAGCATACCTTGAAACATAAGAAAGAGGAGTTAACTCACGGTTGAGTTAGGCGATCATTTGCACATTGAGGAATCTCTCAAGATCAGGGATAATGACAAGCCAAAGAGTAGCAATGCTATTGGTGCATCTGTTGTCAATATAGTGGAGCATAACAACTCCACGGGTACAATGACAACAAAGGCAAACACAAATATCATGATAACACAGAGGCGATCAAACAAGAAGGCAACACCTACTTGTTGGAAATGTGTAAAGCGGTCACATTAAAAGGGATTGCAAGTGTTAAAGTTGGTGGTAAAGCCAATGGATCGGCACTAATGGTTCGAGGTGGTGGTTCTTCCAACTCACTGAAAGGTCAGAATATGGTTAATAAGTATTTTCATATTTATTATGTTACATATGTATCTGAATCTCATTATGTCTTGAGGATGATGATGTTGCGTGGTGGGTTGACTCTTAGCAGTTCATGTGTAAAGATAGAAGCTGGTTCAAGACTTATGAGTCACTGAATGATGGTTCTATTCTTCACATGGGAAATGAGTCAACGGCCTTGGTGCATGGTCATGGTTGTGTAGATCTTAAGTTTAGTTCCGGAAAGATTGTAACTTTGTTTAATGTTATTCATGTTCCTGATATAAGGAAGAACTTGGTTTCACGTAGTGTTTTGAATAATCATGGATATAAACAAGTTATTGAATCTGATAAATTTGTTCTTTCTAAGAATGTTGTTTTTATTGGTTTTGGTTATTTATGTAATCAAATGTTTAGGCTTAATATTGCCGATAGTGTATTTTATTTCTACGATAGTGCCTTTGTGACCACCTTGACCTAATGACTCTACCCTTTGGCATGCTAGACTTGGCCATGTACACTATAAGAGAATGCAAGATATGTCTAAGGATGGGTTAATCCCGGCATTTGACATGGACACTGAAAAGTGTAAAACTTGCATGTTGACCAAGATAACCAAGAAACCTTTTGAGGGTGTTAGTCGTGAGACTAAGATCTTGGAGCTTATACGATGACACTGTGATTTGCATGCCACTCCTTCTTTTGGGGAATAAGAAGTACTTTGTGACATTTATTGATGATGCTTCTAGGTTTTGTTATGTTTATCTTTTACATAATAAGGATGAAGCATTAGATAAATTCAAAGTGTTTAAACTGAAGTTGAATTACAACTTGGGTCTTTGATCAAAAGATTAGGGACTGATAGGGAGGTGAGTACATGGATACTTTGTATTTTCATCTGTTGGTATAATCCATGATACTGATGCCCCTTATACTCCTCGACAAAATGGTATTTCTGAAAGGAAAAGCAGTCTTGAAGGAGATGGTTAATTCCATGTTGTCCTTTTCGGATGAGTCAGGGTTACGGGGTGAAGCTATATTAACAAATTGCTTTTTATTAAACAGGGTTCCCAACAAAAGGAACAAGGTTACCCCTTATGAACTCTGGACCAAAGGGAAACAAACTGAACTATCTCGGTGCGGGGTTGTAAAATTTGTAAGACTTCACGATCCAAAGTTGAAAACTTTGGGTAAAAGAGGCATTAATTGCATCTTTGTTGGATATCTTGAGCATTCCAAGGCTTTTAGGTTCTATGTTATTGAACCTAATGAATATGTTCGATTAACTCAATAATTGAATCAAGGGATGCAAATTTTGATGAGAATAGGTTCTTATGGTCCCTAGACCAAATATGAGGATTCCTAATGGAACTCATGACACTAGTGTATGAGGTCCCGATGATGAACCATCAGTGATCCCTGCGAGGTTGTGGTTCAACAACTTGAACCTGTGCTTAGAAAGAGCAAAGGGTCGAGGACTCAAAGTCATTTGGACCTGAGTTTCAACTATATTTATTTGAAGGAACAAGGGATGAGGTCTCAGACCAATACTCATATTGCTTCATTGTTGAGGATGATCCCAAGACATTTGAAGAAGCAATGAAGTCCCATGATATTGATTTCTGGAAAGAAGCAATAAATGATGAGATGGATTCCATCATGGGCAAGAACACTTGGGTGTTGGTTGATCTACCACCTGGTTGCAAACCTTTGGGTTGCAAATGGATTTTCAAAAAGAAAATGAAGGTAGATGGAACTATTGAAAAGTTCAAGGCTAGACTAGTCATCCAGGGCTTTAAAAAAAAGTCAGGGATAGACTATTTTGATACTTATGCCCTTGTGGCTCGTATCAGTACCATAAGACTGCTGATTGCTATGGCATCAATTCATAATCGATTATTCATCGGATGGATGTGAAAACAACTTTCTTGAATGGTGAATTGGATGAGGAGGTTTATATGAACCAACCTCAGGGCTTCATTATGCCTGGTAATGAAAACAAGGTGTGTAAACTGATTAAGTCTCTTTATGGACTTAAGAGGGCACCTAAGCAATGGCATCAAAAATTTGATGAAGTGGTTTTGTCTAGTGGTTATGTTCTTAACGAAGCTGACAAATGTGTATATAGCAAATTTGATGAATCCGGTAAAGGAGTCATCATTTGTCTATATGTTGATGACATGTTGATCTTTGGCACCGACCAAAATCAGGTTGACTTGACAAAGGAATTTTTGTCATCAAGGTTTTTCATGAAGGACATGGGGAGGTGATGTTATTTGGTATAGGATTAAACATGAAAGTAAAATTTCTATCTCGGTCTCATTATATTGAGAAGGCTGAGGAAATTCAATTACTTTGATTGTACTCCGATGAGTACACCTATGGATACTTGTGAAGTGATGCCTAATCATGGCAAGGCTGTATCTCAACTTGAGTATTCTAGGGTAATTGGCTGCTTGATGTATGCCATGACTTGTACAAGACCTGATATTGGTTTTGCGGTGGGAAAATTGAGCGGGTATACTAGTAATCCTAGTGCTCATCAGGCAAGATTCAAAAGTGTGAAGTATTTGAAAAGAACTATGGATTATAGTCTCTCATATCTTTGTTACCCATCGGTGTTGGAAGGATACATTACAAGTTGGATCAGTAACGAAGACAATTCGTCTACCGTGGCTGGTATTCCTACTTGGTGGAGGTGCAATTTCTTGGGCATCCACGAAGCAAACTTGCATCACCAGTTCAACAATGGAATCTGAATTTGTGGCTTTGGCACTGCGGTAAAGAAGTTTGAATGGTTGAAAAACTTGCTTCTTGAGATTCCATTGTGGCCTAAACCTATAGCACCTATTTCTATCCGGTGTGATAGTGCATCTACATTGGTTAAGGCTTATAGCCAAATGTACAATGGTAAGTCTAGACACTTAGGTGTCAGACATAGCATGATTAGTGAGCTTATCATGAATGGGGTGGTATCTATAGAGTTTGTTAGATCTCAACAAAATTTAGCTGATCACTTGATGAAGGGTTTGGCTAGAGACTTGGTTATAAAGTCCGCTAAAGGGATGGGTTTAAGTCCAACTTAGTCACTGAATGCTAGGACACCCACTCCATCCTAAGAAACTTGGGAGCTGAGTTCAATGTGGAAAGCTGAACATTCATTAACTGGAGCACATGTTTTATTTACATTCCAAAGTTGTGCTCGAAACTTGAAAGGAGGATGAAGTCTTTACTTCTTAATGGTTAATTTTCTTTGAAAAAGTGCTTGGCTAGAGCATGAATAAAGAGGAACCACCTATGTAAATGTTGAAGTTTTGCCGCTTTAGGAAGCTTTTGGACTTTAGCTTTTACAACATTTATGAATTTGGATATGGACACATGGCTTGTATAGTGTCGGGAGCTGATAAGTGTTTGAAAACTTGTGTGTATTTTATCTTGAGGTATTCAAATGGGTTGAAGGGTTCAATTCTTAGAACACCCCGATTCTCGAATATTTGAACGTGTAATTTACTAAGATGAAAATTCAATCCTCGGGACATTTTCGTTTATGCACATGTTTTGTATAATGTTTGTTTTAATGCAAAGGAAGTAAACTAAATTTGGGGAGGATTGTTGGAAAATTTAGTGCACTTGTGGGATTAGTTCACACACGGTAATGGGTTATGAGGTGCAGGTGTACACCCTAAGGTCCATGAACACCTCTAATAGTGGTTTGTATTGGTAGTGTTAGTGGAAAGTACTGATTGTGGTTTCCAGCGATATCACGTGTTTCCAGAAGTGTGTGTTTCCAGCGTGTTTCCAGTAGTGGATCCATTGCTAGTGCTATGAAATCTTGATGGAAGTCACTTGTAATGGGGTTTGACCTATTCAAGTGGCAGTTACAATTGCATAATGACCAAGTTTAATTGGTCATGTAACCACTAACGGCTATAATGGGGATAATTATGAGGCTATTAATGGGCGATTAATACTCATAATTCCATTTGACTAGCTAAGAGTAATCTCCTATAAATAGAGATCGATTATGCATGAAAGATACACGAAAGATTAACGCGGGTTATTGAATTGTGCCTAATTCTATAACTACATTTGGTCTTATCCCAAGTAGATATTGTGTAACCCAGGGCATTAGGGTCGAATAGTTTACTTTGGAAAGTGATCACACGATTCTAAGTGATATCCGGTAACCACCTAGTGGTATTTGTTTCTGCTGACTTGTTATTTGTTTCTGCTGACGTTGATTATCTAACCCTGTTCTGGGAGATAGACACTAACAGACACTTCATATGAATTTATTTTAACACAAAGTTATTAATTTCACTAGGAGCACAACCAATTTTATTTTTACATGTACATGTGTATTCCAAATAGAATTCTTGACAAATTAACAAAAACAGAAGTTACCTTGAGGTTTCATCAATGGGTTTGCTTTTACGTTCCATGCTGACTTTGGTTTATTGATTGATTCACAGCTAGTGTATTATATACTAGTTATAATACCCGTGCACGCACGAGATTGTTTCTAAATTTGTTAATATTAAATTTGTTTATAGGTTGTAACTATGGTTTTTAATTATGTTGAAGGTTCGTGGTGAAAGATCAAATGCGTATAATCTACTAAATTATATTATTATTGTGATTTTTGTAACATTTATTTTAATGATTTCATCCTCAATCACATACATGTCACTCTTTGTGATTTTTTAGTAAGTATTGTTGGAATATGTATATATTTATAAAACCGTGCATGTCCGGATTCGAACTCGTAACTACGGGATTGTACACATTAGCGAATGAGAATCAAGTTAAATAATTAATGTATAATGTTTACGATTAATTATTACACAAAACCCGACTAACGATCGTTAAGTATTTAACGGAAATGACTAACAACCGTTAAATGTAAAAAGGAGAGAATATATGGAAAATAACTCAAAAATGGAAAAGATTCGGGTGTTCCCTTTTCCTTCTCATAGTGGCCGGCCAAGGGGGCTTGGAGAACCCTAACTTTTTCCCTAAATTATTCTACCACTATATATACAAGACCTAGGGTGAAGGTTTATGGTTAACTTTTGTGCATTGAATTAACCCTAGATCTCTCCCTCTCACTCTCTTGCATTGGACGGCCGAACCCCCTCCATAAGGGTGTTTTGGTTTTGTTTTTCTTATAAAACAAGGGTTTGTGTTTGATCTAGCAATCACTTGATTTGTGGTTAATTCGTGTGTACAAGAACGTAGTGGTAAGACACTATTCTTACACCATATTGGTTTGAGTTGTAAAAAGGTGAGGGACAACTCGTTAAACCACTTTTGTCATCTTTGTTGAAGAGATCAAACCAATTGCATGATATATGTTATGCTTTTATATTTTCAGTTAATTAACTGTTGTTATATGTAAGTCTTCCGTTGTGTACTCTGTGGTGTCATACATGTTATTATTGTATATCATGTTTCATAACCTCAACAGTGGCATCACGAGCCATGTTATAATGAGTAATTAATTACTGAAACGCATAAAAACAAATAAATTGTATTGTGTTATTATTGTATGCTTACATCTAGGGTTTGCAAAACCTAAACCCTAAATTGTTTTGGGGTGGGCATTTTTTGCCCTAACCAGGGTTTTGTAAGATTGGTTTTAATTAGATTAGAATAGGGTAATTATGCAAATACACCTTTTGCTCAAGGTGTCAAAACTTTCTAGGAAAAAGTTGGGTATCTCCCAAATAGACCTTGAGACTTGCGACTTTTCTACTTTTAATCTAAGCTTAAAGTGTCCCTCGTAATTTGTGTACCCAATTATTGTTTAGAGTTTTACCATATGATATGCAGCGACCGAATCTGCTTTTTTAAGAATCTTGAATTTTTTGTCCTTTAGTAAAAAAAGTCAGAGTTACTAAAATATTTTTTTATACTTTTAGTTCCTTCCCTCTTTGAGCGACTAAAGCGAAATAATATTAGCGATTTTTTTACTTTACACTTTTGAACCTTTTAGTACCTTTTTAACATAAGCTGTGCTTTTGATTTACTGTTTTTGCGCGGATGGAATTCACGGGGATTATTGTCATAGCACCACATCCAGTTATATTGAACGACCTAAAGTGCGTTTTAAAACACATCGTTGGATATTATAATAAAACATTGAGTACAACATCGGTCCCAAAAAAAGGTTTACAAAGTTTGCGGAAATATAAATATGTTACAAATCCAAACGATGTTTTGAAATAAAGTGCCATAATGTACATAATGTAAAGTCGGCCTCAAAATGTAGGTCCCTAAACCATGTCATGATGATAATGCCTCAGTTACCTGAAAATACATTGCTAAAAGCGGTCAACAATAATGTTGGTGAGAAATCATAGGTTTATGTAAATGTTTTATACGACTACACAAGTATAGATCATGCATGACAGTCAAGCATTAAAAATGTTACAATTGCAATAAGCCCATGACCACGAAACTAGGCTGTACATAATGTATGCCCTGCAGTGTTTTGCGGACAACTCCGTAATGTTATCAAATGAAATGCATCCATTATGACAAGTTGGGATTCACCAACTTGGATGGAGGCGTCACCCTCGATAGATCTATCCACTCATCCTCGCTCCAAAGATTAACGGTTCATGTTCATGTAATGGGGACTTTCAATTGGCAAATGCGGTAACTTAAGCAATGTAATTGAATTTAATGTACTTGGTATCGTAATAAAAATGTTGTGCAATGTATTCTCCCCTGTAGGTTTGAAAATAATTAAAGCATGTAAAGCGGGGCTATGAAAACTCACTTGGTAAACTGGAATAATGGCAAAAGTGAGGTACACGAGGTTTAATGTGATGCGTTAAACGGGACCTATTATCAATGATATGATATGTCATGAGTTGCAATGTAATGTTATGCATGCATTCAGTATGTTATTTATACCATTTACGAGTTTTGAAAATATTACACATCGTCGAAAAATACTCTTTTGGCGTCTTGACCAATCAAAAATCACTTTACATGTTTTTACGTCAAAATGTCATCCTACAATGGTTTTATAATGATTTTTAGAGAAATTACCACTTTTCATGCGCAACAATAAGTGGAATATTTATAAAAGTAACAAAATGGCTTGAAAAACTAATTCGTTAAAATGGTGTATGCGTCGATCGTTAGAAAAGCGAACTTGGCGGTTTGGAAAGTTTGAATTGATATCTAAAGTTTGATTCAGGAGTTTTTAGTCCAAAGGTCTCGATCATAAAGATATTAAGGGTTAAAGATAGTGATTTTGGCTAATTGTCGTGCAGAAAAATGAGTTTCGCAACTTTGAAAGCGTGCATATCTTTGTCGTTTCAAATCCGTTTTCTACGTTTTATACGTCCTTAGCTTCGTATCGAAGTATACTAATATATTTTTGACAAGTCGAAATAATTTATGAAGCTTAAGGCTCCGTTTTGACCGGACAAAGTAAAACAGCAAAGCTGAAATTTCAGAAAATAATATATTTCGTCGTCAAACTTTAAAAATTCACCACGGCTTCGTTATAAGTCCGTTTTATCCGTTCAGCGACCGGATTAGTTTTAAAAGTATATTTTCTAAAATCAAGGCCAAAGTTTCGTACCAACTGTAGGTTTTTCCAGAAATTCGAAACAAGGACAGAACCTATATATATAGTTATCGAAAATAGTTTTTCTCGGACAAAACCTATTCTAATCCCTTCAAATCAACTCCAAAGCTAATCTAATCCTACCATACACCTTCTTAGGGTGTCATGGGTTCCTAATCACCATCAAGACCAAAGAATACCAAGGGAATATTTATAGGATGACCAAATATATATATATACTCTAAAATCAAGTAAAAATGGTATAAATCACATATGTCTTGCATGTTGCTCCAAAATGAAAAGATACATATGAAAATGAAAAGGAAACATGAAAATGAAAGAAATATGCTTACTAATGAAAATGATGAGGTGCAAGTAACAAGGTAAATCCTAAACACTCTTAGTTTTTATTTCAAAACCTTATAAAGAGTGATAACTAGATTGTAAATAACACTTGATCTTGAGAAAATATTTGATCCCTTTGATCTCTATGTGTGACCGGTTATGGAGAAGCAAGAAACAAGGAGAGGAAAATTTTAACACGAGGAAATATAAAATGAATGAGTGGAAGAGTTATGTAGACTTTATGTTTGTGTAAATTATAAGCAATCAACTTCCATGCCTCATTTATGACTCCCTTCCCTTGGTGCGCCAAGGGAATGAGTAGATATTTATTATTTATTTTTTTTATCTTGTACTTGTATATATATTATAAATAGAATTGTAAGTAAATGTTACAAAGGTAGGAAAATGTAACTTGTAAAGGTAAATGGAAAATTTTTAGGTAAAAGTAATTGTTAATAGATCAAAATAGAATGTATTGAGATAATAAAAATTGTAAAAATACATTTCCTTGTGAAATTTGAGTGATAAAATAATTATCGAGTAGTTTTTAAGAAAAACATCGTAATAATTTAACTTTTACAATTTGTTTACCAAATAAATTTGAAACACTAGGAAAACTAAAAATATAGTTTATATAACTAAATGTAAGTTTAAAAAAATACATCGGGATCATTTTTGAAAGTAATGGATTAAATATTCAAAATAATAACTCACGCGATAAAGATTATTAAATATAAAAATTACGCGTTGAATATGAAATGACATGTCGTGAATGTACTAATGAGATGCACATGATGTCAATGAAATGTAGACTAATCTTAGTCCATATGAAATGTTCGTGAGGTTATGATCATGAATTAGCGCTAAACCTTTAAGGTTACGCGAATTTGAAACAAGTAAACCAAGTTTACTATAAATGTTGAAATAGTGAGGCATAAATCGTGTCGAGAAATGACACGAAAATACGGGTTGTCACATTAAGCCCATCAAAAGGTCAGTCCACGAATTCAATGGTTAGGGTCTAACGGTTGTCGGCAAAAGTTGAGGATCTTGGTGTGTCTGGTCTTCCGTTCCCAAGTAAACTTCGGGACCTCGTCGAGAATTCCAACGAACTTTCACAATAGGAATCGACTCTGTTTCAAGCTGCTTGACCTCGCGGTCCATAATTTCTCAGGTTCTTCCACAAAATTGAGTTTGTCGTCGGTGAACCGTCCAATGGAATATGGCGATTCGTCCGAAGACACTTCTTCAAGTTTGAAGCGTGAAGCGTGTTGTGCACATGACTAAGTTCTGGTGGAAGATCAAGTCGATAAGCTACCGGACCAACTCTGCTCA
Organism: Chrysanthemum makinoi; assembly: GCA_910596185.1. Lineage (NCBI taxonomy): Eukaryota > Viridiplantae > Streptophyta > Magnoliopsida > Asterales > Asteraceae > Chrysanthemum > Chrysanthemum makinoi. The sequence goes on from OU343222.1 coordinate 101,386,705, forward strand.
AAATCTTGAATGGTCCAATGTAGCTCGGGTTTAACTTCCCGGCTTTCAAATGCGTACCACGCCCTTCCAGGCGATACTTTCAACATAACTTTGTCACCTACTTGAAATTCCAAATCCTTGCGTCTAAGATCCGCATAACTTTTACGTGACTCCTTGCATTCACGAGTCTATCACAATTTGAACAATCTTTTCCGTGGTTTCCGTACCATTTACGGACCCAGGTAAGTTGTCGTCTACCTCGGCCCAACAAAGCGGTGTCGGCACTACGACCATAGAGTGCCTCAAATGGTGCCATCTTGATCTTGGTGTGATAACTATTGTTGTATGCGAGAATTCTATCAATGGCAAATGGTTAGCCAACCATTTCCAAATCAATAACACATGCCCTCGGCATATCTTCTAACGTTTGAATGTCCTTTCACTTTGACCGTCGGTTTGTGGGTGATATCTTTGTGCTCATCTCTATCGGTTCGAATGAATCTTGCAATGAATTCCAAAAGTTTGAGGTGAATCGACTATCTGTCGGGAAATGATAGAAATTGGTGCACGTGCCGAGACTATTTCTTTGACATAAAGTCTAGTGAGTTGCTCCATAGAATAAGTCTCTCTAATAGGTATGAAATGGTGATTTGGTAAAGCGATCAACAATTACCCAAATAAGCGTCGTAACCTCCGATGTCTTAGGAAGTTTAGTAACAAAGTCCATCGTAATGCGTTCCCATTTCCATTGAGGAATTTCCGGTTGTTGGAGTAAACACGATTCGATATTCGACTTTTACCTTAGAGCGGTAAGGCATTTGCTAGCGTGCGTGGCAATCTCCGCTTTCATGTTCGGCCACCAATAAAGCTTCTTAAGATCTTGATACATCTTATCCGATCCCGGATGAATAGAATACTTTGACTTATGCGACTCATGCATAATCAATTCTCGTTATTCGCCATGCAATGGAACCCATTCTATCCTTGAAACATAATACTCCATCGCTCTCTTTACAAAACCATTTCGCTTCGGGCATACCATAAAGCTTTTCACTTGGTCGATTTTCCTCCTTAAGTGCCTCGACTTGTGCCATGGATTTTTGATGGTAAAGGAGAAATAATCGTCATTCCCAATGATCGAACCCTTAAAGGTTTAGGCCTCTCTTTCCGACTAAGAGCATCGGCCACAACATTGGCTTTTCCCGGGTGATACTTGATTTCACAGTCATAGTGTTGAGTAACTCCAACCAACGACGTTGCCTCATATTAAGTTCCTTTTGATCAAGAATATACTGCAAACTCTTGTGGTCATAAACAACTGTGCACTTTATGTGAGTGGTAGTGTCTCCAAATCTTGAGTGCAAAAACTACGGCTCCTAACTCGAGATCATGAGTTGTGTAGTTCTTTTCATGCACCTTAAGTTGTCGAGAAGCATACGCTATCACCTTTTCGTTTTGCATTAAAACAGCCCCAAGTCCTTTATGCGAAGCGTCGCAATATACAACAAAGTTCTCAATTCCTTCAGGTAGTGCTAAAATTGAAACGCACAAAGCTTTTGCTTCAACAACTGAAAAGCAACTTCTTGTTTCTTTCCCCACTCGTACTTCTTGTTTTTCTGTGTCAACTTGGTCAAAGGTCTGCTATCTTTTGAAAAACCTTGATGAACCTTCCGGTAATACATTAGTCCTAGAAATTGTCGAATTTCCGTAGGATTTGTTGGAGTAGCCCAATCTTTACTGACTTCAATCTTTCGGGATCAACTTGTAGTCCATGACTATCAATGACATGACCAAGAAATTGCACTTTGTGATTCCAAAAATCACACTTCGAAAATTTGGCATACAACTTCTCATTCTTGAGTAGCCTTAAAATCGTCCTTAAATGCTCTTAGTGCTCTTCTTTTGCTCTTGGAGTAGATCAATATGTCGTCGATGAACACAATAACAAACTTGTCCAAATACGGTTTACAAACTTTATTCATGAGATCCATGAATACCCTGAGGTGCATTAGTCAATCCAAGCATCACTTGAGCTAATGTAAGTAGTAGCGTGTTCTAGCTTATTTGAATATCCTCTTCCCGAACTTCGAAGTTGATGATAACCCGCCGGAGATCAATCTTGGAATAAATACTAGAACCTTGCAATCGTCGAACAAGTCATCAATTAGGGGAGTGGGTAGCGATTCTTAGTTAACTTGTTCAACTCTCTATAATCTATGCACATTTGGAAGGATCCATCCTTCTTCTTCACAAACAAGACCGGTGCTCCCCAAGGCGAGGAACTCGGCCTAATGAATCCTTTGTCTAGAAGCTCTTGTAATTGATTAGACAACTCTTGCCTTTCGGATGGTGCTAGGCAGTGCGGTGCTGCAATCGGTGCGACTCAGGGCACTAAGTCGATATGAAATTCTACTTGGCGTCTTGGTGGAAGTCGGGTAAATCCTCGGGAAAAACTTGAGAAAATTCACGGACAATAGGAACATCTTCAAGTAAACTTCTCTCCGACTTTTCAGGTTACATGGGCTAAGAAAGCATGACAACCTTTCTTAATGTACTTCTCCGTTTTGATGCACGATATGATACTAATTCTAGTTCCGCCGTTCCCCACGAAATAATCAAAGTTTCGCCGTTGTAGGGAAGATGAACAACTTTCTCATCACAAATGATCTTTGCACGATGCTTAGATAACCAATCCATGCCGATGACGACGTCAAAACTACCAAGCTCTACGGGCATGAGATCTATGTTGAAGGGGTGATTAAGAAAATTGAATGTGCAACCACGGACAATGGTGTTGGTGCTAACTAAATTACCATTAGCTAATTCGACAATGTATGATGTATCTAAGGTGGTTGGCTTAATGTTGAGCAAAGGTGCAAATGCATTGGACACAAAACTTTTATCGGCACCCGAATCAAATAAAGCTGAAGCGCGATTATTGAGAAAGCGTTACCGTTATGACATTGGGGTCCTCCCATCTTCGCCTCAATGGCGTAAACCCTTCACGGTGCCAAACCTCCTCGATTGGTTTCCTTGATTCCTTCCCTTCTTACATTCATACTTGTAGTGTCGCGTTCCCCTTGACAAAACATGTAACTTGTTGTTGATTTTCCCCATAGTTGGCAACTGCAATCCCGGTTCGGTGACCAACTTTCTTGCGATTCTCACATGGATCGGGACATCGACCGGATTGTGATGACGAACACTTATTACATTCGGCAAAACCCGAATACCCTTTCCTTCCTTTTGACCCTTGACATAAACCTTAGCAACCTCTTGCCTTTTGGGTGGTTGTTGAGTAGCATTTCTACCCACAGTGTTGTCCCATTTGCGCTTGTTATTGTTGCTATTGTTGTTGTTGTAGTTGGCTCGGTTAGTGTTGTTGTAGCGATTGTTGGGGTTGTTGTTGTTTCGGTTGGTGGTGGTGTACTTACCTCGCTTCACGACTTGTGCCATCAACCAAGTCACTCGAATAGCTTCCTCAATTGTTTGAGAGATCAAAGATGTCATCTCCTTGTATAACCTCGGGAAGTCCTCAATAAAGCCTCTAGCAACTTTTCATTATCCGAAGTACCATTGGCGGACATAGCGGCTAATTCTAGAATCTCAGTGTAAGTTTCAATATCATACCCAATGGTGACCAATTCATAGAACTCCGTCTCCAACTTTTTTCACTTACGTTAGAGGACAAAACTTAGCAGTCACCGACCCCATTCCTCCCAATTAAGCTTAAAAGCATTTCTCCATTCAATCGGTTGAGCATATGAATTCCACCAAGACAATGCTCCATCGAGTAATGTGCTCGTAGCAAACTTAACCTTACTATCATCGGACAGTTACAAAGCAAAAACACCGATTCCAATTTTTCAAACCATCGAACCATGGCTGTGGCACCCTCGGTACCTCTAAACTTAGTGGGTTCACCACTCTTGAAATCCTTGTACGAACATTTCCTAACCCCAGATCCTCGCATTACAGTGCAAGTAGCAAGCCTAGCGGCTTCAGCAGCAGCCGCGGCCTCAGCAGCAGCAGCAGCCACTGTTTCCCTTTCGACTCTTAGAGCATTAGCAATGCTATCATTCACCAACTTTTGAATTTCTACTTGGGTCATTTCCGTGTGCTTTCTTAGGCGTCATAACTCTTCAAAATCACAAGATGAAACAATCATGAGAACTCGTAAGTAGAAACAACCATCATACAATTATATCCACAACCACATCATGCATAAAGTAAATGGAATCACAACGGAACAATAATGAAATATCACAAATATAATCACACCACACGTGGATAATATACATGAAAATTTCGGCCTACATGGACCGATATCATAGATAATAATAACCATTCCTACATAGTAGAGTCAATACTTGATACATTTGTTTGTACAACAACCAAACTACAACAAGTTCTTTAAACTACGTCACACACCCCGTGACTAGGATAATAATGGTCAAAACTATACATGACAAAAGTCTACATAAGGCCCCTCATGGTGCTCCGCGGCCCAATCATCTGAAGATCACGAACCTGAGTAGTCAAACTAGCAATCAAACTCCTCAACTCTCCAATCGACCTGCAAAGAAGCAATACTCTCCTGTCCTCTAACGGCTATTCTGAATACTCGATGACAAATCAATAGAAACCCTGCCTAACACTAGGCCCTCGACCTCATCAGCAAGGGCTCAATCCTATCTACCGACAGTTCCTCAAACTGTGTGACACCTATCAATCTGGATCTGCTGACTATCAATACGGGCTCCTAATGCCTCGGTAGAAGGCTGTCGAGCAGCTGCAGCCTTAGAGCTCTCGCCTAACTCGAACCTAACAGGTGGCTCGGGTTCAGTAGATGGTGGTGTAGGGATATCAAAACGAGCACGCTTTTTGGGCGGCAAGTCTGTCGTAGGCAAAGGATCTCTAAGAAAATATGATGATGATGGTGATGATGGTGCTAGCAGTGGTGATGGTGGGTGCAACGGATCATGAGCTGGGCTAACGTGAGGAGTGGGTGCAACCTCGCCCTCCTCAAAGGGTTCGGTTTCCGTGTCAGTCAATATAGGTGGAAAGGCTGGAGTAGAGCCAATGGAAGACACGATCTCAGTGGAGTGTGATGAAACATCATCCATGATGGGGTTAGCTGGAACATCATCCGAGCTAGAGTCCGATGATATGGTGATAGGATGTGAATCTGAAGACATGTCTGTGACAACCGATGTGAAATAAAAGTAAATAATCTCGAATAAAGTGTAAGTGAATCCGCATGAATATGTACTATGATGAAATGATGAGATGCTATGATAGTGTAGCTATAGTCTAGGGTCAATGATGCAACCTAGTTCTCTATAACTGTAGCTCTGGTACCAATCGGTCACACCCCCAATTTACTGTTTGCAGCGGAATGGAATTCCTGGGGATTGACTGTCATAGCACCACATCACAGTTATATTGAACGACCTAAAGTGCCGTTTTAAAAACACATCGTTGGATATTATATAAAAACATTCAGAGTACAACATCGGTCCCAAAAGGTTTACAAAGTTTGCGGAAATATAAATATGTTACAAATCCAAACGATGTTTTGAAATAAAGTGTCATAATGTACATAATGTAAGTCGACGCCGCGACTCAAAATGTAGGTCCCTAAACCATGTCATGATGATAATGCCTCAGTTACCTGAAAATACATTGCTAAAAACGGTCAACAATAATGTTGGTGAGAAATCATAGGTTTATGTAAATGTTTTATACGACTACACAAGTATAGATCATGCATGACAATCAAGTCACGTAAAAATGTTACAATTGCAATAAGCCCATGACCCCGAAACTACACTGTACATAATGTATGCCCCTGCAGAGTGTTTGCCAGACAACTCCGTAATGTTATCAAATGAAATGCATCCGTATGACAAGTTGGGATTCACCAACTCGGATGGAGGCATCACCCTCGATAGATCTATCCACTCATCCTCGCTCCAAAGATTAACGGTTCGTGTTCATGTAATGGGGACTTTCAATTGGCAAATGCGGTAACTTAAGCAATGTAATTGAATTTAATGTACTTGGTATCGTAATAAAAATGTTGTGCAATGTATTCTCCCCCGTAGGTTTGAAAATAATTAAAAGCATGTAAAACGGGGCTATGAAAACTCACTTGGTAAACTGGAATAATGGCAAAAGTGAGTACACCGAGGTTTAATGTGATGCGTTAACCGGGACCTATTATCAATGATATGATATGTCATGAGTTGCAATGTAATGTTATGCATGCATTCCGTATGTTATTTATACCATTTACGAGTTTTGAAAATATTACACATCGTCGAAAAATACTCTTTTGACGTCTTGACCAATCAAAAATCACTTTACATGTTTTTACGTCAAAATGTCATCCTACAATGGTTTTATAATGATTTTTAGAGAAATTACCACTTTTCATCGCAAAACAATGTCGTCGGAATATTTATAAAAGTAACAAAAATGGCTTCGAAAAACTAGTCGTAAAATGGTGTACGTCGATCGTTAGAAAACGAACTTGACGGTTTTGGAAAGTTTGAATTGATATCTAAAAGTTTCAGTTCAGGAGTTTTCGTCCAAAAGGTCTCGATCATAAAGATATTAAGGGTTAAAGATAGTGATTTTGGCTAATTGTGTGCAGAAAAATGAGTTTCGGCAACTTTATGAAAACGTGCATATCTTTGTCGTTTCAAATCCGTTTTCTACGTTTTATACGTCCTTAGCTTCGTATCGAAGTATACTAATATATTTTTGACAAGTCGAAATAATTTGTGAAGCTTAAGGCTCGTTTTTGACCCGGACAAAGTAAAAACAGCAAAGCTGAAATTTCAGAAAATAATATATTTCGTCGTCAAACTTTAAAAATTCACCACGGCTTCGTTATAAGTCCGTTTTTATCCGTTCAAGCGGCCACGGATTCGTTTTAAAGTATATTTTCTAAAAATCAAGGCCAAAGTTTCGTACCAACTGTAGGTTTTTCCAGAAATTCGAAACAAGGACAGAACCTATATATATAGTTATCGAAAATAGTTTTTCTCGGACAAAACCTATTCTAATCCCTTCAAATCAACTCCAAAGCTAATCTAATCCTACCATACACCTTCTTAGGGTGTCATGGGTTCCTAATCACCATCAAGACCAAAGAATACCAAGGGAATAATTATAGGATGACCAAATATATATATATACTCTAAAATCATGAAAAAATGGTATAAATCACATATGTCTTGCATGTTGCTCCAAAAATGAAAAGATACAAATGAAATGAAAAAGGAAACATGAAAATGAAAGAAATATGCTTACTAATGAAAATGATGAGGTGTATGTAACAAGGTAAATCCTAAACACTCTTGGTTTTTATTTCAAAACCTTATAAAGAGTGATAACTAGATTGTAAATAACACTTGATCTTGAGAAAATATTTGATCCCTTTGATCTCTATGTGTGACCGGTTATGGAGAAGCAAGAAACAAGGAGAGGAAAATTTTAACACTTGAGGAAATATAAAATGAATGAGTGGAAGAGTTATGTAAGACTTTATGTTTGTGTAAAATTATAAGCAATCAACTTCCATGCCTCATTTATGACTCCCTTCCCCCTTGGTCGGCCAAGGGGGGGGGGGGGAATGAGTAGATATTTATTTTTATTTTATTTTTATCTTGTACTTGTATATATATTATAAATAGAATTGTAAGTAAATGTTACAAAGGTAGGAAAATGTAACTTGTAAAGGTAAATGGAAAATTTTTAGGTAAAAGTAATTGTTAATAGATCAAAATAGAATGTATCGAGATAATAAAAATTGTAAAAATACATTCCTTGTGAAATTTGAGTGATAAAATAATTATCGAGTAGTTTTTAAGAAAAACATCGTAATAATTTAACTTTTACAATTTGTTTACCAAATAAATTTGAAACACTAGGAAAACTAAAAATATAGTTTATATAACTAAATGTAAGTTTAAAAAAATACATCGGGATCATTTTTGAAAGTAATGGATTAAATATTCAAAATAATAACTCACGCGATAAAGATTATTAAATATAAAAATTACGCGTTGAATATGAAATGACATGTCGTGAATGTACTAATGAGATGCACATGATGTCAATGAAATGTAGACTAATCTTAGTCCATATGAAATGTACGTGATGTTATGATCATGAATTCGCCGCTAAACCTTTAAGGTTACGCGAATTTGAAACAAGTAAACCAAGTTTACTATAAATGTTGAAATTGTGAGGCATGAATTGTGTCGAGAAATGACCTGAAAGTACGGGTTGTCACAATAACTTTTACACTTTTTTAAATTTTTACATTTTTTTTAATTTTTACCCACACACAGAAACACACACACCAACACTCTACTACTAGAAAAACACAATTCAAAATTGTGAAATTAACTCGTTTCTCCAACCGAAACCCTAAATCAACCCCTAATTAGTCTGTCAATTAAACTCCCAAATGGCTTACATTCCCCAATATTTTGATGCTAAGGTAACGATTCGTTCCCAGGTTAAGTTGCTTTCGGATATTAAGTCTAAATTGTTAAGCAATCCGGATCGAACGAGGTTGTTTAGAGCAACTGTTTTTGGGCAATGGTTAGATATTCCTCAGCAAGGTAAAGGCAATCATATGGTGAATTTCGTTTTACAACACCAGGCATATATCCCCAAACTGCTTGATTCTTGTCCCCCCATTTTATACAAAATTGGGAATAATGTATTGAAATTCGGTGGGTGGAGAGTTTCTATTGATGACCGGATTTCGTTTCGGTCGTTTGCCTCCCCCTGTAGAAATTGATCGCAGTCCTTTTGGTTTGCTTGTCTTTCCTGAAAAACAATTTATAAGAAAGGTAATTGTAAAAGGGAATGAGCTTTTAGATTTGTTTGGGAATGACACACAATTTTCAAAGTTATCAGATGAGGATGCGGTAAGGGTATGTCTGTTGATAGTCGCTGAGGTCGTGTTCATAGGTCGTGGAGCTTGGTACATCGTTGACAATCATTTGTTGCAATTAGTTGAGGATTTTGGGGCATGGAATGCATATCCATGGGGAGAGTTCTTGTGGAGCCGTTTTTACAAAAAATTAGCCAATGTGGTACCCCGGCATTACAATGATCACTACAAAGAGAAATCGCAAGAAAACCCTTCTAAAATTGCAACATATAATATTTCTGGCTTTCTCTTGGCTTTTAAGGTTAATTTGTAGACATTTATGAACATATCAGTTTTTGTTTACTATTTTTGGATACAAATTTGTTATACTGCTTTTCATTGTACAATGCTTTTATTATTTTCCTTCATTTTAGATATGGATTCTTGAGAGTTATCCCACTAGCAGTTCATGGTGAACCAAAGACCCGACCAAGATACCACGTTGTCTTTCTTGGTCAAAGTGTAAAACATTTGCCAAACGCGATTATAGCAAGCTTTTTGGTCCTGTAAGCATTTCCATTTGTTTGTATTTGTCAAATAACTAACGACTTCTTTATATTTGTTTTTGACTTTATAATTGTTTTGTTTACTAGGTTTGAATCAGTATTGGATCTTGTTCCAACAAATGCAGAAAGGTTGCAACCATGGTTTGCACCTAGTAATGCTTATTTTAGCGAGTTGGATAGTCTAGAAAAAAAAACAATACTCGATGATCCCACTAATGAGGTAAGTTGCACATTTTGTATCATTTATTTTTCATATGTATCAACTACGTCGTTTGTGCGACTATTCACGTTGACAATTGACCAATGCACATTCTGTTTCGATATTGCTTTGTAGGTACATGAAGTTGCAGTTCATGAAGAGGTCGTGGTAACTGATAAAGAGGTGGCCTTAGCTGATAAAGATGTGCCAGTAACTGATAAAGATCAAAGTTCCAATCATCTAGACATACATGCCGAGGTTGACGATATTAAAAATAGACTTGCCGTTGTTGAGGAAGCTCTAAAGATACAACCCGGAGCCAATGTGGAGGTCCTTAATGATATTAAAAATAGACGTGCCGTTGTTGAGGAAGCTCTAAAGATACAACGTCCAAAGGTGAACATGCTCTTTACATTCATTTTTAATCTACATTATTTAGATAGCAATATTTTTTGGTTTTTCACCAACTAATGGATTATATATATTTATGTACAGACGTCACTGGTTATTCAGGAACAATTGCAAATAAGGCAATGTGTTGATGAAAATTTGGCTTCCAAAGATGCCATGGTAATTTTCTTTAATATTTGTTAATCATTTAGGTCTCGTTTCTTTAGTAGTATAATTGATTGTATATTTTAAATTTCAGACTTCAACTCATATGCACGACAAATCGGATGAGGATTGTTTTGGCCAAAATGCCATGGAAATTCAGACTTCAAGTCCAATTCATAATGAAACCTGAAATGGTAGTCCTAGTTTGTTTGATCTTCATTCTCATGATGTTCATTCGGCTGATTATAAAACGGTTATGTTCCTTTTAATAGTACTTTTTTATTTTATCGTTATTTTGTTACATACCTAAATCAGTTTTCTTAACTACAGACCTTAAGCCCAGAACCTGATAAATCTTGTGAGAAATCGAGTTGTGTTAATGCTGAAAACGAACAAGGTGGGCTTACTTATATAGACTCTGCCGCTTTTCCATCAGCTATGTCGCAGCTTGCGGATTTTTGTCTTCAAGGCGAACCATTGCCGTTAGTTGATCACATTCCAGATGATGATCCCAGTCATATGAATTTACCTAATTTGAATGAAAAATTTTCTCAATCGGCTGTTGAAGTACGTATATATTAATTTCACCTGCACTATCTATAGATGTTTGCTACATTTGGTCATCTATATAGTTGTGTTTTTCTTGTATAATTACAGGGCAAAAACTTTGATGATGATTTCTCTGTTTATGGATCTTCGGAATTCCAGGATCAACAGCTGGAGCAAGATGAACAAAAGGCTGCTGAAAACAAGGAAGATGGCGAAACACCAAGTGAGGTAGTGGTAAATGTTGATGATAAACCCGGAGAGGCGGTTCAAGCTACTGAGATAAATGCTCATGATTCCAATGTTACGGAGAAAGTAAGTGAAGGTGTGTCTAACGTTGATGATAAATCTGGTGACGATAAACCCGGAGAGGCGGTTCAAGCACCGATACATGCTCATGATTCGATGTTACGAGAAAGTAAGTGAAGGTGTGTCTAACGTTGATGATAAATCTGGTGACGATAAACCCAGAGAGGCGGTTCAAGCTACTGAGATACATGCTCATGATTCCGATGTTACTGTGAAAGTAAGTGAAGGTGTGTCTAACGTTGATGATAAATCTGGTGATGATAAACCAGGAGAGGCGGTTCAAGCTACTGAGATACATGCTCATGATTCCAATGTTACTGAGAAAGTACGTGAAGGTGTGTTTAATGTTGACGAAAATCTGTAGAGGGCGTTCAAGGTAATGAAAATGGCATTATTGATTGCAATGCTACTGATCAACATTCTCATGATCGTGAGAAAGTAGGTGAAGTAGTTGTAAATGTGGATGATAAATCTATAGAGGGCGTTCAAGGTAATGAAAATGACATTGTTGATTGCAATGCTACTGATCAACATTCTCATGATCGTGAGACAGTAAGTGAGGCAGTGTTAAATGTTGCTGAGAAATCTGTAGAGGGGGTTCAAGGTAATCAAAATAAAATTATAGATTCTCACGATGGTCAGAAAGTAAGTGAAGCAGTGTCACAAATGGCAGAGATGGGGGATGAGCATATGAATCATCTTAGAGAGAATAAGGATGGTGATGGGAATGTTAACGAGAAATTACGTGAGTTGGTTATTCATAATGAAGCATACAATGTTGATGGTCACGTTAATGAGAAAGTAAGCGGGGGTGATGAGTTAGTGGTTGCAAATGAGTTGTCAACCAACGCGGTATTAGACAAAATTGATATTGATGCTGTGAAAGCAAGACAGGCCCTGTTTCATAATTCTGACGGACAAGCCAATAAGCCTTTGACTACAGCTTCTGAGGTACAGCTACATTATTTATTAAAGTTACCATATGTAGCTCAAAAGTTTGATGTTATTTCAATGATGAACTTTTTTTGTATAGGATGTTTTCATGCGTGCTAAAAGGAAGAGAAATGCAAGTAAAGCTCTACTGTCACCTTATAATGGCCCAGCAATAAAGAAAACTAGAAAGCCCAAAGTTACGAAAGAGAGTAATGCCAAAGTTACCCAAGAGAGTACTCCTGTTTTGAAAGAAGATGTTGACTCAAAAAGGACAAAGCAGGTAGCCAAGTGTTTGCAGGACCCATACGTGAACCTCCCTCCCACGACTCCACAATTACCGAAACGACGTTCCAAAAGACTGAAAAAAGATATTAATCCCCCATGTGGTGAAGATAATCAGTTGGAAACATGGGTAGAGGTATAGCAGAACTACTTTTACAAACAGACATCTTAAAGACATATACATTAATCTAGTTTTTAAAATTTTTCAGGATCTGTCACGTCCTGAAGGTTGCGATATCAACAAGATTACTAAACCAGCGTGTATGGATATCTTTATAATTTTTTTTAAGTCATCGCATAACTTTCCTTGGGGTCTTGGCGACATCGTTGTTCATCGAAAATTTTGGTTGGCTTTGTTGGGGTATGGAAGGGGCAATAAAAAAGGATGGCTTGGAGATGAGGTACTTAACAGATATTTAATTTCCATAAAAAAATAATTTTTATTTGAATGAGTTTAACGGTATGTATTTTATAAAAAAAATTTGCAGCATTTGGATCTTTGGGTTGATTTAATGTGGCAGTTCAGGCCGGGCAATGCCGATTGGGCTATGGCTGGACCATTTTTCTCGTCTTCTATCCTTGATGGGTCTATGCGTGCCTACTACGCTACTGGTAAACGCTATCCATTGCCATGGTCTAGTGTCGAGAAGGTTTGTATATAAAGACCATACTTTTTTCTAGATACTTGGGTGATATACATGCTCAAAATGTTATGAATTACGACAAAGTTTATTTGTTCACATTTAGGTATAATTTCCTGTGAACGTACCCGGCTGCTACTGGTTTCTTTCCGAGTTACAAATTCGTACCGGAGTTATAACAATTTATGACTCACTAGGTACGCCAGAACCTGAGACGAGAGAAGAGAATTTAAAAATGAGGGTCACTTTTGAGAGAATGCTACCACAATATCTAAACTTGTGTAAAGTTCTTCAAGCCAAATCAATATATGTTTCTGATTATAAGATCACATTTCGAGTTGCGGATGATGTCCCTAAACAAGTCAATGCATGCGGTGATTGTGGAGTTTGGGTATGTATTTTTTTGCACAGGCTGGGTAACAACTTGTTGGGTTTTAGGTTCCTTGGATTTGATGAGACAAAATAAATACAAGAATGAAACAAAGGGACTTAAAGTGAAAGAGATGAAACCTACAAAAAGATGGAAGGACTTGCTTGCAAAAGAAGATTTATTATTTAGTCCTTCGTAGTATTTTGTAAACCCTAATCCTCTAGTATATAAAGAGGACATGGGGTGTAGGTTTTATATATATGTCTTCCATAATGTAGTCTAAAGGTGTGTGTGTGTGTGTGTAACCTAGACGTGTAGTTTATTGTAAACGTCTAGGTTAGTTGTTTACCTCCAAGATCTAAGGTGTCTTAGATCCCTGTTACAGTTAGGTAACACGTATTATTCTGATAAAATAATATTTGGAGGAGATTGGGTGAAAGTAAAACCTTGTGTCAATAATAATAAAGTTTGTTTAATTCCGCTGCATATAATGTTTATAATCATTGTTATTGTTAAACCCTAGAGGCTCAAAACAATCTCAAGGAGTCTTATCAAACTCCACAATTGGTATCAGAGCTTGGGGAGCTCGTTACCTAGGGATTCGCAAGGTTTTATTGGTCGAATAATGGCGAAAAGAAGAAAAACTACGAATCTGAAAATTCTCGTATTTTTTTGCAGTACAGTTTTAAAAACGCGATAACTTTTTTGTTAACCGTTGGATCATAACGAAATTTTCGATGGACGTTCTCTATATATTCATCTAACTTTTCACCGAAGGGATTGTCGATCTGAGCTCTCTATCAAAAGTTATTCAATGTCGAAGTTAGCTGCAGAAACTGGTTTAATAATTCGAATTTTTGGGTTTTAATGCATATTCACTTTCTTGAATTTGTGTTACTTGTTCTAATTCTTGATGGAGGTTGTTTATACATTGTGTGGTGTTTATTATTCATGGTTAGAAGCAGATTTCCTAGTGTTTTTACGAAACCACTTCTAGTGTTTTCTGAAACCACTGATAGTGTTTTTACGAAACCACTTCTAGTGTTTTCTGAAACCACTGATAGTGTTTTCTGAAACCATTGATAGTGTTTTTACGAAACCACTTCTAGTGTTTTCTGAAACCACTCCTAGTGTTTTCTCGAAACCACTCCTAGTGTTTTCTCGAAACCACTGCTAGTGTTATCTCAATTCCACTGCTGGTGTTTCTTGTGTTATTCAAGTTTCTGCTGATGAGGTTTTGGAATTGAGGGAAGCTGACATGTTTTGGTACTGTGATTTTGGTGACACACACATGGGATTTTGGTTCGCACACACAAGAAGATTGGTATTTGTTCTTAAAGGTTTTAAAAAGCTCGTTTTTGGTTTTATTGAAGAATTGATTACGAAGGAGGTTATTTATCACTTATTTGAAGGTGAAGTGGAATTACTTGGATACGTGTTTTATCATATCTTAAAAGTATCATACCTGCTTTTAAGATAACTTATTCGTGCTTAAAGGATGTTGACGAAGACTTGCAAAATCTAGTTTTCATAGGTCAAGGGGTGGATGGATGAAGACCTAGTTAACTATCACTTAAAGGAGTTACATTGTAGTGCTCAGTGTCTCATTGACGATGAGGATTTTGTCAAGAGATTGAGGTCTACTTATATGGTGTTAGTATAAGTTTGGAGTCACATGGATAGTACAAGACATAAGACACAAGTTTGGGTTATTTTACTTCTTCATCAAATTCGTTATACTTGGTTTTCTTCACAAGTGATCATTACATAGAGCTTACTAATTTGAAGAATCATTTTCATGCATCACTCAAGGGGAAGTTTCTACTGCTTATATTCTCTATTTGTTGATAACAAAAAGGGGAAGAGATATTGGAGTGCGATTGCATGGATTAAGGGGAAGACAAAGGAAGACAAGAATGTTTCATTCACGGAGATGTTTACATCTCAACTTCTGCTACTTCGTCTAGGGAAGTTCATACACGACTTTGTTTGTTTTGTCATCATCAAATAGGGGAAGATTGTTGGGTTTTAGGTTCCTTGGATTTGATGAGACAAAATAAATACAAGAATGAAACAAAGGGACTTAAAGTGAAAGAGATGAAACCTACAAAAAGATGGAAGGACTTGCTTGCAAAAGAAGATTTATTATTTAGTCCTTCGTAGTATTTTGTAAACCCTAATCCTCTAGTATATAAAGAGGACATGGGGTGTAGGTTTTATATATATGTCTTCCATAATGTAGTCTAAAGGTGTGTGTGTGTGTAACCTAGACGTGTAGTTTATTGTAAACGTCTAGGTTAGTTGTTTACCTCCAAGATCTAAGGTGTCTTAGATCCCTGTTACAGTTAGGTAACACGTATTATTCTGATCAAATAATATTTGGAGGAGATTGGGTGAAAGTAAAACCTTGTGTCAATAATAATGAAGTTTGTTTAATTCCGCTGCGTATAATGTTTATAATCATTGTTATTGTTAAACCCTAGAGGCTCAAAACGATCTCAAGGAGTCTTATCAAACTCCACACAACTTAAGCATGAAGGTTGATGATCCTCTTCAAGTTGCTTTGGCGTATCGAGAGCATATGGTGGAGTACTTTTGGAAGTATAAGGTGGCTGTTCTTACAAATGATGAATAAAGATGCATTTCATCTCTTTGGGTATGGCTTGTATGTGGGTTTATACTTTTGTTGTTCAACCAAATGTAACCACAAACTATATGTCTGTGTAGGACATCAAAAGACAACTTTTTATGCATGTCTGTGTAGTGTAACTTGGTATATTCCTAACAGCCATGTAGGCTTTCTTTAAGCACTTGTTTTGTATATACGTGTTGTGATACTGTTGATTTGCAACAAACATTTTGTGTAAATTGCTAAAATGTTTGTTTTTTACAAACATCCATTTGATTTGAAAAAACAGCTACAAACAATCTTATTACTAAAAGACCATAACCTACATATTACATAACACTTATTGCTAAACAGATTACCATAACCAAACTACAGCACTGAAGAGAACAATCAAACTGAAAACCAACACAACTTTGTCATGAACTTGCACTCTTGACTTGATAAAAGTCAACTCATCCAACATTTTCATGATATCATGTTCCTTGCAAAACAAATCTTTGTAATACTGACTTGGTAGTTCCGGGTCTAGGAACCCATAGAAGTTACATTTGGTCTCTTTGTCCTAAAAAGAAGTTTTGTTAAATTCACATATTCAACCTAACAAGTGAAATAAGTATAATGGATAATAATATTACATAAATTGGATAGGCCTTGAATCTTCTACCAGGATGATTCCGGATCCAAGAGGTTTGTACTTCCACCGGTAATGGTTTTGGACATTCGTAGTGTGTAGCATTGATGTAGTATTCCGAGGGCTTTCGATTGGATCTGGAAGTAGAGGCAGATGAGGGAGCCATTGTTTTATTTCACCCAATTGTTACCGGGTATTCACAGATGCAAATGAGTAAAGTTGACGCATTTCTAGTAGAGTGACATCAAATTTGGCGGGAAATATACTTTGTGAATGAGCGGGTAATGAATATTGTGGAGGGAAAATTTTAAGCGAATTTTATATTCAGCGACTAAAAGATCCTCTTTTCAGCGAATTTTTATTGGGTTTATTGCTTTGTACAATCCCAGAACACAAATCCCATAACACAAATTAGTCAAACAAACAATAATTCCACAACCAAATAAAAATGACTTCGACTAATTCCCCAAAATTCAAAGTTTATTTGGATTTTGAGAGATCAATTCGTGGAGTTTTACTTCCAGTTGACATCACCTACCTACATCTGATTACCTATCTTACTAACAAATATCAGATTAAAGATAAGATCATTAGTTTATACTACATGTCCGCTTCAACCAAAATTGATATGATGTAAGTGACGATGACGATGTTTCTTTCTTCGTTCATGAAACATGCTGTAAGCAGAACGTGATCCAGACACTATACATCAAACTTATCGAGAAATCTTCCGAGGTAAAGCCGTCTACTTCTTCTAAGCCTCTTGATATTGATCTTAATGTTCCTTTGTTGCCTCAAGAATCTGATTTTCAAAAACCAAAATTTGAAGATCATAATAATGAGGGTGCAGGCGCAAACGTTAGTGTAGATGTGCAGCCTAGTTGGCAGAAAACCACATTTCAAAATATCCCTGATCCACCCAGTTCACTTGATCCCATAATTAAAAAGTTAAGTAACCATAAACACCCTGTAGTATCTAAATTAAAGGTGGGTAGTCGGTTTGATGATAAGCAAGGATGCATTTTTGCAATAGGAATAAAAGCGTTGGTTGATTTTTTTGAGTATAAAGTTACTAAGTCATGTAAGAAAAGGTACAATGTAGCTTGTTTTGAAGAAGGTTGCAACTGGTACATTAACGCACGAAAAAGTATTGTTAACCGATACTTCTATGTTACTACCATTAACGACTGTCATACATGTTCTAGAACAAAAATTCATCCTAATCATCGAAATGCTACCCGAAAATTAGTGGGTCACATACTTGTTGATAAATTGAGGAATTGCAAAAGGGTCTATACGGGTGAGGACATAAAAAAAGATTTTAATGTTGATTGGAAAGTAGACATTTCTTACCACCGAGCTTGGGGTGGGAAAAACATTGCATTAAAGTTGTTGAACGGTTGTCCTACGGATTCTTTTGAGCAGTTGCCGTATTACTGCTATAACTTAAAGTTGCAAAATGAGGGGACAGTAACACACATTGAGACAGATGAGACAGATCGGTTTAAGATGGTATTCATTAGTTTCGGTGTTGCTGTAAGTTTTCCATAAATTCTATTATCTTTATTTTAATTATTACCTTCATTATTATGTAAATATTATTAATTAAGCAATTTCTGATCGATTTAAAATAGATTCGGAGCTTCTTACATTTTATGCGACCATTGCTAATCATTGATGCCGCACATCTTAAAGGGAGATACCTTGGTACGAATCTGGTTGTTGTTGGGATGGACGTAAACAACCAGATGATACCTATTGCAACTGGTGTTTCTCAAGGTGAGACCAATGAATCATGGACCTGGTTTTTGAGCAAACTTAAAGAATGCATTGGTGAAGTAAAAGATTTGGCCATCATCTCTGACAGACATCCGACAATTGCACATGCATGTAGTACCGTTTTTCCTAACGCGTTTCATGGTTTTTGTTGTCGTCATTTAATGATGAACTGCAATTTGAAAACTAGAAAGTGGAAGGCTATATATTGGAGGGCATGCGAAGCTTACACAGAGCAGGAGTTTGATGCTTCAATTTCTGAGATTCAATCATTAAAACCTGATGTGTATAAAAAACTAAAAGATGAAGCTGGATTTGATAAATGGTCACGTGTATAACAACTCGTAAATTTCCCTACCGATTTTTCGCGACTATATTTTTTTTATTTATTATTTCTTTCTTTTTTTTTTTTACTATAATCACGACCAGTTACGGCAAAAATATAAAAACGAACTATCAATACCAACGACATTATTTTTATATCAGTTTTTCGAAGACGCTTTCAAAAATATTATTTTTATATTTTTCGGACACCCGGAGAGTACGTTTATGCGGAGACCAGACAACATACGCAGTACAACTTATACAATATTAATAACAAGACAAAATAAATAAAACTAAACTATCCCCACATAACCCTTATCTTCTTCCTCTTTTCTGTCTTCCACAGAAAACTCACGCCCCACCCTGCTCCTCACCTCCTCCCAATTTGCTCTCCCCTCTAACCATCCAGTACACGCTCCTTCATCCCTCTTCCAAAAATGGTAAACCTTTCAAACAACCTTCTCACCTCTAAGGACAACCATAAACGAAAATGAATCACTCTCTTGGCTTTTCCCATGAAGATGTCGACAAAAGAATCAAGGTCCCCTCCTTTTTCTTGTCTCTATAGTCGCGGCTGAAGACGAAGACAGAGAAGCCACGTGAAGGCATGCACTTCGTGGGGTAGACTACTCGAAAGAGGATCCTTATCATCTTCAAGACCAAAAGTGGTGGTCCAAGCACTCCTCCATTTCATCTATATATAGGTTCGAGGTTTTCACAGCTTCATCACCTCATCTCACCAAAAATTCGAAATTAGGGTTCATAGAATCAAAGGGGTTTTTAAAATTAGGTTAGGGGTTTTGTTATTTGATGCATAAGGAAGGTTTCCCAAGTGGTTAATTGTTCTAATTTGTCTCGGGTCTCTCCAATTGGAGCTTTTGGTGTTCGGTTCTTAGTCCCATTCGACCCACCAACTTATTGTAAGAACATATTCTTTTGATATTTTTCATTCTATTGAGTTTGTAATTACATTTTTGAAATTCGAATGCATATTTTTTTATTATTACCGATTAATATTAATTAGTTGGGTTAAAAATGGCATTGCTTCATATTGGTATTGATCAAATTGATAAAAGTAGTGATGTGGTTATTGTTGTTGTTCCTGTCGAAAAACAAGAAAAGAAAAACACAATTTTTTTTTAAGCTTTGATCTTAAATTTTCGGCTTATGTTAGAATTGCTTATTAGCTTATTCGTCACCTTCAAGTTGCTTGACAACTGCTTATTTGCAAGTTATTTCGGCTTATTTTCGTACTTAAGAGCTATTTGTTTTTACTAAGTTATCTTGCGTAAAACATGATGCCGCGCCCTTACGACTTTTCAGAAAGTTTTGGTTTGGTCACAGAACAAGAAAGTTTGGAAATAAAAGTTGTAGTTTTAATTCGAGTCTTTCATACGTTAAAAATTGTTAATCACCTTTAGCAAATTTCAAATTTACTCAATATAAGTAAGTATTGGGCCTCTAGCAATAAAAGGGGTTCGTTTGGCTTGCTTTGGAACTGGGCTGAAGCCCACAAGTGAGGGTCCGTTTGGTGTACAACGCCCCCTGTTACCATTTAAACTTTTTGTCTTGCCATATAAACTCGGCTCACGTTGACTAATCTCGTCCAATCTTTCAAATATCTTTTACTACTCGTTTATCCGTCATTCCCAACTCAATATAAAATTACAGTTGTCATATTTAAATAAATAAATGGGTAACTTCTATATTAGAAACATTTTGATAAATAAAATCTATGATATAAATTTCGCTATCATGAGATATGTATAAACCGAATATTTCAAAAACGCGACTATTGGCAATTTCGTCAACACGAGAATTTGCTAAATACTATATATAATAAACCAGCCTGTTTAACGAGAAAATTCACAAAAGTTCATAAATGTATATATATGCACCTATAGGAAAACAATTTTTAAACGACATACATATAAACATAAACTTATTTTTCCAAATAAACACAACTCGAATTATATTTTTGTAAAACTCATCTTGATTTTTATGAAGAACACTCTATTATATTGAAATGTATATTTCTTATATATACGTGTGCACTTTACATATGACGATAAAACATTTTGCATCGACCAAACGTCACATTTATCGTATTACTTTTTCCATACACTATATTTATCCGACTATTAGCCGAAATATTTTCATTTCGATATTGTTTTCAAAACAAGTTTTATAAGCCGAAATATACTCAACTATTTTGAAAATAGTATTTTCAAACTTGGTAATGACACACGAACAACAACAACGACATTTAAAATTTATAAAGTTCATTAAACTTGATCGAGTCTTAAACATTAATAAAGACTAAGCTGTCGTACTAATTTAGGTTGCGTGTTGGAGCTACTTGTTACTTGATCTCTTGATACTTTATTCACCGAACTGCTAAGGTGAGTTTATAGCCCCACTTTTACTCTTATTTACTTGTTTTATAAAACTATGGGGTGAGAAACATGCAAAACTCTTTTCGGACCTGAAACTGAAACAACTATTACGTGAAACAACCTTGAATCCCAACTATGCTACCGTTAGTTCCCTTTGGGGAGGCGCGATTGTTATGAATAGATCTATTGGGGATGACACCCCCGTTCGAGTTTGACCGGATAGGCAAACGTCGGGCGTATATCATATCGTATTGATTGAGTGTACTGGAAATACACTTGCTGGGCTTTTATTTATCATGCTTCTAGATGCATGCACACTGTCGTAGTTTCGGTCGCATGAACTTGGTACTAGCGTAATAGCCTTTTTGCATATAGTGTCATTCACGGAGATGCTATATGTGCAACTGTGGTCCAACTTGGAAACTTGATTTCGTAAACTTAAACCTATGAACTCACCAACCTTTGTGTTGACATTTTAGCATGTTTTTCTCAGGTTTACTTATTGGCGTGGGCAATGGCAAAGGCATTCGTTGAAGACTGGCATCCGAAGTGTTTCCAAACATTTTAATAGAACTTTTAATGGGACAACATATATTTTTATGGGCTTTACTTCCGCACTTTGAAACAATATTGTAAAACTATTTCTTAAATTGATCTATATTTTGAAAATGGAATAGATTTTCCATTCTTTATTACCTTGTGTTGTGTATATTGATTTAGTAGCACCCCATGACCCGAACGCTTCCGCTGTGAAATTTTGGGGGTGTTACAACGTGCTTACTGCCCTGCAAACAGGTACAATTACATGACCTCAAATAGTGCAGAATCAGTAAACTCTGTAACCAAAGATGTTAGGAAGGTTCCAATAACCCAGCTAATGGAGTACTACCGAAGGCTTCTACAAAAATGGTATTTTGAACGTCGTGCAAAATACAAAGGTAACTTAAAAAAACTGTCTATTATAATTGGTTTATCACATATTTGGCACATCGCTCGAAAATGTATTTTTTTTTATTTCAGATGCTCCAACGGATGAACTTACCGAATGGGCAAATGCAAAAGTAAATAATAGAATGGTAAAGAGTGCTAATTGGGATGTTAACGGAATTGAGATGCACAAGATTTACCAAGTTACTGATCCGAAACATGTTCATATTGTTGACTTTGACAACAGAAAATGCACTTGCCGCAAATGGCGCCTATCGGGTCTACCTTGTGGTCATGTTTGTGCCTGTGTCTAGAGTTGAAGGGTTGACGACACTAGCAGTTGGGCGATGGATTGGTTTAAGAAAACGTCACTAAAAAATACATACAAAGCAAGGGTTTATCCTCTAAAAGATGTATCCTTGTGGCGTACTCCTGATGACTTGCAAACCGTAAAACCACCTGCTATGGATAAGTGGCCACTGGAAGACCCAAAGAAAAAACACGTATCCGATCACAGGGGGAAGAGCCAAAAAGCAAAAACTGTGGCAGGTGTGGAAAGGCAGGACACACAAGACAGTCATGTACTGAACCGTTGATTACAAGCAAGGCAAGTGTGTTTCTATATTTTATTTCAATGTATATAATTTTGTATGTAATTACTGATATGGTTGTTTGAACTAATGTCACATCTCAGAAACGTAAAAGAAACTCACAATCGTGCACCCCTACTAATGAATAAGCAGTGGAACAAGAACGACATGGAGGACAGAGGACGCGTGTAGAGGTTGAACAGGGAGAAGCAACTGGTCAGTCAAACAACGATTTCGTATGGAAATGTGAATCATCTACTCCTGAAAACAACCTTCCTAACAACATTCAGTCACAACCTGTGACGTTTAGTACTGAAAATGTTGTTCATTTGGACGACTTATAGTTGTTATTTCAATTTGAACTTTAACACAATGGAAGCACAACTTATCAATCATCTAGGATTTTCTATGTTTGTTACTTGAATAATAATAGCTATAGGAGTGGCTTGATTTTATTTGTTTTTTTTGGATGTTACTTTGTGACAATGTTATTCATTATTGAGGCACCATTTTTTTCCTTCTTTTTTGGATGTTACTTTGTGACAATGTTATACAATCACCTGTTGAACATGTGCATACTTTTTGTTCTTTTCTATAAAAACATATAGGAGTCAGGCATATAGTGTAACATCAATGGTATGCATGCGACTATTTATT
This sequence comes from Chrysanthemum makinoi, assembly GCA_910596185.1. Taxonomy (NCBI): domain Eukaryota; kingdom Viridiplantae; phylum Streptophyta; class Magnoliopsida; order Asterales; family Asteraceae; genus Chrysanthemum; species Chrysanthemum makinoi. The sequence goes on from OU343222.1 coordinate 101,409,911, forward strand.
TACCTTTCAATTTGTGTATTTAAGAGCAAAATTGCAAGTATATTTTCACACAACATCATTCCATAAATAAGTAAGCAAAAACAATGTCAGGGCTGCCTAAATGTGATGAGATAAGAGCTGCTGCTAACACTAACAACTGGACAGACATGATGATTTACTACTGCCGTAACGCTGCAATCGAAGATGTTCAATTGGCAAGAAAGGTGAATATCCTAACTCAAGAATTGGCTAGACTTAATCGTGAAAGGGCTGCCGTTATTCAAGAGATGGCAATCGTGCGAAAGAAGATGCCACAAAAACTATTGAGTTTCAAGCAGAGCAAGCCCTTAGTGAACACAAAGTGATGCAAATGAATATCTTGGCAGGCGAACTGGAGCTGAGTGCTCAAAATAAGAATTTCTTTATTCATAAGCTTGAGGGTACGTTGCCGCTATAAGCACTGTGAGATATGCCAAGTACTAAGTGTTATATCGTATGTGATTTCCTAGTAACTAAGAGTACTATATGCCCCTAGTAAGTACTTAGTGTTATAATGTATCTGATTTCCAAGTACTTAGTGTTATATCGTATGTGCTTTTCTAGTAAGATACTTTATTCAATAAAGTTTCCTAGTAAATAGGAGTTAAATACATTTTATTTACTCACCTTTTTTCTTGTCTTCAAGAGTTGGATGGTCTTGAATCTTTTGTCTTTTCATCGTATCCAGGGTATCCTCTCCAATCTATGGGATTTTAATTTAAAATGAGATAGCGAAAATAACAAAAATGAACAATCGAAGACATTAACATAACATTGTGCCCCTTACTGTTAAAGTATCGTCTGACCTTTTTGCATCCATTTGTTGGTTTCCAAATTTTTGCGCCTAACCGTTATACAACTAGCAGTGTTTACAATACACTAGCAGTGGTTATACTTTACTACTAGCCGCGGTTTAACATCAGCAGTGGATTCAATCTTCTAGCAGTGGTTTAATTAACTCTGTCAGTGGTTCCAATATTTACAATTATTCCTGAGGTTTAGCCTTAATTGCTAAAGGCCCTTGTATGTCTGCAATCTTCTCTATCTTTTGAAACAGTGGATCAATTATAGGATGTGTCTCGTTTGTTCCTCTTGAAGTGAGTTTAGCTTCCAGCATTTGTCTTGCCACATTCTTTGATAAAGGATAATCCCTATCAACAAACATGAAAAACCTTTCCTTTGTAGTTTTTACAGCATGAACTTTGCAGTATGAGAACAACAGCCATTCAACCACCTCACAATTATCCCAATATTCAGCATCAAGATCAGGTTGAAACATGTTCTTTATAGCAACCCATACAAACTTAGCTAACTCTCCATTTGGACCAAACTTCCCATATCTGAACTCCATTACTTTCCACAACTGTTCCAAATCACTCTTAGTCAAACAATCCAGTAAGATCCCAAATTTGAAATAAGTAGATTTGCATCCATCACCTCTTGTTATCTCAACTACTTCTCTACCCCTTTCTATAACAATCTGCCAATCCACAATAGGATGAACTGCTTTTAAAGAAATAGGATTAATAGGTTCAGGATTAGGATTATCAGTCTCCTTAAAATACTGTTTAGTTCTTTCTTTCTTTTTCAACTCTTCATCCACCTTTTGTCTTTTAGAACTGGATTCCTTCTTTAACCATTCTACTTCTTTCTCAGAATCTATAGGATTAAATTCATCATTAATCCTCATACACATCAGACAAATATCCTTAACCCTCTCAAATGAACATTTACTTAGATTTTCAGTAATATGTATGCCTGAATTCTTGATAATCTTCATCATAGCATTTCTCATCTCGCTCTTTGTAGGAGGTTTCTTTCTTTTGACTTGCTTCTTCTCTTTGCTGATCCTTCTTGCCCATTCACCCAAGATTCTAGCTCTTTGATCAATTTGAGTAGTGTACTCATTCTTAATATTATTAGAAGCTTCAAGATAGGATTGTGTATCATTCCATTCAGCTAACCATATCTGAGTAGCTTCCTCATCTTCTAGCTTTTTCCTTTCTATTTATGCTTTTTCTTCAGCTATTGATGCAGGTTTTACTATTTATAGTGTCTCGCTAAACCTATGGTCTACCCTAATGCACTAACGGGCAGTGTACCCGGTCGTGTGTAGTGTAGTAAATGGTAAAGCCGATGTCGTCCCAAGAGCTATGTGTGTCGGATAATTACTAAGTCTAATTGTCACAGAATATTAATGGTTTGATAGGGTTTTAATTAATTAAACTACTAATGCATAATATAAAAGCTAATAAATGTGTGAAGGGAAATCAATAGAGGAATAGTGGTGCTAACCTAGTTAATCCTCCTAACTAGTTATGTCTACGTCTACTTACTTCCAATTACTTCAGGTGGGGTCAAATTTGAGAGGACAACATTTGGTCAATTCGCCCTAACCTATCAGCAAAGATGCCACCACAGGAGAAATCAGGCGCACCGTCATAAGTCCGGTTGTTCCTGGTCCCCTAAGCCGAGTCATTAAGTACCGCTACATGCTAGATTCTAAATAGTGAGTGCCCGGCCGTTAGGAACTTAGACACTACACCCCCTAATTCTTAAGTTCATCCAAACGATAGGTGATCAGTTGGTCAAATCGCACAAGTAGAAAGGGTCTTCAGTTGGTCATATCTTACCCTTCCCGTCTCAGTCCGCTCACCTAGGGTCAGTTGGTCATATCTCCTAGGCAATTGGCCTCTATCGCCATTCAAAACTACCTAACCAAGGGTGACTACCAAAGAACTAAGCATGCATATTCTTAGAAATAATTGTACGAAAGTAAAGGTAAACGCAAACAAAACAATTAAGGAATCATAACTAGGCTAGCACCAAAGGGTGCTTAGCCGCTCATATTAATCATGCACATCAATTCAATATTCAAATGTACGAAATACATGAATTGAAAGTAAAAAAAATAATAAACGCTAAAGCTTATCGTAATGGTGTGACTTCTCCCTTGGAAACAGCTCCGTATGCTTCCCTAGACCTCCCTTGAGCTTTTTCCCACGTTCTCAGAGTGTTGTGTGTGGAATGGGATGCTTTGAAATGCTGGAATTCGTGGGGTATTTATAGGCCAGGTCTGGGTTACGGCGTAACCAATAGATGAGTTACGCCGTAACCTTCTATTTCTCCGTAAATACACTAGATCTGCTAGTTACGGCGTAACCTAAGAAGTGGTTACGCCGTAGTCTTCAATAAACTCGATTATGTCGTAAGTGATGCAGTAGTTACGGCGTAAGTATCAACGGCGTGGAACCTCTTTTGACATAATGGAGTTACGTCGTAACCTTTGGGAGGAGTTACGCCGTAACCTCTTGATAAGTTGGACTTCTGGGTCACGCAATAGTTACAGCGTAATGTGAGAGATGAGTTATGCCGTAACTTCTTCAAAATAAGCATACTGTGATAAATGTTTAGTAATGTTTCCATTTCCGCGTCTCTTTAGCTCCAATGCTCGTAATTTACATGAAAGTGTAAAACAATGGAAAACAAGTGTAAATCCATATAAATGATATAAATAACGAGCATTAATGGGGGAAATTGACACTTAATATTCATGACTATTTGATGTTATCAGCTATCAATCTCTGAGTAGCTTCCTCATCTTCTAGCTTTTTCCTTTCTATTTCTGCTTTTTCTTCAGCTATCAATCTCTGAGTAGCTTCCTCATCTTCTTGCTTTTTCCTTTCTATTTCTGCTTTTTATTCAGCTATCAATCTTTCACCATACTCATGATCATAAGCAACCTGATCTTCTGTATTCTTAAACTCTTTCTCAGGTTCAGCAATACCTTTTCCCTTTCCAATATCTGGTAGAGCCACCTTCTTCTTCAAAGGCTCACCAATAGTCAAACTTTTGCTCAAGGGTTTAGGTCCAGTTGGTTTAAGAAATATAGGAGCAGGTGCAATGGTAGGTGTAGGGTTTGATGAAGTGTTGCTTAAATTTATCAGTGTACTGGCAGCTTCCTTCTCAACTTCTTTTGATTTAGGTGGTGAAACAGAGGTAGTTGTGACAATTGTAGATGTGGTAGTAATAGCAGTGGGTGAGACTAAGATAACAGTGGGTGTGTTTACCTCAGTTGAAGTTGTAGCAGTGGGTTCTGAAAAACTAGCCGTGGTTACAGAAACACTAGCAGTGGATGTGTCCTGCACCACCTCCTTCTCTTTAACTTCTACAACAGTGGGTGTGGTTACATCAGTTGAAGTTGTAGCAGTGGGTTCTGAAAAACTAGTCGTGGTTACAGAAACACTAGCAGTGGATGTGTCCTGCACCATCTCCTTCTCTATATCGTCTACTACAGTCTTCAAGGTTTCAAGTACAACTTCATTCCCATCTTTATCAGACACCACATACTGCTGTCCATGATCTCCACTATCCACATCCTCATCCATATGCACAACAGCAGCCTCCCCTGAATCAAAGCCTTCACTCCTCCCCTGTTTGGTTACATCCTCCAAAACCACAGCTTGAGAGGAGCTCACCTTCTTATTCTGCTTCCTAACTTTTTTAACAACACTAATCCCAGGTCTCCTCACTTTCTCCATCACAAACATCCTGTGCTTCAATTTTCTGATCTCTCTTTCCTGAAACACAGCTAACTCCTGAATACTTGAGATCGTATTCTCCATTTTTGTACATTTAACCGTCAATTCATTTAATCGTTCAAGATTTTCCTCCCCACTTCGACCTGTGTTAACTGGTCCGAGAGGTGGTTCATTGGAAAAGTCATCATGTACCTGATCATTATTCGTCAATTCATGTTCATGTTCCAAACTACCCTCATCACTTCGAATTGTGTGAACTGGTTCGAGGGGTGAATCCTTGGTTAGTAAACATAGCATCAGGGTTGGTGGCCGTGGTTACAGTTGTACTAGCAGTGGGTGCAACTAAGGTAGCAGTGGGTTCATGTTCAGTGAATTGGGGTTCAGGTACATCATCGAACTCACGAATCACAGGTAAATTAATCATATGAGGGAACAATGGAACAACTCTGATTGGGAAAGTAGGATTTTGGTGTCTCATATGAGCAAAAACCTTAGGAAGTATATAATGCACCTCATACTTTGTATTATGTTCAACAGGTTCTGCTATTTGACTATCCACAATAAGTTGAACAAACCTAGGATACACGTAATATTTACCTTTCTTCCTAATATTCTGCACAAACCCTTCAAAAATCATGCTAGACCAATTGAATTCCCTCCCTTCAGATAGACAAATTAAAGCAGTTGCAATTTTGGAGGGAAATTCATGAAACCCAGTGGTCTTATTACTCAGACACATCAGCAAGGTGTGAATTAAAAACTTCCATTGGGAAGAAAACATACCTTTCAAAAATTTTACCCTGTCTCCCCTTCTTGTATAACCTAACCTTTCTAAACCTTGAAACATATCATCATCAGAAAGATTAACTAGTCCATTAGCATCAGAAAACCTCAAAATACCTCTAATGACTTCCTCATCAACCAAAATCTCATTATCATCCACCACAGTCCTAAACACCTCTAATCCATCTCGCTCCTGTATCTCAGCATTACCCCAAAATTGATGTATATAGTCTTTAAGAATTGTGGGTGCTACAGTTAATGAAAAGTGAATTTTACTATGGTTGATAAAATCAATCATGCCATGAAAACCATCCGATTGACTATTTTTGATAAAGTAAGCAACTAGGTTATGGGTGTTGGAATACTGCGACGGCATTGTGAGTTGTGATGGGATATGATGTGGGATTGTGAAATTAGCAGTTGGGAGTGGTTAGGGTTTATGTTGAGCGTCAATTGGAAGTGATTTGAAGATCAATTAAATGATCTGGCAGTGATTTGGGGGAATAAATACGTTTGCACCAAATTTACAAAACAGCCCCTCAAGTATCCATTATCAGGAACCTGCTAGCAGTGGATTGAAAACCACTAGCGGTGGTTTGATAGACTCTAGCAGTGAATACAACAAATTTACAAAACAGCCCCTCAAGTATCCATTATCAGGAACCTGCTAGCAGTGGATTGAAAACCACTAGCAGTGGTTTGATAGACTTTAGCAGTGGATACAACAAATTTACAAAACAGCCCCTCAAGTATCCATTATCAGGAACCTGCTAGCAGTGGATTGAAAAACACTAGCAGTGGTTTGAAAGACTCTAGCAGTGGATACATCAAATTTACAAAACAGCTCCTCAAGTATCCATTATCAGGAACCTGCTAGCAGTGGATTGAAAACCACTAGCAGTGGTTTGATAGACTCTAGCAGCGGATACAACAAATTTACAAAACAACCCCTCAAGTATCCATTATCAGGAACCTGCTAGCAGTGGATTGAAAACCACTAGCAGTGGTTTGAAAGACTCTAGAAGTGGATACAGCAAATTTACAAAACAGCCTCTCAAGTATCCATTATCAGGAACCTGCTAGCAGTGGATTGAAAACCGCTAGCAGTGGTTTGATAGACTCTAGAAGTGGATAAGGCAACCACTTTTTTTTTAACACTGAACAGCAAAAGTCAACGAATTCATTTACTCTAACAACTTATACCTTCCCCACATTAATTTTCTGATTCCATCTGAACTTTTATTTAAGAACCTATAACTCACATACAACCCATATTACACATACCCCAATTATTAACCTCAACTGCTTTCACAAATGAGATAAAAAAAACCCACCAAACTCAAGCAGTTGCTCCACCTCACCTCCTTCATCTTCATCACCGCACCACCTCCACCACCACTACATCATCGCGCGGGTATCTTTTACTAATTTTTATAAATACTCTTGACTGATTGTAAAAAGCTTCATGGGTTTTTGTTATATAGTTGTAATCTTAAGTGGGTATCTCTTATTTGGTTAATGCTTCATGGGTTTTTGTTTGTGTTAGACCGAATTGATTGAAAAGCTTAGGTATTGTGGTTTGTAAGTGAGTATAATAACTTTCACATTCTTTATAAAAAGCTTCAGTAAACCTTCAACAATATTGATATCAGTTTTGATCTTATCTTGAGCAAAATATATTATATGCAATTGAATGTATTGACTAGTTTAAGGTAAAATCAGTTTTAGAGTATACTTAAGACACTAGACTAGAAAGTAGAAATTGATTAGTTGTAGGAATATATGCGTTATGAAGATAGAAATCAATTTAATGTATCTGTAATTAACCGCTTATTATGTGCTTTGCTTTTATACTTGTAGGAATATAGGGTGTCACGGGTGCCAAGCCGCGACCAACCGAGGCCAAAAGGTAAGATATATCGTTGCGTATTTTAAATAGCTTAGGGTTTTAGGTAATGAGAACTATCCAAGCATCGGGTATCAAGAAGACCCTTTAAACCATTAAAGTTTAGTTGGTCATTTTAACAATAGTAGGAGGGTAGGATGGTGGATTTTGGTACCTAAACCAAGTTCTGGCAGGGTGTTTCCACCCCTTTCATGTGTAATAGCACTTTAACTAGGTTAATGAGATCATGTTGTGCTCATCTGCTTGTGATACAAAAGATCGATCGTGTTGCGTATGACTATTTGAACAGTGTGTCTATGGTTGAGGGTTGGTGAAAACATAAGAATGATGTTAGTGTGTCTAGTTAAAGTGCTATTATACCATTGCCTGACATCATTTCATTCTCCTTTTTACAATGATCTTCCCAAAAACTCACCAACAATTCTCTCCTATATTATCAACCAACAAAATTGAAGTTAGCGGTGGTGACATGTGGCTTCTCTGATGGTTTACGGCGAGGAGGTACACGGTTTCTTGGTCCAGTAGATACAGGAAAGTGTACAGCCCATTTCTTGCTACGATATGTTATTGTTACCTGATGACGAGGGTTGAATCTTGAAGGGTAGAAAGGTGGTGCAAAATGGTTTAGCTTGCTTTGAGATTGTTTAACTGTGTGTATGTTTTTAGTATGTGTTTTTTTGTTAGAAACTCCATGTTTGTGTGTGACAGAGAGAGGTCAGAGATGATATGAAGAGAGATGAAAGGGTTTGTAATGATAGAGATATAATGGTGGCGAGAGATATGAAAGGGTTTTTGAGGGTGCCTCATTAACTCCACTTCACTCGCCATCACTATCATTACAAACCCTTTCATCTATCTTCTTATAATCTCTGACATCTCTCTCTCACACACACATGGAGTTTCTCACCAAAAAACACATAGTAAAAACACACACACACAGTTATGAACTCTTAAAGCATGGCTAAACCACTTTGCACCACCTTTCTACCCTTCAAGATTCAACCCTCGTCATCAGGTAACCATAACAAACCGTAACAAGAAATGGGTTGTACACTTTCCTGTATCTACTGGACCAAGAAACCGTGTACCTCCTCGCCGTAAACCATCAGAGAAGCCACGTGTCACCGCCGCTAACTTCAATTTTGTTGGTTATAATATAGGAGAGAATTGTTAGTGAGTGTTTGGGAAGATCATTGTAAAAAAGAGAATGAAATGATGTCGGGAAATGGTATATAGCACTTTAACTAGACATACTAACATCATTCTTATGTTTTCACCAACCCTCAACCATAGACACACTGTTCAAATAGTCGTACGCAAACATGATCAAATCTTTTGTATCACAAGCAGATGAACACAACATGATCTCAATTAACCTAGTTAAAGTGCTATTACACATGAAAGGGGGTGGACCCTAACACCCTGCCAAGAACTTGGTTTAGGTCCCAAAATCCACCATCCTACCCTAATTGTTAAAATGACCAATTCAACCTTAATGGTGTAAAGGGTCTTTTTGATACCCGATGCTTGGATAGTTCTCATTACCTAAAACCCTAAGCTATTTAAAATACGCAGGTTAAGCTTTGGACAAACTCAAAGAAGCAGAAGATATCGGAAGTCAACTGACAAAACCGCCTGGTTAACACGAGTTCGAGCCTTATGTGTTACGATATGTTTGTAGAGAATAACATGGTTAGGATTACCGCTAAATGGATTATACGTATAGTTTTGGACCATTTGCGTATAGGTACCTTATGTATAGTTTTGGACCATTGGCGATTTTGGAAACACATTTTATGTTATCGATTGATGGTTATATATGAAATTATGTTTACCGAATTTGTGTTGTTGTCACAAAACAAAAACGGAAAAAAAAACTGTTCTTTTTTTGAAAAAACAATTTTAATATCACAAAACAAAAAAAAAACCTTAATGTTTATCCTTTGTCACAAATATGTCCTCCAAATCCAACCATATATATGAACACCTTTTCCCATGCAGAAATGAACAGTCAAAACATATATGAGAAACATCCATCATGTTTAAAAAAAAATGAGGATAACTTCTAAACAATATACATTTTACACTTGCTATTTTCAAACTACTAAATGTAAGTACACATTTTGTGCTTAACTCTCTCTATTTCCCCTTTATTTAATCCTCGCTAACAACTCCAAGTTACAACTACCAACACATTACACTTGCTATTTTTAATCCTCTCTAAAAATAAACTTATCTCAACCAACAACAATAATGGCCAACCCTCGTCTTGCCCTCTTGGATCAACTATCCCATACATCAAACTCTCGATCTGTCAAGTCTATGATGATTGTGGAATATTGGGGAGAAGTTATGGATACTGTTCAGGATGAATTAGATCTGCAAGAGAAGATTGACGAGCTAACCGCTAGTGTACAACGTAGGGATATGCTTATTGAAGAGCTGTTGGTTGTTGGTCCAATGAACTCGTCTGTTGCGACTGTTCGGCACATGAGAAGGATGCAAATTGAAGATAGGGCTGAGATTGGAAGGCAGCAGACCTCCATCTTAGAAAGGCGTGCTCGCATTTCTTCTTTGTTATCCTTCATTGAACATCTAGAATCAATGGTCCTTTGACTTTGTGAAGCCTTTATGTTAGGTTTATGTTTGTTTAGGTAATGTAAAGCTTTGATTTAGGTTAGTTTATGGTTATGAAGGTAGGGTTATGTGTTGATGCAGGTTGATGGTGAAAGTTGACTAGTACCTAGGGTTGATGTACTAGTTAAGTGTATTTACTTTTGTTTATGTTATCAATCTTAATCTTATTTGTCTTTGTGTTTTAGTAAACAACCTACATTGATGTTGAATTACAAAAAAAATATATCGCATAATCGACATAATTAAACTAAAAAAAAATAAAATAAAATGGCAACCACATAAATCTTTGTATCCAATTTTTTGTTAGTAAAACATAATATGTTTGTCTAGTCGGTCTAAAGAGACAGTGGCCATAAATCGCTAAGATGAAAATGGCGCATTTAAAAAGTCGCTCAGAATACATCGGTTTATGTGAAAGTACTTTACATGATACATTGGTTTATGTGATAATACTTTACACTTTTCTTATTGTGTGACAGAGTCAACAAAAAGATTTGCATTTGACTTGTAACTAAATTTTAGAATTGAAATCAGATAGAGTTTTGGTCGGGTTAAAGAGACAATGGCCATAAATTGCTAATATGAAAATGACGCATTTAAAAAGTCGCTCAGAATACAACGGTTTATGTGAAAGTACTTTACATGATACATTGGTTTATGTGATAATACTTTACACTTTTCTTATTGTGTGACAGAGTCAACAAAAAAGATTTGCATTTGACTTGTAATTAAATTTTAGAATTGAAATCAGGTAGAGTTTTGGTCGGGTTAAAGAGACAGTGGCCATAAATCGCTAAGATGAAAATGGCGCATTTAAAAAGTCGCTCAGAATACATCGGTTTATGTGAAAGTACTTTACATGATACATTGGTTTATGTGATAATACTTTACACTTTTCTTATTGTGTGACAGAGTCAACAAAAAAGATTTGCATTTGACTTGTAACTAAATTTTAGAATTGAAATCAGGTAGAGTTCTTGCCAGGGTTGGTGTGATAGTGGCCATAAATCGCTAAGATGAAAAAAGGCGCTTTTAAAAAAGTCGCTCAGAATATATCGGTTTACGTGATAGTACAATTATACACTTGTCTTATCGTAAAAAAGTCGAGAAGGTTTGTATATAAAGACCATACTTTCTTCTAGATACTTGGGTGATATACATGCTCAAAATGTTTTGAATTACGACAAAGTTTATTGCTTAAAAAAATTTGTTTAAAAAAATAGGTAAAATATTCGCTTAACAATTTTAGAGCCCTTAACAATTTAAAAGAAAGGGAACTAAAGACATATAAATTTAGGGCACCTAAATACAATTGTCGAATATACAATTTAGCTATACAACGATTCTGAGTCCATGCACGTTTGCAATATGTTTACACCCGTCTCCTAATGTCACGATTATTGTGATGCATGGAAACCTGTCAAATTAAAGAAATAAAATGTTCAAACTGGCAATCAAGTAAACAAATGCATCAAGTATTCTACTCTACTTATTTTGGTTCAAGTTGGCTATCAAATCAAAATAGCTTATAAGTCAAAAGGCCATAATTACTATGGGTGGCTTAAGGTGGCTATCAAATCAAAAGAGCTTATAACTCATATAAAAACACACATAAACCAAAGGAAAATTTTAACTGATTTTTTGCTAAAAAAATAACAAAAGAAGAAAATGATTACAAAAATGCCTTTCTGTGAGGAGTTAGTTGCTGTTGCTGGTTCTAGTCTCGTTAGAGACATGATGGTGGAGAAGTTTCGGAGGGAGGTTACTGTCACTAGGGTGGACGAAGCAGAATTAACCAAAAAAGCCCAAGATATTAGGGCTCGTGTTGCTGAGAGGGATTTCGTGATTGCAGAGTTAGAGCTTTTGTATCCTTTTGATTCAGGTGTGCAAAGCATTTCACAGTTGAATATTTTGTAAAATGAAGATTTGGCAGACATTTCAAACATGTTGGTGAAGGTTGTGAACAAGCAGAAGCGAGCAATGGAGCTTATGTCATTCATTGAAAAGCTCAAGTCTATGGTGTACTGATCTGGTTTCTTCTGGTGTTTGTCAAATGTCTTTTGGGTTTAAGGTATGGCTAGGGTTGTGGGGTTTAAGGAATGTCTAAAGTTTATGTTTATGCTTATGGATGTTTTAATAAACCTAGTAAGGTTAATTTTGTTGGATATTTTAATATACGCACTTAGTTATTTATGTGTGTCTAAGTACTTTTGTTGGAACATACCTGTGTTAGAACCTGCTCCCTTGATATGCTGGCTTACAACGTAGTGTTGAAAACATAACCTACATCATCAAAATAATGGATAATCGATATGGATACGTGTCCTGTGGTAAGTGTGATATGAATTAATTGGTAACTTTGACGCACCAGGTAAAATAGAAGTGTCTGCTATAAAAAAAATGGCGATATTCCTGGGCTGTTAAATGCTATTTTGTGACACATATATCTCCTGGTTTATTAGATTTATGTCTCACAAAGTAGCATCTAACAGCTCAGAAATAGCGTTGTTTTTTATTTTTATTTTTTATTTTTTTATCCATTGCCTGCAAAGGCTTTATCTTGCTCTTCAATGAAAACCAACTTACGCTTAACCTTAGGCTTAGCAACTACATCCCTAAGGCTAACAGACATATCGACATCAACATCAATAAGGCTGCTCGCTTCTTCTTCAGCCCAAGCAATAAGCTCATCATATGTCATATTGCTTGCATCTTTTAATCTTCTTCCATGGATAATCAATTTAGTTGTATAATCATCTTCAGAATCATAAAAGTTAAGATTCTGATAATAAAAATCAAATAAGTTTTGGGGATTATGTGCCGTATACATCATTAACTTCCCATATCGATCAGCAAGGTCATACATGGCAGCCACATCCCTATCACATTCTATTAGTTTCAAGCCTACCTCTAATTGACATTGTGGTAAATAGAAAAACAACGAATGGAAATTTAGCTCAGTATGTTCTTTAAGATACTGGCACATACTACTATAGTCCAGCTTCCTATCCTTGGACACACTCCAATAAAAAACACCCCCATTTTCATACCTCAGCGGTTGGAAATAAAACTCGCCGAAAACATGAACGTCAAACATGTAACGAGGATCTGAAGTCCAACTAGGTGCCATCCTGTTACAGGAACACATAAAATACAATACTTTAAAAAATATATATATAATTTTACATATAAACCCTAATTTGGTACGAATATTGAAACATTAAATAGAGACAAAATTGATATGGGGGACCATGACAATAAAGTATCACGAACTTTCGCACAATTCAATTTTAATAATTGAACGAAAACGACAGTTGAATTAGATTATTAAGCAGCTAGGGTTCTGGTCGGTAGGAAGTGAATGTGGCCACAAAAAGATAAAAGATAAAAGATAAAGTATTAGTGTATCATAAATCGCTAAAATGAAAAAGGTGCTTTTAAAAAGTCGCTCAGAATATTTTGGTTTATGTGATGTACTTTACAGTTGTCGATGTACTATAATGTAAGAACGTCGAATAAAAAAAGATGGTTATAAATTTTCGCAAAAACATAGTTGCTTAAATAATTAGCTAAAAAAGTCGCTTATTCAATTTCAAGCCTTTTTTTTCACACATAAGGCTAGTCACAGAGGGCTCGGTTGAGCAAGGTTGAGGAGCTAGGTGATGGTCGGTCATGCCATTGTGGGGAAGAAGGTTGAGCTCGGTTGGGGGGAGAGAAACCTTGAAATCGGTTGCCTCTTCAACCGAGTTGTAAAACCACAAAAATCCAAACAATATTCCCTTTTGTAATAAAAAAAATAAAATAATAAACTTTACCACTTTTACAACTTTATTAATACCAACCTCAAACACATTTTTAAACACATAATTTCAAACACAATTCAACTTCAAAATTCACACTTCTCTTTACGCAAGATTATTATGGCTTGCCGTCTCCCGCATTCTGCTAAAGATATGCAAACGTACGTTCAAAATCAATGCAATAACGACGATGAGGCTCGAAAAGACGCTATTATACGCGTCATCCAATTGTTTGAGCAGGGGAGGACGGAGAAGCTGCAGATGAGAGACAACTACAAGACTTGCAACGACATCAGCACTGAACGAAAAGGTGTGATCGAGAAATTTCTGAAGGAGGAAGCCCGCAGAGATGACGAAATTATTGACAAGTTGTGGCGGTGTGTTCAAAGGGTAACGAACAACATCAACACCAAAGTCAATTGGAGCTATCGGGTGAACAAAGATGATGATGCAGGAGTCTTCGGTGAGGAATCTCCGGTAGACGAGGAAGCTTTGTCTCGCCTCGAGGATTATATACCTCCCGCGTATGATACTGCGGACGAGGAGTATTCAGATTAGGATTTAAGATTTAGGATTTATGTATTATGTATTTTGTATCGTTTAATTTTTAATATATTGTAATGTTTTTATTTATTTTTAATGAATTTTAATTTTGTTTTTAAAAATATTTGAATTAGAAAAAAAAATCTCAGGTCACCACTGTGGCAACTAGGTCGTCGTCAGGTCTTCGGAGAGAGAAAGCTGATGTGGCACAGACGAACTAGTTCGCCAGTGTGTCTAGCCTAAGATATAAAACACACGTAATTATCTATCACAAAACATTAAACCGACTTATCAACTAGCAGTGATTACAATGTACTAACAGTGGTTACACAACACTACTAGCAGTGGTTTAACTCAAGCAGTGGATTCATTCTTCTGGCAGTGGTTTCATCAACTCTAGCAGTGGTTCAAATACTTGGAATAATTCCTGATATGAGGAACCTAAAACCCAACAATATGCTAGCAGTGGATTGAAAACCACTAGCAGTGGTTTGAAATGTCCTAGCAGTGGATACAGCAACCACACTCTAATCTGTTGACCAAGATTACAGCAACCAAATCTAGGCGAAAAATAGTGATATTATGCATTAATATGAAGGATTACAAAAGATTCACATTAATATGAAGGAGATGCCTAAGTGGGGGTTTGCTAAGAAGCCTTAGGTAGGGGTGGTGGTAGATGTCAAGCTTGTGTCCTCTTTGGGTAGTTTTAGTATGATCTTTTCTATTCTCTTTCGATGTACTGATAGTGGTTGTAATGTTCCCATGCTTGTAGTAACTGATTCTGATTCTGTTCTCTTTTGATGTATCTGAGGAACATAAAACCCAACATAATGGTTGTGTTGAAAATATATATGTGAATTTTTTTATTGAAATGTTTGTTTTGGTGTTGTTAATGAAACATATCACGTATAAAGGGGTTGACCGCATGATCAATACGCGCATAAAGTGGCCATATTGAAAAGTACTTACCATAAACTGTTAAAATTTGTAACAGTCTAAACAGTCCAATCGAATACAAGTATATACACACCCACCACTGAAAGTTTGTCCATGTAACCAAAATAAATAAATAAATAAATAAAACTTAAAATGTCATTCAAGAAACGTATCCGATTTCCTAACAAATATGGAAAACAGGATACTCCAAATCATCATAACAATCTACATACATGAACTTAAACCTTATCATCTTTCCATACTCAAACTCACAATCTTCAAAAAAGTGGGTCCAGTCACCTAATGCATTCACATGATTCACCCGGTATGGATTGTCTCTATGATAGTCAATCTGAATTCGCATCATGTATTCGACTGCATCATTCCTAAAAAGTGCATTTTGAAAAAAATGCATAGGATGATTGTGAAGAAAATGGTCTGGAATATCCTGGTGTTTAACATTTACAAAAATTATACAAAATTATATAAATGCATAGAGAAAAAAGTACACACAAAACACAAACTTACAAGTCTAGATAACGCAAGAATTTCAATAGACCTTCTGTAAAAGACATCAGTTCTCTCACCAAAATGATCAAGGTGACCAAACCATTGGCAAATGTGTTGCATTCGCTCATCACCTGTTTCAAAAATATCAAAATAAATCTTAAAGATATATGTTATGATATTACTGAATATGATTATGAGATTTCAAGCCTACCTCCATATTCATTATCAAGATCATTTTGTGGAAAAAACAATTGCGTCACACCAAGAAAATGCCCCTGTATCTTTGCCCTACCATTGAAACCAAACACGGTTATATTCAAGCTATTGTTCTCCAATTTAGTAAAAACAATAACATCCCCAAATTCAATATCGGAATATTCAAGAACAGTCGACCACATTTCATCATCCATAACATACAAAGGACGAGGATCATGACCTCCTTCATAGCCCCAAGTAACATCCACATTAAACTTCATTCCTTCAACAACAACAACAACAGTACCTTGCAACCCAATACCATCTAGAAAATTACCGGGCAATGTCTTAGACAACAACATGATTGACAATTATAACATATAAAGTAATAAAATACACTTATTTTTAAAAAAACGTAAACAAAAAAATTAATTCTTATAAATAACCTGTAGAATATGAGGGTATGGCAGCCGATAACTTTGAAACCTTATATGATGACTTTCTACACCAAAGATATTCCTCAACTTCCAACCCATTAGAATCATAGCCAGTAACGTAAAAAGAGTCATCACCTTCTTGAACAAAGTGTAACATATGAACATCCGTATACATGTTTTCATGAACAAATTTACCCATTTGTTACCTAAAATCCTAATGGGACCTCCTAACCGAGCAACAATCCTTACTTTCTTCCGTTGTCTTTGAATACCAGTTAAATATAAATGCCGATTCCCATTAAAAGCACGATCAGCAAATTGAGGAAGCTGAAGAAACCCAGGGTAAAAAGTTATGTTTGGTCGCACCACAAACTCGATTGCCATGATTACCTTATAAACAATTACAAGCATGTAAAGTTAAGTTAATGTGGCCAAAATTTTTGATATGAATATTGAAACATAAAATACAGTCAATATTGATATGGGGGACCATGACAATAAAGGATCACGAACCTTTTGAGAAATTCAGTTTTAATAATTGAACGAAAACGACAGTTGCACGAAAACAGCTAGGGTTCTGGTCGGTAGAAATTGGATGTGGCCAAAAATAGTTAAAAGATAAGGTTTTAGTGTATCATAAATCGCTATAAAAAAGTCGCTCAAACTATATCGCTACAAAATTCGGTTATCTAGTTTCCCGCCAAAACATTTTTCCCGCCTAAACACAAGTCAACAAAATAAGCATAAATACAGTCAATTCGATAGTACACATACAACAATCCACAATGGCTTTGAACTTATTTGGAAATGGTAATTATGAACAAGTGCCAAACAGGAAAGAGGATGCTGCTGACAATTCGATAGTACACATACAACAATCCACAATGGCTTTGGACTTATCTGAGAAGAAAAAGCTAGATGGTGATGGTACGGATAAGGAGAACCAAGATGGCATTACACTAGAAAAAGTTAAGGCATTGGAAAAAAGGATTAAAGATCTGGAAGAATTCTTTGAAAAAGTCAAGGAAAGGAAAGCAACTAAAGAAGGATGTGGTTCTAGCAGTACTGTTTGAATGAATGTAATGGTTGAATAATGAATGATATGAATGTAACGGTTGACAATGTAATGGTTGTGTTGAAAATCTTATCTATGAAATAATTTATTGAGATGATTGTTGTAGTGTTGTTATTGAGATGGTTGTGTTGAAAATCTTATCTATGAAAATTTTTATTGGCTGATAGAACCAAGTCAGGACTGAAATAGACATCAGCATATTTAATCAAAATGATTGCAATGTAACATACACATGGTAGTAGAACCATCATCACATAGTAGTTTGTAACATACACTAACTAGCCTTCACCACAGACTGAAAATAAATTGTTTCATCAGTCATCATGCCTGGAAAGGAACCAAAATACAAATTGTTTAACAGGGTACATACCACCCTGGAAGATCAAATAACTACCACATGGTAGCCTTCATCATACCTTCGAATTACTTGGATCAGAAGAGGCTGGGTATGACATGGAACCATCAGCTGTGGAACCTTCAACTATCACTTGATCATTAACCAAACTAATTGCCTCATCACCCTTCATATCATCAGATTGTTTACTACCAACTGCTTCAAATTCATCAAATAATCTCCTAGATTTCAAGGTACCAGTTTCAAAACGACTTTTCTTGGACACATATTGAACTACAGTAGAGCTTCCAACTGTAGGAAGGTCATCAATATCATCAAAAAGCCTCTTACACTTTAAAGGGATGGTTTGAATAGATGGGAGTAAACTAGTAGCATGTGGATCCTGAAGGTCATGATTACCAGCAGCCTGAAAGTCGTTAAAAAGGTTCTTACCTCTTAACGGACTAATCTCGAACCCACATTCGTTTGACAAACACTCGGTAACAGTGGACTTCTGTGTTAAAGAATCTTCAAAGTCATTGGACACATAAGGTCGGACTGTAGTCCTTAAACAAGGAGGAATGTATTCAAGGTCATTATTACCACCAAATTTAGATTTTCCTCTGAATAAACTAGCTTCAACAAAAGGCTTGACATAAGGTCTCCTAAGGTAAGCTGGTGAATTTTTTTCCTCTTCTTCCCATGCCATTAGTTCTTCAAACGACAGACAGTCGACATCTTTTTTTTTCTTTTCGTGACTTTTAATTTTAGATGTCAGTTCATCGTCTGAGGAATCAAAAGACATGTTCTTGTGATAGTAGCTAACTAAATGAACCTGTGGCTGATGACAAACATAGATCTCAACTAGACTATGCAGCTCAGCCATGACATACAATTTCTTGACATCATTATCACCTTCTACAAGGGTCAACCCTTCCTCTAGACTACTACTTGGAACACAAAAATACTAAGCCCAAATATCCTCCTTAGTTTCTTTCAACAGTATGTCACATATTTGAGAATACGATAACCTACTCAACCTAGGTAACCGCAAATGTAAAACATCTCCACCTAAATAGCTTAAGGGATATAAAAAGAACCAACTGCCATGATAAACATCAAACCCAAGATCTTGACTGTTTTCAGACATTCTGTGTAACAATGGAAATAATTCAGCAAAACAAAATATTGTTGTAAAAAACCAACTTTACTTTACATTAACAGAAAAAACTAAATGGACAAACTTACAGCCATTCTTGATACCATAAATCACCACAGGCCTTTGATTCTGTGTTTTGTGATGCCATAGTTAGTAGAAATCTGAAAAACACAAAATATATGTAAGATAAAGTTTAGTTTTGGTTAATAAAAGGTACAAAAGGTACAAAAAGTGAACAGTAAAAAAATGTCTAAAAGGTACAGCCATTCTATAATGATATATCTAAGATATAGTCAAACTCACCCACAAAGTCGCCTAGTTACATGTTGGATAATGCATAAATAGCTATTACCCAATGGACAATACTTGTAAAGTAGCATGCATGGGTTTGCCCTACTTTGTATATCCATAGTTTGGTGTGTGCTTTTTTTTTTGCTTATTTTTTTAGAAAAATATTACTAGTATACATATTTGTAGTGTGTCTAATTATCCTATTACATTAGTTTGAAGACAACAATATAATACAACATTCTGAATACAAGGGAGCATATGGTTATCAATTTGTTTCAGGTAATACATCAAAACTAGAACATCATTAAACACAAACACGGTGTTTAAAAAAAACCTAGCCATTTGTTCACGGTATGAAAGCTTAGCCTGAATGGGATCCTTCACATCCAATGATAGACCAAAAGCCAAGCGGTATAAAAAAATACATACCCAAATACCACAATCACCAAATATCCCGGCCTGCTTCGGTACTTGTTCAGCGATAGTAAATGTAATGAAATAACTTGCCGGATCAATGCCTTTCTTCTTAAATACTTGCGCTTGTGCTAGGACCTCAGGTAATTGTAGCTGTGGACAAAAGTTACACTGTTATAAAAAATCTAATGTTTTAAAACCTGGTTAAACGGTTTTGTATTAATTCTTATGACATATGAATAAATAGTAAAACCTGTAAACACTCCCTCAGTTTGATATAAAACTCTCGCCATTCCTCTTCAAAAGCTTGACAACTATCATAACAGGTAACAATGTCTGTGTCTATCTCTAAACGCGCAAGACACCAATGAGCTTCAGTTTCATTAATAGGCATGAAAACCTACAACGTTTGGGTCACAAACATAACATTAATATATGGCAAAAGCTAAACAGGCTAATTATATGAATGAGACTGGACTAGAATAAAATATATATATCGTCACTTATGTGGTTAACGTCAGACCATGGAATAGAGTATCTTTCACCATTAGCATACCACAACGGCAATGATTTTTGTAACAGAAGCTGAACAAAATAGCTACTAACCATCGCCCAATCAGCCGTATCGGGTCTAACATGCCAAAGGTAATTAACCCACAACTCTATGTGCTGTAAATTTCGAAACATGAATGAGTGTGATAAACGTTATAAGAAATCAATTCAATAGGTACAGTTGTATGAGTACTTGCCTCATCCCTTAGCCAACCTTTCCTAAGTGGGTCTAAGCAAACCAAACTTTCCCAAAACCTTCTATCCACACACACATCGTCACACCAAGGAAACTTGCAGTTAAGCGGTCCAATTTGTCCAAGAAATTCGTCAAATTCATTTGTAAAATGAACTCTGTTGACAGCTTTGCTGGAGTGTGCAAGATCCTAGTATATGAAACGATTACACTTATAATCAATTGTCATTAACAAGATATATTTTAAAACGTTGTCAAGAAGTATTTTTCATACCTCAACCCAAGGCGTGACAATTTTAAGTTTTTCACTCATATCTGGATCAGGTAAGCTAGAGCATCATCTTTTCTTTTCAAAGATATGCCTTGGTCCAATAATACGAATTAGCTTCACCTGAACGTTGTTCACTCCTTTTGGAAACTGCAAAACGCGCTCTACTGGCTTTCATATGATCTGAGTTCATGATTGCTTCTCCCCTTTTCTTTCGTTCATTTTCATACTGCAACCTCTTTTCCTCTTCCCGCATTATCAACTTGTCCTCTTCCATCCTTAACGTCTTCTCTTGTTGCATCAATCACGCTCTTTAACCGGGCACTTTGTAATTCTTCATGTCGCAACCTTAATTCTTCTTGGATAATAAATTCCTGTCAGCGTTTATATAGTTACTATCGTTATGATATGTTATGGTACGGAAAGGGTTTTACACTTGTTTACTGATTTTGTAAATTACCTTTGCAACATCGTCATCAGAAAATTCATCTAGCCGCGCTGATGAACTAGTATCAATGCTTGACTGACTTGACTCAAACAAGTCAAGAAAATCATGATTAAGCTCATCACAAAACTATGCACTTAGATGCGGAAGGTCATTAGTTAACTCCAATTTCTCCTAAGAATGTAAAAAAGTATTTATAAAAAGCATATATACGA
The DNA here is from genome assembly GCA_910596185.1 of Chrysanthemum makinoi. Taxonomy (NCBI): domain Eukaryota; kingdom Viridiplantae; phylum Streptophyta; class Magnoliopsida; order Asterales; family Asteraceae; genus Chrysanthemum; species Chrysanthemum makinoi. The sequence goes on from OU343222.1 coordinate 101,431,166, forward strand.
AAAATAAATTAATTTTTGAATCCACTTCTAGGTATTTTCTAACCACTGCTAACCTTAACAATGCTTTCAGTGTTTGGTTTATGTTTGTGATATGCAGGTATGAACGATTGTTTGTATACTTTGGAGCTTTTGCTGTTTAGTGTTATTATTTAAAAAAAATAATAATAATAATAATAATAATAATAATAATAATAATAATAATAATAATAATAATAATAATAAAAGTGGTTGCTTTATCCACTGCTAGAGTCTTTCAAACCACTGCTAGTGGTTTTCAATCCACTGCTAGCAGGTTTCTGATAATGGATACTTAAGGGGCTGTTTTGTAAATTTGATGTATCCACTGCTAGAGTCTTTCAAACCACTGCTAGTGGTTTTCAATCCACTGCTAGCAGGTTCCTGATAATGGATACTTAAGGGGCTGTTTTGTAAATTTGTTGTATCCACTGCTAGAGTCTTTCAAACCACGGATAGTGGTTTTCAATCCACTGCTAGCAGGTTCCTGATAATGGATACTTGAGGGGCTGTTTTTTAAATTTGGTGCAAACGTATTGACGCTAAACAAAAAGGATGTCAAAGTATATATACGAAAAAAAAGGATATATTACCCCATTTCTTTCTCGAGCAAGAACCTGAAATAAATGATACAAAATATTAAGGACGTATATTATTATCAGTAGTCGTGTGATTATTGATGGGTCTATGAGGAGAATATAAAGTATAAATAATCTGAATAATTGCCTCGAGTTTGAACAAACGCTTATTTAACTCTGTAATAACACCATCCCCAGTATATGCTGATCTCTATTATACTGCTCTCACTCCTGCGTATAATAGGTAAATGTTTCCTTTCAGTCTTGCCACGTATGCGTGCTGCGGCCATCTTCTTCAACCACTCATCGTAAAGATGTGTGGTTTTCACTGGTGGAGTTCTAGGTATGTAATCATGGAAAACGCCAGAACTTTATATACCAATCAGATCTCCTCTCAGATATTGTCGGTGTAAGTTCTTTAACAGGATTGGAATCCTTAAAAATGAAATAATAATGATGAATAAAAGATTGCATTAATGTAAAATAAAAGATTACATTAATAAGAAATTTTTTATGAATACTTTTACCTTTCCAAAAAGAAACTTATAATCAGATATTTTGAAGGGTGTATTCTTTGACCACGCTACTCCTCTTGGCATAATATCAAGAACTTTATTCCACCATAGAATGCTTCTTTCAAATGACTCCAGTATCCATATCTATACGGATTTTGCAAGTTCAATAAAAAATAATAAAATAAAATATTGATACATAAAATGACTCCAGTGTATATTGATACATAAAATATTAACCTTGAAAGCCCAAACGAATCCTGACAGTGTATAGGTTGGAACAAACTTGTGGTCTTTGTTAATACCTTGAAGGAAATCCCACTTGTGTTTATCCGCAACATCCAAAATTTCATCATACAAATGCCTCCAAATATGCTCTCCCCATGGAAAGGCATCCCAATCATCTAGGTTTTCAACTAATCGCATGAGAGTATCATCAACTTCCAGAACCAATAATCTGCCCATGAAGATAACCTCCGAAGCTAACAATACACAAAGACGTACTGCATCTTCGTCGCATATGATACCAAATGCCTCTTCATCCTCAATTAGACCAAGAATATCTAAGTTTGTAATTTTTGAACCTGAACATTTTGGGAAAACCCTTGACCTATAATTGAGGTGTCCAGACCTATATTTTTCAAAACTTACCTTTCCAAAATGAAAACCAGTGATAAGCGAAAACTCTGGACGACCGAAATGTAGGGGACGGTCTTCAATATAATATACAATCGGCATATCATAATGATTTTCATTCGGATAACATTGTTTTTGTAAAATATAATCTATCATATGTGCTTCGTGGTCAAAATAAGAAAGGTCTAACCATTTACCGAAACAAGTTCCCCGAAACAACTTCCTTCGTTTTTTATCCAACTTGGATTTTATTAAAGAAAAGTAGTTTGGTTTACTTCTGATGATGATTTTCGCCTCATATTCCTACAAATGAAAAAATAAATAAATAAATTAAAAAAAATATATATATCAAAAACATATTCTACTTAATTACATATAAGGAGAGTAACAAAGCTGCATTCAATCATCCAAGCATATTGTACAATCATCCAAGCATGCACATTATTTACAATTAATGCATATTGTACAATTTTGTTATAAATATCATATATTACTTCATTCCTTAATGCATTTATTGCAAAAGGTACAACAACAAAGCATCACATATCCAAACACCAGATAAATTAAAAACCCCAACACAATCAAAAACCTTTTGCTAACTTAAATAAACTAAATTGTTGTTGCAAAACTACGATTAAACATGATTAATTTCAAATAAGATACGAACAATTTATATATATGAATATAGAAATACATACCCGAATACGAAACATTTTTTTTGCAGGATTTCGAGAAGACGGATAGATCTTGGCTTGTGGGAGTATTTTGTAATGTATGTGTTATTCTAATTCATCGAATATAGGTTATGAAAGATATGTGATATGAAAAGGCGCTGAAAAGAAAAGGAATACGCTTAAGTAAAAATTATTTTACAATTCTGTAAAAAAAGGATAAGAGTACAAAAAGTACAATTTTTAAAAAAGCGCTCAAATTAATTCGCTTAAGTCGCTCAGCATTGGGAAGGGGCTAAAGGAATAAAATAATAGTTCCCAAAGTTTGACTTTTTCCTCGAAAATAGCAAAAAAAAATTTCGCTCAAATCTTAAAAAGTCGCTGGATCTAAGTCGATTATAAATCATAGGTACGAAAAGCAACTTTCAATGATTGGGTTCTGAAAAGTGGAAGGACACTTGGCGCTCCTTGATTGGAAGGAAAAAGTCGCAAGTCTCTGTTGGATATTGGATTTCACATACACATCAAACCATAACACAAAGTGGGCGTATAATGGTGAGTTCTAGAGAGAGAAAGTTAGAGGTTTAGGAAACTTAGTGAGAGAAAGAAAAACTATTATTATGAGCTCCAACTCTCTACCTTGGGAGGTAGAGAGTATTTATAGTCTTACATAAATCGCCACACAACGGTCTGTGGATCAGGCATACAGTGGGTAAAGACCCGTCCGTCCTCCACGGTGTTACTTAACAAAATATTACTAACCTAAATATAACTATGACTACGAGCATTCTAACGATTACATATACTTAAGGTGACCGACTCTTTAATACCTGGAATTTCTAATTCCTAACAATCTCCCCCTAAGGGAGGTCACCTCAAACATATACTAAAATGACATTGAATACAATCAGATATTACATTAACAATTGATCTTGCATTCTTAATGTAGTACTTTGCTCGAAGCTCGTAGTCATTGATTCCACTCATTGCATGTTTGGTTAATCCAAGTGGAGGTATTTAACTGATCCACGTGATAATAATGTTGAGCCAGCTTTTGAGATCATCACTAATAGAAAATCTCTGATACATCCATTGTGGTGTTGGTATTATGTGATGTTGTGACTTTCGGACCGACATGCTCACATTCTGGATCATGATATCTTCTCATCAGAGTAGCGGAAGCATTCGTTTATTCATGATATTGGCGGCAGATAGCGTAAGCATGGAGTGAAAATATCCGAGTCATTGATGCACTAATCATGATTTCTTTTGAGATGAATGTGTTAGGAGAGCATGTGGCTATGGATTGACCGCTTCATTCGATTAGCAAACGTCGGGTGTACCCGCATAAGACAGTTAGCAATAAAGCGCACGAAAGTGTCTTTGATCACTTTCGTTGAATTGAGGTACACGCCCACGGTTCCCGCTGATCAGATACAAGTACGCCGTGATCGTGTATAATTCGAAGAATTTCCTTGACAGGGTTTCGCAAATGCACTAGTGTTCTCAAACCGGAACGTCTCAAAGAAGACAACACGGAGTGAGTGAACCATGATTTTAAGTCCATCGATTGATGAAAAGAGATTTGAAAAACAATCGTGTATTGCTCAATAGAAATTGCTTTTGCAATATAACGAAGGTTTTAATGAAAATCAATTATCAATCATAAAACACCTTTTGATTTGAAAAATTAGTACACGGTCGACGTGCTAATGAAAAGAGTTTTAAAGCACAAAGACCGGTTTTTCAAAGGTATCCGTCAATCCATAACCTGAACCAGATTGATTCAAAAGATTGAATCGCCCCATTGTTTCTGCTCAGTTGTCACATGGTTGATCTATATAATAGATCTCACATGCCACCTACCAGAAGCTTGTTAGATGTTGGCTCCAGAAGGCTTTCCATCTTCAAGTGAATATGTAAACACATCACTCGGATGTTCGGCAATACCACAAGGATAATGCGTAGGACTCAAGATATAATCTCTCTTTCCACATTGTGTGAAACAGAGAGTCTTCATTGAAAGTGTCCTAATGAGATTTATTGATGATCTCGTGGCACTAGACTCAATTTGTGCATATTTGGATCCTATATCGGAGACTAAGGAGAGGGTCTCCTCCTTCAATATCAACAATCTCTAAGAGAAAGTCGATAGATAATGTCGGTTCCCGTGAGAATGAAACAAGTCCTTTTAAGAGGAACTTGAGTGGTTTGGAAAGTTGAAGTGCAGGGCGTCACTGGGTCCATGACGTCTTGTCTTCAATACCGATGTTACCATCAATAGCATTTGAATTGAACCCGGTTTCGCCTCTAAGGTTGAATAAATGGAGGGCTATTTGTTTTCACCCTTTTCTCATTCAATTCTTTTTAATTCTTCAACCCCTTCAATGCTTACCGAGACTTCATAGCAAGAACCTTGTTGGGTTTATTCCAGGACTAGCTCAGTCTTAGTCCGCACTCTTCCCATATCTCATTTTTCTCCTTTTATCATCATACCTAAGAACTCTACACTAACTAGTGGATAGTCCCTGGGTAGATCCCTCCGGTTCTGGCGGATCATGGGAACACATACCTAACCTTATCGTCCTTATATCACCATACATAATGTAAAGTTGGTCGGTCTTTTTGGTATTGTTCGTCTGCCATAGGAACCAATTGAAAACCATTTGAAAATCAATCCAGATACTTATGATATTTTATCAAAGCATTTTGTACCTGAATTGTTTTTGATATTTTTAGAAGAAGAACTCTCCCTCAACATGTGAATCAAGTATTTGAAATAGTTTTCCACACGGAGGCAAGAGAAAGAATTAACTTCTTTGATTACCATTTTCAAAAAAAATATCAACATCACTTCCCTAATCGAATCAAGTAGATAAAGCATTTTGGGGAAGGATGAGGTTTTCATGATTTTGCTCCCCCTCAATATGTGCCTCGAGATTTGAAAAGAGTTTTGCACATACTAGAGGGAACCTGCACCTTGAGATAAGTTATCACGTTTCAAATCATAGGTTTAAGATAGATGCTCCCCTCAACATGTGCATGGAAAATTTGAAATCGTTTGTCATATGTGGGAAGGGAGCTTGTACATCCTTATAAAACCATTTACCGAATTATCAGTTTAAATCCAATATTCTCCCCGATCACAATTATCAAATCATTTGAGATTTGTGATCTCTTATAGATTTAAATTGATTTTGAAAGCTTTTAAGGAGAATTGTGACTTGATTATGAAAGCGTTTTAACCGATAATGATCGGATTTTAAGACTTTAAACTCCATTGATAAAACATGCTTGAATATCTTTTGAAAACAATTGAATGCCAAATAACTTTTAATTTAATTGAAATCATTCTCCCCTCAATCAATGACATAGGTTGTTGATTGAGAGATTGATATTTTGACAAATAAGTCCAGATGATTATCAAAAATAGAGACTGAGTTATTTTTCAAAGCAGTTAGTTTTCAGCAGATAAATGTTTAAAGAATCAGAGCATGGAATTTTGAAAACATGATAAAGTATGGCTCTGTTCTTTCTTTGAAAAAGCGGGTTACTGCCTGAAATGACAATAAACCATTGTTTCTCTTTCTCTCAAAAATATATATATATATATATATATTTAAATTCGAACAACATCTAAAGTCCCGTGTCATTCTTTGAATGACATCTCAAAGACCGTAGATATTGTCGAACCGAGAAAACGCATGACAAAATGACAATATTTTTGAAGATTTTTCGAATTTTTTAGATTTTTATGGTTTTGAAGGTTTTATAATTTTGTATTTTGATTTTCGAATAGATATATACAAGAGATAGATGAAGATAGACCTTTACTCCTCGTCTTCCTCCTGAAGACGTTTGAGTGTTTCTGGTTGAAGACTTTTCAAGCCAAGACGCGGAAGAATAAACTCAAAACGTTCTCTTGGAAGAGCTTTGGTGAAGATGTCCGCTAACCGATATTCGATCTCACAAAATAGAGTTCCACCACACCTTTTTCCACTTGTTCCCCGATGAAATGATGTCGAATGTCGATATGCTTTGCTCTTGAGTGTTGAACGTTGTTGCATGAGAGAGCAATAGCACTTTTATTATCAAGTACAGAGGGATTTTGTTGAATTCAAAGCCATAGTCCGATAATTGAGATCTCATCCATAAGACTTGAGCACAACAAGATGACATGGCTATGTATTCAGCCTCTGTAGAGGAAATAGAAGTACTCATTTGCTTCTTTGAAGACCAGCTCACAAGCTTATCACCCAAAAACTGAGCACCTCCGACGTACTTCGACGAGTATCTTGACATCCTGCATGATCAAGATCTGCATAGGTCGTTAGTGACATACCGGTGTCCTTCGGTACCAAAGTCCCATATTGATGGTTCCTTGGAGATACCGAAAGACCCGTTTAACCGCTTCAAGGTGCTTTTTAGTAGGCTTAGCCCGGTATCTAGCACACATGCAAACAGCGAACAAGATGTCTGGTCTACTAGCCGTGAGGTACATCAGGGATCCAATCATACTACGATATTTTGTTTGGTCAATCATGATCCCCGAGTGGTCCTCATCTAGTTTGGTTCGATCAATCATGGGAGTGTCAACAGGTCACTTGAATCAAATCCAAATTTCTTTAAGATCTCAGTTGCATATTTAGATTGATTTATGAAAATGCCTCCGGACTTTGCGAAATTTGTAATCCCAAGAAAAATGACATTTGTCCCATCATTGACATTTGAAATTTTGAACTCATTTCATTAGAAAACGATCACATTCCATTGGGTCGGTCGAGGCAAAAATAATATCATCAACATAAATTTGAACATGAGTTAAATGTTTGCCTGACTTCCCGGTGAACAATGTTGGATCAACTGCTCCTTTGCTAAATCCGGTTGATAGAAGAAACTTTGACAACGTATCATACCATGCCCTTGGAGCTTGCTTTAAACCATAAAGGGCCTTCTTCAAACGATAAACGTGAGTAGGATGCTCTTGATTTACAAATCCTTCAGGTTGGCCGACGTAGACGACTTCTTTAAGATCTCCGTTCAAGAATGCCGTCTTTACGTCCATTTGATAGACTACCATGTTCTTACTTGCAGCATTAGCCAAAAAGATTCTAATTTCCTCGATTCGAGCCACAGGAGCAAAAGAATCTTCAAAGTCTATACCCTCCTCTTGACGGTATCCTTTAGCAACTAATCGAGCCTTGTTCTTCAACACATCACCATGCTCATCAAGTTTCACTTTGAAGATCCATTTTAGAGCAATAATCATAGCACAATCTGGAGCAAGTACTAATTCCCATACATCTAGTCGATCGAACTCATGAATTTCATCTTGCATAGCATTGAACCAGCTATTTTCATTCATGGCGGTTTTAACATCTTTTGGTTCGATCTTAGAGAGTACGGAGTTGAAGAAGCACCATAAGGCATCGGTTGCAAGTTGTTTCCGTGTGGATACCGGACGAGAGGGATTTCCAATGATGTTGTCTAATGGATGATCGTGAGTCCATTTTCTGAGGTGTTCATGTGGTAGTTGTTGAGGGACTGAAGTAGCAGAGTCGATGTCTCCTGAAGAGGATGGTTCTGAAGAAGATTCAAGAGCAAATATGTTTTCAAATGGAGCATCTTCAGGATTAGCAAAGGGATTAACTTCATCATTGATGCCCGAAACAGTTCCATGATGTACATTTGAAGAATGATGATTTGTTGATGAGACGGAAGGATCAGCAGAAGGCACTTCTTGACTTAAAGATATTGAGACCGAGGGATTGACTTCATTCACTGGAATATGAGCAGCCTCTGTTGTAGGGATCAACACCTCATTAGTACTTGGATCATAAAGTTCATCAAACATAGGATCAAACAATTTCCTTAAATCATCTTCCGATGGAGGTACATATGGAGTTTCTTGAGAAGAGTTTGGAACAAGGGATGAACCAATTGGACTTATTTGAAGTGCGGGTCCGAATGAATTGTTCAGAGCCGTTTGACCGGTCAACTCATCAAACGTAACGTGAATTGTTTCCATGATGTTTCGGGTTCTTTTGTTGTAGATTCGGTATCCCTTTTGTTTGGTGCATACCCTACAAATACTCCAATGTCCGCTTTAGCTCTAAGTTTGCCTAAGTCTTGACCCTCATTAGTTGGATAGCACAAAGCTCCAAACACACGAAAGGAAGAGAGATTAGGTTTTCTGTTGTGGACAAGTTCATATGGTGTCTTTCCATGAACAAGTGTGAATCGGGAACGATTTTGTGTGTAGCATGCAGTGGCAATAGCTTCAGCCCAGAGAAACATTGGAACTTTTGAGTGAATCAGGATTGTTCTAGCGGCTTCTACAAGAGTTCGATTTCGCCTTTCAACTACACCGTTCTGTTGAGGAGTTCGTGGAACACTTCTTTGATGGTGATTCCAATGATTTCATAAAATTCACTAAGTTGTTTGTTAACAAACTCGCCCATTGTCGTCCGGATAATTCGACGGTTTTGTTAAGTCGAACCTGCAACTGTTTGATGAGTTTGATGATGATATCTGGAGTTTCATCCTTTGTCCTTAAGAACTTGACCCCGGTGAATCTAGAGTAATCATCAACTATAACTAACACATATTTCTTCCCAAAGATATTCTGCACTCTCATTGGTCCACATAAATCCATATGAATTGTATGAAGAACTTCTGTGACGAGTTAGTAGGTTTGGGTTTATGGGCATACTTCTTGCTTTTTCCCAATTGACATGCTGAACAAAGATGATCCTTTTCATACTTTAGTCGAGGTAAACCTACAACTAAGTCCTTTCTCGAGAGATCATTGATGGTGCCGAAGTTCAAGTGATTGAGACGTCGATGCCATAACCATGACTTTGTTTTGAAGCCTTTGACAGCAAGCAAATTGGAGAAGACTTCATCATATCTTCTATAGAGATGGTGTAAAGATTTGAACCACGAGTTCCTCTTAAAAGTTCCTTACCATCAAGTTCTCTAACAAAACAAGTATGTTTTCTGAAGGCTACTTCTAGATCGAGTCACATAATTGACCGACAGAGAACCGATTATGACCAAGACCTTCCACATAGTATACTCTAGAGATAACACTATCACCAACAACATAATCACCATAACCCATAATTGCACCGAAATGATCATTACCGAATCTAACTGTCCCGATGAATTTGCTCACGAAGTTCATGAGCCGCGACCGGTCTCCAGTCATATGCTTGGAACGGCCTGAGTCCGGTACCACGTAACGATTTGAATGATCTGCAGTTGAACACGACAAGAATGGATAATCGGATAATTGGGATCCCCATGCAAGAATGGGTTCCACTTGGTTAGTAACAGTGATTGGAACACCCACATCAAAAATAGAAACATCCATATCGAAGTAGAAGCAATGGAATCATTGGGAATAGATGCAATGTGGTGTCAGATTTGACCTATTCAAAGTATGTTCACTTCTTAAGGGAATAGTTCTACCAATAGGCATCCATTTTCTAGTGGGCATAATCTTAGTAGTTTGAGAGTAAAACTGATTATTCTTATGGCCAAAAGGTATCCAATAATAACCTATCTTTATAAAAGTTCTTCCTGTGGGTTTCCACTGTTTTCTAACAATCTTTCGTTTTTGCCTTTTGCCTTATTTGCACGATTATTAGCATTAACAATTTTAACTGGGCATTTGATAGCATTAGACAAATCATTCACACCACATTCATGATTAGCAACAGAATTCAAGCAGGCATCATTACAAGGTTTGCAAATAGTATCAGAATTCGAATTAATTACAAGACGCCTAAGGCTAATACTAGAATCAACACGATTCGCTTTATTCAACTCAAGCTTAAAGTTCCTAGATTGGTCTTCTACTCTCTTCCAATGCACATTCTTAGCTTGCAAGGTCCTATCATTCCTTGTATTGTCTTGAGACTTTGACCTGCTTGCTTTAAAGTCACCGATTACTCCTGTAGAGGGAATGGAAACATTAGTTGGTTGATCTAGTTTTTGCATTCCTGAACTTGATGTGCAAGGATCTCAAGTACTAGAAGGCACATTAGTGTATACTTTCTTAAGACTGTGATTTGAGCTTTTGCGTGCACACTAACGTTCACTTTCTTAGTACTAACATATCCGAATCGAACTACTTGAAGGCACATTAGTGTTTCCTTTCTTAAGATGGGCATAAACGGATTTCTGCTTGGAACTAGGCATAGAACAAGGCATCACAGCTTTGCCTTTTGCACCTAAGGTTAAGGATTTGGGACATGTTGCAATTACACATTCTAGCAACTCTTGAGATCGTTTGGCCCGGAGGCAAGCAAACCTAATTTCACTATCAAGAGGTTTGTTAATGAAATCCTCTTCGACAATCTCACGGAGACATTCTAGACTATCCTTAAGGTGAGCACAGGATTCATGAAAAGCATGTTCATTATTCCTAAGATGAGGAGGAATATATTTAACCGTCACAGTGTATTTGCAGTCTAAGGGTGATTTTGAGACAACATTCTTATTGAAAACAAGTGGAAGTTTCCCATTTCCCGACTTCTCGATTCTCAATTTCCTTTTGTAAAGACGTTATTTTTCGTTGTTTTGGTCACGGGTGACTTTTATTGAATCATATAACTCTTTAAAATGTCGTTTAACTTTTTTATTTTCTTCTAGAAAACTCTTGTTTTCCTTTTGTAAGGCATCAACTAAGTTTTGAAGATGAAAAGTTTGAGAATTTTGAGAATCTAAAGGAGGAGGCATTTGGGAGCCTGTCATATTGTTCGTTTGACCCTTTAATTGAGAGATTTGGGCTTTCAACTTTCTGATCGTGTTGCACTGAGCTTGAATCTGTTCATCACGTTTGTTAATTTGAAAAATTGCATCAAACTCGGAGCATCGAGGATGTCTTGATATTTGAAGTTTTGACATTTTCTTTAAGATGTTGATATTTTAGTTGTAAATTAAAATGCTCAACTTCCAGTTTAGAAAAATGTTTAACCAAATTGTCGTGATCATCCAGTTCAATTTTCTCGTTTAGTTCAGAATTAGTTTTTCAAGCTCAATGACACGATCATGGGAGACTTTCAGTGCAACCGATAATTCATGAAATTTGGAAGCATTAATGGAACAATTTGTAGCAGTGAAAACACATCCTGAGTAATACATTCCGAAATCAGGTTCTCATTTAGTGTATGCAAGTTCTTCCTCTCAATCTCATTATATTTTAGTGCTCGCTCATAGTCACTAACTTCAACTATCATTGCATCAAATTCTTTTTCCATTCCCTTAATATCAGTTTCTATCCCCTTTTAAGACTCTCAAAGTGATCTTTTAGAAGTTTAAAGAAAGGCATGACCTCAGTTAAATAACATTCTTTCATTTGCTCAAAACCTCTTTCTCCTTCCGTAATAGTTGAAGTATAACATATTGGCTAATTAAGGTCTTGCTTTTAGTGGCAATTGTTCTAGGAACAAGATGCATTGGTGTATTAGGAGGATACACAGTCGCTCTAGGCATTTTCCAAAGAGGAGGGTTTGTTTCAACAATATTTTTAGCTTTCCGCTTATCTAAATCCATTTTCCAGAAAACTTGTTCGGGAGTCAACAATGTCCGAGGTTTAAACATGTTCAAGGAAATCCAGTTTTCCTTCTTGTAATCATGGGGTGTAATCTTTATTTTCTTCTCTACATTTAGGATCATCTAATTTCTTGTTCATCTTTTCCCTAGTGACTTCATCTGATTTCTTATCTTCCTCACTGCACTCAACGCAACTAGGTTTCTGTCTAGGTTTAAGGATTTCATTGCCATCATAAAGAACCTTATGAGCATTTCTAGCCCTTTTAATGACCTCTGGATTTGGTTCCTCAACAAGGGGAATGCTATGCTTATCGCTTAGGACCCTATGCGTAGTGATCATGTGAGCGTCAATGGTGTTCCCTTGTATGTACAACTTGTTTTCAAGTTTGTTTTTCAAAGTTTTCAGATTAGAAAAATCTTTCAAGAGTTTTGATTCCTTTGCATTAAATTCTTGCTTAAGCATTTTCACATTTTCTTGAAGTTCTTGTTTTTGCTTAGCAGTTTTAGAAAGCTTTTCTTGCAAGGAATTTAACTCTTGTTTTAATACTTCTTCTCGAAAATTACCTTTTCTAATAATTGTACGCACTTGGTCATCCATTTCCTGCTCACGAGTGGTCAACTCAAATTTAGCACGTTGTTCATAAATAGCAACACGTTCTTTATAGGCAGTTAATTCAGATATTACGAATCATCAGGGCACAGCAGTGTATTCATCAAAAATATAGTCATTGTTGATCTGCAGGAGATGCATCACTTGGTACAACTTCACTTTCACTTTGTTTCACATATTGATCATATGGGACAACATTGATATTACCCATATTTTCAATATTTGATACAAAAGTTTCAGTTGATAGTACTTTGTCATGCATCTTATGCACATCATCATCATCGTATAGTTTTAGTACCTCTGAGATGAGTGTGTCTTTGGATGGACCAGCCTGTGTTGAAGAGGAGACCTTGGGAGAAACCATTGGAGAAATGCTAGCCATAAAGATTGTGTGTGCAGTAGGTCCATCATCCACATCAGAATCGTATGCATCACAATCAACGACTTGAAAGGCATTCTGATGATTGTGACCTATCTCCTGAATAGTTTGCTCATCCACATCTGCATCATAGGTCTTGGCATTGCCCTCAGGAAGAAACAACAATTCCTCTTCATCCAAAGTAGCACCATTATCCTGAGCTTGCACAAGCAACATCTTATCTCTGGTAATCAGATTCTCGTGGACGCTTTGGAGATGTGCAGTTCCTTGCAATGTGTCCCTCACCACCACAATTATAACATTTGATCGGCTTAGCTTGACCTTGATTACCATTCCTTCCTCGATTCTGATTAACAACATAATTTCTACCAGCTCCACCTCTTCCCTGATCATACTGTCTTTCCTGAACTGGTTGCACCACGATCCTCCCATCTTTAACAGTAGCTTGATTGTGTGGGTTAGATGCTGTTCCGAGGTTGTTATTGGTTTGTGGGAGAGAATTCATGTTTTGACTGATCAGAAGAGCTAGTTGATTAATGAAATTGCCCACGTGTGCATCAAAGATCGCTTGTTTGAACATAGGATCGAATTAGTTTGTGATTACCATTTCCCATGGGTATGACTTGTGAGGCTTTGGTTGTGATTCCGATGTTTGAATAGAAGGCAGTTGAGTCATTAGACGAGCTTGTCTCTCCCTGGTTGGTTTTGAACTGATTTAGAACCAATTTTTCAAACATAGCATGTCTCTCATTCTCAAGAAGGAAGGCATAGAGTTGCTCATAGTTTGTATTCTTCAATCCTTTAGTGAGCTTCACTGAAGTGACAAACTTGTGCCATTCGGGATTCATGTTGTTCACAAATTTTGAGTTCAATTGAATGTTAGGCATAGTCATTCCGATGTTCCTCATGTCATTCACCAACTTATGAAATCTCACATAGTACTCATAGACACTCTCATCTCGTTTCATCTTGAAGTGTTCAAATTCGTCATAGAGTTGTGATTCTCTGTCTTCCATAGTTAATTCTGAGCCCGAGAGAAGCATCTTGACATTATCCCATACCGCCTTTAGCCTCGTGTTGTGATTGATCAGCTTGTAGATGTCTTTAGGAAGACCTTGAAGAACAATGTTAGAAGCCCCGATATCAGCATCGAATCTCTTTTTCTCCTTATCATCAAGCTCATCATACATCTTTGGTCCGTCCATTCCGTAAATCAGAGTTCCATCTTCAGCAGTATCAAGTACATCTCTAGTCGCCTCAACTCGATACGGTCCTTCATCAATGGATTTGAGAATGTTGACACCATATTCCTTTCCAAGGCAAGTACAACTGATTCGTTGAGCCCAAGAATCGTAGTCGGCCTGTCAAGCATGGGTGGACGAGTATCTGAACCACCGCTTGAACATCCTCGCAACAATGGAGATGATAGTAGGAACGTTGGTAGACATGTTAACAGATTATACGGGATTTTATAACTCTATGATTAAACCGGAAATAGATTCTTTCACGGGATTTTACTAAATCAAGAGAAAACCGTAAACAATCACCCAAGTCGCTAGAAGATAATGCACCAAGTCGCTAACACCTAATTCGCTACACCCCCAAGTCGCTAAAGTCCCAAGTCGCTAGACAAATGCAAGTCGCTAAGTAGTAACTCGCTAACCCTCAAGTCGCTAGCAAAATTTTGGCAGCAATTCGCTACTCAAGTCGCTAAAACTTCAAGTCGCTGAAGAGCAACTCGCTACGCACCAAGTCGCTACCACCAAGTCGCTACCCGTAGTGGAGAGTCCACTACTTGTACTGTTAATCGCTAGGTCTAAGTCGCTAGCTCCAAAACTGTAACTCGCTACAAAATTGTGAAGCAAGTCGCTACGAAGAAATAGATCCGTATATCAAGTCACTAGCAAGAAAAACCACATAAACATCACTTTTCAATCCAAAACAACCCAACCAAGATGATTCAAGCTTACCAAATGAAAACCTAAACACTTGTGATGATTCTAAACATAAAAGTACTAACAAAATCCAAGCTTTAACACAAGAAATCAACCAAATGATGCACAAACCACTAAACTTTTTCAAACTCAAAACCACCTAAAAACCACTAGAAATCCAAAGATGTGCAAGATATGATCTAACCATGGCTCTTGATACCAATTGTTGGATATTGGATTTCACATACACATCAAACCATAACACAAAGTGGGCGTATAATGGTGAGTTCTAGAGAGAGAAAGTTAGAGGTTTAGGGAACTTAGTGAGAGAAAGAAAAACTATTATTATGAGCTCCAACTCTCTACCTTGGGAGGTAGAGAGTATTTATAGTCTTACATAAATCGCCACACAACGGGCTGTGGATCAGGCATATAGTGGGTAAAGACCCGTCCGTCCTCCACGGTGTTACTTAACAAAATATTACTAACCTAAATATAACTACGACTACGAGCATTCTAACGATTACATATACTTGAGGTGACCGACTCTTTAATACCGGGAATTTCTAATTCCTAACAGTCTCAAGGTCTATTTAAGAAATACCCCAACTTTTTTCCTAGAAAGTTTTGACACCTTGAGCAAAAGGTGTATTTGCATAATTACCCCATTAGAAACCCTAGGTTGCATGCTATTTTATGTGTATTAAATTGCGTAACTCTTGATTAATTGCATTAATTGTTAAGTGTAATTTATGTCCATGATAAAAACATGCATGTTTTGTCATGGATCTGCTTTTATTGTATGCTTTAATTGGTTAAGTGTTATACACTAATTTTTGATAGATTTAAAATTGGGAAGACCTCAATTATAATTATTAATAAATCAATTATATGCTATGTGGTATGTGTTTATTTTTGACTTACGCAATCGATGAATCAATGCATGTGGCTCACCTTGTACATAGATGAAAACGGGTGAAAGTATTAATTATACATATACATATTGACAGATCTAGAATTGATTATTAATAGGATTTATCAAAAAGGTTTGCATGTGGCTATTTGATATACATGATTAATTGTTAAGTTATGTATTCATTGTTTATGTATTTATTTTTTTTAAATACTTACTTGTTTGTTTTGTGTGACAAGTTGTAAACAAGGGTATTTTTTATAGGAAAAATAAACTGATCTAAACAATGGTGAAACATGTGTTTTTTTAAGCATAATAGTCGTAAACGTTTAATTGATTGATGTTTATTCACAAAATAGTTAGAACGGCGCACCCATTAATGACAAACTATAAGATGGGTATAAGGTTGGTACGCATTAAATTGTGACCTTAAAGAAGAGGGTATGTAGTATGTTTCAAGGCTAACCTAATTCTCCGCTCGTTTGTGCGTCTTAATGGAGTTACCAAGTATACATAAAATCTTAAGTGTGAATTGACCTTAAATTCTACGCACCACTTTTGTGGTAATTATCCGAATAACTTGGATCTTATGACTCATGCAGTAGTAGGATATAGTGGTAATTAAAGGCAATTCTTTAATTGGTGTAACCAATACATCGATTAAAGTTTGATGATGAAAAGCTTAAACATTAAAACAATGCTATAACTGTTTTAATAAAACCTTATGCTACAAAGATGAATCCATGACATTTTTGTACATATTTGATTTGACACCAAAATCAAATTTATTACCCTTAATTTAAGTTATATGTCATCCAATGAAACGGAAACACCTGAGATTACCTTTTATTTGCATGAGAACGTGATTTAGATCGTAATCAAAGGGTAAAATATCCACGTGTCATGAGAACGGGCGTGGATGATTTTGCAATTTCTTGAGTTGGACAACTTAATTGAGTTTTGTAGTGAGAACTAGCAACTCAAGGCATAAGATGGGGAAAAACATGCTTACATTGCAACTGTTGATGGCAATATGTAAATCCCATAAATCTAGGAGTGCAATTTGAAAATTTTCAATTGAGGTTCGACTCGTACCATTTTGAATAATTTCATTACTAGCAGATCAACTGATGTGATGAAACTATGTCAATTTGGATTCAAGTTCTCAGTGAAAATTAAATGGTTATATGTTTATGAACCATGGGTATTTAATTTTCTTGAAAAGGTTAATTATCGAAAATACTAAAATTGAATTTTGTAATTATTTTGAATGTATTAATGCAACATTTAATCGTAAACGTGGTTTGGTCTTTTATTAGTAAATTGATCCATTCTGCTTTCAAGCAAATGTTTGATCGAGAATAATTTACCGAAAAGACAAACAAAGTCTCTTTTTCATGAGAGAAGAATGAGAATCAATCATATTTCTTTTCATGAATGAGAAAGGTATAATAGGAACATTTGAATTGTTTAAATTCTAATGTAACTCATAGCAACGAATTGCACATCTTATTTTTCATAAAGATTTCATTACCCTCATTTGGTGAATGAATCCTTTTGTAACAAACATGACTTTTGGTTATCTGGAAAACATGTATATGAGTTACTAAATTAGAAGCTAGAGTAATTATCGCGAACATTGGTAAAAGACAAACTAGCATAATTTATCTAGTTGTTTTGCTTTAGCCTTTAAAGGTGCTACATACCAGTATGGGAATGGTAAGCCTGCTAAGGAAGAAATTGCATACCCTATTTTTCAAGTTAATAACATTGATGGATAACCCATCATTCACAAAGTAGAATACACCTTTTAGTACCTAAGTTTTTGTTACGTATGGTTCTTAAAAGTGTAGGAAAGTAAAAGCATTTTGTTTTCACTAGTTATGAAACACTTACAATGTTGTAAAATTCAGTGAGAGCATTGTGTTGCATTACTGAATAAGAAGTTGTTGAAATGATTTCTAATTCAGTGGGAGTTACAAGCCTTATTTGTTGTGTAGTAATCCAAATTATCTCTTGAATATCATGTAGATAATTACTTTCCAATTGTAGGAACTTATGTTTTTAAGGATAGTCATGTACGTTTCCTTACTAAACAATATAGTCCTACATCTACTTTTTATATCTATGTAACAAATCATATTAATCAAATAAACGAACATGTGTCGTGTTGTTTATCTGCTACATGATGTTGTTCCATGCACAAGTGGGAGAGATCTTTATTGTGTGCAAGGTACAACACATATAAGTATGATTTAAATGGACTCTCTTAACCGCAAGGTAAGAGAGTAACGTTCTAATAGGAATTATACATTTAAATATGTATGGTTGCCCTATTAAGAACATGTGTCAAGATGATAACAAAGACTACTTTAAATATTTATGTCATTCAATATTTAAGAAACACTTGTAATTACAATTTATGTTACGTGAGAACGTGAACTAGATTGTAGCCCAAGGTAAAATATCCACGTGTCGTGAGAACAAGCATGGATGATTTTGCAGTTTCTTACATTGAACATTTCATGGAATGACATAATTAAATGAAGTAATCTAATACTACTTTGATTTTAAGTATTTATGTATTCGTTGAATGACTTAAATATATGTAGTAAATAGTAACTTGAAATTATTAACTGAAATCCGAGGTAGTGTTCATAATTACTTTAATTATACATGTTTATAAGAATACTTGTGTTATAATGCATGCAATTGACTTGGTAATTCTATTGTACCATTAAGTTTTACTTTGTTGGTAAATATGTAAGCCAAAGAGTAGATGGTTATCTTAAATATTGTTAGATTATCTTACAATATTAATTCTAATGAAATACCATAGTTTTATGGTATGTTCAGTTAGAAGAATCAAAATCTATTGGCATTGTTTGATTCAAGATAACTATAGTTTCTTCCAAAAGTTATCAAGGTTAGTAGATTAAGTATAGATTGAATATACTCAATAAGACTCCAACCTAGAAGATTAATAAGACACCATTTTATTATGAAATGTGATGAATCACGTTAAGTCTTATAATGAAGTTCTGAATTTGTTAAACTACTTGTAAAGTGGGTTGTAACAAACTAATGTCAGGAACTGTCAATGTTTTTTGTAATATCCCAAAAGAGAATAATATATTGTTGCTCTACTTACTAAACTATTTAAAGATGATCTTTAAATTATAAAAGGCAAGTGGGAGTTTTGTTTATATCTTGAAAGATTTAATTACAAAATACATAATCTTCTAAAATGCACTAGCAAATATCATGATAAGGCTAAACATGTAAATGATAGACCTTAATATGATGGAATTGTAATTCATAGGTCCGTAAGGATATCTCAAATATTTAATATGATGAGGAATATGAGTTACAAGATCATGGTAAGCCTGTTAATCATAATGATGAATTTACCAAATGTTGAATTGTGATAAATCAATCATACTATGAATGTAGAGATGTTGTCAATAAAGATAATTAACTTTAGATACTTGGTTTATCTTAATAAGTTTTTTCAAAGAATGGAAACCCTAGTAGTTTAAATTTTTATGTAGAAATCATGTGGATAATATTGTACACGTATTTAATGCATGTCTAGTGATAATAATATTAATCATACTTAAGCAATGAACTATGATTGAATATTCTTTTCTAGATACATTAAATAGAAGTATAAAGATTATAATTGTTATACTTAGTTTCATTGATATGAAATTTTTACAATGAATATCAAAACTCTTTGTTGTGGAATTACTTTTGCGAGGACAATCAGTAATACAAAGGAGTTTTGTGAGGACACACACACCATGGCATTCGACTGGCGGCGCTAGTCTGGCGTGCCATATTGGACTTGTACAAGAGTTCTACCATGGTACCCTAGGCTCTAAGTGTCGGTCTACAATTTCCTCAAAAGAACCTAATTACTTCCAAGATCTCTTTCGCAACTGGATGATGCATACCACCTTACCTTCGAACCATTTTTTATCTTTTAACGAACCTTCGAATAAAAAGACATAATTTCGACAAACCCATATATTATTATCATATTATTATGCAAATGATATTAAAATCAAAGACCATACCGTTATGTTGTTATGAGGATGCCGGTCAATTCCATTATCCATTTTCCAAAAAATTCTTACAATAAGCGTGTTTCACAAAGTAACTTAACAATTGGTCGACAAATAATAAGAGATCCCCCAATCATTGAGTTCACCGTCGATTATCATTGCACCATCGGTGAAGAAGTAAAGTTAACAAAAATTACATCAACTCTAGTTAAACAAAACAAAGACAATTTTACCTTTAATAGAGCTCCGAATAAGATTCAACCTCAAAAAATTTACTTATGGAAAAGCTTATAATTGAATTGGTATACCAAGAACAGTGCGGTTGTTCAACTTCAAAAAAGTGGATAGGTTTACCTATATCAAAACAAACAGAAATATATTTATTATTCCAAACGATATAAAGTATAAAAGCACGTATATTTTCACACCATAAAACAATTAAAGGAGAAAACTTTTCTAACACAAATGATAGGAAATATACTAACACAAAAGAAAAAAATTCCAAGCTTTACTTATAATCTACAGTTAACACAACCAATGATAAGTTTGTGTTTTTTATGTGAATGAATTCGTACCAATCGTCCCCTGCCTTTGTACCAGAAATTAATAAACAAATGAGTTTGGAAAAATTTGATAGATTATCAGTTCATAAATGCACCAATCTAAACTATCTCATGCTCATAAATCGATTTGTATATGTACAATGAACTAAAGCATTTAGGTCCTTTAAACAACATAACCACTAACCATCTTGTGATGGAATAGAGTGTCACCATTTCATTTCTGAACTTGGCAAACATTATTTGTTGTGGCTCATAGAAACATTATTTGTGTAATTTATAGGTTCTACATGGTTAAACTCTCTAGATATTAACACTTTAAAGTTTAAACTTGTCAAACACATATCATAATTAACAAAGAACTCGCTGTTATATGTTAGTAATGATACTTATCAAGTCAAGATCCATGATGTTAGGAATTAGAAATTCCATAGTGAAGTGTCAGTCACCCCAAATATAGTCTACCATATGTTAGCTCGTAGACATATCGTTATTTACGTTATTTAGTAGTCAATTAGTTAGTTGTTAGCTTAATTATTAGTTTAGTGTAACACCGTGGAGGAAGGACGGGTCTTTACCCATTGTATACCTGATCCACAGTCTGACAGGAGGACGTTTAGGATGTAACTATAAATACCCCTTCCATCCTTGGAAGGGGTGGTGCTTCTTTGATAATCTAACCTTTTCTCTTTTTGTTTATATCTCTAGAATCACCCTCTCTACTCTCTTCATCTCTCTAACATGGCATACTTGTATAATCATCTCCCTAGACCACCTGAATCATCAAACAACATAACATATACGATCCTACAAATGGTACCAGAGCATAGGTTGTGTTGTTTTGATGATTCGTATGGTTTTGAAGCGGTTCTTATATGAGGTTTGGTAGACTCTTTGATGCGATTTGACATATTTTGGTGATGTTTTGATGTGTTGCGATTTGTTGTTGATGGTTTGTACGTTATTGGTGCTTGTTTATATGTTGCTGCTGATTTTATGTAGTTTGAATCCAGTTTAAATCTGGTCTTAAGTTGTATAATGGTTTGATGTGTACTAGGTTTAAGCATTATAACTGTTTATACATGTGTTTTAAGCAGTTTTTAAGCTAGTTCAGATTCTGGTCAGATTATATGAATTCGAGTCGCTGCAGTTATGTTCATGAATGCAGTTTGCATATTGTTCATGTATGCGGTTTGTGGTCTAATTCATGGATGCGGTTTGTCATAACATGTCCAGATTCGTTGAATTTTGCTCCTGTTTGAGTCAAATTGCTTCTGTGCGGTTTGTCTTAAATGCGGTTTTACTTTTGAGTCAACTGCGACTTGTCGATTAATGGTCAAAGTCAACTGCGATTTGTCTATATCAGGTCAAAAAGTCAAAAGCGGTTTGTGAGTACAAAGACTAGATGCGGTTTGACTGTTAAAATCATGCATTTTGACCATGATTTATGATGCGATTTGTAAATTTTAAAAATGATGCGTTTTGTACCTCTAAAGCTACGCGGTTTGACAAATTGATGCGTTTTGACAAAAAGGTGCGGTTTAAGTAAGGAAGAAATTAAGTGTTGCATTTTGTTGTCTATAATCAAAGACCAAAGACTCAAGACGATGTCCAAATTTTAAAAGAAATATTATAGTTCAACTGCAATTTGTTTTTTTACCTTATTCCTCTAACCTTATCGAGATAACAAAACATAATCAAAACATTAATCATATTCCAACTGATAACATCTCATCAAACAGTCCTCTACCCATAAAACAACATTTAACCACTTGATTTCTATCATAAACCCAAACCAAATCCCATCAAGACAAACAACATCAATCAAACCTTCACATAGATTCATCTAAGCTAAAATTATTTCATCTCAGTTTGTGTTCAACATCTTCTAAATCGTTAAAAGATTTTTTGGTTGAACTAAAAACCATCATTGATTTCTTTTCGAAGCATTAACTCACTTTAATTTCCGAACATCAAAAGAAATACTAAACCATCAGTTACATATTTCTTTTCAATTGGTTCAATCATGCTTCACAACTCATGGTCGGTTAAACGTAATTCTAAAGGACCAAAAGTTATTAGATCTCAGTTCACTAGTTTCGTGGCACTCAAAAGTAACATCAAGACCAAAGGTCTTATGCACGAAATAGATTCTCATCATTGATCTTTAATCGGAGTGTCATCCTCATTTGTATGTACGAACTATGAAACGTTTATAACAATTGATGTTAAAACTTTTTTCATTTGTTCACATATAACAAAAAGTTAAATCATTTTAAAACCTACTCATTCCCTTGGTCTGATCCTGAAGCCGTTTTCACTATCCTCTAGCCATCCCTGTGGTGAAGTCAAAAGGTGTATCTAAGAAGTACCTTGGTTATTTTGATCGACTGATAAAGAGATGGAAGTTATTTTCTTGGATGCGTTTTGTGAAAGGAAGTGGAATAGAGGTGTACTATTTTTTTGGAGTGGATCTGTTTGTGAAAGAGGTGGATTAGTTTTTCTGGAGAGATGTTAGGGTTGAGGTAAAGTATTATTAGGGTAAAGATTTAGTTAAGAGGAGTGATATATACCCGTTGAATTAGGGCAATGAGAGGAACGGATCTTATACTATTGTGGGCTGAATGTGTGTCTTGGGCCTCATGAGAATTCATGTTGGAATGGATCGTGGGCCTTGTATTACTCTTATCTAGATCAGATCGTGACTCTTAAATGCCCTCTATTATGCTAAACGTTTTTTTTAATATGTCATTTATCATAATACCACATGCCATGAACATTCTTCATTTGACATAATTGATTTTACACAAGTTTCTGGTATCAAATGACATAATATGAAATAGTCCGCTAAACGTTTTTCATGAAATGGCTTTTAATCACATAATCATTTATTGATTTTATGAGAATTGTTAGGCCTGGTATTGTTTGAGATGGGACAGGTGTTGTAATCATGCTATGGACCGTGTATAAGAGTTCATTTTGAACTTGGACTTGAATATTGGACTTGGATGATTGGACCTAGGTCAAGCTTGTGGATGTGTGATATGTGATTTGGACTTTATGAGGCCTTTGATAATGAGATTTGATTATGTGATCTGAGTTATGATATTTGATGATATGTTGTGATATGAAATTTGGTGTGATGATGAGATTCATTATGTTATGAGTTTTGGTACTTTGGTGGATACATTTTCACGGTGAATATTTTGTCACGGCTTGAATTGATGGTTGAAAAAAGTTGACTACGGGGTTGTTAGTATTTGGTATTTCGTATTTGGAACTGAAGTGATGTTTTTCGGGCGCGTTTACTTATTTCATCTTCTTTCTTTCTACCCTTCTGCGAAGATGACTTGTTTGGGCATTTATTGAATGTGATAAAGACTTAGCTATTTAGTTACTTTTGTGATTCTTTCTCACTTAACCCACAACGTAACTATCACTTCGGTGTCTCACGTAGTTGAGGATACGTCAAGAGGTTTTGTACATTGGGTACACCGTTTCTTTTTCACAAGGATTAGTACAAGCTTAAGTAACAAATCTGGGGAATTCTACTTCATGTTCAAGTTTGGTATATCGGATTTACTTCAGCAAATGGTCACAGCAATTGCCGACAGAATTCGTGAATGGTGTGTTTACCAAAGGGTTTGTTGGATGAGATGTGATCGGAAATTCCCATGTGATATTCGACGCCACAGAATGTCAATGATACTTCACAGTCTAAGCAAAATCTTTCGAGAATCTTCAATGTCTTTCATGATTTTTCAAGATGTTTGCTTATGTCAAGAACTTCTCGTGCAAATGGTCGTACACGTTATGATGCTTCCGAAAGTTCGAAACCATCATGGGGGAGAAACGTGTACTTTGATGTTACGGTCAACCTTCAGGGGGAAGTAGTGTATACTACTTGACTTAGTGTGGTTTGTGAAGTTGTCTACACATGGGCAAAGAATTGTTGATGATGGATGAAGAACTGCTGAATGTTCCCCTAAAACTGATATTCACCGAAACCAAAGTCGTCATAAAACATTCAAGCTGACATTGTTTACGGTTTAGTCTTGATTTTGTAAAATCCCGCGAAAGAAACTATTTCTTGGTTTAAATCATAGATTTGTAAAATCCCGTGACAATGGAAACATCCTAGTACTAGTTAAGTGCATTTCCGTATCTATCTTACAGTTTATTCTTGGTTTTGTAAAATCCCGTGAAAGAAATTGTTTCTCGGTTTAAACCATAGAATTGTAAAATCCCGTGATGATGGAACCATCCTGGAGAAAGGAAAGCGTAAGTCTGAATCATATATGATGCTGGTGCAATGGTTTCTACCTCGAAGAAGGGATAAAGAGTGTACTTCATGAATTGGATGTGTGCTTGGATTTTCTTCATGACAGTTTGGTTATTACATGGTTTTACGGGGTTATGTGCTTTTAACCATGGTCGGGATGAAACCATTATCATAGTTCACTTAAAATGTCAAAGGAGGCTAGATTTGAGCTTTAAACCACAAGATGTGACAACGGCGTTAATTCATTATTATTTATTTGAGGTTGAAGTGAAATGTCATGGGCAAGTGTACTTAGTATCTGAAGGTATCGGGGATGGTTGGATGAAGATTCTTCGAGATCCTTGTTCGAGCGTTTAATATTTTCAAAAACGAAGACTTGGAAATCTAGTTATTTTTGGGTGACTTTTCCTTTTCTTTTACCACTTGGGGGAATTGGGGTCTTACCACCACAAAATAACTATCACTTTAAGGAGTTACGTTGTAGTGCTCAGTGTCACATTGAATTGTGGAGTTTTAAGAGGTGATGTACGTCTTATACTTGATGGTTGATTGGTTGAAGAGTATAGAGTACTTAGAGATTCAAATGGGCATGAATTCTCGGCACCGCTCTTTGTTACATATGTGCAAGTTTAAGTCACGAGTTCGGGTTATTCTACTTCAGGGTCAAATTCATCATATTGGGTTTTTCTTCATCAGTTGTCACGACAAAGAGCCTACTAAATGATAATGGGATTGATAACAAGTTTGCCAAGAGTAGTTGAAAAGAGAGAGATTATGACGTTTGAACACAACAGTTCAAGCCTCGTACTCTAAAGAAAAGAAAAGTGTACGCTTCAGTGCGCTTTATCTTTCGAAGAAGAGAAATCTTCTCATTTATGACCATTCTCATCAACATGCTTCATACTTTTTCCACGCGCTTTCAGTTATCAAGTGAACCGGACTACCAATGATTGTTTTCTTATTCCACTTGCTCGATTATAATGACGACGGCGACATCATTTGCTACCTTTGAGGGAGAGAAGTGTGAATAGACTATATTTGGATGATTTTCACTTGTTTAATCAAGAATGGCATCTCCGTATGCAATTCTTAAGGGGGAGAATAAATATGATAATTCTACATGTTGAGTTATATTTGAGAATATATGGTCATACGGCTCCTAACTCATGTAAGAACCAAGCTTCTTCTTATCGGGTCATCCTTACATGGAGTTTCTTCTAAGAGCCGTTGGTTGACATCTTCTCACGGACTGATGAGTTTAACGACAAAGTGCTTCCAGTTGTGGGGCTAATTTCCTTGATGAACATCTTTCTGTTCTTGTTTGATTGGTAGGGATTTGAGTTAAGGGGATTTGCTATATACAAGTTAACGGGAATGCATTTGGTGAGAAGAAGATGTTAACTTTCTATTCCCAAACGGACAATCTTGAAGAAGGTCAAGTCTACAGTCTTTTCTACATTTTCTGCTGCATGATAGAAGACTAAAGACGAGTTGCATTTAACGATCTAAAGACTTCTTCATATTATGAGTATTCATCATAAAGATTGTCAGTTTAGGGGAGAGCACTAATTCGAGGAGAGTGAAATGTCAGATTTAATACCCAATTAGATTCGCTCACATTCTTCAGCAAGTTGATTCTCACAGATACATTTGAGCTAATGATGTTCTTCTCAAAAGATTTCTAGTATACGGTCTTACAAAGAGTTGTTGATTCTGAAGTATCAAAACCAGCAAGGGGGAAGGAGACACGCATCTAAACGCGAGTAAACTTGATGAACTTAATACTTCTAAGTGATTGAAGATATCTCAGGAAGACAAATGTCATTACCGCAGAGAAACTCAAGGTTTGACTCATGGCGTTTAGTGTCCTTATTCCAACTATGTGGGGGAAGAGATGGGAGAGACAGTTTCTAAGGAGAAAAGAGGTACACAAGTGTGTGATGATTTCGATGTTATCGCAATCATCAGGGGAGAGAAATTGTGTACATTGGGGACGCACAACTGTTTCACTTGAGATTTTAATCAGTGATTCAGTAATAATCACTTATTCCGGAGTTGATATCCGCAGAGATAATCAGTGATTCAGCCTGCTTCTTCAATGTTATCGGTTATTCTCTCTTTGGGCATTTGGATACTTCAGGTTCTTGAGCTTCATACACTATCATCAGGGGAGAGAAAAGTATACATCGGAGTTATTCTTTGCATATCGGACTTAATTTGCTACTTCGGTGTTATCGGCTAGTCTTTCTTCCGGTATATGTGTAATTCGGGTTCTTGAGCTCTATTCAAAGAGACTGGCTACATCACTTCAACTACTTAGGGTAAATGGTCTCTTGACAGCTTCTTGGTATGGATCGCTTCAGACTTCAGTGGAAAAGAAATATGAGAAGATTCATTCAAGTGTGAGATGATACGTTGTTGTTCTATCTTGATGATATAACCCCAAACGAAGAATCACGATGATTATTCTTAAAAAGAGCAACAAGATCGATGATAATGGTGTATTTATTTGTGCTCCTGGCTAAGGAAATCTTGAAATAGAGCTTCGAATCTGCTCAACTAAAGGATTTTCAGTTTGGGGGAGAGCTGCCAAAGTCTCACCTTTAGAAGGTTCAATCTCTAATTCAGGAGCCTCGAAAGCTTTGGTGGTGGAAGTTTAAGAGATGACGATTTCTATCTTCTACTATGTTTTGCTCGATATCCTTATCTCGGTACTCGTATCATCATCTTCTTAAACTATATCATCTAAACTATCTGTAAATATTTTACAAAAAAAAAAAATACAAAAATATAAAACCAAAGAAAACAAAATAGAAAAATATAAAATCAACAAAAAATCCATAAAAATTTGAAAAATCAGAAAATACAAAAAATATGTTTTCTCAAGACATGTCTTCTGGTATCGATAACATCTACGGTCTTAGAAATATCATTCAACAATGGCACGGGACCATAAATGAAGTTCGAGCAGGAGGTGTAAATATTTTTTCCAAAACATGTCTCAAAAAATGGCTTGCAGTTATTTCAGACTGTAACCCGCGCTTAAACTATGGTTTGCTATTATTTCAGATAGCAACCCGTTCTTCAAGAAAGGAAAGTGTTGCGCTAAACCAATTTTCAAATTTTTCGTGCACTTTTCTGAAAACAAAATGAGGAAAGTATATCAAAGGACTGTTGTTCCTACTCAAATATTTTTCCTTCTAAAATTCTTCAGAAAAATATTTGATTTAACAAAATGGTGGAAAATAAGTTGCTTGAAAATCAATCAGTATCAAGTTTTCATAAATTTGCAAAACCCAATCAATGACTTCTGCTTGTTTAACACTTTTTACGAAATGAGTCATTGATTAGGGGGAGGATGTTTTCAAATCTTTATCATCTATCGGGCTTATCTAATTATCCTACGTGCTTAACTAAAAATGATATTTTCCTATGTCGAAGGACTAGGAATTTAGGATATGATTGTTAGAATTAGATTACTATAGTTTGATAAACATGTTATTCCCATGCTTTACATGAGCTGATTGATATGTTGGATTGACTTGTATTAGTCGATTGCTATTTGGGTGTTGTCGACCACCATATATGTCTATCTGTGTTTACTAATGTATGCAGATAACATGGTTTAAAAGAATGTTCGCGATCCGGGTCCCACATAAGAAGATGATTGGATGCCGAAAGGAAAGGGTAACTATTTCTTAAGTCGAAAACTAAAGAAACAGAGCTTAATTAGATCTCCATGGAGAGTTGACATGATAGATGCAACTTAAGAGGCCTCATTGCATCTGCAGATGGTTTTCTTCTAGCCCTTAAGCAACAACAGAAGCTTTTTATCCACCTAATGTATCTTTGTGCATGACAAGTAGTGAATAACACCATTTTTCAAACAAATTTGATAATTTTTTTTTTGAAAATAAGCTGAACTCAAATTTTGGAAATCAAGCGGACTTCATTTTAAACATAAGTCACTCAATCAATGACTACGGTCATTGATTGAGGGGGAAAGTGATTTCAAACTTAAGTATTTTCAAACGATATTTCTTCATAAAAGTCCGTTTGTACAAAATAAGTGGTGATATAAAGATTTAATGTTATGTCATGGTATGATTTTCTTTAAAACCAAAAGATATTTCAAAATGAATTTTTTTCTGTTCTTGTTTGATTGTGAAATTGTTTTATTTTACTTAAAGATCTCTTAAAAACTATCATACCTGACACTAACAATCTTTAATGTCTAAAAATTGGTCCATATCAGTAATTTCAAAATTAAATCATGCCACGTCTTTTCCTAAAAATTTCTAAATGATTTAAATCAATTAGGATCACAAATCTTAATTGGTTTGAAATTTTTGATCGGGGGAGAGATCGTGATTTAAATCTCAAATTGCTTTTAAAGGGTGATTGTTTCAAAAGCACTCCTTCCTTCATGTGCCAAACAATTTCAAATACATGATGCACATGATTGAGGAGGAGCATTTAACCAAAAACCAGAAGAGTATTTAAACAAGGCCACATTTTCTCCCATGTTTTCTGAACCTTATTAAATCATTTGGGATCCAAAATCTCAAAGGGTTTGATATTTTTGATTGGGGGAGAATTTGTGATTTAATTATGAAATCTGATAAATGATGATTGTTATGATTCAAAAGTGCAGGCTGCTCTCCCATATGTGCTAAATGCTTTCTAATATCGAAGCACATATTAAGGGGGAGCATTTAAAAAGAAAACAAACTTTCAAGGTACAAAGATTTCTATCTTTCAACATATGTACTTTGATTGATTTTCTAAATGGTTTCTTAATGGCAATGTAATCGTGGAAGTACTTCAAAAACCTTTTTCCTCTATGTGCAAAATGATTTTCAAATATCCAACGCACATTTTGAGGGGGAGAATTTACCAAGAAATTCAAATGGCATTTTCTACGGAAATTGTGATCAAGAAATTATTTCAAAGAACTCTTGCCTCCATGTGCTAAACAATTTCAAAATCATATGCACATGTTGAGGGGGAGCATTTCTAAATGATAAAAAACAATTAAGGTACCAAATGCTTTGATATTATATCACAAGTACCTTGATTGATTTTCCAAATAATTTTTCAATTGGTTTCAAGAAGGAAAGAACAATACCAAACGACCGACCAATTTACTTTATGCATGGTGTTATAAGGATGGTTAGGTTAGGTATTCCTTCCCACGATCCCGCCAGAGCCGGAGGGATCTACCCAGGGACAATCCACTAGATAGTGTAGAGTCCTTAGGTATATTGAAAAAAAAGGAAAAAAAATGGGAATATGGGAAGAGTGTCGACTGAGACAGAGCTGGAACTGGAATAACCCAACAAGGTTCTAGTAATGAAGTCTCGGTAAGCACTGAAGGGGTTGAAGAATGAAAAAGAAATGAATGTGAAAAGGGTGAAAAGAAATAGCCCTCCAATAATTCAACCTTAGGGTAGAAACCGGGTTCAATACATATGCTACTGGTGGTTATTAAGGTAACGCCGGTATTGAAGACAAGACGTCATGGACCGAGTGACGCACTGCACTAAACTTCCCAAGCTACTCAAGTTCCTCTGAAAAGGACTTGTTTCATTCTCACGGGGAACCTACATAATCTATCGACTTTCTCTTAGAGATTGTTGATATTGAAGAAGGAGACCCTCTCCCTAGTCTCCGACATAGGAAACCAAAGTGCACAATTGAGTCTAGAGCCAAGAGATCATCCACAATATCTCATTATGACACAAAATTAATGAAGACTTACTGTTTCACACAATGTGAAAAGTAAGTATATATTAAGAGTCCTACGCATTATCCTTGTGGTATTCCCAGAACATTCGAGTGATATGCTAAATATTCATGATGAAGATGGAAATCCTTCTAGAGCCAACATCAAACAAGCTCTTGGTGGGTGACATGTGAGATCTTTTCTAAAGATCAAACTTGTGACAACTGGATAGAAATGATGGGGCGATTCATTCTTGAATCAACCTTGGTCCAGGGTATGAATTGACGAATACTTTTGGAAAAACCGTTCGATGTGCAAATCTTCTTTTCTCTATCACATCGAATGTGTATTCATGTTTTCAAACACAAAAAGTATCTCTGATTGAAAAAATACTTTTGGAAAAACCGTTCGATGTGCAAATCACTTCTTCTCTCTAGCACATCGAATGTGTATTCTTTTTCAAATACAAAAAGTATTTTTGATTGAAAATTGATCTTTCTCATAAAACCTTCGTCGTATTGCAAAACTCTTTCTTCAAGCAATACGCGATTGTTTTCAAATAAATTTTTCATCAATCGTGAATCTTAATTATTGGATCACTCACTCCGTGTTGTCTTCTTTGAGACGCTCCAGCTTTGAGAACGCTAGAACAACTGCGAAACCCTGTCAAGGAGATTCTTTGGAATTATACCGAACACGGCATTACTTGTACCTGATCAACGGGGAACCGTGGGCCGTGTACCTCAATTCAACGAAAGTGATCAAAGACACTTTCGTGTGTTTTATTGCTAACTGTTGTTTGCAGGTATACTTGGACGGTTGTACCTGATCGAATTGAGAAGTCAATCCAAAGCCGCATGCTCACAACATTCACACTTAATTAAAGAAATCATGACAAGTGCTTATCTACATAACCGGCTCGATAGCTGCAAATATCATGAACCAGTAAAGCTTCCGCTACTCTGATGAAAAGATGTCATGATCCAGAAAGTGTGAGCATGTCGGTCCAAATTCACAACATCACATGAAGGCAACACAACAAAGGGTGACCCAGAGATTTACTGTGGCTGATGATCTCAAAGAAAGCTCGAAGATCATCAAGAAGTGGATCAGTTAAAGGCCTCTACTAAAAGTACAAAATAATCGGACTATGAAGAGTCATTACTCAAACACAAAGATTGCGGAAGTGAAGAATTAAAGTCTACGAGCTCAGAACTGAAGATAAAATAGAATGCTAGGATTCGAAATGTAAAACATGGGGTGACCTCCCTTAGGGGGAGATTGTTAGGAATTAGAAATTCCATAGTGAAGTGTCGGTCACCCCAAATATAGTCTAGCATATGTTAGCTCGTAGACATATCGTTATTTACGTTATTTAGTAGTCAATTAGTTAGTTGTTAGCTTAGTTATTAGTTTAGTGTAACACCGTGGAGGAAGGATGGGTCTTTACCCACTGTATACCTGATCCACAGTCCGACAGGAGGACGTTTAGGATGTAACTATAAATATCCCTTCCATCCTTGAAAGGGGTGGTGCTTCTTTGATAATCTAACCTTTTCTCTTTTTGTTTATCTCTCTAGAATCACCCTCTCTACTCTCTTCATCTCTCAAACATGGCATACTTGTATAATCATCTCCTAGACCACTGAATCATCAAACAACATAACATATACGATCCTACACATGATAAAACAATTTGGAAGCTAGTTTTGCAAAAGAAAAATAACCTTCTACAAAGATGTTAATTGGCATCCATAGAAGTTTTATCATCATGATTATTGTCTATACCAGATCACCATTACAACATATATCCAATCTACACGTAGCATCATAAAGTTTTATGTTTACAATGAGAAACCAAAAGACTAAAAGCAATGTAACATAGTGTCATAAGGGCATAATTTATATCTATTAAAAATTGTTAACCTACATTTTCATAATGGCATAATCAATTAACCGACATTAGATAGATAAATAAACATACTTGAGCCATGAAGCCTTTAAGAATCCGATGAAATTCAAGTATTCAACGCACTTGTAATGCAATGGTTTTCCAATAGTGCTTCCAATTCCCTCCCTTGCATAATAAAAATAATTATGTAACAGCGATGCAGGCGTAAAGCTTTCCAATATCTCATACTTATTAAGAACCGAAGTAAAAATGAACCTATGAAAAGTGCTCGAAAACTATCCCACCTCCTAAGCACAAGATTTGGCAAAAAGATGCAAGTTACAAATCATTACTTTCCATTCAACATCTTATATTCATCAATAAAAAAAGGCAACCAAGTGCTACAACACTGTATATATAATTATATACTGAAATACACCAAATGAGTTTATATGTACAACTTCACAGGAGGTTACTAAAGCTTAAAAATGAGATAACAATTGACCATAGATGATGCTCTACAATGATGAAAAGATATAAACTACACTATAAGATACTGTAGAATACATTATAAAGTTGCATATAGTTACTGAATAAAATGGTAAGTTTAATAACCATTCAAATTTCCATCCTTTGACTATTTATATAAAACTTAACTCTCAAAAGCAGAAAGTATGTCAATAATCAGATAAACAACAAAACTGACTGATATATAATTACAGATATATGATGAAGTCACTGTTCCCACAACATCATCAATTAGTTCAGAGTATCCCGATAACAGTATAGTTGAACACGGTGCTCGAATTACGGTCAATCTAGTAGTAAAACTTAACGATAAACATAAACTGATATACGGCAAGAGTTCTGATCTAAGTATAGCATAAGCAAAAACAAATGGTGCCATGAAACCAGAGAATATCAATGAAATAACTTACCAAACAAATAACTTTGATCAATCCTAGCATCCAAGAAGTCTTTAAGCGATATAAATTCCAATCCATCATTATTGAAAATGAATTCAGAGCAATTATCCTTGAACCTAAAGGTTTGGAATTAAGCATATTCGATAAGAACATAGATGAAACAGTTCAAGGTTTTCATTATCTAAAAAGCATACCCCTTGGAAACTTTAGCAGAGAGCTTGCTTTGACCGACCAATACACGCAACTTTTCATACCCAGCTTGACTAAGCATATGATCATATCCTTCTCCAAGTCCATCCCTATAATTAAAGAGTAGATAAATCCTGAATAAGTGATGGTGAAGCAAGTGCAGTCTCTCTTGTCTCTGGAGACTGCTCCTCGGAGTCAGACCCTCAGCCTGGTATGCCCATCTCATAATCATGTATGGGTCATCAGCCTCTGGAGTGATATGGAGTTGTGTTGGACTGCGAATAGTAAGCAAAATACTCTCAGTGACATCGAAGGATCGGGTAAGAGGTGAGGAAGACATGGTATGTGACAAATTCAATGCGTATGTATAAGTATAAGGAAAATACTTATAGTATATAGTGTAAATCAAGTATGTATAAATCACCCAGTAATAAAGTATAAGACATAGTTTAGTCAAGTAAAATAGTAAGTAAAGTAGCAAGTAACGCAACAGCCTGGCAGGCAGGCACGGGCGGTCATAGATTTAAGTTTTTTTGAAAAGTAGTTATAATCTAGGTTTTGGTAAATACCCAGTTCTCTATAACTTAGGCACTAATACCAATTTGTAACACCCCCAAACAGTGCAGCAAAAATGGTACTAGGATTTGGGTGTTACCAAATTGGCACACAAAACAAGTTTTAGGAAACGGATTTACCTCATCCGGTTTAGAAAAGAAATTACCAAATCAAAAGCATTAAGTTTACATTATTCAAATTAGTGCAGAAATACAAGCCCATTAAATAAAGTGGTCTCAAATACATAAAGAGTCATGGCTGTGTAAAAACACTTCAGAGTAGTTTATGACCGTGCCATGTCAAGCGCGTCCAAATTAAGTTATGCAGTAATAAAGACTTAAGCACTTGAGAAAAGATACTAAAAGGTCAGCATAAAGCCGTTGAGTTCATAGGTTTAGGTATAAAGCAGTAAGTTGGACCATAAACAAAGCATGTCAACACTACAACGCATATAGTATCACACACAAATAAAAATTAAGTCTATTACATCAACACTAAGTTTCATGCAACCGAAGATATGACAGTGTGCATGCTCTAGAAGCATGTTAAGTATAAAGGTCCGACAAGTATTTATCCCAATACACTTCAATTTTTAAATGATATACGCCTGACATGTTGATGTGACCAACAATGGGCGGGGAATCACCCCTAATAGATCTATCTATAGCACTCGCACTTCCCGCAGTGATTAACGGTTCATGAGGTTGGGCAAATGGGATACAAATGCTATGGCTAATTCCCACGCAAGAGTTTCATAAAAACATAAGTTCAGTTTTAGGTCTGAGTAAAAGTTTTTTCATATTTCTCACCTCAAAGTTTTGCAAAAGAAAGTATTGAGAGTAAAAGTATTGCTATAATCTCACCTCAGCATATGGTGAACAAAGTAACATAGGCGATGTCAAGTGGTAAAGCACAACGGTACAAGTTCGACAAGACCTAATAAATATATAGTTTGTCTCATAGAACGTCACGTAAAAAAAATAGTATAATGCATATGAGTTTTCAAAAGATAAAGCCTTTTTGTTTTCATGGAAGACTCGTATCAATGTTTGTAAAAGGTTTAGGTGTCAATTGTTCATAAAAAGTTTAGTATCTTTGTTCGTGTGGTGATATCAAAACATAGACTCGAAATACAACTCACACCAAAATATAATATATACGATATATATTATAAAGGAATGTAAATAAGAAAATAAGAAATAAATAAGTCAATGGTAAGTTTCGGTATTTACACGTTAACACCAAATAGTTTGGAAAAGTCAATTAAAGTTTTTTTTTTTAAAAAAAAATAATATATACGATATATATTATAAAGGAATGTTAATAAGAAAATAAGAAATAAATAAGTCAATGGTAAGTTTCGGTATTTACCCGTTAACCTCAAATAGTTTGGAAAAGTCAATTAAAGTTTAAAAAAAAAAAAAAAACTCGAGTTAATATTTCAAATATAAAAGGATTTTACAATTTAATAAAACTATATGTTTCGATCATTGTAGGGCTTTATAATAATGAAATATGTTTGAAATAAAAGTACAAGTTTGGAATTTTTATAAAATTTTCACATGACTTGTCCATTTATACAACATACCAAGTCATTATGACTTTGATAAAACTCATTTTTTTCCAAAACAATATTTCCCGACAACTTTCTATTCAACATCATTCGTGTTTGTTAATCCAGACATGTTACCATACTGTTTAAAATAAATTTAATAATTAAGTTAACAAATTAAGTTTTGATTTTTAGATCATATTTTGGTTATCGGCCTTTGCGGCCCGATAATAGTCTAATTAGTTTTATTTCAATATTTTAGACTCGTTATGAGTCTAATATATTGAAATTCGTCACGAGTCTAATATATTACATCCGCTACGAGTCCAATAGTCCAATATGCCCAGTTTGAGTTAAATTTGTCCAACGATGTCAATCCGATATAAGTCCAGTTAAGTCAAGTCACAATCCGATATAAGTTTAAGTAAGTCAAGTCATAATCCGATCATTATAGTGCGTTAAGTATTTGCATTGTCCAATACCAAGTGTCAAATCCCAAAAGTAACCGAAACATACCGAAGAAACAAATGTCAAAACAAATAGATTACGGTAGTTCGATGTTCAATATCCGTAAAAGTGTTAACACGTGTTTAATAAACTAAAATAACTTAACAATTATCAAACTCAACACATTTATCTTAGTGGGCTTCGGCCCACAGCAAAACCAAACGCGCCCTAGGTATTATTTGGCCGTCGGCCCATTAATAAAACAAACAATCGCACCCTTAGTTTTTGTTATGGGCTTCGTGGCCCAATAACCAAGCAAACAAACACACTTTAAGTGTAATGGGCTTGAGGCCCATTAACCGAACAAACCAAACACGCCCTATGTGGGCTTGCGATCCGAAACACCCATATAACACAAACACAGACACAACACACAAATGCAAACACAGCACACCCCTTTGTGTTATTGTTGTCAACCGAACCAAGACACACCCTTCTTGGGTGGTGGTCGAACCAAGAGAAAAACCAAACAAACACAACACCCTCTCGGTGTTGGTTGTACCAAACTGAGAGTCGACAAACACCCTCTTGGGTGTTTTCGTGAACCAACACTCAAACAAACGCACTCTATGTGGGCGTCTCTCGTGAACCGAAAACAAAACATGCACAACACACCCTCGTGGGTGTGTTTCCATTGAACCGAAAACAAAGCAACCACCCTTATAGTTTTGTATTAACCGAAAAGAAGAAACACAACACCCATATCGGGTTTTACCTTTACCGCAACACAAACACAACCAAATATGATAAATCAAAACCGAGAATCAAACATATCCAATTGCACAACCCATACGAGCAAAACAAATACTCCCTTCGTCTCAAAATTATTTTCCATATTTTCTTTTTGGGATGTCTAAAAATAATTGTCCAATTTTCTTTTTAAGTAAAAACTAGAGAATTTAGTAGGAGAATATTTTATTTGAGTGGTTGAAAATTAAAGTGACCTCACTTTTATTAAACTATGTGATTATTTGTCTCCTGCCAATAATTTTGAGACGGAAGGAGTAATAAGAAAACCAAATCCAACCCGTGACCAACTCGGGTCTCGACCCGACACCCTAAATCGCAAAAGAGGCAAGGGGGCACGAGCAAAAGCATACAAGCACAGAAGCAAAGACGCACAAAATCAAAAGGGAAAAAGCACCAAGGAAACACAAGCAAAGATAGGGGGCTAGTGGCAAAAACAAAAAATCTCATACTTAAGAAGAAAAAAAAAAAAAAAAAAGGCAGCGTAACGTAAAGGGGTTGAAAGCTAAGGTAAAGCGAAAGGGACAAGAGAGCTACTAAAAAGCTACAAAGCCTAACATGAATAAACTAAGGGGCTCAATATCTAACAACTCAAGAGGCAAGACAACTAAGAGACACCTATATGCACCACAAACTAGTTGATCAAATAATCAAATATATGCACTACAATTTCAAAAACTCGATATGAATCAAGTCCAATATATAATCACAGACAACTAAACACATTCATTATCAAACTCTTAAACAAAATAATAAATATAATACAATGAAAAAAAAGATAACAAATCACTTACTCGACAAAAACTTCGGTTGTTTTTCCTTTTCACACGCCTTCGATTTCACTAAAATTCACCCTAAATCCTCTACCATATATGTAGATACAGTTTCGATGCGTGAAGTTACTTAAAACCATGATAGAAGATCCACGTGTTGACAATTCCACAGAAAGTTACATAACTCATATAATTTGCATACTTGATTTGTTTAACTTGAGCCAAATATTAATGTCTTATTTCTATGTTTTTTTTTTGTCATTAATTACTCATATTGTCAAATTTCGGTTTATTGCAACAAAAAGTAACAATAGAACGACTTTTTTACTTTTTAAATGTAACAAACTTACTCTTATTGTACTTTTTAATAAAAAAAATGTTAAATACTGCTAGCACTAGCTTTGCTAGTAGGGTATATAATTGAAATTTTATAGGAGGTATTATCGTGTAACATATTGCTATTTTTATGTTGTGGTGGCAAGTTATATAAACTATTTTACATTGTCACAGTATCCCGATAGAGTTACATTTTGGAGTGTTAATTTTCGTAAAATTGTCTATTTTTTCTAGTTGCACCGGGTCGGAAAAAAGGTGTGCTCTTATATTAAAACTGAATATATTTGTGCACCCGGTTGCTTAAAGTTCCTGGTTCCGCCACTCGCAGCGGGAGGCAATAAAAAAAACCTTTATGATATAAAATGTCATTAACGAAACTAGAAGGGGTATGAATATACAATATAAAAGACAAACAAATATAGTCTAGTAGGTTTGAAGTTGCTTTTGCAAAACCACTGTTTAGGGCACCAAAACGTAAAAAATCCATTTTCAGATTGTTGTTTCAAAACACTACAAAGAGATTACAGCGTTTTGGAAACGTAATAATCAGATATAAGTTGTCCCAAACGCAATCCCAAACACCCTCTCTGAATTTGTGAAATTTGACGAGTACTGCCGTCAAGAGAAAAAAGAATCAATGGTGAAGACGACGTTAGGATGTGAACCTGTTGTTGGGTCTTTAACTCCGTCAAGAAAGAGGGATTATAGGGTCACTAATAGGCTACAAGAAGAAAAACGTCCTATATACGCTGTCGTTTTCAACTTTATTGATTCTCGTTATTATAATGTCTTAGCTACTGCTGGTGGTAATCGTGTAAGTTACTGGTTTCGTGTTTTTTTTTTTCAATTTTTTTCAAAGAAGCTGAATATTAGAATTAGGAATGAAAATGTGGTTATTTGTGTTTGAACTATTTATGTTTTTAGAAGATGAAATTTACTGTTGGAGAATTCAAATGTGGCTTTCCTTCGAGGCTGGTTTGAGCTTGAAATGAATTTTTATAAGTTCGGTAAGGGTTGAAGCTTAACTCTTTAAGAACAAGCTAGCTACTTGAAGTACCTTTTAGGGAGAATACAATAAGCTCACTTTATTCCGGCTTATAAGCTCAAAAGGGAGCTTATTATAAAAGCTCATAACTGGCTTATATAGTTTTCAAGTTATATAAGCTGAGCTCGTCCCTGCGTATATATTTAAGTTTAGGTTTGTTATTGAGTCTAGTTTTTGCATCGAGTTAGAGATATCTGAGTAGACATATCCGAAGAACTATCGTAGCGCTGGTACATATTCAAGTTAACAATCTTGGATCTGTCACCTAGGAGTCAAATGATATATCGGTCAAAGTATGGAACATTAACACCAGAAAAATATGTTATACTGTAAAAAAAAGATCCATAAACTATACTGTATTCTAGACTAACATCATTGTATCCTAATAAAGCCACAGACCTCAAGAAAAAAAAACCATAATATCCCAAAAAATCAACACATTAACATATCACAAAGATTTTAGTTTTAAATAAAATTAATATAATTATCAAATTAAACATCAAGTATGATACTAATAATAATTCAAATCACATAAAATTCTCGGATTGAATTGTAAAATGACCACAAATTACTCGTTGATCAAATATTCAAATATATGCACTACAATGTCAAAAAACTCGGGATGATAACATACAACTAAACACATTCATTATAAAATTCTTACACAAAAGAATTAATAAAATACAATGTAAAAAAAATTAATATCAAATCACTTGGCAAAAATTCAGGTTGTTTCTCCTCTTCACACACCTTCAATTTCACTACAATTCACCCTGAATCCTCTGCCATATATGTAGATATAGTTTCGATGCGTGAAGTTACTTAAAAACATGGTACAATATCCATGCGTCGACAATTCTTCAGAAAGTTACATAATTGAAACCACAATTAGATATAGTTTCGATGCGTGAAGTTACTTAATGTTTTATTTCTATGTTTTCTTGTCATTAATTACTCTTATTGTCAACTTTCAGTTTATTGCAATAAAAAGTGACAAAAGAATAATTTATACTTTGCGAATGTAACAAACTTACTCTTATTGTACATTTTAATACATAAATGTTTATAATGCTAGCAATAGTTTTACTAGCGGTATATACAAGTGACCTTTTATAGGAGGTATCATTGTGTAACATATTGCCATTTTTTAATGTTGTGGTGGCACGTTATATCAACTATTTTACATTAAAGGCATATTAGGTAACGAGATATAATTTCGCAAAATTAATAGTGAAAAAAATAATTCATTGCCTACAATGATAACTTGGTGATGAAATGACCATATTACTCTCGTCTGCCTTACACATGAGGGTTACAACAGAGTAAATTTATGTTCGTTTAAGCGAGGAACTGTAGGTGTTATGGTTTTCCGAATCAGAGATTATCAACATTAAAATAAGAGCAAAAACCCTACACATATTGATCAACGCCAACCATATGGACCCCCAATGTACTATTTATAAAAAGACAAGATAACACAAATTCTTCCCTTAATATCTATTTCCAAACCTACTATTATTCATTTCAAAAAGTTTTACATTTAACATTTTACCTTTTGCCATTTTCTTTATATAAATTAAAACTTGCCTCATAATACATATTTCGATACTAGAAGGGTACCCGCGCAATGCGGCGGCGGGTACCCAGTGACCATTTTTATGGCGAACAAATGTTTTTCATGTGACATTTTAAGCACAACAAGGCGACCGCCATTTTTTTCAACCAGTACATAATAATTCAAATACATTTAAGAGCATTACAAATAAAACTTCAAATAAAATGACTAAACTACTAATCCATCAACACATTTACCATAACTTTTGGGGATAAAACTACCGGCCTATGTATATTTGGATAAGCCCATTAGTGGTCCAGATTTTCGGATAGTCCAATTACTAATCCATCAAAACGTTTACTACATGATGATGATAGATTAAATGGGCTGTTACAACTCACAAATCAATGTGTTTTATGAATATTAAAGTTGTCACAATTAAAGACATTTAATTTACATTTGAATGTTGGGTTGTTAATTTCAATTTCCAATTAAAGAAATGTTTTTGGTCTTAAAATTTTTAAGACTTCTTTATTTAGAAAGTCCCAAACCCTTTATAAAGTAGTATAGATAATCATACAGTTAGATAAGGCCGAGCACAATGGACCACAAAGCTAAACAAACCGGTCCTCGGTCTAATTTTTTCCTCGTATTATATCCTTGGTCCTGTCTGTTCAGACGCAAAACGGCCAATATGCTTTGTTAGACCGAACGGCCCGACCTAATCGGACCAAAAACATTTTGATCCAGTCCTCGGTCCGCTGTTATTGTCAATTCGGTTTTCAGTCCACCGGTTTTGGACGTGATTAGCCCTAGTTATTAGTTACACTTTTACCACACAAAATTATTTTAAGCCTTTCACAACGTGCAATGACAGAACTAGAACAAGACTTGATAGAATTATCTTTTTTAGTGTTAGTTTTCGTATTATACTATGATTTTTTCTAATTGGACCTGGTAAAAAAAAACTATGTGCTCTTATATTAAAACCGAAAATATTTGTTTACCCGGTCCCTTAACGAACCTGGTTCCGCCACTGCAACGGGAGGCAATAAAAACCTTGTATATAAAATGTCATTATCAAAACAAGAAGGGGTATGAATGGTACATTAAAAGACAAACGAATATAGTAGGTTTAAATTTGTCACATTTGACGAGTATCGCCGTCAGCGTTAACCAGAAAGATAAAAAAGAATGGTGAAGACAACGTTAGGATGTGAACCTGTTGTCGAGTCTTTAATGCCGTCAAGAAAGAGGGATTATAGGGTCACTAATACGTTACAAGAAGGCAAACATCGTATATACGATGTCGTTTTCAACTTTATTGATTCTCGTTATTATAATGTCTTTGCTACTGTCAGTGGTAATCGTGTAAGTTACCGGTTTCATTTCATTTATTTAATTTATTATTTATTTTTTTAAATAGAGGTTGAGTATTAGAAATAGGAATGAAATTGTGGTTGTTTATGTTTTTTAGTAGTTGAAATTTACTGTTGGATAATGAAAATGTGGTTTTGATTTGGTTAAAAAAAAGTAGTGTTTGAGCTTACTATCAAATTATTCGAGGTTGGTTCGAACTTGAAACACATTTTTATAAGTTCTGTAAGGGTTTAAGCTTAACTCTTTAAGAATAAGCTACTTGAAGTACCTTTTAGGGAGAATACAATAAGCTCATTTTATTCCGGCTTATAAGCTCAAAAAGGGACCTTATTATAAAAGCTCATAACTGGCTTCGGCTACTTTGGAAATACCTCTAGTATATACTCTAGTTTTCAATTAGCTATCTAAGCTGAGCTCGTCTCTTTGTATATATTTGAGTTTAGTTTTGTTATTGAGTATAGTTTCTGCATACAGTTAGAGATATCTGAGTAGAGCATAAAGGCTTGTTGATCT
Organism: Chrysanthemum makinoi; assembly: GCA_910596185.1. Taxonomy (NCBI): domain Eukaryota; kingdom Viridiplantae; phylum Streptophyta; class Magnoliopsida; order Asterales; family Asteraceae; genus Chrysanthemum; species Chrysanthemum makinoi. The sequence goes on from OU343222.1 coordinate 101,473,578, forward strand.
GTTGAGTTTGAGTTTAACCCAAGGCTTTAGCTTAGGTCAGTTCGGCTCTCAGCAGACTTCTTGATACTGTTTATTACTTGTTTGGAACAAGCAGAAATGAATTGCGCGATGCTTACCTGTTGCTAGAAAACGAAGCCCGTACTCAGCTGGATGCGAGTTAAAGTGTCAAGAAATGTTGATGACTATTAGCTACTCTTACCCCTTAATGTCAAACACTGTATAATACTAATTTGCAGTCATCCTTCTAGCGTTCATTGAAGTTTTATATTCTCAAACTTAAAGAATCCACAAAATCTCAAGTTTGGACGAGTTACATGTTTGATCATATAAATTCAAAGTTTAACTTCCAAGTGTAGTGTTGATGGTATAAAATTGGTAATGAGTTTAACGGAAATTTTACTTGTACAAAGTTGAACATTAAAGACTACATTTGAGAATATGAGTATGGAAAGGTATTTAAGGTTATAATGACAGAAGATGTCAAAGAGATATATGGGATTTGGGGTATTGATAATTACATCAATAAAGTATGAGGCTGCAATAAAGGAGTGTTTGGGAATGGCAGGTTATTCTCCCTATGGAAGTTTGCTGATAATGAATGATCAAGTGCTATTGAAAATGGTTGTATTGATGGCTGTAAGATATAATTCTTAACCTTTGTGATAAATAAGGTGAGTCGTAAAGATGAGATTACCTTGATTTATCAAAAGGTTGGAGTTCCTATCTTGACAGTGTTTTGGGTATCCCTTAGGTGAATTATAGTATCCTAGATCTTTATGTGAGGATGGAGGTGCATTGAGATTTTAGGGTAATCTTGCAGAAAGGAAATGTAGTCTTAGTTTTATAGATATCCATAGAGTTTAGCACTGATGTTTGACAGAGTTCAGATTAGTGATGATGCCATTTCAGTTTAGTTCAAGTAATGCTGCTGATGGAAATGTAGTCACTAATAGGATGAGCTAGTAACAAGTGATACTGTTCTCTGATGATGCCATTTTGTGATAGGACTTTGTTACATTATGTGAGGGGGCTGCTAAATATTGTTTCTAAAGTAATCTTGCAAAGTCGAAATGTAGTCAATGATGATTACAAAAAGAAAAAAAAAAAAAAATTAAGTTACACAAACAATGCAATGCGTATATGTTACTCAATGATGATTACACGTTTGACGTTCAAACATGACTTGAATTGCAACGATAACTTTAGCAATTACGACTAAAGTGCTCACATATCCTATAAAGTATGGTGGTTTGGTCAATTTTTATGAAAGTGTCTTCCCTGTCATGCATAATTTAGACAATCTATGTGATTTTGCTCACTAAAGTAAGATCTTGACTTTTTTAGGTCACAGTGTACCAATGCCTTGAAGGTGGCGTTATTGCTAGACTTCAGTCCTACAGCGACGAAGATGTAAGATAAAGTATTTTATATTACACTTTTGTTGATTTGAGCATTTTATTTTTTTAATGGGAGAAGTATAAGCGTATATAAATAAAACCTGGATTTCCCTGTACATTCTATATCAGAAGGATGAGTCTTTCTACAGTGTGAGCTGGGCATGTGCTACTGACGCCCGACCATTGCTAGTTGCTGGAGGAATTAATGGTATAATCCGTGTCATTGATGCTGCAAATGAGAAGATACACAAGGTTTCATTTTTCACAGCTCACCCTTTTGCAATCATTGTTAAAAATAAAGATCTAATTGAAATATTTGGCTTGTGGACATGCATGGATTTTCAATTTCGTAACCTAAAACCATCATTATTTGCTACAGAGTTTAGTTGGTCACGGGGGCTCGGTAAACGAAATCAGAACACAAGCACTAAGACCTTCACTTGTGCTTTCTGCAAGTAAAGTAAGTTTGACGTCAACTTCTTATTTGGGTGCTCTGAATAATATCCAACTTTTATGCCTTCCAAAACTGACATGTTCAAATTCGCATAGGATGAATCTGTCCGTTTGTGGAATGTTGAAACTGGAATATGCATTTTGATATTTGCTGGAGCTGGTGGTCATCGCAATGAAGTGTTGAGTGTGGTAAGTGTAGACTGTATTGCAATTCATTTGTAGCTCAATACTGAGTTAAGACTTGAAGTTAGAGGTAGCTCAATACTGATGTGATGACAAAAACAATATTGTACACTAGTAATCTAAATATGTTAATAGAACGATTTAGAAGGGCTTTATACATTAAAAATACACTCTTAGTGACTTTCAGCTAGTTTGACCCTCTTTTAGCTTAGAATGTTCTATTTGACCTGTTTATGATAAAGCACAGCCCGCATTGACAGATTCATTAGTCATGTTTTTTATTTTCTTACTACTAATGAGATAGGATGGGGTTGATGTTTGTTTCAGGATTTTCATCCTTCAGATATATATCGTATTGCCAGTTGTGGTATGGATAACACCGTAAAGATATGGTCGATGAAAGGTACAATTTACTGTTAGTTACACATTCACTTGCCGGAGGTCTTCATGAAAGTAGTCTCCCTACTCTCGGGTTTACCTTAGGGTAGGGGTATGATCTGTCTACACTCCACCTCCCCCATACCTCGCTCAGACGGGATTGGGTATTGTTGTTGTTGTGTCAGTTGCTATTAGTTTTATAAACCTTCATGCAGCATATGGTGCTTATTTAATTTTCTATCCCCTTCCTTTTAGCTTTCTAACTGCTGCATTCCATAGACACAGAAAAGAGGTGTACCTTGTGAGATAAAACTAATTTCCAAACTCCAACTCCCTTTTTTAGAAGGGAAAAAAATGGTTTTCCAGCTTTGCATTTGAGATTATCATTTTAGTTTTTCTTGGCAAAAACTGATAATAATAAGTTATTGCGTGTAGAAAATTGTATTATGCTGCTGTCAAATTAAATTCATGACTTTAAAAGTGATGGTTTTGTGCTAGATATTGTTCTCACTTACTGCCATTGAGCTTCTTGCAGAATTTTGGACGTATGTCGAGAGGTCTTTTACATGGGAGGGACTACCTTCACAATTTCCTACAAAATATGTGCAGTTTCCGGTTAGCATCTTTCTTTCTCTTTTTCTCTTTGAATGTCGTTTGCTTTTCATCAAGTGGGCATTTGTTCTTATATTGATCTTAACTCAACTTTTTCAGGTCTTACTTGCTTCAATCCATACAAATTATGTCGACTGCAATAGGTGGCTTGGCGATTTCATGCTATCTAAGGTGAATAATGAGGGTTTAGTAATTATTCGAAGCTTGAGTTTACACTCCTCCTCAACTTCCATTTGTTTTTGTATTCCACTGTTTCCACATTTCCACCCTTTATCTTTTATTGCATAAGGTCCTCATTGAGTTTTTGGCTACTATGCTTGGTCGATTTATTTTTATTTATTTATTTAATTTCTTATAAAACTTCTTTAAGCGGCTATTTTGCTCTTATCTTCATATTTTGCAAATATTTATTGTTTTCATATAACCTTACTTTTTATTGTAGCTAGCCTTATTTGATGTTTATGTTTTTATCTCTCTTTATAAAAACTTTCTGCTTTGCAGAAAAAGAAGGTACCATGTGTCATGATTATTTTCAACTAATAAGGAAATAAGAATTTGATCCATACAGAAAACCCTAGAGTCCTAAACAGTTTTAGTTGCATTAAGCTGAATCTGACAGTACTATTAAGCTTATTTTTAAATTTTCTTCCGCAGAGCGTTAATAACGAGCTCATATTATGGGAGCCAAAGATGAAAGAGCACTCCCCAGGAGAGGTTTGATATTTCTTCTTCGTGACTCTTTTTGAAAAGTTAATTGAGAAAACCAATTATCGTTATATACGAAGATATGCTACGTTACCACTTTTTCTGGTAAAGTGAAGCCATTTGTATTTGTGGCTTAACAATCATATGGCTCTTCATATATTAACTTTTTTGTTTCAGGGTACAGTGGATATCATTCAAAAGTATCCCGTCCCTGAGTGTGACATTTGGTTTATTAAGCTTTCATGTGATTTCCATTACAACGCAGCAGCTATAGGTATAAGATTTCCCTTACTACGTATATATTGCTGTTGGTATTATTAAAAGGAAATCTGGTTTTTCTATATCGGTGCAACGACTATGAACTCCCAGATGATTTTTTTTTAACGTCAACAAACCGGTATGCTGTCAAAGGTGGCAATTTCGACTCATACACATTTGAACCTGTCATTTGGGTTATGTCTTATCTCAAGTGAGTCAAATGGGTCAAATACAAAATGTAGAGGGTAACAGGTCAAGTGGGTTGGACGGGTCCAAAATCACCAAAGATGTGTGAATGAATACAACATTATGTTATACAACTTGGATTATCATTGTAAAATATAGTTTCTGTAAATCATATTTAACACCAAGTATTCATAAGAGAATCTAAAAAGTGCAGAAGTTTGTGGGTCAACCTGACCAGACCGGCAGACCATACCCAATACTCAACCCATTCGACCCAACCATTTTCCCACTTCTGGGCTTTATGTCTTTAAAGAGGCTGGAACTCACAAGCTAAAAATTTGACATCAACTGTATCATTGGGCGAAAGTCCACCTGGTAAAATTCCTGATGGTAAAATTGACACTACGTGTTACAGGGAACAGGGAAGGGAAAATCTTTGTATGGGATTTGCAGACTAGCCCCCCTACTCTCATTGCAAGGTTTGATTTCCTTTCAAAGATTTTTACGTTATTCTGAATCCAATAAAAATCCTTGACATAAATGCTTTGTTCTTGTCAGCTTATCTCATGTTAAATCCAAATCTCCCATCAGGCAAACTGCTATGTCGTTTGATGGAAGGTACATTTTATAATATATATCAGCTCACAGCCAGTAACAAATTTTTTGCCAATCATTGATCAGTTTGACTTGTATATTTCAGCACAATTCTTAGTTGTTGTGAAGATGGCACTATTTGGCGTTGGGATACTGTTGCAACATCCTAGCTTGATTCAAGACGGACCATGTTGTACCTTGTATATTGCTTTATCAAAGCAATGTAGGTGTTATAATGAGGCAGTTTGTTGTCTCGAGCATTGATAGACTTATGGTCGTTAGGATGTATACATATAATAATGGACTCTCTTTTTAGCAAGCGAATGCAGCTGTGCATGAAGTTTCTAGGTATCAAAGTAGAAATTTAGAGCAGCTTTATAATATGCAGATGCAACTGTGCATGAATGTTGTGTTTTCTGGCCATATTGGTGATGTTTTATGTCATGAACCAGCTGCACAAGCAAGCTGAGCTGTAGTGTAGATGGTGTTTGGTATCAAAAGTTAAGATATTTGAAGGTGTTCAGATAGGGATGTGACTATACGGGTATGTGTTCTTGAAGTACGGTAAGGTGCAGATTGATACGTACTAAGATTACTGGATTTAGCGACTTGTGTTGCAGCCCTATCTGGTTTATATGTGACCTTATAAATCATGATACGCGCATCTGAATGCGTAATAGACATAACCTTTTAGTTGAAAATTACACTTGTTTTTTACAAAATGATTTGTACAAAACAAGAAAAATAGAGATTGTATTCAAATCAAACTTTTTTCAACACATTCTCAACAAAACACAAAACATGTATTTCCCCACTTAAAATAACAAGGGAAACTACAAAACACATTTTTTGTGTTTTCCTTACTAGCTAGTTATAAGGCCCGTGCAAGCACGGGGTTTTCTATAATTTTTTTATAACTTATTTTTATTTATTAAAAAATACTTTAATTTTCGTTTTTTTTTTATTTTAGTTAGAGTTCTTAATTTGGATTCTAATTATTTTTTACTTACAATATTGATGGCTGGCTTACAAAATTTACTATGCTATTATAACATTTTATAGTTTTTGTAGAAAACATCATTTTGATTTCATCAACAGGCCATTGTATGAGCTGTGTTGTTGAGCCAAAGAGTCATCGTAAACGACTCCATACTAAAAGTAAACATAACAGCTTCTTATAAAAAGCAAATGCAAATGCAAATAACGGGATACACAAAATTTTCATTTCTTGAATTCTAGCCCATCCTTTAGCAATAACATCATCTTCAGAAAACTCGATCTCTTTTTGTTTGCATAAATTATTTATCAATAAACATGATAAGTTATATTATGCGCACACATTGAGTTAATGAGTTACCGAAGGAAAAAAAGTTATACAACATGGGAACCATGTGAACCTCCCATAATCCACATATTAACTTATGGAAAATAATTACTAAAGGGCATATAAAGAATGCTTCAACCAAAATACAAAAATATACCATAAGAAAGTTGCTTATAGATTTGTTCAAGCTTTATGACCAATTTCTCAATTAAAAGCTGATCATTGGGTAGCTCACTCTTAGGCCTTTCATTCTCTTCCACATGGGAAGTCGTGTATTGTAAAGTCTTTTACATGCTCACGTTCAACTCATTCTCGTGCAAAAAAATTGTGTGGACCTTACACAATTCCCTACACAGATGTAATAAATCACATAAATGAACCATAAATTGCATTAAGCTTTAACTCCAACAAAGTTAAACAAATGAAGCTTATCTATATCTATACTACATTATAATGTATTTAGGACTTCCTATAAAAGAAAATCTTAAAAATATAAGCCTACACATGTTACTATAATTAGTAATTCATATAATTAAGAAAAGAAGCATAATGTACAACACTTTAATGCACATATATAATTTTCAGACGTACAAGACAAGAAACATAGCGTACACCACTTTAATGCACATATTAAAAAAACAAAACACCACATTAATGCTATTTAATATAGTCAATTAATTAACTGATAAATAAATACAATTAATACAGTTTTTAAAATACCCCTAACACAATAAATACAAATTATCAAGCATATTGTACAACAAAATTAAACATAATTCGTACATTAAATGTCACTAATACGAATAATATTCAAGCCCGAACAGGCAACATGCTAAATGGGCTTGAGCCCGAACGGGCGCAGGCCAAATGGGCTCGAGCACGTAGGGGTGCGGGCTAAACGAAATTCTTGAAATCCGTAATTTTTTTGTAAAAAAGAACATAATAAACTAAAATACATGATTCACTTGAAAATTTTATTTCGGAACGCGCGGGTACCCTGCATTAAATGTCACTAATACAAATATTAAAGCACATTTTATAAATATTAAAGCCCGAACGGGCAACAGGAAAAATGGGCTTGAGCCCGAACAGGCACGGGCCAAACGGGCTCGAGCCCGAACAGCCGCGGGCCAAACGGGCTCGAGCCTGAACGGGCACGGGCTAAATGAAATTCTTGATATTCGTAAATTTATTGTCAAAAAGAACATAATAAAATAAAATACATGATTCACCGGAAAATTTTATTTCAAGGTACCCGCCGCCGCAACGCGCGGGTACCCTGCTAGTTTCTATATAACCACATACTAAGTCTTGACGAAAATACTATACCATGACAAAATAACTATGCCCATTCCATAAAAAGATTCCCATCTTCACTATTGTTGTCAAAGACTATGCATAATTTCTTTTTGAACTTTATTTACTATAACTATGACTCGTCTTATAGTGGACTCATTAGCTGGCTACCATATGCTTAGTCGAGATGATGCCTATGACTTAAAATATGTAAGTGCATCATAAGTAGCATAAATTTTGATATAAGATAGTAGATTCAAATTTTATATGAAAATAAAATAAAATATAGATAAATGATACAGAGTACCTTTGTTTGAAAGAAGCCGAAATCATAGCCATCAAAAGAGCCAGATTTGTGTTCATTGTCTCCAGGTACAAAAAGATTAGGCAAGGCTTTATAGGAGCTGAAAATGCCTTCACTATTGTAGTTTCTTTAGATTGCAATAAGGTTCGATAATCTCTTGTGACTCATGGAGCTTCTAGGATGTCTATACCCAAAAATAAGCTAAGCCCAACAATAATTTTAGTGGGGTCTATTATGCATGGCCGTAGTCAAAGGTTCTCCCCAAATGTTGAACTTGTAAATTGTAAACAGTTGCAGCGTTAACGTTGTTGTTGTTTAGTGCATACACGGGATACACAAATTTGAACCAAGAAGAGGATTACTCGTGTCACTAATGTGTACGTCACTAACCTGTACACAGGTAAGCATTTTCATAGGCTGCACAAAATAACTCATGTAAAACACTTGTATTGGATTTAGCTAAGCATTATGTGGAAAACTAGAAGGGTGGGGGGGTTGAATAGTTTTGCCGATTTTAAGTTGATTTCAAAAACTTTAGATTCGATATTATGTGAAATCGTATGGATGTTGAGAACGTATAGATCTAATGATAATGCAAGCAAATGAATAAAGTTAAAGGATAGAAAAGACACAACCGATTTATAGTGGTTCGGCTACAAGGTCACCTTCCTTGCCCTACTCCACTCCCCGAGTCACCTACTCGAGAGTTTAAGCACTATGTCAGCAAACTCCTTCACTTGGAGGAGAAGCCTTCACAACGTTGCTTACACTTTTTCCGGTACAAAGCTAGATACCGAGTCCGTAGCACGGTGGACCAAACCAACACAACTATTGCACAACAAATATGTGAAATATCAAGTACAAGATCTTCGCTACAGAAATCTTGCGGAGTGACAAATCAAGGACCCCTTGCTTGGATGACTTGTAGAATGCTCGTGATCTCGCCTTAGAGAAGGACCTATATGAGGATCACAAATAGAAAGAAAGAAGAACAACTCTCTAGATCAAGTGATCTATATGTTAGAAGAGAATGAGAGTGTATGAGAGATTTAGTAAGAAGAGGGGTGAGTTAGAATGAAGAAATGGCTCTCTATTTATAGGCAAATTTCTTCTCTGTTCCACGGATCCCACGGATCCCTCCCACTTGGGATCCGGCTAGTGTAATCCTAGGGATCCGTGGTCCGCTCCTCTTTGCCCATGGGTTTTTTTGGTTATGGGTTGGTCCATGGGTTTTCTTTAGATTCAATGTATCTAAGTATACATTGTATCTAGCCAACTTGGGTATGGGTTATGATCCATGGGTTATGGTCCATGGGTTATGGTTTTTACCCATCATAATAAACTATTACAACAAATGCTTAATTATTACATTTTTGTATTTAAATGGCTATATGTAAATGCTTTACAAAAATAACATGTATCCTTAAAATTATACTTAAGATAACATTACATTTGTTATCAACAAAACACAAAGAGATCGCAAAATATTAATAAACGTTTTTACGGTTTATTTGTATTAACAATCTCCCCCTTTTTGTTGATGACAAAACATAATGTTATGATGAGTAAAACTTAAGAATAGATGCAAGTTTTGAAAGCCCCTAAGTTTTACTTCTTCTCCCCCTTTTTGTCGAAACAAAAAGTTAACCCTTGGAAGAAATAAACAAACTTCTAACTCTCCCTTGACGGTAGCTCCCCCTTGTTTGGGGCGTCAAGTGAAGAAAAATAAAAATCCTACAAAAAGAAAGGTTAGTAACATGCTTATATAATCTTGTGGTTGCCGAGAATCAAGATTGGGAGCCAAGGTATGCAAACAAGGCCTTGTAATAAAACAACAAATTGTAGTGGTATGTATGCCACTTACAAGCATGTAAAACTAAGAACAAGACTTGTTCTTGAAAATGACTTCAAAAGAAAAATAATACTTAAAAGTAGAAAATAGTAGTAGTGATTCCTTCCATGCTTGCATAAGGTTATGGATGGAGGTTTTGATGAGTAATGGTATTGATGCGATCAAGGATGAGGTTGAGTATGAAACGCATTTCTTCCCTAACTTCTATTGCAATTTCCCTAGTGGATTGGCAATGTTCACAATGTAAATGATGTGGTTAATGAGTGCGGAAGTTTTCCGGGTTGTTTTGATTTGAGTTATGCGGAAGTTGTGGTGGAAAAATAGGAAAATATGGATCAATATCCGGAATGTTTGTAAATGGTGGTGGAAAAGAACCTAGATGTTCTTGTAATGTGATGGGAGCTAATGGTGGTGATGTTTCAAGATCTTGAAATATAGTATTTGGAGATGTGGGGGTGTTGAAAAGACTAATTCTTTTTCTTTAGGTTGGTTAGATCTTGTTGGAGTCTTAAGGAGTTCCAAAAGAGTTATTTTAGGTGGTGATGAAGTTGGTGTACTTGTTGGTGATGAGGGTGGTGCTATAATGGAAGCATCTTATGGTGAGTTATTTGTTGAGGATGAACCATTTGAGGTTGGTTTTGCTAAACAACAAGATCGGATACTAATCCGTGCGGATATCCTAGCATTTGATTGTGGTATTTTGGATGGTGGAAGTACAAAGGTTTGGATATCATGATTGTTTGTACTAGATGATTCTCCTAAAGGGTTTTGGATGACATGATGAAGTGTGTTTGTGAGAAGGAGATGGAGTATGCAAGCATTTTGGGAGTTATATATATAGAAAAACAAAGCATTGTAATGAATGCTTGACCCAAAATGTGGATTAAAATCTAATGATTAGATATGAATTCAAGGCATGTGATCATGAGAACACAAGCATTAAAGAGCATACTCCCAAAAATGAAACAAATGTGGATTTTTCATCCAAAGTGAAAAAATAGAAGTTGAAAACACCTTCGTTACACGGATCCCACGGATCCTTCCCTTGAGGGATCCGTCCAGCATAAAGGCTGGGATCCGTGGGTCTGGTGTTTCAGGCAACACAAAATTTTCCTTTTGGAAACATTTTTGCCTAGTGTGTGCCTATATGCAAACTATTTGGAGTTTCGGTTATCTCGACTCCTAAAAAGAAGTAAAAAATAAACTAGAAGTATAAAACCATCCTATTGAGATAACCCGAAAACACATATTTAGTACATGAGTACGTAATTTTGTGTTATCAATGCTCCTAATTCATTGTTGCTTAAATGAATGTACCCGAAAACACATATTAGTTATGTGTCCCCTTTAGCATTCAAAAGACATGAGATGCAATGAAAACGCGTTTTTACTTTGTATTAACAATGAAAAAGCGATTTGTCCTAGACGTGAGAAATTGCTTTTGTGAAATTGATACGGGAAAGTATCATCTTTTTAGAAAACATTGTGAAAGTAGGTTTTCTTTGAAAAAAAATAAGAAGACTATAAGTTGAAAAACTCATCTTGGGTTTTGAAAATTCCCGTATTGTTTGTGAGTTGTGTGTGAAATAGAAATCCTAGACTCAGAAAGAAGAAGGCTAGTGTTTACATACCTTGTAGAGTCAAATAAGTTACGACGTTTGTTCCCTTAGACCAAGACCAAGACGAAGTAGGTTGAATTGTTCCCGCTTCAACGGTTTGGTGAGGGACGTCGGCTATGTTGTCTTCGGATGCTACCTTCTCAATAGAGATGTTCCCTTTTGAACATTGTCTCTTAGGAAGTGATGACGAATCTCTATATGCTTTGTGCGAGAATGCAATAACGGATTCTTGCTTAAGTCGATGGCACCTTTGTTGTCACATAGGATGGCTATGTCGCTTAGATGGATGTCGTAGTCTACTAACGCTTGTTTCATCCATAGTGCTTGTTGGCATGCTTTGCCCGCGGAGACGTACTCGGCTTCGGTTTTTGATATTGCAAGTGCCGTTTGTTTCTTAGAAAACCAAGATGTTAAACAACATCCCATAAAAGTACATACCCCACTTGTACTTTTTCAATCAACGTAATCACCTGCATGGTTAGAATCTGCATATACAATTGTTTCTACTCCCGTGCCCTTAGGATACCATAATCCTAATTGTGTTGTACCCTTAATATATCTAAATATCCTTTTTACTTCTTCTAGGTGTGATGTTTTAGGGTCTTCTTGAAACCTAGCACATAAGCAAACACTAAACATGATATCCGGCCTACTTGCCGTGAGGTAGAGAAAGCTACTTATCATGCCACGATATTTAGTATTATCTACGGATTCTCCGTCTTCATCTTTTGTGAGTTTGGTGTCGGATGACATTGGAGTCCTAATTGGTTTTGACTCTTCTAGACCGAATTTCTTTAACATCTCCTTGATGTATTTAGATTGATTGAAGAAGATACCATCTTCTACTTGTTTTATTTGTAGACCAAGAAAGAAACTAAGTTCTCCCATCATACTCATCTCGAACTCGTCATGCATGATTTTAGAGAAATCATCACACATGTCTTGACAAGTGGATCCGAATATAATATCATCTACATATATTTGTACTATGATTATATGTGACTCTCTTTTCTTAGTAAAAGTGTGTTGTCAACTAACCCCATGGTGTAGTTGTGTTTAACTAGAAATGACTTGAGTCTATCATACCAAGCTTTTGGAGCTTGTTTAAGACCATAAAGGGCTTTCTTTAATTTATACACATGTTTGGGTTTTTCAAAATCAATGAAGCCCGGAGGTTGAGCTACATATACTTCTTCATTTATGAAACCATTTAGAAAAGCGCTTTTGACATCCATTTGATAAAGCTTTAGATCATTAGCACAAGCATACGCAAGAAGTATTCTTATAGACTCTAATCTAGCCACGGGGCGTAGGTCTCATCAAAGTCTATTCCCTCTTGTTGGTTATACCCTTGAGCAACGAGTCTAGCCTTGTTCCTAGACACTACTCCGTTTGCATCTAATTTGTTTTATAAACCCATTTGGTTCCTATTATGGTTTGATTACTAGGTGGAGGGACAAGTGTCCAAACATCATTAGAAACAAATTGATTTAGTTCTTCTTGCATAGCCATTACCCAACTTTCATCTTTTATGGCTTCTTGTGTATTCTTAGGTTCTAAGGTTGAAACGAAACAAAACAAGCTACTTTGGTTTTGAACTTGAGACCTTAATGTTCGTTCATTTAGTTTTCCTATGACTTTATCTACGGGGTGATCTTTGGACTCTTTAATGTTTATTATTTCATCACTTAGAGGTTCTTCTTCTTCACTTATCTTTTTCTTTATTACTATAGCTTCACTTTCTATAATCTCGTCATCGACAAGAGGTGGAGAGGGTTTGGGTGGACTTTCATCAAATTTTATATTTAATGACTCTTCTACCTTCATTGTTTCTTTGTTTAATATGACGTAAGCTTTTCTATTTGGCGAGTAACCTAAAAAGATACCTTCGGTTGATTTAGGATCAAATTTTGTAAGGTAATCTTTAGTGTTAAGAATAAAACATTTACTACCAAAGACTCTAAAGTGATTTAACGTAGGCTTTTTGCCTTGAAGTAACTCATATGGAGTTTTTCCTAAGATTGGTCTAATTAAGACTCGATTGAGTATATACGTTGAAGTATCAACGGCATTACACCAAAAATTTTGAGGTATGGATTGTTCATTAAGCATGGTTCGACTCATTTCTTGTAGAGTTCTATTCTTTCTTTCTACTACCCCATTCGATTGTGGAGTGCGTGGAGCCGAGAAGTTGTGAGTAATACCATTAGCGTCACAAAAAGCTCCGAATTGCACTTCATTATCGAATTCCCTACCATGATCCGTCCTAATAGACACTATGGGACTTCCTAGTTGTCTTTGGATCTTTTTGCTTAATATTTCAAAATAGTTAAAGGTTTCCGTTTTGTTCTTTAAAAATTTTGTCCATGTATACCTAGAGTAGTCATCCACTATTACCAAAGTGTAGTAGTTGCCTCCATAACTTTGGATAGCGGATGGACCAAATAAATCCATATGTAGTAATTCTAGACACCTAGTTGTGGACACCATGTTTTTAGCTTTATGACTCGAATGAGCTTGTTTTCCTACATTACAAGCATCACAAAAATGATGTTCATATTTTAACTTAGGTAGATCTCTTACTAGATCTTTGGATGATAGCGATTGAAGAAGTCGCATGTTGGCGTGACCCAATCTTCGATGCCATAAGGTCGAAGTATCATCCATAGAGGTAAGACATAGTTTGTCTTTAGGTTCATTACCGATTTTAATGACATAGACTCCATGTTTCCTAATTCCTCTTCCTATGGTTATGCCATTTTTAAGTATCTTACTACCGGTTTCGGTAAAAAGTACATTGCACTTTTTATCACATATTTGTCCTATACTTAAGAGGTTAAAGTTTAGGTTTTCTACGTGACACACATCGTTAATGGTTAGAGATTTGTTAGAAATCGTACCTTTACCGATGATTCTACTTTTGCTATTTCCAAACACCACATTACCTCCATTAATGGATTCATATGTGGAGAATAGATCCCTATTGCCGGTCATGTGCCTCGTGCACCCGCTATCCTTGACCCATTCATCGGGTCTAGGTCGACCTTTAAGCACACCTAAAACAATAATAAACTCAAGAGTTTGGTCCCCATTTGTTCATGGGTCCATTAGTGTTAAACATTCCATTCATGTTAGACATGTATGGATAAGATGAGTATGCATTCCATGGAGCAAAGTTTTGAAAAGGAAAACCGTTTTGCATGTTTTGATTCCATCCCATTTGATGGTTGCTTTTCGGGAAAACGTTATTAGGTCTCCTAAATGAGTTAGGTTTTGAAAGAGATGGAGCTTTGTTTCTTGCAAAAGTAGGATTATATTTTGAAGGTGGTTGTCTAGTAGTGACATGACTTGGTTTCTTCCTATTAACTATGACAAACTCAGTTCTAGATGAAGAAGCTACGTTATTGCTACTGTTTGCTATAGCAGATCCACGAATCCCTTTTTGTACACTAGCCGGTTCCCTTTTTAGGGGATCCGTGGGATCCGCCACAACATTGGCTGGTTTTTCTAGTTCTTTAACAAATTTTGTTTCTTTACTTTCACTAGTTGATGGATCAAGTTGTTGACTACCTAGACCCTTTTGATTGTTACCAGTTTTAACGCTATCGAGTATTGTATCTAAAGTGTTCGTGCTCATTCTAGCAATTTTAGAATCTAAGTGGTCCACTAGTGTTTGAAAGTTGAAGCATAAAGTTCACATTCACCACTTGCTATTTTACCTTTCTCTAAACGTTTTAGTTTTGCTTTTAATTCTATGACTTATTTATCTAAACGTTTATTTTGACTCTTTAAAAGCTTATTTTTGTTAAATAGTTTTAAGCTAATATTGCATAGTTTATCATATTCATTATGCAATGAGTCGTCATCAAGTGATGAGCTACTATAGTATTCGTGACATACCTCGTCATTTGCCATGAGACAAATTTCTTCGTCCTCCTCGTCACTTATTCCCCATGTGCCGCTTACAAACGCCTTTTGATCATCCCGTTTGGGACACTTACTAATAAAGTGGTTTGGGTCCCCACATTTAAAGCAAGTACGATCATCCTTTGGCTTCTCGTCCTCTTTGCTTTTCCGAAAGCCTTTCTTATCATCATACGGTTGTTTGACGCATCTACCCTTTCTTCTAAAGAACTTTTTAAAGTCCCTTACCGACATAGCGTACTCTTCGTCGTCACTACTCGAAGATGAGTTCTCCTCATCGCTCGAAACCTTTTTGGCTTTAAGGGCAAGAGATTTGTGTTTCTCTTTCACCTTTGAGGCTTCGGAATCTTTAGCAAGGACAAGCTCGTAGACTTTTAGGTTGCCTATGAGTTCATCGAGGGTGAGGATTGTCAAATCTTTTGACTCTTCGATTGCCGTCACGTTGGATCTCCACTTTGATGGAAGTGCCCTTAGATATCTCCTAACATGGTTACGGCTAGAGAAAGATTCATCAAGTGCTTGTAAAGATGTAATAATAGTATTAAAGTTAGCAAATGAATGATCTATAGTTTCCTCATCCGATATTGAAAATTGTTCATATTGTTGAACAAATAAATCAATTTTATTATTTTTAACTTGTTGGTTGCCTTGATGAGTTACAACTAAAGAATTCCAAATTTCTTTAGAGGTTTTAAGCATAGAAATTCTTTCGAATTCCTTTTTCGGTAAAGCATTATATAAAACCATTTTTGCTTCACTATTTTTAGAAAGCTTTTTCTTCATTTCATCGTTTAGTTTATCATGAGGTATGTGAACTAATTTTCCTTTATCATCATTTGAGGTAGCCTTAAAATCACCTTCAACAATAATGTACCAAAGATCAATATCTTTAGACTTCACATATGTTTCGAATCTATTTTTCCAATATATAAAACCATTAGTTTCAAGTAGTGGTGGTCGTTGCATATATTGCCCTTCCTTATAATTTTTAGAACCCATAGTGATCGAAAAGTTTTTAAAATACAATTTTATTTTAAAACTTTTACAAACTTAGCTCTTGATGCCAATTGTGGAAAACTAGAAGGGGGGGTTGAATAGTTTTGCCGATTTTAAGTTGATTTCAAAAACTTTAGATTCGATATTATGTGAAATCGTATGGATGTTGAGAACGTATAGATCTAATGATAATGCAATCAAATAAATAAAGTTAAGGGATAGAAAAGACACAACCGATTTATAGTGGTTCGGCTACAAGGTCACCTTCCTTGCCCTACTCCACTCCCCGAGTCACCTACTCGAGAGTTCAAGCACTATGTCAAAAAACTCCTTCACTTGGCGGAGAAGCCTTCACAACGTTGCTTACACTTTTTCCGGTACAAAGCTAGATACTGAGTCCGTAGCACGGTGGACCAAACCAACACAACTATTACACAACAAATATGTGAAATATCAAGTACAAGATCTTCGCTACAGAACTCTTGCGGAGTGACAAATCAAGGACCCCTTGCTTGGATGACTTGTAGAATGCTCGTGATCTCGCCTTAGAGAAGGACCTATATGAGGATCACAAATAGAAAGAAAGAAGAACAACTCTCTAGATCAAGTGATCTATATGTTAGAAGAGAATGAGAGTGTATGAGAGATTTAGTAAGAAGAGGGGTGAGTTAGAATGAAGAAATGGCTCTCTATTTATAGGTAAATTTCTTCTCTGTTCCACGGATCCCACGGATCCCTCCCACTTGGGATCCGGCTAGTGTAATCCTAGGGATCCGTGATCCGCTCCTCTTTGCCCATGGGTTTTTTTGGTTATGGGTCATGGGTTACGGGTTGGTCCATGGGTTTACTTTAGATTCAATGTATCTAAGTATACATTGTATCTAGCCAACTTGGGTATGGGTTATGATCCATGGGTTATGGTTTTTACCCATCCTAATAAACTATTACAACAAATGCTTAATTATTACATTTTTGTATTTAAATGGCTATATGTAAATGCTTTACAAAAATAACATGTATCCTTAAAATTATACTTAAGATAACATTACATTTGTTATCAACAAAACACAAAGAGATCGCAAAATATTAATAAACGTTTTTACGGTTTATTTGTATTAACACATTATAATGGACTTAGTGAAATAAAGTGGTCTATAATCAAACCCTAATTCCAACCATATATTGAAAAATATGTAAAACCAAAAAGATACTTACATGGAAGTTGATTAAGGCCTTTTCTACATAACAATGTGAAAAATCTACTATATAGAGGAAGACATTAAAAGGTAATGCATAACCACGAATAAAAAAAGTACAGTCACTACTTCCACGAGAAGGGTAAAAATGAGACATTTTGATATAAGAGGGAATCTACTTCCATGTAGCTCCGGCTATATCATTGTCACCGGTCTAAGTGTTGTAATTTTAAGTAAATCAGATGCCAAAGAGACCTGTAAAAAAGGAGACGTTTTGATATAAGAGGGAATCTAGAAAACTCATTTGACATTTGAAAAGAACAACAAATGAGCTTTCTACTTTTTCTGACACTTTCTAAACATAACCAAGAGCCACCATTCCAGTGTCTACAATCTGTGCAGTAGCAATCTGAAGGAAAGATATGAATTTGATTTTAGTACTAACAATGGTATGAGAGGCGGTAATCAATACCACCCGTCGAGCTGTGTAAAGTTTTATCTCAAGCAGAATAGATGTTGAAATTAACGACCAACCTTAAATACTTCCCTACCTATAAATAAGTAAGGAGTCGCACTCTCCAAGCATCTACAATTTTTTCGCTTATAAACAGAAAAATATTAAGATATGTGCTCGTAATAATATAACTATATAAGAACTAAACCGTTTAGTTAAAAATCTTCCCCAACCAGTTGATATAAGCTAAATATATATACATCTATGAAACAATAATACCCATCTTCAAGTCAAACATTTGGGCTACAAATTATAAAATCTTAGCTTAATTTAATATTTGAAATGGCTACCAACTAGAAATAGTAAGACCATAAAACAATATACATCTATGAAACAATAATACACATCTTCAAGTCAAACATTTGGGCTGCAAATTAAAATATCTCAGCTTAATTTAATATTTGAAATGGCTACCAAGTAGGAATGGTAAGACCATAAAACCACATTCACACATGATAGTAATTATAAATTGTAAAGACGTATAGAGATTATGGCTCTAACCTGCACGGAGAAGTTGAAATTTATAAACTCACTCACAAACCTTAGAGGCTTAGACCATGATAGTCACAACTAACTCCAATCCAGGCGACCCAAGTTGAAAAATATATGAAAAGAAATTAATAAACTTGAAGCTAAAGAAAGATTAATAAATCGACTAAAACTGATAGGAATAAGTTTCAAACATCTCTGATAAGCTATTAACAACGAGTTAATTGCATTTTTGGTCCTTGTGGTATGGCCAAATTGCAAGTTTGGTCCCTAAAACTTTGAAAATGCAATGATAGTCCTCATTTTGAAGTTTGAATTGCACTTTTAGTCCCTGGATAAAATGAAATGACTACAATACCCTTTGTCTTATTCGGAGAAGACACGGGTAATTTGGTCATTTCACACCGATCAAGGACCAAAAATGCAAGCCAAACTTTAAAATGGGGATTATCATTGCACTTTCAAAGTTTTAGGGACCAAACCTGTAATTTGACCAAACCACAGGGACCAAAATTGCAATTAACTCAATTAACAACCCTTTCAGGACCATATTTCTCGAATAATCCCTTGGTTATCTAACAAAAAGCAAAAAAAAAATGAAAATCTTCAATCAGACCGAAACACACATACATATATCTTTGTTATTCGCATTGTGGAATCTAAGAGAGGCATAAAATTCTATTTTGTAAGCATCTATGTATTCTCCTACCTTCACACAAAAAATGGATTATGAGCAAAAAATAAATTTTTAGTTGTTCTCCCGTAACAACAAAATTTGAATCAACAACCATTTCCTTATCAAGGAAGAGTTCAAGGCATCTTGTACTCATCGAAACTTAAAAGAATCTCAGCATTTTACAAAGTAATTTTACCTCTTCTCCCATAACCAAAATGTTTGGTCCAAAACTTTTTTTTTGGAACGGCAATTGAAATAGAAACTAGCAAGGGGCTAGACGAAGTTACAAGGGGTGGATAGAGCATTACAAGGGTGATTAAACCACTCTATCTAATTCAAAAAAGGTTTCTTACATCGACTAACAATCCAATTAAAAGATAAGATCTTGATGTCGTTGAAAAGGAGATCCTTTGATGGTTTCTTCAGTGAGAATACGACATTGTTTCTAAAACGCCATAAGGACCAAATTGTAGTTTGTATCACCGCATCGAAGAATCTTGCAAATTTTGCTTCAAGGGGTGAGTGGTCTGCCATTTGGTCCCAAACTTGATTGTAAACCAATTAAACACAAAACTTAGGGATTCAATAATTTGAAAATTAAATGAAAGTTACTGAAACTCACAACTTTAGCTGAGTAGACCTCGTACAGGTTATTTAATTGGCTAATGCTACTTATTTGGAACAAAAATATAATAGCGCGAGACAATGGAATAGGCAGCCCTGAAAGAGTCTCACATGACATGTTTATTGGCATAATATAAACTGTTTAGTTAAAAATCTTCCCTAACTAGTTGATATAGGATAAAAAGTATATATCTGTGAAACAATAATAGCCATCTTCAAGACTCTCCTTTTGTTTTAAATGTATCATATTTAGTAATATGAGAACACTTGATAACCCAATTTTTTTTTAATAATCAAACTGGAGCATGGTGAGTTAGCACCCCATGATAACAAATATAAGTAGCTAGGTACATAAATTTGTGTGCTTTTTACATGTAATGACTTGTAATGAACTTGACCTTGACAACTGTTGTTGTCGGCTTGTATGTTTCTTATCTCGCAGACTCTCTGGTTTAATCAGGTTTTGAAGATTGAGTTCCCTATACTTTAGGCTCGATTTTCAATAAGTGGCCAAGTAAAACTTTCATCTCGTAATATCACTTGATGCTCGATAAGCATTTTGCACTTCTTGAAATATAGTGGATGTTGATTGAGGCGTGCCTATAAGATGATAATAAACATCATACATGAATCACCATTACTTTTACATTACCTCCACCTTAAATTCTAAACACACCAGAAGTAAAAATTATCGCAAGCAAAAGTTCTTAAACTTTTCTCTTAATTCCTCAACACATAACAAAATTAAATATTGAATATACTAAAACACCCGCAATAGTTTATATTTATATGATACTTGTCTATATAATCTCAATTTTTAGATGAAATTTCACCTTAATTTAAATTATTAAATAAATACAATAACTTACATTTATTTGATGAAATTTACCATTAAAGACCTTCATTAAACCACCAAACTAAGTCAAAATTTACGAAAATAACACAAACCTACAACTTAATTAATAGAAAAAACAAATCCCCTAAATTATCACATAAATCAATAAGTCATAGATTAGTATACCTTAAATTCATTAACCCAAAAAATTAAGCGGTGTTGATTTTAGGTTTTCTTTAGTCCTAGTAGGGTTTTTTGGAGGGTATAGTGCGCTTTTCTTCGGGTTGTTGTTGTTGTTTTTTTTTTTTTTTTTAATTATTCTTTTTATTTCTTGGGTTGTAAAGAGGAGCATGTTTTTTACCCTTCTAAGTTTTTTAGAATGACCCCGCCTTCCTAAAGTTTTGTTTCTTTATATTTATGATACATATATGTTTTTACTTATTTTTTTTAATAAAACAAAATTTAACCACAATTTGTCCGTACATGGAAATATTTAAGGATTTTTTATCAAACATATTTTACCTAAAAAATTAAAATTAGTTCAACTATTACCTAATAAGGAAAGATTGAATTTTTTGAAATACGAAAGTCCCCACTTGGGGTTTTGTTTTATTATATAAAAGATTTCTTTGTAACTCCTCTTCTTTTTCTCAAAATAGAATACAGTGTTATATGAACACCTTTTCTACGTTTTATAAAAAATATAATCTCGTTTTGTAAAAAAACTGAAAATAGAAAATATGATTTTTTTTCTTCAACTAAACGCACTATGAGTGTTTCATTAAGAGGGCTGATCTAAAACAAGAGTATCTTTCAAAGCAATCGAGATACTAATTATAATCTACTAGTAGAAATCTAGATACTAATTATAAACTACTAGCAGGATATTAACTATAATCTACTAGCAGGATACCCGCACGTTGTGGCGGCGGATATCATCTAATTAAAACTTTCGACAATGTTTTTTGATAATACGTTTTTTCGTGACAATAAATTTATAGAATACGAGAATTTTAGGTTCTATTAACTTCAAATAATAACAAACTATATTATATTAAAAGTAGATAGTAGATAATATAGACATGCCATTTACTTTCTTTGGATAGGTTGTATTAATTTACTTTCTGCAGATGGTTTTCTTCTAGCCCTTAAGCAACAACAGAAGCTTTTTATCCACCTAACGTATCTTTGTGCATGACAAGTAGTGAATAACACCATTTTTCAAACAAATTTGATAAAATTGTTTTGAAAATAAGCTGAACTCAAATTTTGGAAATCAACCGGACTTCATTTTGAACATAAGTCACTCAATCAATGACTACGGTCATTGATTGAGGGGGAGAGTGATTTCAAACTTAAGTATTTTCAAACGATATTTCTTCATAAAAGTCCGTTTGTACAAAATAAGTGGTGATCTAAAGATTTAATGTTATGTCATGGTATGATTTTCTTTAAAACCCAAAGATCTTTCAAAATGAATTTTTTTCTGTTCTTGTTTGATTGTGAAATTGTTTTATTTTACTTAAAGATCTCTTAAAAACCATCATACCTGACACTAACAATCTTTAATGTCTAAAAATTGGTCCATATCAGTAATTTCAAAATTAAATCATGCCACGTCTTTTCCTAAAAATTTCTAAATGATTTAAATCAATTAGGATCACAAATCTCAATTGGTTTGAAATTTTTGATCGGGGGAGAGATCGTGATTTAAATCTCAAATTGGTTTTAAAGGGTGATTGTTTTAAAAGCACTCCTTCCTTCATGTGCCAAACAATTTCAAATACATGATGCACATGATTGAGGAGGAGCATTTAACCAAAAACCAGAAGAGTATTTAAACAAGGCCACATTTTCTCCCATATTTTCTAAACCTTATTAAATCATTTGGGATCCAAAATCTCAAAGGGTTTGATATTTTTGATTGGGGGAGAATTTGTGATTTAATTATGAAATCTGATAAATGATGATTGTTATGATTCAAAAGTGCAGGCTGCTCTCCCATATGTGCTAAATGCTTTCTAATATCGAAGCACATATTGAGGGGGAGCATTTCAAAAGAAAACAAACTTTCAAGGTACAAAGATTTCTATGTTTCAACATATGTACTTTGATTGATTTTCTAAATGGTTTCTTAATGGCAATGTAATCGTGGAAGTACTTCAAAAACAATTTTCTTCTATGTGCAAAATGATTTTCAAATATCCAACGCACATTTTGAGGGCGAGAATTTACCAAGAAATTCAAATGGCCTTTTCTACGGAAATTGTGATCAAGAAATTATTTCAAAGAACTTTTGCCTCCATGTGCTAAACAATTTCAAAATCATATGCACATGTTGAGGGGGAGCATTTCCAAATGATCAAAAACAATTAAGGCCAACAAAATGGTTTGATATTATATCACAAGTACCTTGATTGATTTTCCAAATGATTTTTCAATTGGTTTCAAGAAGGAAAGAACAATACCAAACGACCGACCAATTTACTTTATGAATGGTGTTATAAGGATGGTTAGGTTAGGTATTCCTTCCCACGATCCCGCCAGAGCCGGAGGAATCTACCTAGGGACAATCCACTAGATAGTGTAGAGTCCTTAGGTATATTGAAAAAAAAGGAAAAAAAATGAGAATATGGGAAGAGTGTCAACTGAGACAGAGCTGGAACTGGAATAAACCCAACAAGGTTCTAGTAATGAAGTCTCGGTAAGCACTGAAGGGGTTGAAGAATGAAAAAGAAATGAATGTGAAAAGGGTGAAAAGAAATAGCCCTCCAATAATTCAACCTTAGGGCAGAAACCGGGTTCAATACATATGCTACTGGTGGTTATTAAGGTAACGCCGGTATTGAAGACAAGACGTCATGGACCCAGTGACGCACTGCACTAAACTTCCCAAGCTACTCAAGTTCCTCTGAAAAGGACTTGTTTCATTCTCACGGAGAACCTACATAATCTATCGACTTTCTCTTAGAGATTGTTGATATTGAAGAAGGAGACCCTCTCCCTAGTCTCCGGCATAGGAAACCAAAGTGTACAATTGAGTCTAGAGCCAAGAGATCATCCACAATATCTCATTAAGACACAAAATTAATGAAGACTTACTGTTTCACACAATGTGGAAAGTAAGTATATATTAAGAGTCCTACGCATTATCCTTGTGGTATTGCCAGAACATCCGAGTGATATGCCAAATATTCATGATAAAGATGGAAATCCTTCTAGAGCCAACATCAAACAAGCTCTTGGTGGGTGACATGTGAGATCTTTTCTAAAGATCAAACTTGTGACAACTGGATAGAAACGATAGGGCGATTCATTCTTGAATCAACCTTGGTCCAGGGTATGAATTGACGAATACTTTTGGAAAAACCATTCGAAGTGCAAATCTTCTTTTCTCTAGCACATCGAATGTGTATTCATGTTTTCAAACACAAAAAGTATCTCTGATTGAAAAAATACTTTTGGAAAAACCATTCGATGTGCAAATCACTTCTTCTCTCTAGCACATCGAATGTGTATTCTTTTTCAAATACAAAAAGTATTTTTGATTGAAAATTGATCTTTCTCATAAAACCTTCGTCGTATTGCAAAAATCTTTCTTCAAGCAATACGCGATTATTTTCAAATCAATTTTTCATCAATCAGTGAATCTCAATTCGCTGGATCACTCACTCTGTGTTGTCTTCTTTGAAACGTTCCAGTTTGAGAACAGCTAGAACAGCTGCGAAACCCTGTCAAGGAGATTCTTTGGAATTATACCTAATCACAGGCATTACTTGTACTGATCAACGGGGAACCGTGGGCCGTGTACCTCAATTCAACGAAAGTGATCAAAGACACTTTTGTGTGTTTTATTACTAACTGTTGTTTGCAGGTACATTTGGATGGTTGCAGCTGATCAGAATTGAGAAGTCATTCCAAAGCCGCATGCTTACAGCATTCACACTTAATTAAAGAAATCATGACAAGTGCTTATCTACATAACCTGGCTCTGATAGCTGCAAATATTATGAACCAGTAAAGCTTTCGCTACTCTAATGAAAAGATGTCATGATCCAGAAAGTGTGAGCATGTCGGTCCAAATTCACAACATCACATGAAGGCAACACAACAAAGGGTGATCCAGAGATTTAATGTGGCTGATGATCTCAAAGAAAGCTCAAAGATCATCAAGAAGTGGATCAGTTAAAGGCCTCCACTAAAAGTACAAAATAATCGGACTATGAAGAGTCATTACTCAAACACAAAGATTGCGGAAGTGAAGAATTAAAGTCTACGAGCTCAAAACTGAAGATAAAATAGAATGCTAGGATTCGAAATGTAAAACATGGGGTGACCTCCCTTAGGGGGAGATTGTTAGGAATTAGAAATTCCATAGTAAAGTGTTGGTCACCCCAAATATAGTCTAGCATATGTTAGCTCGTAGACATATCATTATTTACGTTATTTAGTAGTCAATTAGTTAGTTGTTAGCTTAGTTATTAGTTTAGTGTAACACCGTGGAGGAAGGACGGGTCTTTACCCACTGTATACCTGATCCACAGTCCGACAGGAGGACGTTTAGGATGTAACTATAAATATCCCTTCCATCCTTGAAAGGGGTGGTGCTTCTTTGATAATCTAACCTTTTTTCTTTTTGTTTATCTCTCTAGAATCACCCTCTCTACTCTCTTCATCTCTCTAACATGGCATACTTGTATAATCATCTCCCTAGACCACCTGAATCATCAAACAACATAACATATACGATCCTACACATGATAAAACAATTTGGAAGCTAGTTTTGCAAGAGAAAAATAACCTTCTACAAAGATGTTAATTGGCATCCATAGAAGTTTTATCATCATGATTATTGTCTATACCAGATCACCATTACAACATATATCCAATCTACACGTAGCATCATAAAGTTTTATGTTTACAATGAGAAACCAAAAGACTAAAAGCAATGTAACATAGTGTCATAAGGGCATAATTTATATCTATTAAAAACTGTTAACCTACATTTTCATAATGGCATAATCAATTAACCGACATTAGATAGAGAAATAAACATACTTGAGCCATGAAGCCTTTAAGAATCCGATGAAATTCAAGTATTCAACGCACTTGTAATGCAATGGTTTTCCAATAGTGCTTCCAATTCCCTCCCTTGCATAATAAAAATAATTATGTAACAGCGATGCAGGCGTAAAGCTTTCCAATATCTCATACTTATTAAGAACCGAAGTAAAAATGAACCTATGAAAAGTGCTCGAAAACTATCCCACCTCCTAAGCACAACATTTGGCAAAAAGATGCAAGTTACAAATCATTACTTTCCATTCAACATCTTATATTCATTAATAAAAAAAGGCAAACAAGTGCTACAACAATGTATATATAATTATATACTGAAATAAACCAAATGAGTTTATATGTACAACTTCACAGGAGGTTACTAAAGCTTAAAATGAGATAACAATTGACCATAGATGATGCTCTATAATGATGAAAAGATATAAACTACACTATAAGATACTGTAGAATACATTATAAAGTTGCATTAGTTACTGAATAAAATGGTAAGTTCAATAACCATTCAAATTGCCATCCTTTGACTATTTATATAAAACATAACTCTCAAAAGCAGAAAGTATGTCAATAATCAGATAAACAACAAAATTGACTGATATATAATTACAGATATATGATGAAGTCACTGTTCCCATAACATGATCAATTAGTTCACAGTATCCAGATAACAGCACAGTTGAACACGGTGCTCGAATTACGGTCAATCTAGTAGTAAAACTTAACGATAAACATAAACTGATATACGGCAAGAGTTCTGATCTAAGTATAGCATAAGAAAAAACAAATGGTGCCATGAAACCATAGAATATCAATGAAATAACTTACCAAACAAATAACTTTGATCAATCCTAGCATCCAAGAAGTCTTTAAGCGATATAAATTCCAATCCATCATTATTGAAAATGAATTCAGAGCAATTATCCTTGAACCTAAAGGTTTGGAATTAAGCATATTCAATAAGAACATAGATGAAACAGTTCAAGGTTTTCATTATCTAAAAAGCATACCCCTTGGAAACTTTAGCAGAGAGCTTGCTTTGACCGAGCAATACACGCAACTTCTCATACCCAGCTTGACTAAGCATATGATCATATCCTTCTCCTAGTCCATCCCTATAATCAAAGAGTAGATAAATCCTGAATAGGTGATGGTGAAGCAAGTGCAGTCTCTCGAGTCTCTGGAGACTGCTCCTCGGAGTCAGACCCTCAGTCTGGTATGCCCATCTCATAATCATGTATGGGTCATCAGCCCTCTGGAGTGATATGGAGTTGTGTTGGACTGCGAATAGTAAGCAAAATACTCTCAGTGACATCGAAGTATCGGGTAAGAGGTGAGGAAGACATGGTCTGTGACAAATTCAATGCGTATGTATAAGTATAAGGAAAATACTTATAGTATATAGTGTAAATCAAGTATGTATAAATCACCCAGTAATAAAGTATAAGACATAGTTTGGTCAAGTAAAATAGTAAGTAAGGTAGCAAGTAACGCAACAGCTTGGCAGGCAGGCAAAGACGGTCATAGATTTAAGTTTTTTTGAAAAGTAGTTATAATCTAGGTTTTGGTAAATTCTCAGTTCTCTATAACTTAGGCTCTAATACCAATTTGAAACACCCCCAAACAGTGCAGCAAAAATGGTACTAGGATTTGGGTGTTACCAAATTGGCACACAAAACAAGTTTTAGGAAACGGATTTACCTCATCCGGTTTAGAAAAGAAATTACCAAATCAAAAGCATTAAGTTTACATTATTCAAATTAGTGCAGAAATACAAGCCCATTAAATAAAGTGGTCTCAAATACATAAAGAGTCATGGCTGTGTAAAAACACTTCAGAGTAGTTTATGACCGTGCCATGTCAAGCGCGTCCAAATTAAGTTATGCAGTAATAAAGACTTAAGCACTTGAGAAAAGATACTAAAAGGTCAGCATAAAGCCGGTGAGTTCATAGGTTAAGGTATAAAGCAGTAAGTTGGACCATAAACAAAGCATGTCAACACTACAACGCATATAGTATCACACACAAATAAAAATTAAGTCTATTACATCAACACTAAGTTTCATGCAACCGAAGATATGACAGTGTGCATGCTCTAGAAGCATGTTAAGTATAAAGGTCCGACAAGTATTTATCCCAATACACTTGAATTTTGAAATGATATACGCCTGACATGTTGATGTGACCAACAATGGGCGGGGAATCACCCCTGATAGATCTATCTATAGCACTCGCACTTCCCGCAGTGATTAACGGTTCATGAGGTTGGGCAAATGGGATACAAATACTATGGCTAATTCCCACGCAAGAGTTTCATAAAAGCATAAGTTCAGTTTTAGGTCTGAGTAAAAGTTTTTGCATATTTCTCACCTCAAAGTTTTGCAAAAAAAAATTTTAAGAGTAAAAGTAGTGCTATAATCTCACCTCAGCGTATGGTGAACAAAGTAACATAAGCGATGTCAAGTGGTAAAGCACAACGGTACAGGTTCAACAAGACCTAATAAATATATAGTTTGTCTCATAGAACGTCACGTAAAAAAATAGTATAATGTATATGAGTTTTCAAAAGATAAAGCCTTTTTGTTTTCATGGAAGACTCGTATCAATGTTTGTAAAAGGTTTAGGTGTCAATTGTTCGTAAAAAGTTTAGTATCTTTGTTCGTGTGGTGATATCAAAACATAGACTCGAAATACAACTCACGCCAAAATATAATATATACGATATATATTATAAAGGAATGTAAATAAGAAAATAAGAAATAAATAAGTCAATGGTAAGTTTCGGTATTTACACGTTAACCCCAAATAGTTTGGAAAAGTCAATTAAAGTTTTTTTAAAAAAATAAAATAATATATACGATATATATTATAAAGGAATGTAAATAAGAAAATAAGAAATAAATAAGTCAATGGTAAGTTTCGTTATTTACCCGTTAACCCCAAATAGTTTGGAAAAGTCAATTAAAGTTTAAAAAAAAAAAAAAAAAAAAACTCGAGTTAATATTTCAAATATAAAAGGATTTTACAATTTAATAAAACTATATGTTTCGATCATTGTAGGGTTTTATAATAATGAAATATGTTTGAAATAAAAGTATAAGTTTGGAAATTTTATAAAATTTCCACATGACTCGTCCATTTATACAACATACCAAGTCATTATGACTTTGATAAAACTCATTTTTTTCCAAAACAATATTTCCCGACAACTTTCTATTCAACATCATTCGTGTTTGTTAATCCAGACACGTTACCATACTGTTTAAAATAAATTTAATAATTAAGTTAACAAATTAAGTTTTGATTTTTAGATCATTTTTATTGGTTATCGGCCTTTGCGGACCGATAATAGTCTAATTAGTTTTATTTCAATATTTTAGACTCGTTACGAGTCTAATATATTGAAATTCGTCACGAGTCTAATATATTACATCCGCTACGAGTCCAATAGTCCAATATGCCCAGTTTGAGTTAAATTTGTCCAACGATGTCAATCCGATATAAGTCCAGTTAAGTCAAGTCACAATCCGATATAAGTCTAAGTAAGTCACGTCATAATCCGATCATTATAGTCCGTTAAGTATTTGCATTGTCCAATACCAAGTGTCAAATCCCAAAAGTAACCGAAACATACCGAAGAAACAAATGTCAAAACAATTAGATTACGGTAGTTCGATGTTCAATATCCGTAAAAGTGTTAACACGTGTTTAATAAACTAAAATAACTTAACAATTATCAAACTCAACACATTTATCTTAGTGGGCTTCGGCCCACAAAGAAAACCAAACGCGCCCTAGGTATTATTTGGCCGTCGGCCCATTAATAAAACAAACAATCGCACCCTTAGTTTTTGTTATGGGCTTCATGGCCCAATAACAAAGCAAACAAACACACTTTAAGTGTAATGGGCTTGAGGAACCGAACAAACCAAACACGCCCTATGTGGGCTTGCGATCCGAAACACCCATATAACACAAACACAGACACAACACACAAATGCAAACACAGAACACCCCTTTGTGTTATTGTTGTCAACCGAACCAAGACACACCCTTCGTGAACCAACACTCAAACAAACGCACTCTATGTGGGTGTCTCTCATGAACCGAAAACAAAACACGCACAGCACACCCTCGTGGGTGTGTTTCCATTGAACCGAAAACAAAGCAACCACCCTTATGGTTTTGTATTAACCGAAAACAAGAAACACAACACCCTTATCGGGTTTTACCTTTACCACAACACAAACGCAACCAAATATGATAAATCAAAACCGAGAATCAAAATATCCAATTGCACAACCCATGTGAGCAAAACAAATACTCCGTTCGTCTCAAAATTATTTTCCATATTTTCTTTTTGGGATGTTTAAAAATAATTGTCCAATTTTCTTTTTAAGTAAAACTAGAGAATTTATTAGGAGAATATTCTATTTGAGTGGTTGAAAATTAAAGTGACATCACTTTTATTAAACTATGTGATTATTTGTCTCCTGCCAATAATTTTGAGACGGAAGGAGTAATAAGCAAACCAAATCCAACCCGTGACCAACTCGGGTCTCGACCCGACACCCTAAATCGCAAAAGAGGCAAGGGGGCACGAGCAAAAGCATACAAGCACAAAAGCAAAGACGCACAAAATCAAATGGGAAAAAGCACCAAGGAAACACAAGCAAAGACAGGGGGCTAGTGGCAAAGACAAAAAATCTCATACTTAATAAAAAATAATAATAATAATAATAAAAATAAAAAAAGCAGCGTAACGTAAAGGGGCTGAAAGCTAAGGTAAAGCGAAAGGGACAAGAGAGCTACTAAAAAGCTACAAAGCCTAACATGAATAAACTAAGAGGCTCAATATCTTACAACTCAAGAGGCAAGACAACTAAGAGACACCTATATGCACCACAAAATAGTTGATCAAATAATCAAATATATGCACTACAATTTCAAAAACTCGATATGAATCAAGTCCAATATATAATCACAGACAACTAAACACATTCATTATCAAACTGTTAAACAAAATAATAAATATAATACAATGAAAAAAAAGATAACAAATCACTTACTCGACAAAAACTTCGGTTGTTTTTCCTTTTCACACGCCTTCGATTTCACTAAAATTCACCCTAAATCCTCTACCATATATGTAGATACAGTTTCGATGCGTGAAGTTACTTAAAACCATGATAGAAGATCCACGTGTTGACAATTCCACAAAAAGTTACATAACTCATATAATTTGCATACTTGATTTGTTTAACTTGAGCCAAATATTAATGTCTTATTTCTATGTTTTTTTTTGTCATTAATTACTCATATTGTCAAATTTCGGTTTATTGCAACAAAGAGTAACAATAGAACGACTTTTTTAGTTTTTAAATGTAACAAACTTACTCTTATTGTACTTTTTAATAAAAAAAATGTTAAATACTGCTTGCACTAGCTTTGCTAGTAGGGTATACAATTGAAATTTTATAGGAGGTATTATCGTGTAACATATTGCCATTTTTATGTTGTGGTGGCAAGTTATATAAACTATTTTACATTGTCACAATATCCCGATAGAGTTACATTTTGGAGTGTTAATTTTCGTAAAATTGTCTATTTTTTCTAGTTGCACCGGGTCGGAAAAAAGGTGTGCTTTTATATTAAAACTGAATATATTTGTGCACCCGGTTGCTTAAAGTTCCTGGTTCCGCCACTCGCAGTGGGAGGCAATAAAAAAAACCTTTATGATATAAAATGTAATTAACGAAACTAGAAGGGGTATGAATATACAATATAAAAGACAAAACAAATATAGTCTAGTAGGTTTGAAGTTGCTTTTGCAAAACCACGGTTTAGGGCACCAAAACGTAAAAAATCCATTTTCAGATTGTTGTTTCAAAACACTACAAAGAGATTACAGCGTTTTGGAAACGTAATAATCAGATATAAGTTGTCCCAAACGCAATCCCAAACACCCTCTCTGAATTTGTGAATTTGACGAGTACTGCCGTCAAGAGAAAAAAGAATCAATGGTGAAGACGACGTTAGGATGTGAACCTGTTGTTGGGTCTTTAACTCCGTCAAGAAAGAGGGATTATAGGGTCACTAATAGGCTACAAGAAGAAAAACGTCCTATATACGCTGTCGTTTTCAACTTTATTGATTCTCGTTATTATAATGTCTTAGCTACTGCTGGTGGTAATCGTGTAAGTTACTGGTTTCGTGTTTTTTTTTTTTCAATTTTTTTCAAAGAAGCTGAATATTAGAATTAGGAATGAAAATGTGGTTATTTGTGTTTGAACTATTTATGTTTTTAGAAGATGAAATTTACTGTTGGAGAATTCAAATGTGGCTTTCCTTCGAGGCTGGTTTGAGCTTGAAATGAATTTTTATAAGTTCGGTAAGGGTTGAAGCTTAACTCTTTAAGAACAAGCTAGCTACTTGAAGTACCTTTTAGGGAGAATACAATAAGCTCACTTTATTCCGGCTTATAAGCTCAAAAGGGAGCTTATTATAAAAGCTCATAACTGGCTTATATAGTTTTCAAGTTATATAAGCTGAGCTCGTCCCTGCGTATATATTTAAGTTTAGGTTTGTTATTGAGTCTAGTTTTTGCATCGAGTTAGAGATATCTGAGTAGAGATATCCGAAGAACTATCGTAGCGCTGGTACATATTCAAGTTAACAATCTTGGATCTGTCACCTAGGAGTCAAATGATATATCGGTCAAAGTATGGAACATTAACACCAGAAAAATATGTTATACTGTAAAAAAAGATCCATAAACTATACTGTATTCTAGACTAACATCATTGTATCCTAATAAAGCCACAGACCTCAAGAAAAAAAAACCATAATATCCCAAAAAATCAACACATTAACATATCACAAAGATTTTAGTTTTAAATAAAATTAATATAATTATCAAATTAAACATCAAGTATGATACTAATAATAATTCAAATCACATAAAATTCTCGGATTGAATTGTAAAATGACCACAAATTACTCGTTGATCAAATATTCAAATATATGCACTACAATGTCAAAAAACTCGGTATGATAACATACAACTAAACACATTCATTATAAAATTCTTACACAAAAGAATTAATAAAATACAATGTAAAAAAAAATTAATATCAAATCACTTGACAAAAATTCAGGTTGTTTCTCCTCTTCACACACCTTCAATTTCACTACAATTCACCCTGAATCCTCTGCCATATATGTAGATATAGTTTCGATGCGTGAAGTTACTTAAAAACATGGTACAATATCCATGCGTCGACAATTCTTCAGAAAGTTACATAACTGAAACCACAATTAGATGATATGCGTACTTGGTTTGTTTACCTTGAGCCGCATATTAATGTTTTATTTCTATGTTTTCTTGTCATTAATTACTCTTATTGTCAACTTTCAGTTTATTACAATAAAAAGTGACAAAAGAATAACTTATACTTTGCGAATGTAACAAACTTACTCTTATTGTACATTTGAATACATAAATGTTAATAATGCTAGCAATAGTTTTACTAGCGGTGTATACAAGTGACCTTTTATAGGAGGCATCATTGTGTAACATATTGCCATTTTTTAATGTTGTGGTGGCACGTTATATCAACTTTTTTACATTAAAGGCATATTAGGTAACGATATATAATTTCGCAAAATTAATAGTGAAAAAAATAATTCATTGGCTACAATGATAACTTGGTGATGAAATGACCATATTAGTCTCGTCTGCGTTACACATGAGGGTTATAACAAAGTAAATTTATGTTCCTTTAAGCGAGGAAATGTAGGTGTTATGGTTTTCCGAATCAGAGATTATCAACATTAAAATAAGAGCAAAAACCCTACACATATTGATCAACGCCAACCATATGGACCCCCAATGTACTATTTATAAAAAGACAAGATAACACAAATTCTTCCCTTAATATCTATTTCCAAACCTACTATTATTCATTTCAAAAAGTTTTACATTTAACATTTTACCTTTTGCCATTTTCTTTATATAAATTAAAACTTGCCTCATAATACATATTTCGATACTAGAAGGGTACCCGCGAAATGCGGCGGCGGGTACCCAGTGACCATTTTTATGGCGAACAAATGTTTTTCATGTGACATTTTAAGCACAACAAGGCGACCGCCATTTTTTTCAACCAGTACATAATAATTCAAATACATTTAAGAGCATTACAAATAATACTTCAAATAAAATGACTAAACTAATAATCCATCAACACATTTACCATAACTTTTGGGGATAAAACTACCGGCCTATGTATATTTGGATAAGCCCATTAGTGGTCCAGATTTTCGGATAGTCCAATTACTAATCCATCAAAACGTTTACTACATGATGATGATAGATTAAATGGGCTGTTACAACTCACAAATCAATGTGTTTTATGAATATTAAAGTTGTCACAGTTAAAGACATTTAATTTACATTTGAATGTTGGGTTGTTAATTTCAATTTCCAATTAAAGAAATGTTTTTGGTCTTAAAATTTTTAAGACTTCTTTATTTAGAAAGTCCCAAACCCTTTATAAAGTAGTATAGATATAGATAATCATACAGTTAGATAAGGCCGAGCACAATGGACCACAAAGCTAAACAAACCGGTCCTCGGTCTAACTTTTTCCTCGTATTATATCCTTGGTCCTGTCTGTTCAGACGCAAAACGGCCAATATGCTTTGTTAGACCGAACGGCCCGACCTAATCGGACCAAAAACATTTTGATCCAGTCCTCGGTCCGCTGTTATTGTCAATTCGGTTTTCGGATCCAGCCGGTTTTGGGCGTGATTAGCCCTAGTTATTAGTTACACTTTTACCACACAAAATTATTTTAAGCCTTTCTAGCGTGCAATGACAGAACTAGAACAAGACTTGATAGAATTATCTTTTTTAGTGTTAGTTTTCGTATTATACTATGATTTTTTCTAATTGGACCTGGTAAAAAAAAACTATGTGCTCTTATATTAAAACCGAAAATATTTGTTTACCCGGTCCCTTAACGAACACGGTTCCGCCACTGCACGGGAGGCAATAAAAACCTTGTATATAAAATGTCATTATCAAAACAAGAAGGGGTATGAATAGTACATTAAAAGACAAACGAATATAGTAGGTTTAAATTTGTCACATTTGACGAGTATCGCCGTCAGCGTTAACCAGAAAGATAAAAAAGAATGGTGAAGACAACGTTAGGATGTGAACTTGTTGTCAGTCTTTAATGCCGTCAAGAAAGAGGGATTATAGGGTCATGTACGTTACAAGAAGGCAAACATCGTATATACGATGTCGTTTTCAACTTTATTGATTCTCGTTATTATAATGTCTTTGCTCTTGTCATTGGTAATCGTGTAAGTTACCGGTTTCATTTCATTTATTTAATTTATTATTTATTTTTTTAAATAGAGGTTGAGTATTAGAAATAGGAATGAAGTTGTGGTTGTTTATGTTTTTTAGTAGTTGAAATTTACTGTTGGATAATGAAAATGTGGTTTTGATTTGGTTAAAAAAAGTAGTGTTTGAGCTTACTATCAAATTATTCGAGGTTGGTTCGAACTTGAAACACATTTTTATAAGTTCTGTAAGGGTTTAAGCTTAACTCTTTAAGAATAAGCTACTTGAAGTACCTTTTAGGGAGAATACAATAAGCTCATTTTATTCCGGCTTATAAGCTCAAAAAGGGACCTTATTATAAAAGCTCATAACTGGCTTCGGCTACTTTGGAAATACCTCTAGTATATACTCTAGTTTTCAATTAGCTATCTAAGCTGAGCTCGTCTCTTTGTATATATTTGAGTTTAGTTTTGTTATTGAGTATAGTTTCTGCATACAGTTAGAGATATCTGAGTAGAGCATAAAGGCTTGTTGATCTGTTGAGTTTGAGTTTAACCCAAGGCTTTAGCTTAGGTCAGTTCGGCTCTCAGCAGACTTCTTGATACTGTTTATTACTTGTTTGGAACAAGCAGAAATGAATTGCGCGATGCTTACCTGTTGCTAGAAAACGAAGCCCGTACTCAGCTGGATGCGAGTTAAAGTGTCAAGAAATGTTGATGACTATTAGCTACTCTTACCCCTTAATGTCAAACACTGTATAATACTAATTTGCAGTCATCCTTCTAGCGTTCATTGAAGTTTTATATTCTCAAACTTAAAGAATCCACAAAATCTCAAGTTTGGACGAGTTACATGTTTGATCATATAAATTCAAAGTTTAACTTCCAAGTGTAGTGTTGATGGTATAAAATTGGTAATGAGTTTAACGGAAATTTTACTAGTACAAAGTTGAACATTAAAGACTACATTTGAGAATATGAGTATGGAAAGGTATTTAAGGTTATAATGACAGAAGATGTCAAAGAGATATATGGGATTTGGGGTATTGATAATTACATCAATAAAGTATGAGGCTGCAATAAAGGAGTGTTTGGGAATGGCAGGTTATTCTCCCTATGGAAGTTTGCTGATAATGAATGATCAAGTGCTATTGAAAATGGTTGTATTGATGGCTGTAAGATATAATTCTTAACCTTTGTGATAAATAAGGTGAGTCGTAAAGATGAGATTACCTTGATTTATCAAAAGGTTGGAGTTCCTATCTTGACAGTATTTTGGGTATCCCTTAGGTGAATTATAGTATCCTAGATCTTTATGTGAGGATGGAGGTGCATTGAGATTTTAGGGTAATCTTGCAGAAAGGAAATGTAGTCTTGGAATATGCGTTTTGATATTTGCTGGAGCTGGTGGTCATCGCAATGAAGTGTTGAGTGTGGTAAGTGTAGACTATATTGCAATTCATTTGTAGCTCAATACTGAGTTAAGACTTGAAGTTAGAGGTAGCTCAATACTGATGTGATGACAAAAACAATATTGTACACTAGTAATCTAAATATGTTAATAGAATGATTTAGAAGGGCTTTATACATTAAAAATAGACTCTTAGTGACTTTCAGCTAGTTTGACCCTCTTTTAGCTTAGAATGTTCTATTTGACCTGTTTATGATAAAGCACAGCCCGCATTGACAGATTCATTAGTCATGTTTTTTATTTTCTTACTACTAATGAGATAGGATGGGGTTGATGTTTGTTTCAGGATTTTCATCCTTCAGATATATATCGTATTGCCAGTTGTGGTATGGATAACACCGTAAAGATATGTAGATGAAAGGTACAATTTACTGTTAGTTACACATTCACTTGCCGGAGGTCTTCATGAAAGCAGTCTCCCTACTCTCGGGTTTACCTTAGGGGTAGGGGTATGATCTGTCTACACTTCACCTCCCCATACCTGCTCGAGGACGGGATTGGGTATTGTTGTTGCTGTGTCACTTGCTATTAGTTTTATAAACCTTCATGCAGCATATGGTGCTTATTTAATTTTCTATCCCCTTCCTTTTAGCTTTCTAACTGCTGCATTCCATAGACACAGGAAAGAGGTGTACCTTGTGAGATAAAACTAATTTCCAAACTTCAACTCCCTTTTTTAGAAGGGAAACAAATGGTTTTCCAGCTTTGCATTTGAGATTATCATTTTAGTTTTTC
Source organism: Chrysanthemum makinoi (assembly GCA_910596185.1). Classification (NCBI taxonomy): domain Eukaryota; kingdom Viridiplantae; phylum Streptophyta; class Magnoliopsida; order Asterales; family Asteraceae; genus Chrysanthemum; species Chrysanthemum makinoi. The sequence continues at coordinate 101,510,626 of OU343222.1, forward strand.
TTGGCAAAAACTGATAATAATAAGTTATTGCGTGTAGAAAATTGTATTATGCTGCTGTCAAATTAAATTCATGACTTTAAAAGTGATGGTTTTGTGCTAGATATTGTTCTCACTTACTGCCATTGAGATTCTTGCAGAATTTTGGACGTATGTCGAGAGGTCTTTTACATGGGAGGGACTACCTTCACAATTTCCTACAAAATATGTGCAGTTTCCGGTTAGCATCTTTCTTTCTCTTTTTCTCTGTGAATGTCGTTTGCTTTTCATCCAGTGGGCATTTGTTCTTATATTGATCTTAACTCAACTTTTTCAGGTCTTACTTGCTTCAATCCATACAAATTATGTCGACTGCAATAGGTGGCTTGGCGATTTCATGCTATCTAAGGTGAATAATGAGGGTTTAGTAATTATTCGAAGCTTGAGTTTACACTCCTCCTCAACTTCCATTTGTTTTTGTATTCCACTGTTTCCACATTTCCACCCTTTATCTTTTATTGCATAAGGTCCTCATTGAGTTTTTGGCTACTATGCTTGGTCGATTTATTTATTTATTTATTTATTTATTTAATTTCTTATAAAACTTCTTAAAGCTGCTATTTTGCTCTTATCTTCATATTTTGCAAATATTTATTGTTTTCATATAACCTTACTTTTTATTGTAGTTAGCCTTATTTGATGTTTATGTTTTTATTTCTCTTTATAAAAACTTTCTGCTTTGCAGAAAAAGAAGGTACCATGTGTCATGATTATTTTCAACTAATAAGGAAATAAGAATTTGATCCATACAGAAAACCCTAGAGTCCTAAACAGTTTTAGTTGCATTAAGCTGAATCTGACAGTACTATTAAGCTTATTTTTAAATTTTCTTCCGCAGAGCTTTAATAACGAGCTCATATTATGGGAGCCAAAGATGAAAGAGCACTCCCCAGGAGAGGTTTGATATTTCTTCTTCGTGACTCTTTTTGAAAAGTTAATTGAGAAAACCAATTATCGTTATATACAAAGATATGCTATGTTACCACTTTTTCTGGTAAAGTGAAGCCATTTGTATTTGTTGTTTAACAATCATATGGCTCTTCATATATTAACTTTTTTGTTTCAGGGTACAGTGGTATCATTCAAAAGTATCCCGTCCCTGAGTGTGACATTTGGTTTATTAAGCTTTCATGTGATTTCCATTACAACGCAGCAGCTATAGGTATAAGATTTCCCTTACTACGTATATATTGCTGTTGGTATTATTAAAAGGAAATCTGGTTTTTCTATATCGGTGCAACGACTATGAACTCCCAGATGATTTTTTTTTTTAAGGTCAACAAACCGGTATGCTGTCAAAGGTGGCAATTTCGACTCATACACATTTGAACCTGTCATTTGGGTTATGTCTTATCTCAAGTGAGTCAAATGGGTCAAATACAAAATGTAGAGGGTAACAGGTCAAGTGGGTTGGACGGGTCCAAAATCACCAAAGATGTGTGAATGAATACAACATTATGTTATACAACCTGGATTATCATTGTAAAATATAGTTTCTGTAAATCATATTTAACACCAAGTATTCATAAGAGAATCTAAAAAGTGCAGAAGTTTGTGGGTCAACCTGACCAGACCGGCAGACCATACCCAATACTCAACCCATTCGACCCAACCATTTTCCCACTTCTGGGCTTTATGTCTTTAAAGAGGCTGGAACTCACAAGCTAAAGATTTGACATCAACTGTATCATTGGGCGAAAGTCCACCTGGTAAAATTCTTGATGGTAAAATTGACACTACGTGTTACAGGGAACAGGGAAGGGAAAATCTTTGTATGGGATTTGACTAGCCCCCCTACTCTCATTGCAAGGTTTGATTTCCTTTCAAAGATTTTTACGTTCTTCTGAATCAAATAAAAATCCTTGACATAAATGCTTTGTTCTTGTCAGCTTATCTCATGTTAAATCCAAATCTCCCATCAGGCAAACTGCTATGTCGTTTGATGGAAGGTACATTTTATAATATATATATCAGCTCACAGCCAGTAACAAATTTTTTGCCAATCATTGATCAATTTGACTTGTATATTTCAGCACAATTCTTAGTTGTTGTGAAGATGGCACTATTTGGCGTTGGGATACTGTTGCAACATCCTAGCTTGATTCAAGACGGACCACGCTGTACCTTGTATATTGCTTTATCAAAGCAATGTAGGTGTTATAATGAGGCAGTTTGTTGTCTCGAGCATTGATAGACTTATGGTCGTTAGGATGTATACATATAATAATGGACTCTCTTTTTAGCAAGTGAATGCAGCTGTGCATGAAGTTTCTAGGTATCAAAGTAGAAATTTAGAGCAGCTTTATAATATGCAGATGCAACTGTGCATGAATGTTGTATTTTCTGGCCATATTGGTGATGTTTTATGTCATGAACCAGCTGCACAAGCAAGCTGAGCTGTAGTGTAGATGTGACTATACGGGTATGTGTTCTTGAAGTACGGTAAGGTGCAGATTGATACGTACTAAGATTACTGGATTTAGCGACTTGTGTTGCAGCCCTATCTGGTTTATATGTGATCTTATAAATCATGATACGCGCATCTGAATGCGTAATAGACATAACCTTTTAGTTGAAAATTACACTTGTTTTTTACAAAACGATTTGTACAAAACAAGTAAAATAGAGATTGTATTCAAATCAAACTTTTTTCAACACATTCTCAACAAAACACAAAACATGTATTTCCCCACTTAAAATAACAAGGGAAACTACAAAACACATTTTTTGTGTTTTCCTTACTAGCTAGTTATAAGGCCCGTGCAAGCACGGGGTTTTCTATAATTTTTTTATAACTTATTTTTATTTATTAAAAAATACTTTAATTATTTTTTACTTACAATATTGATGGCTGGCTTACAAAATTTACTATGCTATCATAACATTTTATAGTTTTTGTAGAAAACATCATTTTGATTTCATCAACAGGCCATTGTATGAGCTGTGTTGTTGAGCCAAAGAGTCATCGTAAACGACTCCATACTAAAAGTAAACATAACAGCTTCTTATAAAAAGCAAATGCAAATGCAAATAAGGGGATACACAAAATTTTCATTTCTTGAATTCTAGCCCATCCTTTAGCAATAACATCATCTTCAGAAAACTCGTCCACAGATCATCTCTTTTTGTTTGCATAAATTATTTATCAATAAACATGATAAGTTATATTATGCGCACACATTGAGTTACTGAGTTACTGAAGGAAAAAAAGTTATACAACATGGGAACCATGTGAACCTCCCATAATCCACATATTAACTTATGGAAATAAATTACTAAAGGGCATATAAAGAATGCTTCAACCAAAATACAAAAATATACCATAAGAAAGTTGCTTATAGATTTGTTCAAGCTTTATGACCAATTTCTCAATTAAAGGCTGATCATTGGGTAGCTCACTCTTAGGCCTTTCATTCTCTTCCACATGGGAAGTCGTGTATTGTAAAGTCTTTTACATGCTCACGTTCAACTCATTCTCGTGCAAAAAAATTGTGTGGACCTTACACAATTCCCTACACAGATGTAATAAATCACATAAATGAGCCATAAATTGCATTAAGTAACTCCAACAAAGTTAAACAAATGAAGCTTATCTATATCTATACTACATTTTAATGTATTTAGGACTTCTTATAAAAAAAAGTCTTAAAAATATAAGCCTACACATGTTACTATAATTAGTAATTCATATAATTAAGAAAAGAAGCATAATGTACAACACTTTAATGCACATATATAATTTTCAGACGTACAAGACAAGAAACATAGCGTACACCACTTTAATGCACATATTAAAAAAACAAAACACCACATTAATGCTATTTAATATAGTCAATTAATTAACTGATAAATAAATACAATTAATACAGTTTTTAAAATACCCCTAACACAATAAATACAAATTATCAAGCATATTGTACAACAAAATTAAACATAATTCGTACATTAAATGTCACTAATACGAATAATATTCAAGCCCGAACAGGCAACATGCTAAATGGGCTTGAGCCCGAACGGGCGCAGGCCAAATGGGCTCAAGCACGTAGGGGTGCGGGCTAAACGAAATTCTTGAAATCCGTAAATTTTTTGTAAAAAAGAACATAATAAACTAAAATACATGATTCACTTGAAAATTTTATTTCAGAACGCGCGGGTACCCTGCATTAAATGTCACTAATACAAATAATAAAGCACATTTTATAAATATTAAGGCCCGAACGGGCAACAGGCAAAATGGGCTTGAGCCCGAACAGGCACGAGCCAAACGGGCTCGAGCCCGAACGGCTGCGGGCCAAACGGGCTCGAGCCTGAACGGGCATGGGCTAAATGAAATTCTTGATATCCGTAAATTTATTGTCAAAAATAACATAATAAAATAAAATACATGATTCACCAGAAAATTTTATTTCAAGGTACCCGCGCCGCATACGCTACCCTGCTAGTTTCTATATAACCACATACTAAGTCTTGGCGAAAATACTATACCTTGACAAAATAACTATGCCCATTCCATAAAAAGATTCCCATCTTCACTATTGTTGTCAAATACTATGCATAATTTCTTTTTGAACTTTATTTACTATAACTATGACTCGTCTTATAGTGGACTCATTAGCTGGCTACCATGTGCTTAGTCGAGATGATGCCTATGACTTAAAATATATAAGTTCATCATAAGTAGCTTAAATTTTGATATAAGATAGCAGATTCAAATTTTATATGAAAATAAAATAAAATATAGATAAATGATACTACCTCTGTCCCTAAATAAGTGTCCAGTTTGACTTTTCAGAGTCAAACTGGATCAACTTTGACCTTATCTATTTTGTGGTTGTTATATAATACTTGATGAAAAATATATGAATGGATTGGGTTTTAAGTGTATTTTTCATTGGTATAGTTTTTCATCAAGTATTATATAGCAAAAAAAAAATATTTACGGTCAAAGTTGAACCAATTTGACTCTGAAAAGTCAAACTGGACATTTATTTAGGGACGGAGGGAGTACCTTTGTATGAAAAGAAGCGAAATCATAGCCATCAAAAGAGCCAGATTTGTGTTCATTGTCTCCAGGTACAAAAAGATTAGGCAAGGCTTTATAGGGCGAAAATGCCTTCACTATTGTAGTTTCTTTAGATTGCAATAAGGTTCGATAATCTCACGTGACTCATGGAGCTTCTAGGATGTCTATACCCAAAAATAAGCTAAGCCCAACTATAATTTTAGTGAGGTCTATTATGCATGGCCGTAGTCAAAGGTTCTCCCCAAATGTTGAACTTGTAAATTGTAAGCTTGATTCGCGTTAACGTTGTTGTTGTTTAGTGCATACACGGGATACACAAATTTGAACCAAGAAGAGGATTACTCGTGTCACTAATGTGTACGTCACTAACCTGTACACAGGTAAGCATTTTCATAGGCTGCACAAAATAACTCATGTAAAACACTTGTATTGGATTTAGCTAAGCATTATAATGGACTCAGGGAAATAAAGTGGTCTATAATCAAACCCCAATTCCAACCATATATTGAAAAATCTATAAAACCAAAAAGATACTTACATGGAAGTTGATTAAGGCCTTTTCTACATAACAATGTGAAAAATCTACTATATAGAGGAAGACATCAAAAGGTAATGCATAACCACAAATAAAAAAAGTACAGTCACTACTTCCACGAGAAGGGTAAAAAAGGAGACATTTTGATATAAGAGGGAATCTACTTCCATGTAGCTCCGGCTATATCATTCTCACCGGTCTAAGTCTTGTAATTTTAAGTAAATTAGATGCCAAAGAGACCTGTAAAAAAGGAGACATTTTGATATAAGAGGGAATCTAGAAAACTCAGTTGACATTTGAAAATAACAACAAATGAGCTTTCTACTTTTTCTGACACTTTCTGAACATAACCAAGAGCCACCATTCCAGTGTCTACAATCTGTGCAGTAGCAACCTGAAGGAAAGATATGAATTTGATTTTAGTACTAACAATGGTATGAGAGGCGGTAATCAATACCACCCGTCGAGCTGTGTAAAGTTTTATCTCAAGCAGAATAGATGTTGAAATTAACGACCAATCTTAAATACTTCCCTACCTATAAATAGGTAAGGAGTCGCACTCTCCAAGCATCTACAATTTTTTATCTTATAAACAGAAAAATATTAAGATATGTGCTCGTAATAATATAACTATATAAGAACTAAACCGTTTAGTTAAAAATCTTCCCCAACCAGTTGATATAAGCTAAATATATATACATCTATGAAACAATAATACCCATCTTCAAGTCAAACATTTGGGCTACAAATTATAAAATCTCAGCTTAATTTAATATTTGAAATGGCTACCAACTAGAAATAGTAAGACCATAAAACAATATACATCTATGAAACAATAATACACATCTTCAAGTCAAACATTTGAGCTGCAAATTAAAATATCTCAGCTTAATTTAATATTTGAAATGGCTGTCAAGTAGGAATGGTAAGACCATAAAACCACATTCATACATGATAGTAATTATAAATTGTAAAGACGTATAGAGATTATGGCTCTAACCTGCACGGAGAAGTTGAAATTTATAAACTCAATCACAAACCTTAGAGGCTTAGACCATGATAGTGACAACTAACTCCAATCCAGGCGACCCAAGTTGAAAAATATATGAAAAGAAATTAATAAACTTGAAGCTAAAGAAAGATTAATAAATCGACTAAAACTGATAGGAATAAGTTTCAAACATCTTTGATAACAAAATTAAATATTGAATATACTAAAACACCCGCAATAGTTTATATTTATATGATAATTGTCTATATAATCTCAATTTTTAGATGAAATTTCACCTTAATTTAAATTATTAAATAACTACAATAACTTACATTTATTTGATGAAATTTACCATTAAAGACCTTCATTAAACCACTAAACTAAGTCAAAATTCTGAAAATAACACAAACCTACAACTTAATTAATAGAAAAAACAAATCCCCTAAATTATCACATAAATCAATAAGTCATAGATTAGTATACCTTAAATTCATTAACCCAAAAAATTAAGTGGTGTTGATTTTAGGTTTTCTTTAGTCCTAGTAGGGTTTTTTGGAGGGTATAGTGGCCTTTTCTTCGGGTTTTTATTCTTCTTTTTGTTTCTTGGGTTGTAAAGAGGAGCATGTTTTTTACCCTTCTAAGTTTTTTAGAATGACCCCGCCTTCCTAAAGTTTTGTTTCTTTATATTTACGATACATATATGTTTTTACTTATTTTTTTTAATAAAACAAAATTTAACCACAATTTTTCCGTACCTGAAAATATTTAAGGATTTTTTATCAAACATATTTTACCTAAAAAAATAAAATTAGTTCAACTATTACCTAATAAGGAAAGATTGAATTTTTTGAAATACGAAAGTCCCCACTTGGGGTTTTGTTTTATTATATAAAATATTTCTTTGTAACTCATCTTCTTTTTCTCAAAATAGAATACAGTGTTATATGAATGCCTTTTCTATGTTTTATAAAAAATATAATCTCGTTTTGTAAAAAAACTGAAAATAGAAAATATGATTTTTTTTTCTTCAACTAAACGCACTATGAGTGTTTCATTAAGAGGGCTGATCTAAAACAAGAGTATCTTTCAAACAGAAATCCAGATACTAATTATAATCTACTAGTAGAAATCTAGATACTAATTATAAACTACTAGCAGGATATTAACTATAATCTACTAGCAGGATACCCGCACGTTGTGGCGGCGGATATCATGTAATTAAAATTTTCGACAATGTTTTTTGATAATACGTTTTTTCGTGACAATAAATTTATAGAATACGAGAATTTTAGGTTCTATTAACTTCAAATAATAACGAACTATATTATGTTAAAAGTAGATAGTAAATAATATAGACATGCCATTTACTTTCTTTGGATAGGTTGTATTAATTTTATTTTGTGAATGTTTTAGTGTGTTTGAGGAGACTATTTAAAAATTTATTTGAATAGCTTGTTTGAATTGTATCATGTAATTTATTGATTGTATTTTTGAATTGAGGGGTATTTTAATAATTACATTAATTTAAAGTGTTAAATATATATGTTGGCGCATAAGTTAAATGTAACATGCATGTATAGTTGTGATAAGGATTTAAAATGTACACTTTTGAGAGGTCATTTAAGCCCTTAATCGATCACTTTTATATCCGTTACTGCTTAATTTCGTTCTTTTTCACTTTTTAGGTCTCTTTAAGGCAAATTCTTTGGAATGATACTTATTCAGACGAAAAGTGAATATATGAAAAAATGACCAAAGTCAAGAATCAAGACACTCAAGTTGCTGGAGCAGAAGCTGATGGCGTCACAGCCTAATGGCGACGCCGTCGCAACCGTTTTGAGACGACTTCGAAGCCAAATTGCTATTTTGCACTTGACGGCATCAGTTTTTAAAGAGCGGCGTCACAACTCAGACGGCCTAGATTTGGATCCCGCGGGTCGAAGATGAAGCCGATGGCATCACAAACACAAGGTGGCGCCGTCCACAGAGTTGGCGTGGACAAGACGAAACCCTAATGGCGGCGATCTGACGGCGTCATAAATAAAGAGTGACGCCGTCGCATATTGTAACTCTATATATAGAATTCGAATTTTTAGAATTTTAGAGAGGTAGTTTTGTGGAGTAAAACCTAAACCGAACCTTGGCTGTCTTGGGCAGTATCTTAGTGTTCCATACCCTATTTTACAACAAGATAAGCGATTTACTTCATTAATTCAATTATGTCTTCAATTGTTTGTGTGTATGCTTGCATGTTTTCCATGTCCGACTAATTTACTTATGCGTTTGCTTAGATCTATGAAACCTAGGTATTGAATATTGATTGGTTGTCTCTTATCTTAATTGTGATTGACCTAATATTGCGATAGGTCATTCGTTGTGTTTTTAATGCTTGATTAATCTTTGTGAACATTAGTTTATAATCACCTAGAGTTATTGAAGGCTAAACATCCAAAGGTAACCTTAGAGTTAGTTTATGAATCTTAGAGATTTCGTAGGCAATAACCTTAAGGTAGTCTCAAAGAGTTAGGGAAAAACACATACCCTACGACCTTAGAAGACACAACGCGTTAAGAATAAGGACGTGACAATTCAACCATCAATAGGAGATAACTAGGGAGTAATAGCATCTAGGTAAACACATTTTTAATCATCATAAGAGCACACAACAATAGACATAGAATACACTCACCTTAGCTTAGTTAATTAGAATATATAATAGTAGAGTAATCGGTAGAAATACCACCCCCCAAATCCAATACCCCGAGATTCGTACCTTTAAATTTTCTAAAAAAATATAAAAAATAATCTTCCTCAACCCCAACCTTAGCGTAGTAATTTCTCACTAGCATTCCTATTCCCTTAGAGAACGATATCAATTCCCGAATATAGTCTAGCATATGTTAGCTCGTAGACATATCACTATTTACGTTATTTAGTAGTCAATTAGTTAGTTGTTAGCTTAGTTATTAGTTTAGTGTAACACCGTGGAGGAAGGACGGGTCTTTACCCACTGTATACCTGATCCACAGTCCGACAGGAGGACGTTTAGGATGTAACTATAATTACCCCTTCCATCCTTGAAAGGGGTGGTGCTTCTTTGATAATCTAACCTTTTCTCTTTTTGTTTATCTCTCTAGATACACCCTCTCTACTCTCTTCATCTCTCAAACATGGCATACTTGTATAATCATCTCCCTAGACCACCTGAATCATCAAACAACATAACATATACGATTCTACACATGATAAAACAATTTGAAAGCTAGTTTTGCAAGAGACAAATAACCTTCTACAAAGATGATAATTGGCATCCATAGAAGTTTTATCATCATGATTATTGTCTATACCAGATCACCATTACAACATATATCTAATCTACACGTAGCATCATAAAGTTTTATGTTTACAAAGAGAAACCAAAAGACTAAAAGCAATGTAACATAGTGTCATAAGGGCGTAATTTATATCTATTAAAAACTGTTAACCTACATTTTCATAATGGCATAATCAATTAACCGACATTAGATAGATAAATAAACATACTTGAGCCATGAAGCCTTTAAGAATCCGATGAAATTCAAGTATTCAACGCACTTGTAATGCAATGGTTTTCCAATAGTGCTTCCAATTCCCTCCCTTGCATAATAAAAATAGTTATGTAACACGATGCATGGTGTAAAGCTTTCCAATATCTCATACTTATTAAGAACCGAAGTAAAAATGAACCTATGAAAAATGCTCGAAAACTATCCCACCTCCTAAGCACAACATTTGGCAAAAAGATGCAAGTTACAAATCATTACTTTCCATTCAACATCTTATATTCATCAATAAAAAAAAGGCAACCAAGTGCTAAAACAACATATAATTATATCTGAAATACCCGGGGTTTAGGGAATGGGTAAGGTATTCAAAAGGGCCCACATCACAAATTATTTAGTGCTTGGTTGGGGAAGGGTAAGGTATTGATTACCCCGTAATGGGTAATGAACCATTATAGAATAAATTGGGGGGTAAGAGATTGATTACCCACCTCACTCATTCCTTTGCATTCCTTTCCCTTTCCTTTTCCCTTTCCCTTTCCCCACTTTGAACCAAGCGGACCCTGAGTTTATATGTACAACTTCACAGGAGGTTACTAAAGCTTAAAAATGAGATAACAATTGACCATAGATGATGCTCTACAATGATGAAAAGATATAAACTACACTATAAGATACTGTAGAATACATTATAAAGTTGCATATAGTTACTGAATAAAATGGTAAGTTTAATAACCATTCAAATTTCCATCCTTTGACTATTTATATAAAACATAACTCTCAAAAGCAGAAAGTATGTCAATAATCAGATAAACAACAAAATTATGCGATATATAATTCTGAGATATATGATGAAGTCACTGTTCCCACAACATCATCAATTAGTTCAGAGTATCGGATAAGAGCACAGTTGAACACGGTGCTCGAATTACGGTCAATCTAGTAGTAAAACTTAACGATAAACATAAAGCGATATACGACAAGAGTTCTGATCTAAGTATAGCATAAGCAAAAACAAATGGTCCCATGAAACCAGAGAATATCAATGAAATAACTTACCAAACAAATAACTTTGATCAATCCTAGCATCCAAGAAGTCTTTAAGCGATATAAATTCCAATCCATCATTATTGAAAATGAATTCAGAGCAATTATCCTTGAACCTAAAGGTTTGGAATTAAGCATATTCGATAAGAACATTGATGAAACAGTTCAAGGTTTTCATTATCTAAAAAGCATACCCCTTGGAAACTGTAGCAGAGGGCTTGCTTTGACCGACCAATACACGCAACTTCTCATACCCAGCTTGACTAAGCATATGATCAAATCCTTCTCCTAGTCCATCCCTATAATCAAAGAGTAGATAAATCCTGAATAGGTGATGGTGAAGCAAGTGCAGTCTCTTGAGTCTCTAGAGACTGCTCCTCGGAGTCAGACCCTCAGCCTGGTATTCCCGTCTCATAATCATGTATGGGTCATCAGCCTCTGGAGTGATATGGAGTTGTGTTGGACTGCGAATAGTAAGCAAAATACTCTCAGTGATATCGAAGGATCGGGTAAGAGGTGAGGAAGACATGGTCTGTGACAAATTCAATGCGTATGTATAAGTATAAGGAAAATACTTATAGTATATAGTGTAAATCAAGTATGTATAAATCACCCAGTACTAAAGTATAAGACATAGTTTGGTCAAGTAAAATAGTAAGTAAAGTAGCAAGTAACGCAATAGCTTGGCAGGCAGGCACGGGCGGTCATAGATTTAAGTTTTTTTGAAAAGTAGTTATAATCTAAGTTTTGGTAAATATCCAGTTCTCTATAACTTAGGCTCTGATACCAATTTGTAATACCCACAAACAGTGCAGCGAAAATGGTACTAGGATTTGGGTGTTACCAAATTGGCACACAAAACAAGTTTTAGGAAACGGATTTACCTCATCCGGTTTAGAAAAGAAATTACCAAATCAAAAGCTATAAGTTTACATTATTCAAATTAGTGCAGAAATACAAGCCCATTAAATAAAGTGGTCTCAAATACATAAAGAGTCATGGTTGTGTAAAAACACTTCAGAGTAGTTTATGACCGTGCCATGTCAAGCGCCTCCAAATTAAGTTATGCAGTAGTAAAGACTTAAGCACTTGAGAAAAGATACTAAAAGGTCAGCATAAAGCCGGTGAGTTCATAGGTTTAGGTATAAAGCAGTAAGTTGGACCATAAACAAAGCATGTCAACACTACAACGCATATAGTATCACACACAAATAAAAATTAAGTCTATTACATCAACACTAAGTTTCATGCAACCGAAGATATGACAGTGTGCATGCTCTAGAAGCATGTTAAGTATAAAGGTCCGACAAGTATTTATCCCAATACACTTGAATTTTGAAATGATATACGTCTGACATGTTGATGTGACCAACAATGGGTGGGGAATCACCCCTGATAGATCTATCTATAGCACTTGCACTTCCCGCAGTGATTAACGGTTCATGAGGTTGGGCAAATGGGATACAAATACTATGGCTAATTCCCACGCAAAAGTTTCATAAAAGCATAAGTTCAGTTTTAGGTCTGAGTAAAAGTTTTTGCATATTTCTAACCTCTAAGTTTTGCAAAAGAAAGTATTAAGAGTAAAAGTGGTGCTATAATCTCACCTCAGCGTATCGTGAACAAAGTAACATAAGCGATGTCAAGTGGTAAAGCACAACGGTACAGGTTCAACAAGACCTAATAAATATATAGTTTGTCTCATAGAACGTCACGTAAAAAAATAGTATAATGCATATGAGTTTTCAAAATATAAAGCATTTTTGTTTTCATGGAAGACTCGTATCAATGTTTGTAAAAGGTTTAGGTGTCAATTGTTCGTAAAAAGTTTAGTATCTTTGTTCGTGTGGTGATATCAAAACATAGACTCGAAATACAACTCACGCCAAAATATAATATATACGATATATATTATAAAGGAATGTAAATAAGAAAATAAGAAATAAGTAAGTCAATGGTAAGTTTCGGTATTTACACGTTAACCCCAAATAGTTTGGAAAAGTCAATTAAAGTTTTTTTTAAAAAAAAAATAATATATACGATATATATTATAAAGGAATGTAAACAAGAAAATAAGAAATAAATAAGTCAATGGTAAGTTTCGGTATTTACCCGTTAACCCCAAATAGTTTGAAAAAGTCAATTAATGTTTTTATTTAAAAAAAAAACTCGAGTTAATATTTCAAATATAAAAGGATTTTACAATTTAATAAAACTATATGTTTCGATCATTGTAGGGTTTTATAATAATGAAATATGTTTGAAATAAAAGTATAAGTTTGGGAATTTTATAAAATTTCCACATGACTCGTCCATTTATACAATATACCAAGTCATTATGACTTTGATAAAACTCAATTTTTTCCAAAACAATATTTCCCGACAACTTTCTATTCAACATCATTCGTGTTTGTTAATCCAGACACGTTACCATACTGTTTAAAATAAATTTAATAATTAAGTCAACAAATTAAGTTTTGATTTTTAGATCATTTTTATTGGTTATCGGCCTTTGCGGCCAGATGATAGTCTAATTTGTTTTATTTCAATATTTTAGACTCGTTACGAGTCTAATATATTGAAATTAGATCCACGAGTCTAATATATTACATCCGCTATGAGTCCAATAGTCCAATATGCCCAGTTTGAGTTAAATTTGTCCAACGATGTCAATCCGATATAAGTCCAGTTAAGTCAAGTCACAATCCGATATAAGTCTAAGTAAGTCAAGTCATAATCCGATCATTATAGTCCGTTAAGTATTTGCATTGTCCAATACCAAGTGTCAAATCCCAAAAGTAACCGAAACATACCGAAGAAACAAATGTCAAAACAAATAGATTACGGTAGTTCGATGTTCAATATCCGTAAAAGTGTTAACACGTGTTTAATAAACTAAAATAACTTAACAATTATCAAACTCAACACATTTATCTTAGTGGGCTTCGGCCCACAGCAAAACCAAACGCGCCCTAGGTATTATTTGGCCGTCGGCCCATTGATAAAACAAACAATCACACCCTTAGTTTTTGTTATGAGCTTCGTGGCCCAATAACCAAGCAACCAAGCACACCTTAAGTGTAATGGGCTTGAGGCCCATTAACCGAACAAACCAAACACGCTCTCGGTGTTGGTTGTACCAAACTAAGAGTCGACAAACACCCTCTTGGGTGTTTTCGTGAACCAACACTCAAACAAACGCACTCTATGTGGGCGTCTCTCGTGAACCGAAAACAAAACACGCACAACACACCCTCGTGGGTGTGTTTCCATTGAACCGAAAACAAAGCAACCACCCTTATGGTTTTGTATTAACCGAAAAGAAGAAACACAACACTCTTATAGGGTTTTACCTTTACCGCAACACAAACCCAACCAAATATGATAAATCATAACCAAGAATCAAACATATCCAATTCCACAACCCATATGAGCAAAACAAATACTCCCTTCGTCTCAAAATTATTTTCCATATTTTCTTTTTGGGATGTCTAAAAATAATTGTCCAATTTTCTTTTTAAGTAAAAACTAGAGAATTTAGTAGGAGAATATTCTATTTGAGTGGTTGAAAATTATAGTGATCTCACTTTTATTAAACTATGTGATTATTAGTCTCCTGCCAATAATTTTGAGATGGAAGGAGTAATAAGCAAACCAAATCCAACCCGTGACCAACTCGGGTCTCGACCCGACAACCTAAATCGCAAAAGAGGCAAGGGGGCACGAGCAAAAGCATACAAGCACAGAAGCAAAGACGCACAAAATCAAAAGGGAAAAAGCACCAAGGAAACACAAGCAAAGACAGGGGGCTAGTGGCAAAAACAAAAAATCTCATACTTAAGAAAAAAAAAAAAAGCAGCGTAACGTAAAGGGGTCGAAAGCTAAGGTAAAGCGAAAGGGGCAAGAGAGCTACTAAAAAGCTACAAAGCCTAACATGAATAAACTAAGGGGCTCAATATCTAACAACTCAAGAGGCAAGACAACTAAGAGACACCTATATACACCACAAACTAGTTGATCAAATATTCAAATATATGCACTACAATTTCAAAAACTCGATATGAATCAAGTCCAATATATAATCACAGACAATTAAACACATTCATTATCAAACTCTTAAACAAAATAATAAATATAATACAATGAAAAAAAAAATAACAAATCACTTACTCAACAAAAACTTCGGTTGTTTTTCCTTTTCACACGCCTTCGATTTCACTAAAATTCACCCTAAATCCTCTACCATATATGTAGATACAGTTTCGATGCGTGAAGTTGCTTAAAACCATGATAGAAGATCCATGTGTTGACAATTCAACAGAAAGTTACATAACTCATATAATTGCATACTTGATTTGTTTAACTTGAGCCAAATATTAATGTCTTATTTCTATGTTTTTTTTTTGTCATTAATTACTCATATTGTCAAATTTCGGTTTATTGCAACAAAGAGTAACAATAGAACGACTTTTTTACTTTTTAAATGTAACAAACTTACTCTTATTGTACTTTTAATAAAAAATGTTAAATACTGCTTGCACTAGCTTTGCTAGTAGGGTATACAATTGAAATTTTATAGGAGGTATTATCGTGTAACATATTGCCATTTTTATGTTGTGGTGGCAAGTTATATAAACTATTTTACATTGTCATAGTATCCCGATAGAGTTACGTTTTGGAGTGTTAATTTTCGTAAAATTGTCTATTTTTTCTAGTTGCACCGGATCGGAAAAAAGGTGTGCTCTTATATTAAAACTGAATATATTTGTGCACCCGGTTGCTTAAAGTTCCTGGTTCCGCCACTCGCAGCGGGAGGCAATAAAAAAAACCTTGTATGATATAAAATGTCATTAACGAAACTAGAAGGGGTATGAATATACAATATAAAAGACAAACAAATATAGTCTAGTAGGTTTGAAGTTGCTTTTGCAAAACCACGGTTTAGGGCACCAAAAGCGTAAAAATCCATTTTCAGATTGTTGTTGCAAAACACTACAAAGAGATTACAGCGTTTTGGAAACGTAATAATCAGATATAAGTTGTCCCAAACGGAATCCCAAACACCCTCTCTGAATTTGTGAAATTTGACGAGTACTGCCGTCAAGAGAAAAAAGAATCAATGGTGAAGACGACATTAGGATGTGAACCTGTTGTTGGGTCTTTAACTCCGTCAAGAAAGAGGAATTATAGGGTCACTAATAGGCTACAAGAAGAAAAACGTCCTATATACTCTGTCGTTTTCAACTTTATTGATTCTCGTTATTATAATGTCTTTGCTACTGTTGGTGGTAATCGTGTAAGTTACTGGTTTCGTGTTTTTTTTTTCAAAGAAGCTGAATATTAGAATTTAGAAGGAAAATGTGGTTATTTGTGTTTGAACTATGGGATAAGTGTTTTTAAATGTATCCAAGTTACCACGTTTTACTAAGTTGTGTATCAACAAATTAATCCTCCTAAACAATGCAATGTTTTTACTAATCATACTATTATATGCAAAGTTTAACATTTGTTTAGAGTTATTTACATAAATCGTCCTTGTGGCTAGGACCAAATTGCAACGGAAGTCCTTAAAGTAATTTACATAAATCGTCCTTGTGGTCAACGAACGGTCAACGCCACGTGTCATCACCTGAGTGGTGCCACGTGTCATAGGGTCGGGTCGGGTTGGATCATTGACGGTCGGGTCGGCAAACGGGTCGGGTGCCACGTGGACCAATGAGGTGGTGCCACGTGGCATTGGAATAATATACCACATTTTTGGTTGGCCTAGGATTCGAACCCGGGTTATTTGTGTTGGAAGCAAAGCTTTGCCCAACTGGGCTAAGCATAGCTTCAATAATAATTCCCTAAATCATTTACATAACCATTCCTAAAAGTTAAGGGCCCAATCCAATAGTATTAAAAAGGTTCAATTTATTTTTTGGCCTATCAATTTAAGGGGTTATATGGACTGTAAAAAAATAAATAAATATACCGTCGGACTCGTTTTTTCGTGCTCTTTCCAATGGTATGCTCGGGGAAATTTTTCGACTTCGTTTGGACCTCGGAAAATGCGAAAATCATCGTTTTTTCTTTGTTTTCGCATTTTTCGAGGTTCGTTTAAATCGAAAAAATTCCCCGAGCATACCATTGGAAAGAGCACGAAAAAACGAGTCCGACGGTATGCTCGGGGAATTTTTTCGACTTGGTTTGGACCTCGAAAAATGCAAAAACAAAGAAAAAATGGTGATTTTCGCATCTTTCGAGGTTCAAACTAACTCTAAAAAATTCCCCGATCATACCATTGGAAAGAGCACGAAAAAACGAGTCCGACGGTATGCTCGGGGAATTTTTTCGACTTGGTTTGGACCTCGAAAAATGCAAAAACAAAGAAAAAATGGTGATTTTCGCATCTTTCGAGGTTCAAACTAACTCAAAAAAATTCCCCGAGCATACCATTGGAAAGAGCACGAAAAAACGAGTCAAACAGTATATTTATTTATTTTTTTACAGTCCATATAACCCCTTAAATTGATAGGCCAAAAAATAAATTGAACCTTTTTAATACTAGAAGCGAAGATTCTAGTTTTCTGCAAAGTTCCGATGACCCATAAGTTTCTTTCAACAAAGTGTATTTGTAGCATTAGAGAATCGTTTTTGAATAACTACAATTCTGATGCGTGGTTGCATAGCAGCATAAATATATAGTTTTTTAAAAAGTTATGTGGAGTCGATCTAAGTGTGTGAGTATATTTTCTAATAGGATTGTTTTAAGTTATTAAGATTTTTAGTAATAATAGATTCAAGCATTACAAAAAGCAA
Source organism: Chrysanthemum makinoi (assembly GCA_910596185.1). Lineage (NCBI taxonomy): Eukaryota > Viridiplantae > Streptophyta > Magnoliopsida > Asterales > Asteraceae > Chrysanthemum > Chrysanthemum makinoi. Next base: position 101,528,601 of record OU343222.1, read on the forward strand.
AATAAACCAAAAACTACAATTACTTGGTCTCTCCTTTCAAAAATAATTGTCACGGGTTCTACTTCATCATTTCTCATATAATTTTGCCAAATTTGAAACCCGATTTCACTCGGGTGGTTCAACAGTTGAACCGTTCGATAAAAACAGTCGATTTAAGCGAGTCAAACGATAGGTTGGGTCGAAAAATGTCAAATTAAACCGTTGGCCGGTTTTGAAGCGTCCGGTCAACCCGGTTATCGGTTTCAGAGGGTCAACCAAGTTCAACAGTCAACCCTTCGGTTTCAGCGGGTCAACCGGTATCGGTTTCAATTGGTTGTTTTAATTTGGTAGATGTGCTTTTAATTGGGTGTCAATGTGAATAAATTATTGTACTTTTAAGTAATGGGGTGTTTTAATAAGAGTATTAATTATATTATTTATTTCTCTCTCCATTGACTATGTTTTCAACATTCAACTTTCAATATTTTTCACTTTTTCCACTTTGACCATTTTTCCATTTTATATAGTATAGATTGGATTGGGCCCTTAACTTTTAGGAAGGGTTATGTAAATGATTTAGGGAATTATTATTGAAGCTATGCTTAGCCCAGTTGGGCAAAGCCTTGCTTCCCACCCAAATGTCCCGGGTTCGAATCCCATGCGTGGCAAATTGGTGGTATATTTTACCCATGCCAAGTGGCACCACCTCATTGGTCCACGCGGCAACCCGACCCGTTTGGCTGCCCGACCCGACCCGTTTACAGACCCGACCCGACCCGATGCCACGTGGCACCACTCAGGTGGTGACACGTGGTGTTGACCGACCCGTTGACCGGGCTAACCACAAGGACGATTTATGCAAATAACTTTAAAGACTTCCGTTGCAATTAGGTCCTAGCCACAAGGACGATTTATATAAATAACTCTAAACAAATGTTAAACTTTGCATATAATAGTATGATTAGTAAAAACATTGCATTGTTTAGGAGGATTAATTTGTTGATACACAACTTAGTAAAACGTGGTAACTTGGATACATTTAGAAACACTTAATCCCTTGAACTATTTATGTTTTTTAGAAGATGAAATTTACTGTTGGAGAATTCAAATGTGGCTTTCCTTCGAGGCTGGTTTGAGCTTGAAATGAATTTTTATAAGTTCGGTAAGGAAGCTAGCTACTTGAAGTACCTTTTAGGGAGAATACAATAAGCTCACTTTATTCCGGCTTATAAGCTCAAAAGCGAGCTTATTATAAAAGCTCATAACTGACTTATATAGTTTTCAAGTTATATAAGCTGAGCTCGTCCCTGCGTATATATTTAAGTTTAGGTTTGTTATTGAGTCTAGTTTTTGCATCGAGTTAGAGATATCCGAAGAACTATCGTAGCGCTGGTACATATTCAAGTTAACAATCTTGGATCTGTCACCTAGGAGTCAAATGATATATCGGTCAAAGTATGGAACATTAACACCAGAAAAATATGTTATACTGTAAAAAAAGATCCATAAACTATACTGTATTCTAGACTAACATCATTGTATCCTAATAAAGCCACAGACCTCAAGAAAAAAAACCATAATATCCCAAAAAATCAACACATTAGCATATCACAAAGATTTTAGTTTTAAATAAAATTAATTTAATTATCAAATTAAACATCAAGTATGATACTAATAATAATTCAAATCACATAAAATTCTCGGATTGAATTGTAAAATGACCACAAACTAGTTGATCAAATATTCAAATATATGCACTACAATGTCAAAAAACTCGGTATGATAACATACAACTAAACACATTCATTATAAAATTCTTACACAAAAGAATTAATAAAATACAATGTAAAAAAAAATTAATATCAAATCACTTGGCAAACATTCAGGTTGTTTCTCCTCTTCACACACCTTCAATTTCACTACAATTCACCCTTAATCCTCTGCCATATATGTAGATATAGTTTCGATGCGTGAAGTTACTTAAAAACATGGTACAATATCCATGCGTCGACAATTCTTCAGAAAGTTACATAACTGAAACCACAATTAGATGATATGCGTACTTGGTTTGTTTACTTTGAGCCACATATTAATGTTTTATTTCTATGTTTTCTTGTCATTAATTACTCTTATTGTCAACTTTCAGTTTATTGCAATAAAAAGTGACAAAAGAATAACTTATACTTTGCGAATGTAACAAACTTACTCTTGTTGTACATTTTAATACATAAATGTTAATAATGCTAGCAATAGTTTTACTAGAGGTGTATACAAGTGACCTTTTATAGGAGGTATCATTGTGTAACATATTGCCATTTTTTAATGTTGTGGTGGCACGTTATATCAACTATTTTACATTAAAGGCATATTAGGTAACGAGATATAATTTCGCAAAATTAATAGTGAAAAAAATAATTCATTGCCTACAATGATAACTTAGTGATGAAATGACCGTATTACTCTCGTCTGCCTTACACATGAGGGTTATAACAGAGTAAATTTATGTTCGTTTAAGCGAGGAACTGTAGGTGTTATGGTTTTCCGAATCAGAGATTATCAACATTAAAATAAGAGCAAAAACCCTACACATATTGATCAACGCCAACCATATGGACCCCCAATGTACTATATATAAAAAGACAAGATAACACAAATTCTTCCCTTAATATCTATTTCCAAACCTACTATTATTCATTTCAAAAAGTTTTACCTTTAACATTTTACCTTTTGCCATTTTCTTTATATAAATTAAAACTTGCCTCATAATACATATTTCGATATAATCATACAGTTAGATAAGGCCGAGCACAATGGACCACAAAGCTAAACAAACCGGTCCTCGGTCTAACTTTTTCCTCGTATTATATCCTTGGTCCTGTCTGTTCAGACGCAAAACGGCCAATATGCTTTGTTAGACCGAACGGCCCGACCTAATCGGACCAAAAACATTTTGATCCAGTCCTCGGTCCGCTGTTATTGTCAATTCGGTTTTCAGTCCAGCCCGGTTTTTGGACGTGATTAGCCCTAGTTATTAGTTACACTTTTACCACACAAAATTATTTTAAGCCTTTCACAACGTGCAATGACAGAACTAGAACAAGACTTGATAGAATTATCTTTTTTAGTGTTAGTTTTAGTATTATACTATGATTTTTTCTAATTGGACCTGGTAAAAAAAACTATGTGCTCTTATATTAAAACCGAAAATATTTGTTTACCCGGTCCCTTAACGAACCTGGTTCCGCCACTGCAACGGGAGGCAATAAAAACCTTGTATATAAAATGTCATTATCAAAACAAGAAGGGGTATGAATAGTACATTAAAAGACAAACGAATATAGTAGGTTTAAATTTGTCACATTTGACGAGTATCGCCGTCAGCGTTAACCAGAAAGATAAAAAAGAATGGTGAAGACAACGTTAGGATGTGAACCTGTTGTCGAGTCTTTAATGCCGTCAAGAAAGAGGGATTATAGGGTCACTAATACGTTACAAGAAGGCAAACATCGTATATACGATGTCGTTTTCAACTTTATTGATTCTCGTTATTATAATGTCTTTGCTACTGTCAGTGGTAATCGTGTAAGTTACCGGTTTCATTTTATTTATTTAATTTATTATTTATTTTTTTAAATAGAAGTTGAGTATTAGAAATAGGAATGAAATTGTGGTTGTTTATGTTTTTTAGTAGTTGAAATTTACTGTTGGATAATGAAAATGTGGTTTTGATTTGGTTAAAAAAAAGTAGTGTTTGAGCTTACTATCAAATTATTCGAGGTTGGTTCGAACTTGAACACATTTTTATAAGTTCTGTAAGGGTTTAAGCTTAACTCTTTAAGAATAAGCTACTTGAAGTACCTTTTAGGGAGAATACAATAAGCTCATTTTATTCCGGCTTATAAGCTCAAAAAGGGACCTTATTATAAAAGCTCATAACTGGCTTCGGCTACTTTGGAAATACCTCTAGTATATACTCTAGTTTTCAATTAGCTATCTAAGCTGAGCTGGTCTCTTTGTATATATTTGAGTTTAGTTTTGTTATTGAGTATAGTTTCTGCATACAGTTAGAGATATCTGAGTAGAGCATAAAGGCTTGTTGATCTGTTGAGTTTGAATTTAACCCAAGGCTTTAGCTTAGGTCAGTTCGGCTCTCAGCAGACTTCTTGATACTGTTTATTACTTGTTTGGAACAAGCAGAAATGAATTGCGCGATGCTTACCTGTTGCTAGAAAACGAAGCCCGTACTCAGCTGGATGCGAGTTAAAGTGTCAAGAAATGTTGATGACAATTAGCTACTCTTACTCCTTAATGTCAAACACTGTATAATACTAATTTGCAGTCATCCTTCTAGCGTTCATTGAAGTTTTATATTCTCAAACTTAAAGAATCCACAAAATCTCAAGTTTGGACGAGTTACATGTTTGATCATATAAATTCAAAGTTTAACTTCCAAGTGTAGTGTTGATGGTATAAAATTGGTAATGAGTTTAACGGAAATTTTACTAGTACAAAGTTGAACATTAAAGACTACATTTGAGAATATGAGTATGGAAAGGTATTTAAGGTTATAATGACAGAAGATGTCAAAGAGATATATGGGATTTGGGGTATTGATAATTACATCAATAAAGTATGAGGCTGCAATAAAGGAGTGTTTGGGAATGGCAGGTTATTCTCCCTATGGAAGTTTGCTGATAATGAATGATCAAGTGCTATTGAAAATGGTTGTATTGATGGCTGTAAGATATAATTCTTAACCTTTGTGATAAATAAGGTGAGTCGTAAAGATGAGATTACCTTGATTTATCAAAAGGTTGGAGTTCCTATCTTGACAGTGTTTTGGGTATCCCTTAGGTGAATTATAGTATCCTAGATCTTTATGTGAGGATGGAGGTGCATTGAGATTTTAGGGTAATCTTGCAGAAAGGAATTGTAGTCTTAGTTTTATAGATATCCATAGAGTTTAGCACTGATGTTTGACAGAGTTCAGATTAGTGATGATGCCATTTCAGTTTAGTTCAAGTAATGCTGCTGATGGAAATGTAGTCACTAATAGGATGAGCTAGTAACAAGTGATACTGTTCTCTGATGATGCCATTTTGTGATAGGACTTTGTTACATTATGTGAGGGGGCTGCTAAATATTGTTTCTAAAGTAATCTTGCAAAGTGGAAATGTAGTCAATGATGATTACAAAAAGAAAAAAAAAAAAAATTTAAGTTACACAAACAATGCAATGCGTATATGTTACTCAATGATGATTACACGTTTGACATTCAAACATGACTTGAATTGCTACGATAACTTTAGCAATTACGACTAAAGTGCTCACATATCCTATAAAGTATGGTGGTTTGGTCAATTTTTATGAAAGTGTCTTCCGTGTCATGCATAATTTAGACAATCTATGTGATTTTGCTCACTAAAGTAAGATCTTGACTTTTTTAGGTCACAGTGTACCAATGCCTTGAAGGTGGCGTTATTGCTAGACTTCAGTCCTACAGCGACGAAGATGTAAGATAAAGTATTTTATATTAGACTTTTGTTGATTTGAGCATTTTATTTTTTTAATGGGAGAAGTATAAGCGTATATAAACAAAACCTGGATTTCCCTGTACATTCTATATCAGAAGGACGAGTCTTTCTACAGTGTGAGCTGGGCATGTGCTACTGACGCCCGACCATTGCTAGTTGCTGGAGGAATTAATGGTATAATCCGTGTCATTGATGCTGCAAATGAGAAGATACACAAGGTTACATTTTTCACAGCTCACCCTTTTGCAATCATTGTTAAAAATAAAGATCTAATTGAAATATTTGGCTTGTGGACATGCATGTATTTTCAATTTCGTAACCTAAAACCATCATTATTTGCTACAGAGTTTAGTTGGTCACGGGGGCTCGGTAAACGAAATCAGAACACAAGCACTAAGACCTTCACTTGTGCTTTTTGCAAGTAAAGTAAGTTTGACGTCAACTTCTTATTTGGGTGCTCTGAATAATATCCAACTTTTATGCCTTCCAAAACTGACATGTTCAAATTCGCATAGGATGAATCTGTCCGTTTGTGGAATGTTGAAACTGGAATATGCATTTTGATATTTGCTTGGAGCTGGTGGTCATCGCAATGAAGTGTTGAGTGTGGTAAGTGTAGACTGTATTGCAATTCATTTGTAGCTCAATACTGAGTTAAGACTTGAAGTTAGAGGTAGCTCAATACTGATGTGATGACAAAAACAATATTGTACACTAGTAATCTAAATATGTTAATAGAACGATTTAGAAGGACTTTATACATTAAAAATAGACTCTTAGTGACTTTCAGCTAGTTTGACCCTCTTTTAGCTTAGAATGTTCTATTTGACCTGTTTATGATAAAGCACAGCCCGCATTGACAGATTCATTAGTCATGTTTTTTATTTTCTTACTACTAATGAGATAGGACGGGGTTGATGTTTGTTTCAGGATTTTCATCCTTCAGATATATATCGTATTGCCAGTTGTGGTATGGATAACACCGTAAAGATATGGTCGATGAAAGGTACAATTTACTGTTAGTTACACATTCACTTGCCAGAGGTCTTCATGAAAGCAGTCTCCCTACTCTCGGGTTTACCTTAGGGTAGGGGTATGATCTGTCTACACTTCACCTCCCCAATAACTCGCTCAGACGGGATTGGTTATTGTTGTTGTTGTGTCAGTTGCTATTAGTTTTATAAACCTTCATGCAGCATATGGTGCTTATTTAATTTTCTATCTCCTTCCTTTTAGCTTTCTAACTGCTGCATTCCATAGACACAGGAAAGAGGTGTACCTTGTGAGATAAAACTAATTTCCAAACTCCAACTCCCTTTTTTAGAAGGGAAAAAAATGGTTTTCCAGCTTTGCATTTGAGATTATCATTTTAGTTTTTCTTGGCAAAAACTGACAATAATAAGTTATTTGATTGTAGAAAATTGTATTATGCTGCTGTCAAATTAAATTCATGACTTTAAAAGTGATGGTTTTGTGCTAGATATTGTTCTCACTTACTGCCATTGAGCTTCTTGCAGAATTTTGGACGTATGTCGAGAGGTCTTTTACATGGGAGGGACTACCTTCACAATTTCCTACAAAATATGTGCAGTTTCCGGTTAGCATCTTTCTTTCTCTTTTTCTCTGTGAATGTCGTTTGCTTTTCATCAAGTGGGCATTTGTTCTTATACTGATCTTAACTCAACTTTTTCAGGTCTTACTTGCTTCAATCCATACAAATTATGTCGACTGCAATAGGTGGCTTGGCGATTTCATGCTATCTAAGGTGAATAATGAGGGTTTAGTAATTATTCGAAGCTTGAGTCGATTTATTTATTTTTTTATTTATTTAATTTCTTATAAAACTTCTTTAAGCTGCTATTTTGCTCTTATCTTCATATTTTGCAAATATTTATTGTTTTCATATAACCTTACTTTTTATTGTAGCTAGCCTTATTTGATGTTTATGTTTTTATCTCTCTTTATAAAAACTTTCTGCTTTGCAGAAAAAGAAGGTACCATGTGTCATTATTATTTTCAACTAATAAGGAAATAAGAATTTGATCCATATTATGCTTTGCAGAAAAAGAAGGTACCATGTGTCATGATTATTTTCAGCTAGCCTTATTCCACTGTTTCCGCAGAGCGTTAATAACGAGCTCATATTATGGGAGCCAAAGATGAAAGAGCACTCCCCAGGAGAGGTTTGATATTTCTTCTTCGTGACTCTTTTTGAAAAGTTAATTGAGAAAACCAATTATCGTTATATACAAAGATATGCTATGTTACCACTTTTTCTGGTAAAGTGAAGCCATTTGTATTTGTGGCTTAACAATCATATGGCTCTTCATATATTAACTTTTTTGTTTCAGGGTACAGTGGATATCATTCAAAAGTATCCCGTCCCTGAGTGTGACATTTGGTTTTATTAAGCTTTCATGTGATTTCCATTACAACGCAGCAGCTATAGGTATAAGATTTCCCTTACTGTTGCACAGGTCTTGCATCTCTCCAGGATCGAAATCATCAAACAAGCATCATGTATGTCCAATCACCATTCAAGAATTAATATTAAGGAAACAAAAGGATTTAGGGTTGAACCCTTTATAACTGCTATTGATTGAATTTAATGTTTACAGAATTGTAATCTATACATATATATGGGACTAAGTAGACACATCATTAATGCTTACATGACACTATAATGATGACATGGAAATGCTTACATGGCACAATATTCGGCTACATATTTAAAAAATATTGTCACTTGCTAGGTTCGAACTCGGGTATTTACATCCACAAACAAGCGCCCCAACCAGTGGATCAATCCACTAATTGTGATACGATATCTTCATTCCTATTTGGTATTCACTCCAGAAAATTATCATCTTCCCTTTACTGCGACTCAAACAATATCTCATCATCTCGCATTTCCAAATTCAAATTCCCCCATAAACAAATATACCTATTCAAATTAGTCTTTCTTCCCTTAATCACATTAATTCCTTAGTGTGAATCTATGGTTTCCAAGAACGCATCCCCTAATTCAAAACGCATCCCCTATTTCATATTAACACAAAACCCTAAAATAATCAATTTCAATACCGGTCGGGTAAGATTTCATTTGTCCATTCTTGGGTAATTCCATTTTCTGTAGTTGTTTCGCTTTTTGAATTCTTGATTGTTTCAATTATTAGGTTTTCTTTTAGTTTAATTGGCACATTGATCTAAAGCACTGCTACAATTGAATCAGGTATAATATGTATATGTATAGATTTTTTTTCTATTTTGTCCCTTATTTTGTGTTTTTAGATTTTGAATTTAATATCTATGTTAGTTTATGTACTTTTTAGAATTTGGGCTTTTATACATATTAGTTTATTAGGAAGATATTAGTAGGATTTTAGGACGTTTAAGGTCAAGAGGGTGTTTGTTTTATCTTTTTTTATGGGCTTATCATGATCTTATTGAAAGTTTGTTAAGTTCAAAAGCGAAATTTTACAGCTTCCGAGGTTATGAACTTATAGAAGCTAAAAGTTCAATTTGATTATCTCATAACCACTAAAAACGAATGATTTGATTTTCATGGCACGACATCTTTTATTGTCATTTTGTATAATTGTCTCGAGAATAGGAGATCTGATCGGGTAAGTTTATGACTGTACCTTAACCATTGTCTATTTTTTCTATTTTGACAATATTAGTGTAGAGTATATGTCTCTTCATTGTCTTTGTCTACTCCTTATATGAATGTGGGTGATAGTCGGTATACTGGTGGTCAGATTTATTGCAATAACCTAGCTGGGTATTCTGGTGATTCTGGGCTGCAACAGTTATGTGGTACACAGATTAGTTCACCTGTTTCTATTGTAGAAGCTGATGTCAACAAGGTTTCGGATAAAGAGGAACATTTGATCGGGTCCATTTTGTATACAAACAAATGCTTACCGTCTAATCATGATGTTTCACCTGTATTACCAAGTGCTTCAGTACCTCACATTCAGGTTAACTCATGGTTGGATAAAGGGAAGGGTAAAATAGATTCGTAACCTTCGTTCCCATTGTATGTTCCAACGGTCGACGGTTCTTCATTTGTTGATCGTCCTTACTGGGAAGGTTGTCCTAACACTATTGCTGGAACGTCCGGCAACGAAGGTATTCTTTCAATTACCCATACTTTTTTACCGTTTTGGTTTTACGGTTTCCTTTTTTTGCTGTGTATTCATAATTGTTTATACAGGTGACGGTCATACATATACTTCATGCCATGATGCGCACCAAACTCCTATAATGGCAACACGTGATCATGGTGTTATACATCTATTAGATTTTGATGTGGGTATCATGGCGCATGCTACTTCTGAGAATCCGGTTCAACAGCTCTCTTTAACAGACATGTCACAGCAGCCGCGCCATGGTGGGGCGGTCTTAGCGGGACCGTCCATCACATACGGTATTCTTTGAATCACCAATACTTTATGGCAAATGTTTCTTCAAAATTTTTCGTTATTCATATGGTTTCGTAACCGTTTCTTCAACCGATAAAGGACATCAGGGGTGTCAAATGGCAAATGCTTATTTCAGTGCTACTAGATTGTTGGATTTTGTTGACGGTGTAGCTGCGCCGGTTCCTGTTCGTGTAAAATCACAGCACTTTTCTTTACGAGGGTTACCAAGCTAGCTGGGACAGGGTAAATTTATATTAATTGCAACTATCAGCTTTATTTATTTCATAATTATGCTGTCTTATACCTACTTTTGTTTCTTTATGTATAGGTAGATGTTCCAACGTTCAGCCACGCTGTGGCCGACCTTCTGGTAGACGGCGTCCTCATAATGATTCACGCCGTATGTTTTATAGCATTTTGCTTTCTCCGTTTGATATATATTCCTATAATAGTTTGTTGTTCGAATATTTAATGTTGTTTTGTGGTGCACAGACGTTGCAGCGATACCACTCCCATTATCTGGTGGTCGCATAACGTCACTTCATCCAATGAGCGCAGATACCGGATATGATTAACCTAATGAGCTTGGTTAAGGTTGTGTGTCTTCAGTGGGTATGATCTTACCTATCTTTTTATATGGTTTATTTTTTCAGTTTTTTGTTATGCAACAAAGTTATAACCATAATTGACATCTTTTTTTTCCTTTTGTTTTTAGGCTTTTGCAGCTAGAATGGAAAACACATAAGGCACTTAAGAGGTATATGTTGGAGGGGACTTTTCCACAAAGAATAAAGGCAAGCTTTAAATTCATTTCTACTAATATTGCAACCATAGCTTAAAGCTAAAAATGTCAAGTTATTTGTTACATATATATTCTCTGAGTAAGCGCGGTTCCATTCATGTATACAATTTTCCGTTGATAGAAAGTATTATTGTGATTGATGTTCTGTACATACTTTAGTATAAGTATCAAAAGTGATACCAACCTTAATACTTTGAAATTCGATGATATTAGCCTTTTAAAAGTTACACAAAATACTTTGAAATTCGATGTATATGGAACAAAAATCTGAGCCTACCCTTCTTATAATAATGTGTTCATGTGATCATTTATAGGCCACAAGCGTCGGAGTAAATACAGAATGGGGGTTTCTTATGGCTAGCATCTCTGAAGATAATGGCGAGGAAACACCATTACAGGTTTGTTAAATATATCCACTTTAAGCTTCTCCAATTGGATAATAAATCATATCTTTTGAAGCTATAATAGTTGATGATCCTCTGACTTTTATTAGGTGCGCTTAAATGCAAGAAGATTATGCAAATTTGGTTGTATGATATTATTAGGTATGGAGAGGAGGGTCAAGATCTCAATATTTGACATCGTTGTGGGGGATGTCATAACCTTAAAAATTGGTGACCAGGTTAGCGTTTGGAAATCAATCATGTGGTTATGTTGAGAATCTCTGTTTGTATATCGGTTTTGCAGTGGAGTAGCTAAGTATTTGGAATATGTGAATACAATGCTTTCATTCGTTTGGTGGATTCTTGGGTTTTATTGGGATTCATCAAGTGGGAAAGCGTTGGCACGGGACGCTCCTAAGTTAAACTGGTGCGTTTAACATGTGTGTTTTTGTTATTTCTTAATTATTATTTGTGTTGGTCACGGTTATTAAGGATAACATAATTTTTGTAATGCAGGCTTTGTGTGATAGCTTGTGTCGTTTAGTATTGCGTCAATGTTCATATTTCACTATGAATCATGATGGTGGAGTTGGAAAAATAAATGATGAGATACAAGGGCTTTGTGGAGGGGTTTTGGACGAATATGGCACTCAGTCACCCATTGAATATCTTCTCTCACCTGATGATGTTGTAAGATCACTATCTCTTCCATATCTAATACCCACTGTTAGGCTTTGGTTCATAAAATAGGTACATCTAACAATACTTCAAAGTATAAATATTGGTATGCAATTTATTCAAATTTACAAATTCTACTATCTGACATCTTTCTTGGTGGTATAGGGGCATTGAGTATTACACTATCAATGGCACACCAACTTATTCAGGTACTCTTATTCAGTTTAGCTAAATTTGTTATGTTAATTCAATTGTATGACCTTTGCAATTCAATCGCCAGTGCATGATATGATTTTTGAAAAATACAATACATGAGACAATTAACTAGGTGTTTTCAAATTCATTGTGTTTGCACATAAACAATTGTATATTTGAGCTGCTTGATGAATATTTCTTTTGGACGTCACATCGGGACATCACAGTTTTGCCTCATGATTATCACTTGAGTGTGATTTTTTTCTTATCAAGTTATAAAAAGCGCCATTAATTCATCTTTGGTTTTGTCTTCTTGCTGTCTTTTTTCTATGCTCTTTCTTTGGTATCTTTAGTTGGTCCTTGATTATTTTGTAGTTTTAGTTTTTAGGTCCTGAAATGGCTTAAACATTTGCTTCCATGTGTCTACATCACATATGAACTTACCAGACCTTGAAAGTAATTTGTTTTTTTTTTTGTTTTTTTTTTGAATCTCGATATGCACATATAAGTTCTCAGATGTAATTAGTTTTTCGTGAATACAAAATCTCATCATAATGAACTTATGTTTTGCCATCAAGTTAAAGTGTTTGTTATGTTGGTTCCACATTTCTTTTGTACTTTCTTTTTTTAACATTAATCACTTATAAATGTAGGTGATGTTAAAGAAACTTATCTTTATAAGTGTCGGCTAATCACCCATGTGACCTCATCAATCTGACAAGTGCGGTACATGACTGTGAGTCTCTTTTCACATTCATTTGGTTCTCTTTCGCACAATTCTGACAAAATCAGTTATAGAAAAACGTTATGGTGTCTTTTAAAATAAAAAAAAAAACTGTATGTTGTTTATTGACATCTAATTTGCAGGTTATAATAAGAATTACTTTAAGATGAAATTAATTTGTAGGTTGTATATACTTGGCTATGAATTCCATTAAGTGCCCACGGTTATGTTATATGAACTTTGACGAATGATAGTTTAGATAAATATGCTCCAAGTTTTTACCTGTTAAGAAACTGTGTGTTAGAGCACATAAGCGCATATACGAGCCCGAATTAAGCTCGATGTAATTGGTTATCTAAAACACAACTTATAAAACACGCATAGTAATAGTAGTTTGTTCAATTACTTATATGTGCGTGTTATATTTGGGTCATGTTCTTCTTACGTGAAATTTACTTTTTTTTATTGATATTTAGACGGTGTAAAGTAACTATTTGTTAAATATAAAATAACCAAATAGCCACAAGTAGTTATTTTTATATCCGGTGGTCACAACACACACAAATTGCTTATTTTTCCTGTAGTTTAAAAAAGGTTAACAATGCACTTTTAAATAAGCAATTTAATTTGTTATTATAAGATAAGGAGTTTGAATTAAGAAGATCTAAGACACCTTAGATTTATAATGAATATATATAGCTATAATAAGAAATCTTTAACACTCCATAATTTGCACTTGAGTTATCTAGCAATTGTTGAGTTATTAAGTTTGTGACTTGCAGACACTTGCATTAACCAAATATTCCTGATACTATTTCAAATCATGACACTTGCAGCTGGCTCAAATGTGACTCTTCTCGGTGAACAAGTGATTATAGTGTAACCGATGACGAATCCTGAAAAGAGGTTTTGCAGGTTTTGCAAATGAGTATGTTCAAAAAGAATGTCAGTCAATTCTTTCAGTATCTAAGCTAGGAGAATAATTATGTATCGTTATTTAATAAAGAAGTTTAGATAGGTGTACGTAAGCATTTAAATATACTCTTGCCTTTGTGTGGTTGTTTCAAGAGTCAAGATGAAAAAAAGTTTGAAGGTTCTTTGTTGTAACAAAGACAGCGAATACACAAACTACTCAACAAATGTTGTATACAAAGCAGTTTTATTTCGTAAATGAATAAGAACCATGAACTTTATTTGTTCTCATACTTATCATTATTCTTTTTACATATAATACAAGAAATACTGTAGTTTTTTCCAATTTTTTTGTTTAACATATTTACCGTTATTCACCGTTATTCATTATTAATTTACGTCCATTTAGATTTTGTCAAGCAATATTATGAAACGAACCCGCCCATTGGGCGGGTTATGAAGCTAGTCCTATATATACTCCATGAAGCGGTACCAATAGTTGAGAGGGTACCGATTCATTAAAAGTAATCGACACCTAAATTCTAACCGTTATAACCATAACCGGTTTTATGACCCAGCCCATAAACAAATTTCTGTTAATTACAGAACTTATATACATACATATACTAAACATACTAAAAGGTCCTTCGACTTTATATAAACAAACTTCTGATTATAACATTAGTTCCAACATTCTCCCCCTTAATGATATAATCAGTAGTTCTTGAACCTTGAGAAGCTTCACTTCAAATGATGGCAAGGCCATTGTCTTCTTTCTTGAGTTCTTTCGCCCTTTTCCATGCTGTGTTGCTTTCATACTTGCATTCTTGCTTGCTTTCTTACATGCGTACTTCCTTACTTGCTTCGAAACACTAAGGTTTCTGTTTTCTTGCTCTTGTGTTTGATCAAAAAGATCAAAACTCTTACTTGCTACTGGCCAACTTGCTAACCAGGTTTTCTTGCTAAACTTTCTCAATATTGACCAACTTGCTATTCAATATTGTGTTTTCCAGACCCACTTGCTAATCTGGCTCTTACTGCACGTATCTGACCCACTTGCTAATCAGTTCATGCCTCCTGACCCACTTGCTAATCAGGTTCTTGCTTGCTTTGATCAAAATAATTGATCCTTTCTTGCTTTCTGAAACACTAGGTTTTCTCTTACATTCTTACTTTAGACAATTTGCCGGTCACAATTGCCTCTTTCGTACTCGTACTGAACTTACTCCGTCTAGGGGTTGCCCGGTCTTTTGCAACTCCTCGGTTTCCTTACTTCGCTATTTTATAATTTAACTCCTTAGATTGCACAAACTTGCTTCCTTTTTTCTTACTTTCTTCAATTGATTTGGGACAATATCCTTTTATTTTTTTCTAATCAATAAATAAAGTATATTGAAAACAAAAATAAATACATACTTAAATCTTTTCCCAAATCCTTGCTCTCTAATAATAACTTAGAAAAATTACTAACTTAGAATTAAAAGAAGTAATTTTCCAACAATTATTATCTATATATAATATATATATATCCCAATATATATTACTAGTATATCTATAACTTATAAGTGAGGGGTATTTTTTCGTGGAACCTGATGGGATTTTTTGACCCGCTGCCCTTTCTCTATGATTGATTCCTGCGATACCCTTTACTTTTCCAGACTATTGCCATGTCTCTGTCTTTTTCACTTGAGACAACGGTTGCTTCTTCCTTGATGGTTAACAGCCGGTTCAATGGCCGGTGTAACCGTCTTCTAATGTTTCCTTCTTCTCTTTCTGTTTCGACATCTTATCTTCCCATGGCTGCCCTCTTTCTTATTCTTGATTGATACTGTAATTTGCATGGCCTCCTATTCACTTTGCTTGATTCTCCTTCAAAGAATCTGCTTGTGAAACCCATTATGAAATTCGGTAATATATATTGATCGATTGTTGTTTGATTCCCTTGCTCTTGATACCAATGTTGCACAGGTCTTGCATCTCTCCAGGATCGAAATCATCAAACAAGCATCATGTATGTACAATCACCATTCAAGAATTAATATTAAGGAAACAGAAGGATTTAGGGTTGAACACTTTATAACTGCTATTGATTGAATTTAATGTTTACAGAATTGTAATCCTATATATACTCCATAAAGCGGTACCAATAGTTGAGAGGGTACCGATTCATTAAAAGTAATCGACACCTAAATTCTAACCGTTATAACCATAACCGGTTTTATGACCCAGCCCATAATCAAGTTTCTGTTAATTACAGAACTTATATACATACATATACTAAACATACTAAAAGGTCCTTCGACTTTATATAAACAAACTTCTGATTATAACATTAGTTCCAACACTTACTACGTATATATTGCTGTTGGTATTTTTAAAAGGAAACCTGGTTTTTCTATATCGGTGCAACGACTATGAACTCCCAGATGATTTTTTTTAACGTCAACAAACCGGTATGCTGTCAAAGGTGGCAATTTCGACTCATACACATTTGAACCTGTCATTTGGGTTATGTCTTATCTCAAGTGAGTCAAATGGGTCAAATACAAAATGTAGAGGGTAACAGGTCAAGTGGGTTGGACGGGTCCAAAATCACCAAAGATGTGTGAATGAATACAACATTATGTTAGTATACAACTTGGATTATCATTGTAAAATATAGTTTCTGTAAATCTTATTTAACACCAAGTATTCATAAGAGAATCTAAAAAGTGCAGAAGTTTGTGGGTCAACCTGACCAGACCGGCAGACCATACCCAATACTCAACCCATTCGACCCAACCATTTTCCCACTTCTGGGCTTTATGTCTTTAAAGAGGCTGGAACTCACAAGCTAAAGATTTGACATCAACTGTATCATTGGCGAAAGTCCACCGGTAAAATTCCTGATGGTAAAATTGACACTACGTGTTACAGGAACAGGGAAGGGAAAATCTTTGTATGGGATTTGCAGACTAGCCCCCCTACTCTCATTGCAAGGTTTGATTTCCTTTCAAAGATTTTTACGTTATTCTGAATCCAATAAAAATCCTTGACATAAATGCTTTGTTCTTGTCAGCTTATCTCATGTTAAATCTAAATCTCCCATCAGGCAAACTGCTATGTCGTTTGATGGAAGGTACATTTTATAATATATATATCAGCTCACAGCCAGTAACAAATTTTTTGCCAATCATTGATCAATTTGACTTGTATATTTCAACCCAATTCTTAGTTGTTGTGAAGATGGCACTATTTGGCGTTGGGATACTGTTGCAACATCCTAGCTTGATTCAAGACAGACCATGTTGTACCTTGTATCACTACACCAAAATCAGGGTTTGGGGACGGGCAATTTTTTTGGGTCGACTTTGTCGTCCCAAATTGCATGTAGGACCCACACGGTTTTCAACAAATACATAAGTCAGATAATAACCTTTGACCAATGCATTTTGGGACGACAATGTCGTCCCATTTTGTAATTATTTAATTTTTTGGTATTTAAATAACTTTCCACGAAAATTAAATACATCCCTTGATTTTTACCCTTAAACACTTTGGGGCGACATTTAGATCCCAAAATGTAAATCTATTTTTTTAACACCAATTTTTAGTTAAATTATTTATTTTAAATAATTTTATTTAATATAGAATTAAAATTAAATAGTTTATAGAGTAAATTACATAAATGGTCCCTGTGGTTTGTCAAAAATTTCACCTATAGTCCATGAACTTAAAGTTGCATGAATGGTCCATTTCGAGGCAAAAGAATAACATGAATGGTCCTTTGACCATAATTTACATTAGTTGACCGTCAAATGGGTGTTTGGAAATTTGAAATGACAAAAATACCCTCGTATGTGCTTCATTAATGGTCCCTATGGTTTGTGGGTTGTCACGAATTAGTCCCCGATTTTTTAATTTTTATTTTTATTTACTCAACTATTTATATAAAAAACATTTTGTCGAAAATTTTATAAAAATTCCTAAAAATTTATAAATAATTCCAAAATTTTATAAAAATTTTATTCATAATCTGAAAATTCTATAAAAAATTCCGATAAAAGTATTCAAAAAAGAAAAAAAATTGTCGAAAATTTTTATACAAAATTCCGTAAAAAAGAAAAAGTTTAAAAACAAAATTTTTACGGAATTAAAAAAAAAAATTATTTTACCGAATTTTTTTAAAAAGAAAAATTTTTCTTTTCTCTTTTTTTTCCAAAATTTTTTACGGAATGTTTTATAAAATTTTAGGGAAAAAAATTTGTCAAAAAATTTATAAAAAGTTTTAAATTTTATAAAAAAATTTATAAAAATATTAAAATTTTATAAAAAAATTTATAAAAATATCAAAATTTTATAAAATTTTTTATTAAAAGTTACGAAATTTTTAAAAATTCGATTAAAATTAAAAAAAATATTTTTGTAATTCGATAAAAAATTCCGATAGAAATTTACAAAATATTTTTTTAAATTTTATTGAATTTTTAAAAAATTTAGGAACTTTTAATAAAAATTTTATAAAATTTTGATATTTTTATAAATTTTATAAAATTTTAATATTTTATAAATTTATAAAATTTTAAACTTTATAAATTTTTGACAAATTTTCCCTAAAAATTTATAAAGTTTTGCCCAAAATTTTATAAAACATTCCGTAAAAAATTTTGGAAAAAAGAGAAAAGAAAAATTTTTCTTTTTAAAAAATTCGTAAAATTGTTTTTAATTTTTTTAAATTCAGTAAAAATTTGTTTTTAAACTTTTTTCTTTTTTACGGAATTTTTTATAAAAATTTTCGACAATTTTTCTTTTTGAATACTTTATCGAAATTTTTTATAGAATTTTCAGAATTATGAATAAAATTTTTATAAAATTTTTGGAATTATTTATAAATTTTTAGGAATTTTTTATAAATTTTCGACAAAATGTTTTTTATATAAATAGTTGAATAAATAAAAATAAAAAATAAAAATCGGGACAAACAAACCATAGGGACCATTAATGGCACATGGGTATTTTTTCAGCACCCATTTGACGGTCAACTAAGAAATTATGGTCAGGAACCATTCATATTCTTTGCCCGAAAGACAATCATGCAACTTTAAGTTTGAGGGACAGTTTTTGACAAACCACAGGGACCATTTATGTAATTTACTCTAGTTTATATTTATGATTAAATAGTTTAATCTAAAATTAAATACATTTATAGAATTAGAAAAAAATTTACGCCAATTGTTTCCGCCATTATTTTACCGCCAATAGTTTCCCGCCATTATTTTTAATTAGTTTATTTAATTTTAAAAAATTATTTTTATTTAATTTAAATAATTTTATTTAATATAGAATGAAAATTAAATAGTTTATATTTATGATCAAATACTTTATTTTAAAATTAAATACATTTTTCCCGCCATTATTTTTCCCGCAAAGTTTTCCTTATATATCCCATCAAAACATAAATAACCACAAAACACACGTAACAATAAAATGGTGATTACGGAAAAGAGTGGTCTTTGGTTTTATCGTCCATATATCTCTTTACTCGAGTTCTTGATACGTATGGGTCAGAAATTTATGATGAATATGGTTCTTATAAGAACATATACCCGTTTATGAGAGACGCGATTCAGAATGGTTAAGGAAAGAGCGATTCTACGAGTGTATTTGGACAGTGAAGCTACTACTGCATTATGGAATGGAGGAGCAAACCTACTGGAAGTGAAGCAATGTGGGAGCGGTTATTGTCGTCAAGCAAAGGAAGGAAAAAGATGAAGCTGAAAAAAGCCCGTTCGATTACACATTTGATGATGCGGGAAATAGGGTAACAAATCTTGAAGCATTGTTTGAACAGTTCGTCAAGCAAAAGAAGGGAAAAGATGGTGCGAGGTTCTAGCGAGCGGAAGTAGCGAGGAAAATAATTGAATGGCCGAGTTGTTTTGTTTGATCTGTTTCATTTTGTTGTCAAGTTGTTTCGTTTGAGTTGTTTCGTATGTCGTGTGTAGCATATGGTTTATGTCGTGTTGTGTATAATATCGTTTGCTTGCCGAGTTGTTTCGTTTGATCTGTTTCGTTATGTTGTCAAGTTGTTTCTTTATTCATGTGTAATTTAGTATTGGAAAAGGGGTGTTTGGAAACCATAATCTTGTTAACTTAGAACATGGTCAAATTGAAAGGTACATAGTAATAAGTGACATGTTAACTTAGAACATGACCAGCTTTACAAATCCAGCATGTGCTTTGATTTATAAAAATACTTGACGGATACATATTACAAGAACAACGACAACAACATCAATAACAACCACTACCAGAACAACAACTACAACAACAACAACATCAACAACAACAACAACTACCAGAACAACAACTACATCAACAACAACAACTAAAAGAACAACAACAACAACTACGTACAACAACAACTACAACTACAAGAACAACAACTAATACTACATACGAAGATTATCCATGTCACCTAACAGCTCATGAAGTAATGCATCCGACTGACATGCGTGGTCGTCAGGAATCGTTGCCATTTCAAGTTTGGCCTCAAGCACCCTTATTCTTGTCTCTAGCACATGTTTTTGTGTTTCAAGCAATCTTATCCTAAGATCTTTTTCATGGCAGCTCGAGCACTCTGTTGGTGCAGAGATTGTTCTTAAGTACTCGTCAAATGCATCCTTCCACATAAAATATCCTCACCCATTATCTTTTAGAACATTTACATAATAAGAAAATTTTAAGAGATTACAACCCAATTATTTGTATATTTACATAAATAAGAAATGTATGATTGTTCACCTTTGACAGAGGACATGAATAATATTGTTGTCCGGATGAATATTCTCTATGCGATGTTCTTAATTTTATATTTCCTGCTCTACAAGAACACATAAAATGATTAAATGGCTCCATATCGGGTTTGAAATTTGTGCGAAGATAAGAGGTTGAGAGGTTGAGTGGTTTGAGGATAAGATCTGGTGGCTTTTGGTGGGATAAGATCTCAAGTTTTCTTTATGTGATATATAGAGCAGATCTGGTAGATTTTGGTGGGAAATTTTGGCGCCATTATTTTTGGAGGGAAGTTTTGGTTGGATGTTACATATCATGTATCATGATACTATCTCGATTCATCCGTTTTAACATGTCATGTATAACGACATTATCTTGACTCGTTCGTTTAACATTTCATCCGTTTTAATTTATCTAAAAAATTTATCATTAATTTTAAGAATCCAAACAACCTCAAAAGTAGCAAAAATTTTAAGAAATTTTATAACTAATTTAAACTTTATATAACTAATTAATTAATTTTTAAATTATTTAAAAAGTTTATAACAAATTTAATTTATTTAGTATTAATTAAATAATTTAAACACACTATATTATACATAAAATAAAGGAAAATAAAAAAAAAAAAAGACAAAAAGGGACGACATTGTCGTCCCCTTTTTTTACCAAAAATTTTCACGAAAAGTTAAATATGCCGCCAAATAAATCGGGAAAAAAACAAAAAGGGACGACATTGTCGTCCCTATTTGGTCGTCCCAAAAAACCTACAATAATTAACCAGATCCCATTCTTCTCTGTCTTCATCAATTGCAAAAAAAACCAAACTGCTATAATATCCCTCAAGTAAAAAGAAAAAATGGGAAAAATCACAAAAAGCAATTTTCTTCAAACACTACTATCACTCTTACCCATCAATTACACACCACAATGCACAATTTGTATAATTTTTGTTATTTTGTAACATTTAAAGGTATTTTTTTGATAAAATTTGGTTTGTTAATTTAATTTCTTTAATTATGGTTTGTTTATAATGGTTTTATGTTGTGTTTGTGTTGGTTAGATGGTCCACCATAGCGACTCACCACCACCGTGAACCACCGCGTGAACCACCACCAACAAGCCGCGGCATTTGCAGCAGCTCCACCACCACCACCTTTTGTGTTGGGGTTAGTGACTTTTTTTTTAATTTTGTTAATGTGTTTTGGGACGACAATGTCGTGCCTTAAGTTTTTATTAGTTAATTTGGTACGACAATGTGTTTTGGGACGACAATAGTTTGTTTAACTTTGGTTTTATGTGTAGTGTTTGGGACAGCCGGGACAGCCGAGACCACCTCTTTTTCTCTTTCTCTTTTCTTCACTTCGTGTATTTCAGCCGCGAAATAGGTATATATATATATATATATACTTTTATTACTTTGTCGATAATGTATATACTTTTATTACTTTGTCGATAATGAAAATGATATGTGATATCGAAAAAAATGTTATGTGATATGTTATTAATTGTTACTTATAAACTTAAAGTGACCGCTGATGATAACAACATAACAGGCCTAAAATCTCATGACTGTCATATAATGATGCGTGTTACTTCCTTATGGAGTTCAGCGATACTTACCTAAAGACATTTCAACCCCATTAATCTCTGCTTATTCTTTAAGCGATTTGTGCTCAAGTTTGATCTGCAGGACATGGTGAAAGCTAAAAAGCAAATGATCGAGGTTATGATTAATTTAGAGCAAATATTTCCTCCTGCTTTTTTTGACATAATGATTCATTTGGTTATACATTTACCTGAAGAGGCTATTCTAGGTGGCCCTGTTTACTACAGGTGGATGTATCCATTTGCTGAAGAAGATGCTGATTTTGTTACTAATGAAGATAACGTCGTTGCCCATGTCCTTGATGATGATGATGTTGACGTGTCTGATGATGATGAAGTGAACCCCACTATTGTTGTTGAAGAAGTTTTATCTAGTGATGATTCTGATTATGACAATTAATTGTTTTTGAATTGTAATTTGATTATGACAATCATTGTTTTTAAATTGTAATTTGAATGAAATTGTTACTATATGTTTATATGAATGTGTATATTAGTGTTAATTGGTCCACGAAATTATGTGTTCTTTTACTTGTACTTTTACGGATGGCGTGTGTATGCGGCTAGATCACACGGGGATCTTTGGCGGTGATCCACCAAGACGGCCCTCATTTACTTTGGCGGGCTATTGCGCAGGTAACAAATTGTGATTTTTTATTTTATTATTTTATTTTTTATTATTATATAATTTTTATTGATAAAACTAATTTTTTTTTTACATGTATTTTCAAAACTTAATAACTTATATTTGTAGGTTCAATGATCACCGGTGAGACGGCAAATCGGGCCTTAAGGAAGGCTTTTAGGGAGAATAACGGACAGCCTTTGCCTATAGGCTTTGATACCGATGATCAAGGCACCTTCACACCGGTAGGCACTCATGCAATGCAGTTAAGTAGTCTTATGGGGAACAAGTGAGGCCACTTCCCTTGATGCGATTGGGAAGAAATTCCGATTCTTATAAAGGCATATAATGCGACCCTACAAGTTATATTTATTGTTTATTTTATTTCTATTGTGATTGTTATTAACCGTTTAGATATGCTTGTTATATTTAAATTGTGTGTTTGTTTAAATGCGTTATACTTTTTGCAGACCTATTTCAACTGGCGGCCTTGGTTGAATAATGAGACCGATTCACGGTTGGACGAGAATGTTTATACGGTGGGGGAAAGGATAGGACTTGGGCTATGGTTACAGCAGAGGACGCTATACGAAAATACAAACAGGCTCAAGTCTAAATACTTTGATATCCACGAGACACCGCATTGCGGCAAAGGCACATCCGCCACCCAAGAAATCACGGGGAACAGAACCCAAGAGGAATGGGAGATGTTGGTTGGTGGTGGTTAGACCGAACGGATGGCAAGATCGACCACAAATGCAGAAAATCGATAAAAAAACAAGATTATAACTTACCAAGGTCGACAGTCGTTCGTTCAAGGGCCTAACATTCATGTAAGACTCGTTATAATTTTGTGATTTTTAAAGGTTTTTATATTGTTTATATTTACCTCGTTATCAATTTATTTTATATTGTATGTATAGAGGGTCAACAATAACAATCAAAATGAAGACCTTGAAACACGGAGAAGAGGCCATTCAAAAAAAGATGGCACATTTGAGACGAGAGAGAACGAGACGGCTTACGTAAGTAGTTTATCTCTTAACATGCGTCATTATATTAAGTTACTTCTCATTTATTATTTTTTCCTAATTTTTTTTTTTTTTTTTTTTTTTAAAATTACACAGAATGAGATGAGGGCCCTTCAAGAGCAAGTCGGCCGGTCTCATCCCGTACATGAGCAACTTGGAAATATTGCGGCGATGTAGTTCGAGTGATAACCGAAGCGGGCTGCAGGCGGGAGGTTACACGGTGGTGGCTCAACCGCCGAGGTTCACACGTGGGCATGCTCTTGAAGATTACGTTACTAGGGAGCATATGGCGGTGATGAGGGAAACCAAAGGTGCTCAAGAGCGGGCTCGTAAAAGGCGAGGCTGCTGCTAGGCAAGAGTCAGCGGCTAAGGAAGCCGTTGTCGCGGCCCAAGCCGCAGTTGGGACATACGGATCTTACCTTCAGAATTTTTTGTCCCACTACAACTCATCACAAGGTAATCCATTTTCACCTCCCTTTCCCTCGGTACCCATTCCTACCCCTTTTCCCCCTCCCGACCCTTATGGTTTCCAAGCTTCCACTTTCAACCCCAATAATGCATTTGCCGGTTGTTATCGCCCACCTTTCCAAACTCTATCACGTGCCCAGGTACTAGTTCGAACTATGCTATGCCGCCACCAGACCTTAACCAGTACAACTCACAAAATAATCCCCATTTGAGCCAAAATGATCATATTGATAATAATGACTTGAATAATAATGATGATGATAGTGGGGATAATAATGAGGCGGGCAATGAGTCGGGTGACGAGTCGAGATTCGGTCGAGGCGAGTTCTTTGAGGAGTAGGCGGGAAGTTAGTTTGTGTATTTTAGACTTATTAATATTATGGAATAGTATTGTATTTGTCGAATGTTATTTAGGAAATTTGAGACATGTTAGTTTGAGACATGTTATTTAGGAAATTTGCGCCTTGTTGGTTTGAGACATGTTAGTTTGAGACTTGTTAGTTTAAGAGTAGTTTACTTTGTATCGTATTTGTTAAATGGTATCGTAGAATTGTGGAATGTTATTCGATCCGTTTAGTAATTTGGTATTGTATCATATTGTCGATTTGGTATTGTGGATTGTGATTGATTACGGGTTGCATTTGTTTTGGTAGATTTTTCCGGAAAAATCCGGAAAAATCTGGAAAATATGCAGATTTCCTGCATTTTTTGGCCATCAGGAAAATTAGGGACGACATTGTCGTCCCTAATATACAAAACATGTCGTGCCATTCTGCACAAAGTGGCCACTGTTTTCCACGATGTCTATACAATTTCCACGTGTGGTATACAATTTGGCGACAATGTGCCTTTTTGCAATTTAATTACTTTTTAGGTTAATTTAAAAGATTAAAAAAAAAAAAAGTCACATTGTCGTCCCAAATCTGATATTCAGATTGAATTTTATTTGGGCCCCACAACATACGTCGTCCCAAAGTCTAAAGAATATGTCGTCCCAAATTTTTTTGGGTCAACACAATAGGGTCTACCAAAAAGGCACGACATGTCGTGCCTTTTTTTCTTTGGGTCGACATTTTGTGCAATTTTGGGACGAGAAAGTCGTGCCAAATCTTAAAGCAATGTAGGTGTTATAATGAGGCAGTTTGTTGTCTCGAGCATTGATAGACTTATGGTCGTTAGGATGTATACATATAATAATGGACTCTCTTTTTAGCAAGCGAATGCAGCTGTGCATGAAGTTTCTAGGTATCAAAGTAGAAATTTAGAGCAGCTTTATAATATGCAGATGCAACTGTGCATGAATGTTGTGTTTTATGAAAGTAGAAATTTAAAGCACGGGGTTATAATTTTTTTATAACTTATTTTTATTTATTAAAAAATACTTTAATTATTTTTTACTTACAATATTGATGGCTGGCTTACAAAATTTACTATGCTATCATAACATTTTATAGTTTTTGTAGAAAACATCATTTTGATTTCATCAACAGGCCATTGTATGAGCTGTGTTGTTGAGCCAAAGAGTCATCGTAAACGACTCCATACTAAAAGTAAACATAACAGCTTCTTATAAAAAGCAAATGCAAATGCAAATAAGGGG
Organism: Chrysanthemum makinoi; assembly: GCA_910596185.1. Taxonomy (NCBI): domain Eukaryota; kingdom Viridiplantae; phylum Streptophyta; class Magnoliopsida; order Asterales; family Asteraceae; genus Chrysanthemum; species Chrysanthemum makinoi. The sequence goes on from OU343222.1 coordinate 101,554,335, forward strand.
ATACACAAAATTTTCATTTCTTGAATTCTAGCCCATCCTTTAGCAATAACATCATCTTGAAAACTTCGTCCACAGATCATCTCTTTTTGTTTGCATAAATTATTTATCAATAAACATGATAAGTTATATTATGCGCACACATTGAGTTACTGAGTTACTGAAGGAAAAAAAAGTTATACAACATGGGAACCATGTGAACCTCCCATAATCCACATATTAACTTATGGAAATAAATTACTAAAGGGCATATAAAGAATGCTTCAACCAAAATACAAAAATATACCATAAGAAAGTTGCTTATAGATTTGTTCAAGCTTTATGACCAATTTCTCAATTAAAAGCTGATCATTGGGTATTGTAAAGTCTTTTACATGCTCACGTTCAACTCATTAATGCACATATATAATTTTCAGACGTAATAAATCACATAAATGAACCATAAATTGCATTAAGCTTTAACTCCAACAAAGTTAAACAAACGAAGCTTATCTATATCTATACTACATTATAATGTATTTAGGACTTCCTATATAAAAAAGTCTTAAAAATATAAGCCTACACATGTTACTATAATTAGTAATTCATATAATTAAGAAAAGAAGCATAATGTACAACACTTTAATGCACATATATAATTTTCAGACGTACAAGACAAGAAGCATAGCGTACACCACTTTAATGCACATATTAAAAAAACAAAACACGACATTAATGCTATTTAATATAGTCAATTAATTAACTGATAAATAAATACAATTAATACGGTTTTAAAACACCCTAACATAATAAATACAAATTATCAAGCATATTGTACAACAAAATTAAAAATAATTCATGCATTAAATGTCACTAATACGAATAATATTCAAGCCCGAACGGGCAACATGCTAAATGGGCTTGAGCCCCGAATGGGCGCAGGCCAAATGGGTTCGAGCACGTACGGGTGCGGGCTAAACGAAATTCTTGAAATCCGTAAATTTATTGTAAAAAAGAACGTAATAAACTAAAATACATGATTCACTTGAAAATTTTATTTCAGAACGCGCGGGTACCCTGCATTAAATGTCACTAATAAAAATAATAAAGCACATTTTATAAATATTAAAGCCCGAACGGGCAACGGGCAAAATGGGCTTGAGCCCGAATAGGCACGGGCCAAACGAGCTCGAGCCCGAACAGCCGCGGGCCAAACGGGCTCGAGCCTGAACGGGCACTGGCTAAATGAAATTCTTGATATCCGTAAATTTATTGTCAAAAATAACATAATAAAATAAAATACATGATTCATCAGAAAATTTTATTTCAAGGTACCCCGCCATTGCAAGCGGGTACCCTGCTAGTTTCTATATAACCACATACTAAGTCTTGACGAAAATACTATACCATGACAAAATAACTATGCCCATTCCATAAAAAGATTCCCATCTTCACTATTGTTGTCAAAGACTATGCATAATTTCTTTTTGAACTTTATTTACTATAACTATGACTCGTCTTATAGTGGACTCATTAGCTGGCTACCATGTGCTTAGTCGAGATGATGCCTATGACTTAAAATATATAAGTGCATCATAAGTAGCTTAAATTTTGATATAAGATAGCAGATTCAAATTTTATATGAAAATAAAATAAAATATAGATAAATGATACTACCTCTGTCCCTAAATAAGTGTCCAGTTTGACTTTTCAGAGTCAAGCTGGATCAACTTTGACCTTATCTATTTTGTGGTTGTTATATAATACTTGATGAAAAATATATGAATGGATTGGGTTTTAAGTGTATTTTTCATTGGTATGGTTTTTCATCAAGTATTATATAGCACAAAAAAATATTTACTGGTCAAGTTGAACCAATTTGACTCTGAAAAGTCAAACTGGACATTTATTTAGGGACGGAGGGAGTACCTTTTATGAAAAGAACCCGAAATCATAGCCATCAAAAGAGCCAGATTTGTGTTCATTGTCTCCAGGTACAAAAAGATTAGGCAAGGCTTTATAGGAGCCGAAAATGCCTTCACTATTGTAGTTTCTTTAGATTGCAATAAGGTTCGATAATCTCCTATGACTCATGGAGCTTCTAGGATGTCTATACCCAAAAATAAGCTAAGCCCAACTATAATTTTAGTGGGGTCTATTATGCATGGCCGTAGTCAAAGGTTCTCCCCAAATGTTGAACTTGTAAATTGTAAACAGTTGCAGCGTTAACGTTGTTGTTGTTTAGTGCATACACGAGATACACAAATTTGAACCAAGAAGAGGATTACTCGTGTCACTAATGTGTACATCACTAACTTGTACACAGGTAAGCATTTTCATAGGCTGCACAAAATAACTCATGTAAAACACTTGTATTGGATTTAGCTAAGCTTTATAATGGACTCAGTGAAATAAAGTGGTCTATAATCAAACCCCAATTCCAACCATATATTGAAAAATCTGTAAAACCAAAAAGATACTTACATGGAAGTTGATTAAGGCCTTTTCTACATAACAATGTGAAAAATCTACTATATGGAGGAAGACATCAAAAGGTAATGCATAACCACGAATAAAAAAAGTACAGTCACTACTTCCACGAGAAGGGTAAAAAAGGAGACATTTTGATATAAGAGGGAATCTACTTCCATGTAGCTCCGGCTATATCATTGTCACCGGTCTAAGTGTTGTAATTTTAAGTAAATGGATGCCAAAGAGACCTGTAAAAAAGGAGACATTTTGATATAAGAGGGAATCTAGAAAACTCAGTTGACATTTGAAAAGAACAACAAATGAGCTTTCTACTTTTTTGACACTTCGAACATAACCAAGAGCCACCATTCCGGTGTCTACAATGCGATGGTAGCAACCTGAAGGAAAGATATGAATTTGATTTTAGTACTAACAATGTTATGAGAGGCGGTAATCAATACCACTCGTCGAGAAATACGTGTAAAGTTTTATCTCAAGCGGGAATAGATGTTGAAATTAACGACCAACCTTAAATACTTCCCTACCTATAAATAGGTAAGGAGTTGCACTCTCCAAGCATCTACAATTTTTTAAACTTATAAACGAGAAAAATATTAAGATATGTGCTCGTAATAATATAACTATATAAGAACTAAACCGTTTAGTTAAAAATCTTCCCCAACCAGTTGATATAAGCTAAATATATATACATCTATGAAACAATAATACCCATCTTCAAGTCAAACATTTGGGCTACAAATTATAAAATCTCAGCTTAATTTAATATTTGAAATGGCTACCAACTAGAAATAGTAAGACCATAAAACAATATACATCTATGAAACAATAATACACATCTTCAAGTCAAACATTTGGGCTGCAAATTAAAATATCTCAGCTTAATTTAATATTTGAAATGGTTTGTCAAGTAGGAATGGTAAGACCATAAAACCACATTCATACATGATAGTAATTATAAATTGTAAAGACGTATAGAGATTATGGCTCTAACACCTGCAGGAGAAGTTGAAATTTATAAACTCAATCACAAACCTTAGAGGCTTAGACCATGATAGTGACAACTAACTCCAATCCAGGCGACCCAAGTTGAAAAATATATGAAAAGAAATTAATAAACTTGAAGCTAAAGAAAGATTAATAAATCGACTAAAACTGATAGGAATAAGTTTCAAACATCTTTGATAACAAAATTAAATATTGAATATACTAAAACACCCGCAATAGTTTATATTTATATGATAATTGTCTATATAATCTCAATTTTTAGATGAAATTTCACCTTAATTTAAATTATTAAATAACTACAATAACTTACATTTATTTGATGAAATTTACCATTAAAGGCCTTCATTAAACCACTAAACTAAGTCAAAATTTACGAAAATAACACAAACCTACAACTTAATTAATAGAAAAAACAAATCCCCTAAATTATCACATAAATCAATAAGTCATAGATTAGTATACCTTAAATTCATTAAGGACCAAAAATGCAAGCCAAACTTTAAAATGGGGACTATCATTGCACTTTCAAAGTTTTAGGGACCAAACCTGCAATTTGGCCAAACCACAGGGACCAAAATTGCAATTAACTCAATTAACAACCCTTTCAGGACCATATTTCTCGAATAATCCCTTGGTTATCTAACAAAAAGCAAAAAAAAATGAAAATCTTCAATCAGACTGAAACGCACATACATATATCTTTGTTATTCGCATTGTGGAATCTAAGAGAGGCATAAAATTCTATTTTGTAAGCATCTATGTATTCTCCTACATTCACACAAAAAATGGATTATGAGCAAAAAATAAATTTTTAGTTTTTCTCCCGTAACAACAAAATTTGAATCAACAACCATTTCCTTATCAAGGAAGAGTTCAAGGCATCTTGTACTCATCGAAACTTAAAAGAATCTCAGCATTTTACAAAGTAATTTTACCTCTTCTCCCATAACCAAAATGTTTGGTCCCAAACTTTTTTTTTTGGAACGGCAATTGAAATAGAAACTAGCAAGGGGCTAGACGAAGTTACAAGGGGTGGATAGAGCATTACAAGGGTGATTAAACCGCTCTATCCAATTCAAAAAAGGTTTCTTACATCGACTAACAATCCAATTAAAAGATAAGATCTTGATGTCGTTGAAAAGAAGATACTTTGATGGTTTCTTGGTGAAAATACGACATTGTTTCTAAAACGCCATAAGGACCAAATTGTAGTTTGTATCACCGCATCGAAGAATCTTGCAAATTTTGCTTCAAGGGGTGAGTGGTCTGCCATTTGGTCCCAAACTTGATTGTAAACCAAACACAAAACTTATGTATTCAATAATTTGAAAATTAAATGAAAGTTACTGAAACTCACAACTTCAGCTGAGTAGACCTCGTACAGGTTATTTAATTGGCTAATGCTACACATTGAAGAAAAATCATCCTCTAGTGTTCCCGACCATGAATGGTGTAAACTCGATGACCTCATTAAGATGTGGATCTTAGGATCCCTATGTGACTCCTTACAGTAACAAGTCGTATCAAGACCCGGTTTTGCAAAGGACTTATGGGACCACCTCGAAGGCTTGTTTCATGACAACAAAGATGCTAGGGCTATCAACCTTGACAACGAGCTTCGCTCCATAATGATTGGTAATTTGTCCATCAACGAATATTGCTCTAAGATCAAGTCCATGGCGGATAGACTCAAGAATCTAGGCTCACCGGTAAGTGACAAAAACTTGGTAATTTATGCGGTATATGGTTTAGACTCTCGTTTCAACACCATAGTTAAAATCATACGCCATCGTGAGCCTTTACCATCTTTTGAAACCACACGCACCATGTTATTACTTGATGAATCCACACTCAAAGGCCCTCATGACCATGCCCACGTTTTGGACAGCTCCTCCTCCTCCCAAACTGCCCTTTTGGCCACCAAAAATGACCCAAAAACTAACCCCTCCAATTCACACAATAAGTCCCATAATAATCCTCAACTGTGCAACCACTTTAACAAAGGCCATTGTAAGTTTGGAGACCGGTGTAAATTCATACACGATCGTAGAAACCGCTCGGGGTTAAACACTAATACTCTTGGGGGAAGTCTGCCTAGTCGTGTATTTACTCAGTACCATCCCTGATTTAACATCTGGGCTGCTACTTCACCTCATCCAACTCGCCTGGCCCATTACCCTCTTCAGCCCACATCACACCTGGCCCAACCGCACCAAACCCCACACCAGCAAACCTACGCCACTCCCTTTGCTGCTCCAACCCAACCTCCATATGCGGCCCAACCTGCTGCCCCACAGGCCCATATAATGGGTCACTTTCAACAGCCACAGCCCAGTCTTCTTGGACCAGCTCCATCACAGTACCACTCCCAGGCCACTACGCTTCCGAGTGCTTTTAGTACGATGACACTTTCGGACCCGACATGGAATATGGATACAGGTGCCTCCTCTCATTTAAATTCTACTACAAGTAATTTAAGTACTATTTTTAATAAACGCTTATACCCATCGGTACACGTTGGTGACGGTAATTCTATTCCCGTCACCAACACCGGACATAGCATTATTCCATCGCTTCATCGCCCTCTTCACCTTCATAATGTTCTTGTTACACCTAACATAATTAAAAATCTCATTTCTGTTCGTCAATTTACTAAAGATAATAATTGCACTGTCGAATTTGATGCTTTTGGTTTTTCTGTGAAGGATTTCTTGACTCGCCATATCCTCCTTTGATGTGACAGATCGGGTGATCTCTATCCCGTTACCAAACCTTCCATACCTACTGCTTTTGTCTCCACAAGCCCCTCCACGTGGCACCAACGCCTCGGTCATCCCGATGACGAAGTGCTACGCTCCCTTGCTTCTCGTCAATTTATTTCATGTAAGAAAGAAAAGTCTACACATATTTGTTGTTAGGAATTAGAAAATTCCATAGTGAAGAGTCGGTCACCCCTAATATTATCTAGCATAAGTTAGCTCGTAGACATATCGTTAGTCACGTTATTTAGTAGTTTATTTATTAGTTTGTAGCGTAGTATAGCTTAGTGCAACACCGTGGAGGAAGGTCGGGTCTTTACCCACATACCGATCCACAGGCGATAGGAGGTCGTGTATTGTGTAATATAAATACCCTTCCATATGGAAGGGTGGTGCTCTCATAATCTAACATTCAACATTTGTGTAAACCTCTAGCAAGAACACCCTCTCTCTCTCTACTAACTCTCTAACTATGGCAAACATGTATTTTGATCATCCAAGACCACCCGAATCATCAACACAATAAAATAACGATCCTACAATTGGTACCAGAGCCAAGGTTTTAGTGTTTTTGTTTGATTCGTGTGGTTCAAACGTGGTTAATTTGTGGTATTCCTTTGTTTTGTTATCTTTTGGTAAACTGTTTTGTGATGTATTCAGTTTGGTCAAAATATGTCTTGGTCATTCAATACTGTTTTGTAATGTGTTAACTGTTTTGTGATGTATTCAGTTTGGTCAAAATATGTCTTGGTCATTTCATAGTCCTAATATTACTTACGTCTTGTGTCTCTTTTGGTCCAAGTCAGTTATCATATTATGTGGTCAAAGTTTACATCAAAGTTTCATCTATGTTATCAAAGTAATGCAGTCAAATTGTCTCGTCTTGTGGTCAAAATGGGCATAAAACACGAATATTCAAAGCAGTTTTTTATGTTTTCTTTCTGGGTAAATATGAAGGTGGCCGGAAAAGTAGTCGGAAAAACTCATCGGAAAAGATTTTATTCATCCTAGCGAGTTGTACTACTTGTGACTTTACTGTGGCGACTTGTCTTTACAAGTCGTCTAACTAGCGAGTTGGCTAGCGACTTGGCTAGTGACTTGGCTAGCTACTTGGCTAGCGACTTGGCTAGCGACTTGGCTTAGCGAATTAGCTAGCGACTTGGGTTATTAAATTACTGTTTTGACTGGCTAGCTACTTGGTGTATGTATGGTTTAGCGACTTGTGACAGAAAGGTAGATGAAGAAGTGACCAAGACCACAACAATAATACCATATTCAAAATGACTCGACCACAAAAATTATACCAAATGTTTTTGACCTCAGGTTTACACCATCCTTGGTCCATGTTCATCAACGAATGTAAATGAAGTAACTTTCACAGATCCAACATCCTCAAGACTCAAAACCAACAACCAGACTCATCTTTCATTGATCCAAGATTTACAAAATAATGAATGTAGAAACCTCAGTCTCTATCATCACTGGTTCCATCTACTTATGCCTTTTCCTCACCACGACTTATACAAACTGATTTTTTTATGCCTAAAAGCCTTATCAACTCACAAACATTAATACAAAAATCGTTGACATGTATAATGTGTGATACTATACGAAATGAAGTAATGGTTTTAACAATCATGTTAAATCATTACTTCGGCTCGTTTTTTACTCGATTCAACAAACAAGATCAATATCACATCAAAACTAATTAGATTTACCTACCCGAGACCCTTATTAGGTCTTGATGAACTTGTTTATGTTGCATTTTCGTGGTTTGTTCTCGATGTCAAGCCGTCTCCTTCTAGCCATCCACGTGGCGAGGACATCCTGAATGTACAAACGAACTAGTGGGCGGAGATCCGGTTTTGTGTATTAGTATGAAGGAGTTTGTTTGATGCGTTTTAATATGAAAGGATTAAGTATTGAGGGTGATTAAGTAAGATGGAATTGATCAAGGATTAATTTATGTTGATAGTTTATGATGTCTGATATAATCGGTTTGGTGAGGAGGAATATCGGGAGAAGAGGCGACATATCCAAAGTGATTAGGGTAACTATATGAGATGGTATGCCTTTATATACTCCCTAATTTTTAGGGTTAGGCAGTATTTGGATTTGAATGCATTCTGTGGTCGTGGGCCTTCAAATATTTTTTTTTGTTGTTCAGACATGGGCTTTAGGTTATAGTTTGTTGCATTCTCGTTAAGTCACTGGACCGAGTTGTTATCTATTGGTTTTGGACTTTGGAGTTGCTTTTGATCATGGCTGTAATATGACATTTGGGGTGGACCTCGTGGATTGGATATGGTATATGGTTACTAACGAATGATCACGTGAATGATTTAATTAGGACATTGGTTGTGTGTTGTTGAATTTATTACATTGACTTGCAAATATCGGTCATATGAAATGTGAATTATCCAAAGTTTTGCATCTCAAAGTTTTGGATAAATAAGATTTGATATTTCTTGATAAAGAGTGGTATCTTGGTCTACAATGTTCAACGGAGGATACTTATTCACAGATTGAACCATTACTTGTTCCATTGTGGGATCGAGGCTCTTGTATGGTATTGATGATGTGGCACTGAAGTGACGGTTCACGGACATATTAATGTGACTCCTGGATTGATGGTCATTAATATGTTTAGAATATTGCCAATAACGGGCTGAATAATTGATTATCGGTGTATTCTTATACATTGTGTTTTAACTAGCATTTTGGTGGTTAATATTGAGTGGTACAACCGTGCACGTTCAAGGCCATAGTGTGGTTTTATGAAATGTGACATATCATCATGATGATGTGATTTAATTTGACGATGAGATTCGATGATGAGATATGATCTTTGAGATTCGTTATGATTATGAGGTTTGGTACTTTGGTATATACATGTTCATGAATAATATTTCGTCATGGCTTGAAATTGTTTATTTGAACTAAGTTGACTACGGGGCTGTTTGGACGGTATTTCTTATTTGGATTTGTAGTGAGGTTTTCCGGGCGCGTTTACTTATTTCGTCTTTTTTCCTTCTACCCTTCCGCAAAGATGACTTGTTTGGGCGTTTATTGAGGGTGATAAAGACTTGGCTATTTGGTTACGCTTGTGATTCTTTCTTGCTTAACCCACAATGTAGCTATCACTTCGGTGTCTCACTCAGTTGAGAATGTCAAGAGGTTTTGTACATTGGATACACCGTTTCTTGTTCACGAGGATTAGTACAAGTTTAAGTAACAAATCTAGGGAGTTTTACTCATGATCAAGTTTGGCATATCAAGTCTAATTCTCCATGTACTCACTACAATAGCCGAGAATCGTGAATTATGTGTTTACCAAAGTGTTGATTGGATGGTTGTTGATGTTGTTGATGTTGGATAATGGACCGTTGATGAACCGCTGCATGTTCCCCTAAAACAGATATTCACTGAAACCAAAGTTGTCATAACACCTTCAAGCTAACATTGTTTACGGTTTGTCTTGATTTTGTAAAATCCCGCGAAAGAACCTATTTCTCGGTTTAAATCATAGACTTGTAAAATCCCGTAATAGTGGAAACATCCTGGTAATTGTAAAGTGCATTTCCGGATCCATCTTACGGTTTATTCTTGGTTTTGTAAAATCCCGCGAAAGAAACTATTTCTCGGTCTAAACTATAGAATTGTAAAATCCCGTGATGATGGAACCATCTTGGAGAAAGGAAAGCGTATTTCGGGTCTTCGATCTTTGGTGGTACGGGTTCTGTTTCGAAGAAGGGATAAAAGGGTGTACTTCATAAATTGGATGTGTGTTTGGATATTCGTCATGGCAGTTTGGTTATTACATGGTTTTACGGGGTTATGTGCTTTTAACCATGGTCGGGATGAAACCATTATCAGAGTTCACTTAAAACGTCAAAGGAGGCTAAAGTTGAGTTTTTAACCAGAAGATGTGACAACGGAGTTAATTCACTATTATTTATTTGAAGTTGAAGTGAATTATCACCGGCGAGTGTACTTAGTATCTGAAGATATCGGGGATGGTTGGATGAAGATTCTTCATGATCCTTGTTCGAGCTTATTATCAAAAACGAAGACTTGGAAATCTAGTTATTGTTGAGTGACTTTTACCTTTTCTTTTACCACTTGGGGGAATTGGGCTCTTATCAGCTCAAAATAACTATCGCTTTAAGGAGTTACGTTGTAGTGCTCAGTGTCACATTCAATTGTGGATTTTCAAGAGGTGATATACGTCTAATACTCGATGGTTGGTTGGTTGAAGAGTATAGAGTACTTAGAGATTCAAATGGGCATGAAGTCTCGGCACCGCTCTTTGTTACATATGTGCAAGTTTAAGTCATGAGTTCGGGGTAGTTTACTTCAGGGTCAAATTCATCATATTGGGTTATCTCCATCAGCTGTTACTGCAAAGAGCCTACTTGAATGATAATGGTGATGATTACATGTTTTGCTAAGAGAGTGGAAAGAGGGAGATTATGCGTATGAACACAACAGTTCATGCCTCGTTCTCTAAAGAAAAGAAAAGTGTATGTTTCAGTGCACTTTATCTTCCGAAGAAGAGAAATCTTCTTATGCGTTTGAATACTTCAGTTCAAGCCTCGTACCTCAAAGAAAGAAATGTGTACCGTCTCAGTCGCATTATCTTCCAAAGAGAAATCTTCTAATGACGTATGAACACAACAGTTCATGCCTTGTACTCTAAAGAAAAGAAAAGTGTACGGTTCGGTCGCTTTATCTTCTGAAGAGAAATCTTCTTATGGCGTATGAACCACAGGTTCATGCCTCGTTCCTCGAAAAGAAAGAAAGTGTACGCGTCAGTGCGCTTTATCTTCTGAAGAAGAGAAATCTTCTCATTTTATGACCATTCTCATCAACATGCTTCATGCTTTTTCCATGCGCTTTCAATCATCAAGTGAACCGAGCTACCACTGATTGTTTTCTCATTCCACTTGCTCGATTATAATGAAGATGGCGACATCATGTGCCGATTTTGCGGGAGAGAAGTGTGAATAGAACATTCGGATGATTTTCACTTATTTAGTCAAGAATGGCATCTCCGTATGCAATTCTTGAGGGGGAGAAGAAGTGTGAATTTTTGGCATTGTTGATTGATATTTGAGAATATAAATGGTCATACTGCTCTAAACTCATGTAAGAACCGAGCTTCTTCTTATCGGGTCATCTTCACATGGAGTTTTTCTCTAAGAGCCGTTGGTTGACATCTTCACTCGGATTGATGAGTTTATCGACAAAGTGCTTCCGGTTAATGCTTCAAGTATACATCAACATGATGATTCCGAACTATCTCTCTGTTCTTGTTTGACGTGATTGGTAGTTTGGTGTTACCATCTTGTGTGTTCATTGCGGCCTGATTGCTGATTTCCTTGATGAACATCTTTCTGTTCTTGTTTGATTGGGAGGGATTTTAGTTAAGGGGATTTGCAAGATGTAAGTTAATTGGGATGCTTTTTGGTGGGATGCTTTTGGTGTGAGTTGAAGATGTTAACTATCTATTCCCTGACTGAACAATCTTGAAGAAGGTCGAGTCTGATCACGTTCTACATTTCTTGCTATATGTTAGAAGACCAAAGACGTGTTGCATTTAATGATCTAAAGACTTCTTCTTAATCTGGGCATTCATCAAAAAGATTGTCGGTCTTGGGGAGAGCACTAATTGGGGGAATTTGATATGTCGAATTTAATCCCCAATTAGACTTGCTCACATTATTGACATGTTGATTCTCACAAAGACTTCAAGCAATCTTCTCAACAAATTTCAAGTATTTGGGCATTGAGTTGTTGATTCGAAGTGTCAAAACCAACAAGGCGTAAGGAGACAAGCACCTAAGCGAGTAAACTTGATGAACTTAATACTTCTAAGTAATTGAAGATACCCCGGGAAGACAAATGTTATTACCGGAGAGAAACTCAAGGTTTGACTCATGACGAGTAAACTTGATGAACTTAATTCTTCAAAGTGATTGAAGATATCCCGGGAAAACAAATGTCATGACCACAGAGAAACTCAAGGTTTTACTCATCAAGGCGTTTAGTGTTAGTATTCCAAGCGTGGAAGTGATGTTAGAGAAAGTTTCGAAGATAAAGAGGTACACTAGTGTGTGGTGATTTCGATGGTATCATAATGATCAGGGAGAGATATTGTGTACATTTGGGATGCTCTGCTGTTTCACTTGAGTGCTTAATCAGTGATTTTGAGATATAATCACTTATTCTGGAGTTGACATCCGCAGAGATTGTCATCCGCAGAGATAATCAATGACTTGGCTTGCTTCTTCAATGTTATCAGTTATTCCTTCCTTGGGTATTGGTATACTTCGGATACTTGAGCTTCATACGATCATCAGGGAAGAAAAATGTGAACATGGGGAGGTGTTTTCATTCCCTCATGATGTGTATTCGGGAGAGCTCTTGGGTATTGGTGTACTTCGGGTTCTTGAGCTTCATACACGTTCATCAGGGAAGAAAAATGTGAACATGGGAAGGTGTTCTTCATTCCCCTCATGAAGTGTATTCGGAGAGTTCTTGAGCATTATACTAAAGAAATTGTGCATCAACTCAACTACTTGGGGAATTGTTCTCTTGACACTTTTTGGAATAGATCGCTTGAGACTTCATCGGAATGGAAATTTGAGAAGATTATTTATGTGTGGGATGATACGGTCTTTGTTCTTCTTGTTGATGATATAACCTCGAACTAAGAATCACGGTGATTATTCTTGAAAGGAGCAGCGTGATTTATGATAATGGTGTGCTTCTTTGTGCACTGGCTAAGGCAAGCTTGAAATAGAGCTTGAATCTGCTCAGCTAAAGGATTTTTCGGTTTGGGGAAGCGCCAAAGTCTCACTTTCAGATGGTTCAATTTCTTTCTTCGATTCAAGAGCCCTGGAAGCTTTGGTGGTGAATGTTTAAGAGTTGATGACTTCTATCTTCTACGATGTGCTACTCGATATCCTTATCTCGGTACTCGTATCATCATCTTCTTTAACTATATCATCTACTCTATCACTGTATATATTTATTAGAAAAACAAAATACAAAAATATAAAACCAACAAAAAGAAAATAGAAAAATATAAAACCTTCAAAAACCCATAAAAATCAGAAAAATTTCAAAAATACCAAAAATATGTTTTCTCAAGACATGTCTTCTGGTATCGATAACATCTGCGGTCTTAGAAATGTCGTTCAATAATGGCACGGGACCATAGATGAAGTTCGAGCAGAAGGTGTAAATATTCTTTTCAAAACATGTCAAAAAAATGGCTTACAGTTATTTCAGACTGTAACCCGCGCTTCAACCTATGGCTTGCAGTTACTTCTGACTGTAACCCGTGCTTTAACCATGGCTTGCTATTATTTCAGATAGCAACCCGTTCTTTTAAAGGAAGGAAAGTGTTGCGCTTAACCTATTTTCAAAATATTTCGTGCACTTATCCTAAATACAAAACAAGGAAAGTATGTCGAAGGACTGCTGTTCCTACACAAATGTTTTTACGTCTAAAATTCTTCAAAAATATTGGTGTTTTCAAAAATGGTGGTAAATGAGTTGCTTTTAAAACAATCAGATTCAGAGTTTTGTTAAATTGAAAACTCAATCAATGACTTCAGCGCTTTTAAACTTTTCTAAAATTGAGTCATTGATTGATTGGGGAATGTTTTCAAATCTATATCATCTAACGGGCTTTCTTAATTATCCTATATGCTTAATTGAAAAATGATGTTAACCTATGTTGAAGGACTAGGTGCCTAGGATATGATTGTTACGTTTAGATGATTAGAGTTTGATGAACACATTATTCCCATACATTTATATGATCTGATTGATATGTTGCATTGACTTTTATTAGTCGATTGTTGTTTGGGTGATGTCGACCACCATATATTTGTATGTGTGTTCACTAACGTATGCAGGTATATTGGTATAAAAGAATGTTCCCGATCCGGATCCCACAATTGAAGATGATTGGATGCCGAAAGGAAAGGGTAACAATATCTTGGGTTGACAAATGAAGAAACGGAGCTTAATTGGACTTCTATGGAGAGTTGGCATAAATGCAAGTCTCACTGCATCAGCAGATGGTTTTCTTCTAAGTGATTGAAGAAACGGAGCTTAATTTGACCTCAGTTGGCATTCAAAATGCAACGTAAGAAGAAGTCTCACTGCATCTGCAAACGGTTTTCTTCCAAGCCCTACAGCAACAACGGAAGCTTCTCAACCACCTAACATATCTTTGTGCAGGATAATCGTGATGATACCCTTTTTCTAAAACTTTGAAAAATATTGTTTTTGAAAATGGAAAAATATTGTTTTGAAAATATATTGGACTAAATTTTGAAAATCACCGGACTTCATTTTATCAAAATTTAAGTCACTCAATTATCGACTTCGGTCATCGATTGAGGGGGAGAGTGATTTAATTTAAAATATTTTCTAACAATATATCTTCAAAAGAGTCCGTTTGTACGTAATTATGTGGTGATCTAAAGATTTAATGTTATGTCATGGTATGGTTTTTCTTTTGAATCAATGTCTTTCAAAATGAAATTTTTTCTGTTCTTGTTTGATTATGAAATTGTTTTGTTTTACTCAAAAGATCTCTTAAAAACAATCATACCTGACACTAACAATCTTTAATGTCTAAATCTGTTCCTTATTAATCATTTTTCAAAATTAAATCAAGCCACGTCTTTCCCCAAAATCTTTTAAATGATTTAAATCAATTGGGATCACAAATCTCAAAAGATTTGAAATTTTGATCGGGGAAGAGATCGTGAGTTAAATCTCTTATCTGTTTTTATGGAATTGGTTTCAGTCCTTCAAAGGCACTCCTGCCTCCATGTGCCAAACGATTTCAAATACACAATGCACATGTTGAGGAGGAGGATTTATCCAAAAACCAGATGAGTATTTAAACAAGGCCACATTTTCTCCCATGTTTTCTAAACCTAATTAAATCACTTGGGATCCAAAATCTCAAAGGGTTTGATATTTTTGATCGGGGAGAATTTGTGATTTAATAATGAAATTTGATAAAAGGTGATCGTTTTGATTTAATTGTGCACGCTGCTCGCTCATATGTGCTAAACGCTTTCAAATCTTGAAGCACATATTGAGGGGGAGCAAATAAACTATCGAGGTACGAAAGCTTTTTAAAGTGATTTATAAAGTACCTTGATTGAGTATTCAAATGGTTTTCTTAATGGCTTTTGTGATTCGTGGATGTGCTTAAAAAAAAACTCTTGCCTCTATGTGATAAAATGATTTTAAATATCCTATGCACATATTGAGGGGGAGAATTTACCAAAGAAATTCAAATGGCTTTTTCTAAGGAAAATGTGATCAAGAAATTATTTCAAAGAAATTATTTCAAAGAACTCTTGCCTCCATGTGCCAAACAATTTCAATATCATATGCACATGTTGAGGGGGAGGTTTTCTATATGATCAAAACTATTAGGGTACAAAATGCTTTGATCTCGTATCACAAGTACCTTGATTGTTTTTCCAAATGATTTTTCAATTGGTTTCAAAGAAGGAATGAACAATACCAAAAGACCGATCATTTTACTTTATGTATGGAGTTATAAGGTTGGTGAGGTTAGGTATTTGTTCCCACGATCCAGCCAGAACCGGAGGGATCTTCCCAGGGACAATCCACTAGATAGTGTAGAGTCCTTAGGAATATTGAAAAAAAAGGGAGAAATATGAGAATATGGGAAGAGTGCGGACTGAGATAGAGCTAGAACTGGAATAAACCCAACAAGGTTCTAGTTATGAAGTCTCGGTAAGCACTGAAGGGGTTGAAGAATGAAAAAGAAATGAATGAGAAAAGGGTGAAAAAAAATAGCCCTCCATCAATTCAACCTTAGGGCAGAAACCGGGTTCAATACATATGCTACTGGTTGTTACTAAGGTAACACTGGTATTGAAGACAAGACGTCATGGACCCAGTGACGCACTGCACTAAACTTCCCAAACTACTCAAGTTCCTCTTAAAAGGGCTTGTTTCATTCTCACGGGGAACCGACATTATCTATCGACTTTCTCTTAGAGATTGTTGATATTGAAGAAGGAGACCCTCTCCCTAGTCTCCGACACAGGAACCAAATGTGCACGATTGAGTCTAGAGCCAAGAGATCATCCACAATATCTCATTAGGACACTAAATTCTTGAAGACTTGCTGTTTCACACAATGTGGAAAGTAAGTATATATTAAGAGTCCTACGCATTATCCTTGTGGTATTGCCAGAACATCTGAGTGATATGCATACATATTCACAATGAAGATGGAAAGCCTTCTGGAGCCAACATCAAACAAGCTTCTGGTAGGTGGCATGTGAGATCTATTCTATAGATCAACCATGTGACAACTGGATAGAAACGATGGGGCGATTCACTCGTGAATCAACCTTGGTCCAGGAAATGGATTGACGGATGCTTTTGGAAAAACCATTCGATGTGCAAACCTTCTTTTCTCTAGCACGTCGAATGTGTACTTATGTTTTCAAACACAAAAAGTATCTCTGATTGAAAAAAATACTTTTGGAAAAGCCGTTCGATGTGCAAACCTTCTTTTCTCTAGCACGTCGAATGTGTACTCTCTTATATAAAAAAAAGTATTTTGATTGAAAACTGATCTTTCTCATAAAACCTTCGTCGTATTGCAAAACTCTTTCTTCTAAGCAATACGCGATTGCTTTTAAATCATTTTTCATCAGTCAGTGAATCTCAATTCGTGGTTCACTCACTCCGTGTTGTCTTCTTTGAGACGTTCCGGTTTGAGAACAGCTAGAGCAGCTGCGAAACCCGGTCAAGGAGATTCTTAGGAATCCTACGATCACAGGCGGTTCTTGCTTGATCAACGGGGAACCGTGGGCCGTGTACCTCAATTCAACGAAAGTGATCAAAGACACTTTAGTGTGTTTTATTGCTAACTGTTGTTTGCAGGTGCATTTGGACGGTTGCAGTGATCGAATTGAGCGGTCAATCCAAAGTCAGCATGCTCACGGCATCCACACTTAATTTGAAGAAATCATGACTGGTGCATATCTACATAACTGCTCGATATTTCATACTATGATTACGCTACGCCTGCAAATATCATGAGCAGCGAAAGCTTCCGCTACTCTGATGGAAAGAGGTCATGATTCAAAAGTGTGAGCATGTCGGTCCAAAAGTCACAACTTCACATGATGGCAACACAATAAAGGGTGATCCAGAGATTTACTGTGGCTGATGATCTCAAAGAAAGCTCAAAGATCATCAAAGATGTGGATCAGTTAAAGGCCTCCACTAAAAGTACAAATCAGTGCGGACTTTGAAGTTGCACTATAAAAGCACAAAGATTGCGGAATTGAAGAATTGAAGTCTACGAGCTCTAGAACAAAGTCAAGAATAGATTGCTAGGATTCAAAATGTAAAACATGGGGTGACCTCCCTTAGGGGGAGATTGTTAGGAATTAGAAAATTCCATAGTGAAGAGTCGGTCACCCCTAATATTATCTAGCATAAGTTAGCTCGTAGACATATCGTTAGTCACATTATTTAGTAGTTTATTTATTAGTTTGTAGCGTAGTATAGCTTAGTGCAACACCGTGGAGGAAGGACGGGTCTTTACCCACTGTATACCTGATCCACAGGCCGATAGGATGTCGTGTATTGTGTAAGTATAAATACCCCTTCCATCCATGGAAGGGGTGGTGCTTCTCATAATCTAACATTCAACATTTGTGTAAACCTCTAGCAAGAACACCCTCTCTCTCTCTACTAACTCTCTAACTATGGCAAACATGTATTTTGATCATCCAAGACCACCCGAATCATCAACACAATAAAATAACGATCCTACATTTGTCATGCATGTCATCTTGGCAAACATGTGAAGCTTCCTTTTCATAGTTCGGATTCAGTTGTTAAACATTGTTTTGATATCATTCATTCTGATTTATGGACTTCTCCTATTGTTAGTTCTGGTGGTTTCAAATATTATGTCTTATTTCTTGATCATTTTTCTCATTATCTTTGGATTTATCCTCTCCGTTCTAAATCTGACATGTTCGATAAATTTACGCACTTTCATAATTATGTCAAAAATCAATTCAAGTGCGAAATAAAAAGTTTCCAATGTGATCATGGTGGTGAGTTTGACAACAACCAACTACATACCTTTTTTGCTAACCATGGAATCCAATTTAGATTCTCTTGCCCCAAAACCTCCCAACAAAATGGAAAAGCCGAACGCATGATACGCACAATCAATAATGTCATTCGTACACTACTATTCCAAGCACACCTACCACCTACCTTTTGGGTTGAAGCTCTCCATATGGCCACTTACCTCCTCAACCTTCTACCATCAACAGCCATTCAAAATGAAATCCCCTTCACACGCCTTTTTAACAAAAAAACTCGACTACACGCGCTTACGCATATTTGGGTGTCTATGTTACCCACACCTTCACTCACCCCACAACCTTGCACCCCGCGCCACTCCATGTATTTTCTTGGGCTATCCAGCATACCATCGTGGCTACCGTTGCCTTAACCTATAAACTAACAAAATAATTCTTTCCCAACACGTCACCTTTGATGAAACACAATTTCCATACCGATCTATGACTCTTTCTTCTCCACCCTCATATACTTTTCTCGACCATTCACCTTCCCCCCTCTTTAACTCACTCATATCTAACTCTTCTAACCCTCCCGTTCCCGTTACACAACACCAACAAACTACTACCCAAAACAACATGCCTCAACATCCGGATAGCCCCCAACCCAACAGCCACGACCCAACCCACATAGCCTCGCCTGCTCAAACACACAACCCATATCCACGTCATCAACCACACTTCGAACCAAACAGCCCTCAACCCAACAACGACCCATCTACGTCCCAACCCACCATCAAACCCTCTCCAAACATCCAACACCCTACCAACGAACCAAACCGTTCCCACCCCATGATCACACGGTCTCAATCGGGCATTGTCAAACCAGTCGACCGATTGTCCTTACACATTTCTTCTTTTTCTCCAATTCCTAAATCTCCTTCCCTCGCCTTAAAAGATCCTCGTTGGCGTAATGCTATGTATGATGAGTATAATGCGTTAGTTAAAAATGGCACTTGGGTTCTTGTACCGAAGCCATTAGATGTTAATATGGTTCGTTCCATGTGGTTATTTAAACATAAGTTTCATGCTGACGGGACTTTGAGCCTATATAAGGCTCGCTTGGTTGCTAATGGTAGTACTCAGCAGGTGGGTGTTGATTTCGATGAGACATTTAGCCCGGTTGTTAAACCTGCTACTATCCGTACTGTTCTTAGCCTTGCTGTATCTCGCAATTGGTCGGTTCACCAACTTGATGTTAAGAATGCTTTTCTAAACAGTGATCTTTCAGAGACTGTTTACATGCATCAGCCTCCCGGTTTTATTGATCTGCGGTATCCTCATCATGTTTGCCTTTTGCAGAGATCTTTATATGGTCTGAAACAAGGCCCGTGCTTGGTTTTGGTTTTGCGGATATGCTACACGGGTCGGATTTTACCACAGTCGTTGTGACTCTTCTCTATTTATTTACAGGCAGGGCTCTGAGGTCGCTTACTTACTTATATATGTGGATGACATTATTCTTACAGCCTCTTCCATAGCCCTTCTATAGCAGATCATTTCCTCTTTACACAGTGAGTTTGATATGACTGATCTTGGGCCACTTAACTACTTTCTTGGTATATCTGCTGTTCGCCATTCTACAGGCTTTTTTTATCTCAAAAGAAGTATGCTACTGATCTTCTTGAGCGGGCTCACATGGCTACCTGTAACCCGTCTCGGACTCCAGCTGACACAGACTCTAAACTGGGTCCCGAGGGCGTTCCTATTCAGGATCCTACATTGTATCATGAGTCTTGCGGGTGGCCTTCAGTACCTCACGTTTACTCGACCAGATATATCTTATGATGTTCAGCAGATTTGTCTCTATATGCACGATCCATGAGAGCCTCACTATGCTGCTCTTAAACGTATCCTGTGATACGTTCAGGGAACTTTGGATTTTGGACTGCACTTATATTCATCCTCGACCACTTTGCTAGTTGGTTATACAGATGCTGATTAGGTTGGTTGCCCCTCTACACGACGCTCTACTTCAGGTTACTGTGTCTTTTTGGGTGATAATCTATTATCTTGGTCCTCTAAGCGACACTCTCTCTCGCTCTAGTGCCAAAGCAGAGTATCGAGGAGTAGCTAATGTTGCAGCTGACACTGCATGGCTTCGCAATCTGTTACGTGAGCTTCACTCACCATTATCATCTGCAACCCTTGTCTACTGTGATAACGTCAGTGCCATCTACATGTCTGCCAACCCTGTTCAACATCAACGGACAAAGCATATAGAGATTGATATACATTTTGTCCGTGACTTCGTCACTGCGGGTTCTGCATGTCCCATCTCGCTATCAGTACGCCGACATCTTCACCAAAGGTCTTCCCTTAGCTTTGTTCGAGGAATTTCACTCCAGTTTGAGCGTCCGGCCTCCTCCCGCTCCAACTGCGGGGGTGTATTAGTCACACATTTGTATACGTTTAGTATTTTCTGTATGTAGCCCATTTTGTATAGATAGGCCAAGCCCATAAGCCTTAACCTAGAACACTCTTGTAATTATTTATATTCGGTAGTTTGTAATCATACAGATCAAGGAAATCATTAACTTCAATACTTATTTGGAACAAAAATATAATAGCGCGAGACAATGGAATAGGCAGCCCTGAAAGAGTCTCACATGACATGTTTATTGGCATAATATAAACCGTTTAGTTAAAAATCTTCCCTAACCAGTTGATATAGGATAAAAAGTATAAATTTTTGAAACAATAATAGCCATCTTCAAGACTCTCCTTTTGTTTTAAATGTATCATATTTAGTAATATAAGAACACTTGATAACCCAAATTTGTTTTAATAATCAAACTGGAGCATGGTGAGTTAGCACCCCCATGATAACAAATATAAGTAGCTAGGTACATAAATTTTTGTGCTTTTTACATGTAATGACTTGTAATGAACTTGACCTCGACAACTGTTGTTGTCTATCCGGCTTGTATGTTTCTTATCTCGCAGACTCTCTGGTTTAATCAGGTTTTGAAGATTGAGTTCCCTATACTTTAGGCTCGATTTTCAATAAGTGGCCAAGTAAAACTTTCACCTCGTAATATCACTTGATGCTCGATAAGCATTTTGCACTTCTTGGAATATAGTGGATGTTGATTGAGGCGTGCCTATAAGATGATAAGAAACATCATACATGAATCACCATTACTTTTACATTACCTCGACCTTAAATTCTAAACACACCAGAAGTAAAAATTATCGCAAGCAAAAGTTCAGAAACTTTTCTCTTAATTCCTCAACACATAACAAAATTAAATATTGAATATACTAAAACACCCGCAATAGTTTATATTTATATGATAATTGTCTATATAATCTCAATTTTTAGATGAAATTTCACCTTAATTTAAATTATTAAATAACTACAATAACTTACATTTATTTGATGAAATTTACCATTAAAGACCTTCATTAAACCACCAAACTAAGTCAAAATTTACGAAAAATAAGTCGTACCACATCAATTAAAGCACAATAACACAAACCTACATCTTAATTAATAGAAAAAACAAATCCCCTAAATTATCACATAAATCAATAAGTCATAGATTAGTATACCTTAAATTCATTAACCCAAAAAATTAAGCGGTTTTGATTTTAGGTTTTCTTTAGTCCTAGTAGGGTTTTTTGGAGGGTATAGTGCGCTTTTCTTCGTTTTTTTTTTTTTTGGGTTGTAAAGAGGAGCATGTTTTTTACCCTTCTAAGTTTTTTAGAATGACCCCGCCTTCCTAAAGTTTTGTTTCGTTATATTTATGATACATATATGTTTTTACTTATTTTTTTAATAAAACAAAATTTAACCACAATTTGTCCGTACATGAAAATATTTAAGGATTTTTTATCAAACATATTTTACCTAAAAAATTAAAATTAGTTCAACTATTACCTAATAAGGAAAGATTGAATTTTTGAAATACTGAAAGTCCCCACTTGGGGTTTTGTTTTATTATATAAAAGATTTCTTTGTAACTCCTCTTCTTTTTCTCAAAATAGAATACTGAGTGTTATATGACTTTTCTACGTTTTATAAAAAATATAATCTTGTTTTGTAAAAACTGAAAATAAAAATATGATTTTTTTTCTTCAACTAAACGCACTATGAGTGTTTCATTAAGAGGGCTGATCTAAAACAAGAGTATCTTTCAAACAGAAATCGAGATACTAATTATAATCTAATAGTAGAAATCTAGATACTAATTATAAACTATTTGCAGGATATTAACTATAATCTACTAGCAGGATACCCACACGTTGTGGCGGCGGATATCCTGTAATTAAAATTTTCGACAATGTTTTTTGATAATACGTTTTTTTGTGACAATAAATTTATAGAAGACGAGAATTTTAGGTTCTATTAACTTCAAATAATAACAAACTATATTATGTTAAAAGTAGATAGTAAATAATATAGACATGCCATTTACTTTCTTTGGATAGGTTGTATTAATTTTATTTTGTGAATGTTTTTGTGTGTTTGAGGAGAGTATTTAAAAATTTATTTTAATAGCTTGTTTGAATTGTATCATGTAATTTATTGATTGTATTTTTGCATTGAGGGTGTTTTAATAATTACATTAATTTAAAGTGTTAAATATATATGTTGGCGCATAAGTTAAATGTAACATGCATGTATAGTTGTGATAAGGATTTAAAAGGTACACTTTTGAGAGGTCATTTAAGCCCTTAATCGATCACTTTTATATCCGCTATCAAGCTTAATTTCGTTTTTTCACTTTTTAGGTCTCTTGAAGGCAAATTGTTGGAATGACACTTATTCGCACTAAAAGCGAATATATGAAGAAAATGACCAAAGTCAAGAATCAAGACACTCAAGCTGCTGGAACAGAAGGTGACGGCGTCATAGCCTAATGGTGACGCCGTCGCAACACGTTTTGAGACGACTCAGAAGCCAAATTTGGATCCCGACGGCATCAGGTTTTAAAGAGTAGGGCGTCACAACTCAGACGACCTAGATTTGATTCCCGACGGCATCAGAAGATGAAGTCGATGGCGTCACAACCATAAGGTGACGCCGTCACAGAGGTGACGTGGACAAGACGAAACCCTAATGGCGGCGATCTGACGGCGTTACAAATAAAGACTGACGCCGTCGCATATTGTAACTCTATATATAGAATTCGAATTTTTTGAATTTTAGAGAGGTAGTTTTGTGGAGTAAAACCTAAACAGAACCTTGGCTGTCTTGGGCAGTATCTTAGGGTTCCATACCCTATTTTACAACAAGATAAGTGATTTACTTCATTAATTCAATTATGTCTTCAATTGTTTGTGTGTATGCTTGCATGTTTTCCATGTCCAGCTAATTTACTTATGTGTTTGCTTAGATCTATGAAACCTAGGTATTGAATATTGATTGGTTGTCTCTTATCTTAATTGTGATTGACCTAATATTGCGATAGGTAATTCGTTGTGTTTTTAATGCTTGATTAATCTTTATGAACATTAGTTTATAATCACCTAGAGTTATTGTAGGCTAAACATCCAAAGGTAACCTTAGAGTTAGTTTATGAATCCTAGAGATTTCGTAGGCAATAACCTTAAGGTAGTCTCAAAGAGTTAGGGAAAAACGCATACTCTACCACCTTAGAAGACACAACGCGTTAAGAATAAGGACGTGACAATTCAACCATCAATAGGAGATAACTAGGGAGTAATAACATCTAGGTAAACACATTTTTAATCATCATAAGAGCACACAACAATAGACATAGAATACACTCACTTTAGCTTAGTTAATTAGAATATATAATAGTAGAGTAATCAGTAGAAATACCACCCCCCAAATCCAATACCCCGAGATTCGTACCTTTCAATTTTCTAAAAAAATATAAAAAAGAATAAAAAATAATCTTCCTCAACCCCAACCTTAGTGTAGTAATTTCTCACTAGCATTTCTATTCCCTTAGAGAACGATATCAATTCCCGAGGCTTACCCTAATACTACACTACAACGATTAGGTTCACTACCTAGGGTGTTGAAAAACTTGCTCGACGAAAAAGAAGTTCCTTTGACCCCGAACACGCGTTGTACGCATATCAAGTTTTTGGCGCCGCTGTCGGGGAATAGAATAGCTAGTTAGATTTCCATCTCGTTTAGGTTCCCTTGCTTGATTCCTATCAAGTGAGATTTTTCCTCATTTTTAGCTTCCTCGTAGTCTATCCCCCTTCTTTGTGACCTTTGTTAGTAACTCCATCACTTTTCATCATGGAAGGTGATAATCAACCACCACTTAACAACCCACCACCAAATAAATCACTTTCACTCAAACCCCAACCCAATGACCAACACAACCGCCGAAGCCATTATGTGAGTAGAAACAACGACCTTCAAGATTTGCGAAAGGTATTTGACAGTACAATTAGGGATGCTGTTGAGAAAGTGGTTAGCGCCTCTGTTGTTGGTTCTATGATCAGCAGTAATTCGGATAATGGCTTAGTGGATAAAAATGTGAATGAGGAGGATATTGCTTATTTCAATCTTTACTCCACTAAGGAAGAGGTTGCTTACCATCAATACATAATCGATAATCCCCGATCACCCATCATTAGGATATGTCCAAAGATTAGGAGAGGAAATCCTTGGAACCTCAAAATCCCTTGTATGATTGGATATAGGAATGTCGAGCATGCTTACATAGATACGGAATCTCCCATTAATGTGATGTCATCAACTGTTTACAATGACGTTATGAATGAGTGACTTAAGATTAGGAGAGACCCTAAGTATCCGGGTGGGGTTTGCAACTTTGTGGGAAGAGTCAAAGATGTATACGTCTTTATAGGGAATTTCACCTACCTAGTTGATTTTGTGGTCCTAGAAGACATCGGATGTGTCATTGATTATAGCTTATCCTAAGTAGTGCTAGGAAAACCGTTTGTTGAAACATCTAAAATGAGCCATAACAAGTATGAAGGAACGGTTAGGTCTAAGGAAGGAGGCGATGAGATCACTTATAGGATGCCTTGGAAGACGAATGGATATGGCCCTTTATCCCTTTTCGAACGAGACAACATTAGAGCTTTTGAGGAAAAAAGCGAAGATGATGTTGAAAAAGGTTTGAACTTCATGTGGGAGAAAAGGAGACTTTATTATAAGGATTGCTTGACCCTAGGGCCGAGGTATAGAGTCGATGAAAAATTTGTCAATATGATGGAATTTTCATTGAGAATGAAAAACGAGACCACGTAGGGGCACGACTTCGAGTCTAGCTACAAGACTCATAAATAAAGAAAAGCGCTTCGTCGGAGGCAACTCATGCTTAATTGTTTGCTTGTTTTGTGTGTCGTATATCTTTTATTGATTGTTTATTCTGATGTTTGAATTTGTAAAAATGCTTTATTTTTTCTTTAACCTCGTCTTAATTACATATAAAGGTATTTTACAAAAGGGATAAGTGTAAGGAGGATTACACACGTTTTCAAAAAGAACGTAAACATGAGAATTACAATTATTAAAAATATATACATGTGTGTTAGTTTGAGTCAAATGCTTGTATCGAGTCATAATAGATGTTTTGCAGGAAATTTTTCCAGATTCTAAAGATATAAATTTTCTAGAATTTTTTCCAGAAAATCGCAGACCAGTTTCTATCAGGATAACCTGACGGCGTCAGGAGGAGTAGAAACAGCTTCTAACTTTTTCTCGTTTTCTGTGCTACTTATAAATTTTTGGAATTTCTCAGGTCTTAATTTTCCATAAAATCTGTAAACATCCATTCCACAAGCATTATATCCTAGTTTAGTAGAGTCATATATATATTGTTACCGCCAATTTTACACGAAGGTTTCGTTTGTTTTCTTCAAAGTGTGCAGGTTTTATTTATCAAGAAGAAGATACATAAGATTGGATGGAGCTTTTCACGCATACATTCTTCTTGGAGAAGAATTTAACCACTACTTCACACGGATCCTACCGAGCTAATCAGGGAAGTATTAGTTTCTTTCGTTTTTAATTACCTTCCATTATCATAACTTTGATACTTTCGGGGAACATTGGGGACAATGTTCAGTTTAAGTGTAGGGAGGGAAAATAAAATGGGAACTTTGAAACTATGCTTATCCTTGACTATTTGCCTTGTCTAATTTCAATTGTGTAATAAACCATGAGAAATATCGGTTAGGGTAATTTTGGCACCAAATTTAAAATTTTTCATGACATGTAGGAGTGGGCCATTAGTCTTAATAAAGCGTCTCATGGATATGAAGTTATATGACTAGCACAAAACACTTTACCACTTAAATTTCACCCAAAATGTGAGGATCGCCCTTAGATTTGTAGGAATTAAAGTATTCCACTTTAATGCTTCGAGTGTGTACCGGTAGTATAATAGATTCTAGAACTTGTTTTGTGATGCATTCCGAGATCGCTAGTGAGACTACACTTGTGTAGTTAGGAATAACTAAATGATAAGAGGCATTATGATAACACTTGTTTGGTACCCGTATTATAATTACTTCTTCCACATCAGTTGAGTAATTCCCCCATACCCTTGCGTTGTACTCATCTTTAGTACACGATACCCCTAGTTAACCCCTCAGAGCCTATCCTTTTCGCGGTTCTCGTGATGTTTCGGTTTTCCGGAATATCAATGAAGAGCATTGTTTACAATCCACCATCAAATGTACACCCAAATAGCCTTAGCCTACTTTGTATGCACTCACTTTTAGTGCATTATTGTTATCATACTAAACCCTTAGTTCAATTATCTAGTTGCTTGCATAAGTTGCTAAGTCGAGTCATATCCTTTGTACATAGTTTAGGGACTCATGGGACTCATGGGAAAAGTTAAATTTTAAGGAATGACGGGAAGGAACGTTAAATTCAAATTCTCTTTATTTACGTTATAATGTACTCCAAGTGTTTTGATCTTTTCAATTCGGGTCAAATTATTGTTAGAGTAATAAAAACTCAAGTGTAGGGATGTGCCTATAAATCCCTATTACTTTGATGTTATCGTAGAGGATGGTAGAGTAAAAGTGTATGAAAAACAAATTCGAAAAAAATAGAAAAAAGAGAAAAAGAAAAAAATAGAGTGTTAAAAAAAAACACATATGGGCTACCATCCTACATCTATCTTTAAATTTATGTTTATTTCAATTTATTTAGAGTTTAGAGTGTCGAGTCTTGGCTTAGCAACCCCATTCTTCTCATGCTTGTAACATAAAGATGTTTGACTTGCCACCACTAAATCACCTATCCCACCAAACCCTTTGTTTCCCTACTGTAAGCCTAACGTTACAACCCTTTAAAATACCTCTTGGATAGTTTTTCCTAGGTGCTTACGTCAAAGCGATGGAGGTTTGATCTAGTCTCAAATCTATGGTAATCTATGTACTAGGACCGGTTAATGAGTGTTTATCTTCCATTTCCAACTTGATATATTTCATATACACCCGAGAGATGAGAGTATCCAAACACCACTTGTGAGGTTCTAGTATGTAATTTCCGTGCTTGTTATGACTTTTGCGGGGCTTATACTTGTTGTGAATTGTTCTAACCTAATGCTTCATGACCCCTAACTTATAAATTAATTGGCTAAAAGCACATTTGCTTGAGGACAAGCAAATACCAAGTGTAGGGATATTTGATAAGGATTTAAAATGTATACTTTTGAGGGGTCATTTAAGCCTTAATCGATCACTTTTATATCCCAAAACTGCTTAATTTCGTTCCTTTTCACTTTATAGGTCTCTTGAAGGCAAATTGCTGAAATGACACTAATTCGGAGAAAAGGCGCAAATATATGAAGAAAATGACCAAAGTCAAGAATCAAGACACTCAAGCGGAACAGAAGGTGACAGCGTCACAACCTAATGGCGACTCCGTCGCAACACGTTTTGAGACGACTCAGAAGCCAAATTGCTATTTTGCACTTGACGGCATCAGGTTTTAAAGACTAGGGCGTCACAACTCAGACGGCCTAGATTTGGATCCCGGCTGCGTCAGAAGATGAAGCCGACGGCGTCAGAAGATGAAACCGACGGCGTCTGAAGATGAAGGCGACGACGTAACAACCATAAGGTGACGCCGTCACAAAGTTGACGTGGCCAAGACGAAACCCTAATGGAGGCGATCTAACGGCGTCACAAATAAAGAGTGACGCCGTCGCATATTGTAACTCTTTATATAGAATTCGAATTTTCAGAATTTTAGAGAGGTAGTTTTGTGGAGTAAAACCTAAACGGAACCTTGGCTGTCTTGGGCACTATCTTGGGGTTCCATACCTTATTTTACAACAAGATAAGTGATTTACTTCATTAATTCAATTATGTCTTCAATTGTTTGTGTGTATGCTTGCATGTTTTCCATGTCCGGCTAATTTACTTTTGTATTTGCTTAGATCTATGAAACCTAGGTATTGAATATTGATTGGTTGTCTCTTATCTTAATTGTGATTGACCTAATATTGCGATAGGTCATTCGTTGTGTTTTTAATGTTTGAGTAATCTTTGTGAACATTAGTTTATAATCACCTAGAGTTATTGTAGGCTAAACATCCAAAGGTAACCTTAGAGTTAGTTTATGAATCCTAGAGATTTCGTAGGGAATAACCTTAAGGTAGTCTCAAAGAGTTAGGGAAAAACGCATACCCTACGACCTTAGAAAACACAACGCGTTAAGAATAAGGACGTGACAATTCAACGATCAATAGGAGATAACTAGGGAGTAATAACATCTAGGTAAACACATTTTTAATCATCATAAGAGCACACAACAATAGACATAGACTACACTCACCTTAGCTTAGTTAATTAAAATATATAATAGTAGAGTAATCGGTAGAAATACCACCCCCCAAATCCAATACCTTGAGATTCGTACCTTTCAATTTTCTAAAAAAATATAAAAAAGAATTAAAAATAATCTTCCTCAACCCCAACCTTAGCGTAGTAATTTCTCACTAGCATTTATATTCCCTTAGAGAACGATATCAATTCCCGAGGCTTACCCTAATACTACACTACAACGATTAGGTTCACTGCCTAGGGTGTTGAAAAACTTGCTCGACGAAAAAGAAGTTCCTTTGACCCCGAACACGCGTTGTATGAGTATCAAGTTGCTTTGCTTAATATATGTACTTTAGATTTCAATATGTCATGGTGTCGACATTACCTTATGTCTCAATTATGATCATTTTGTTATCCAATTAAAAGGGAACGCGACTTCATTGACCACTGTGGTGCAACTTGCAACAGTTACACAATGGGCGTTTCCCAGCATAACTCTTCCTTTCTCCAGACCCAATAGCAGAAAATTTGGTGACCTCTTGTCGCTTGTTCGGGTGGTTGTTACTCCTTGAGTGATCCTCCCACTTCCTCTTATTATCAACCACCTTCGTAGCGTCATCTTCAATCATTAAGTCCATAGGAGCATATGACACAGTGATGGTCTCATGAAGGTCAGCTGGCTTTGAAACAGTCATATTATTCTTAATGGATGGAGACAGTCCTCCAATGTAGCGCTCTATCTTACGAGCTTCAGTACGAACCATCTCAAGGCATAGCAGTGCCAACTCTTGGAAACGACGAGTATAGGTTGGCATATCGAAATCTTTCACCTTATGATTCCATAACTCAATTTACAACTTCTTGACCTCATTGTGAGGACAATACTTCTTAAGAAACATTTCTTTAAACTCTTCCCAAGGTATAGCATAAGCCACATCAATTCCAACATACTTGAGGTAATTGTTCCACCAAGTCAAAGCTTTATCTTGCAGAGTGAATGAAGCATACTTCACCCTCGATTCCTCCTCACAATTGCAAATCCTAAACACAGTGTTCATCTTATCCAACCAACTTGTTAAGGCAACAACTCCTTCAGTTCCGCCAAAGCCAGTCGGGATACAACTACGGAACTCCTTATAAGTACAACAACGGTTATTGTTGTTAGGTCTTGAAGTTCCAGCAGATGTGTTTGAGTGATTTGACTCAGCTAGCAGCTCAGCTACACGATGGGCCACAAGTTAATCAATCAAGGCTTGATTGACAGTAGCATGGTCGAGTGAAGTTTGATTGTTTGTAGTCTAGTTGTTGGTAGTTTGAACAGGAATGACAAGAGGTCGACTACGACGACCTGCATTCTCGTATGGTCCTAGTTGAGTTTCGTTTTGGTGCCATTGATCTATATCACAGAAAGATGAAGACAATGAGATTATAAGCAGAAAGGATAATGTCACACGAGGATATAAGCATCATAGATAGAATACAAGAGTAAACATCAACCATAGTCGAAATAACACAATGATCACTACAATAAGAAGTTCAAGCTTAATATAAAGAGTTGGTACAAAGTTTCCAAAAGTACAAATGTAACGATAGGTGATAAAAGAAACTACAACTTCTAATTGAGGACTCCTCAGTTTAGAGTATACAACAACCACTAACAAAATCCCTAACTTGTAGCAACTAGCATCTTTAGGGCAATACTTGGTGGGTGCTTTATTTCTTTTTCGTTAGCTAACAGACTAAATAGCGTAAACCGAAGATTTTAGTAAACAAATACCGGAAATGTTTAGACTATTATTTAATAGAAAAACAATTTATTTTTATCAGAAAATATAAAATATTGATTTTCTAATAATTACTGATATTTAAAAACTCAAAAACGAGAGGTTATCTGGTTTTCCTGGAAAACAACACTGCACGCGTACTGACACCAACTTGGTAACGACAAAACACATACAATCTAAAATCTACGAAATAATGAATTCATAATATTACACCCTCAAAAATGTTTCCAAAAACGTAACTTTTACATATTACGGGTACCAGGAAAGTATGTTTTCGCGGAGTTTCGATAGAACACGAGGTACATGTAATACAGTGTTTATAATAAAACAAAAACTAAAATAACCCTTATACACCCAGGGATGCGATCCCTTGCAAAGGGTATATAAATTAAAAAGTCAAAAAACAAACTTCATCCGTCCGATTTCAATCCCACAGTTGGTATTTAAATTTAAAAAAAAAAGCGCTGTTTACTAATAGAAGGGCATAATGGTAAATACAACTCTCCCTCCCAACTATTCAGTTCCCTCCGAACTCTCAGAATTCTCTCATTTATCTCTCACAAAAAACTCGGAAAACCTCTAAATCCTCTCTCTACAATTGGGGATCTAATTAGGGTTTCTTCCGATAAAAAAAACACGATTTTCACTCAATTTTACGGTTTAAAGTGAAGGATTCGCACTCGGAAAGATGAAAACTAAAAGTAAGTTCATGATTTATTTTTTAAATTATGTTTTAATTTTGTTTTGTTTTGTTTTTTTTTAATTTTAGTTTTTGCATTCATCCGTTATTTGTTAGTTTATTAGAATTAAAGAAAAAATATAAGTTTTTTAGAATTAAAATTACTCATCAGTTATATTTAGTTATTTTTGAATAATCTGATTTTAATTTTATTTTATTTAAATTTTTATTCAAATAAGAAAAAAAATAATGGAGAAATATAGTATCTGACTGTTCAAGAAGAATTAGAAATATTTTAATCTTATTTTATTTAAATTTTTAAGCAAATAAGAAAAAAAAGATGAAAATGATGGAGAAATAGAGTATCTGACTGTTTAGGAAGAATTAGAATTATTTTAATCTTATTTTATTTAAATTTTTAGATGATAGAAAAATAGAAGAACTCTTCAAGGAAAAAAGATCGAAAAACAGACACGACCGTCTGCAACTCCCCAGGACAAATGAAGGTACCGCATTCATTAAAAAGTGGGACAATAGATTGTTACAAGGTATATGTTATGTTCATCAGTTACTTGTTCATCAGTTATTGATAGCGGTAGTTTGCGAAGATTATTAGGCTGTTTGTTTTTGTTAGATGATAATAGTCTTACAAAGTCTATGTTATGTTCATCAGTTAGATGATAATGGGCTTGTTCATTAGTTATTTTTTTGTTCATCAGTTAATGATAGTGGTAGTTTTCGAAGATTATTAGGCTGTTTGTTTTTGGTAGATGATAATAATCTTACAAAGTCTATGTTATGTTCATCAGTTAGATGATAATAGCCTTGTTCATCAGTTATTTTTTTTGTTCATCAGTTATTGATAGTGGTAGTTTGCGAAGATTATTAGGCTGTTTGGTTTTGTTAGATGATAATAGTCTTACAAAAATATATGTTATGTTCATCTGTAGGATGATAATAGCCTTGTTCATCAGTTATTTTTTTTGTTCATTAGTTATTGATAGTGGTAGTTTGCGAAGATTATTAGGTTGTTTGTTTTTGTTAGATGATAATAGTCTTACAAAGTCTATGTTATGTTTATCAGTTAGATGATAATAGCCTTGTTCATCAGTTATTTTTTTTTGTTCATCATTTATTGATAGTGGTAGTTTGCGAAGATTATTAGGCTGTTTGGTTTTGTTAGATGATAATAGTCTTAAAAAGTATATGTTATGTTCATATGTAAAATGATAATAGCCTTGTTCATCAATTATTTTTTTGTTCATCAGTTATTGATAGTGGTAGTTTGCGAAGATTATTAGGCTGTTTGTTTTTGTTAGATGATAATAGTCTTACAAAGTCTATGTTATGTTCATCAGTTAGATGATAATAGGCTTGTTTTACAAACTCTTTCTTCAAGTAATACGCGATTGTTTTCAAATCAATTTTTCATCAATCAGTGAATCTCAATTCGCTGGTTCACTCACTCCGTGTTGTCTTCTTTGAGACGTTCCGGTTTGAGAACAGCTACGAAACCCTG
Organism: Chrysanthemum makinoi; assembly: GCA_910596185.1. Taxonomy (NCBI): domain Eukaryota; kingdom Viridiplantae; phylum Streptophyta; class Magnoliopsida; order Asterales; family Asteraceae; genus Chrysanthemum; species Chrysanthemum makinoi. The sequence continues at coordinate 101,587,484 of OU343222.1, forward strand.
TCAAGGAGATTCTTCGAATTATACCGATCACGGCATTACTTGTCTTGATCAACGGGAACCGTGGGCGTGTACCGCAATTCAACGAAAGTGATCAAAGACACTTTCGTGTGTTTTATTGCTAACTGTTGTTTGCAGGTACATTTGGGACGGTTGCGGTGATCGAATTGAGAAGTCAATCCAAAGACGCATGCTCACAGCATTCACACTTAATTAAAGAAATCATGACAAGTGCTTATCTACATAACCGGCTCGATAGCTGCAAATATCATGAACCAATAAAGCTTCCGCTACTCTGATGAAAAGATATCATGATCCAGAAAGTGTGAGCATGTCGATCCAAATTCACAACATCACATGAAGGCAACACAACAAAGGGTGATCCAGAGATTTACTGTGGCTGATGATCTCAAAGAAAGCTCGAAGATCATCAAGAAGTGGATCAGTTAAAGGCTTCCACTAAAAGTACAAAATAATCGGACTATGAAGAGTCATTACTCAAACACAAAGATTGCGGAAGCGAAGAATTAAAGTCTACGAGCTAAGAACTGAAGATAAAATAGAATGCTAGGATTCGAAATGTAAAACATGGGGTGACCTCCCTTAGGGGGAGATTGTTAGGAATTAGAAATTCCATAGTGAAGTGTCGGTCACCCCAAATGTAGTCTAGCATATGTTAGCTCGTAGAAATATTGTTATTTACGTTATTTAGTGGTCAATTAGTTAGTTGTTAGCTTAGTTATTAGTTTAGTGTAACACCGTAGAGGAAAGACGTGTCTTTACCCACTGTATACCTGATCCACAGTCCGACAGGAGGACGTTTACAAATCATTACTTTCCATTCAACATCTTATATTCATTAATAAAAAAAGGCAACCAAGTGCTACAACACTGTATATATAATTATATACTGAAATACACCAAATGAGTTTATATGTACAACTTCACAGGAGGTTACTAAAGCTTAAAAATGAGATAACAATTGACCATAGATGATGCTCTACAATGATGAAAAGATATAAACTACACTATAAGATACTGTAGAATACATTATAACGTTGCATTAGTTACTGAATAAAATGGTAAGTTTAATAACCATTCAAATTTCCATTCTTTGACTATTTATATAAAACATAACTCTCAAAAGCCGAAAGTATGTCAATAATCAGATAAACAACAAAACTGACTGATATATAATTACAGATATATGATGAAGTCACTGTTCCCACAACATCATCAATTAGTTCAGAGTATCCAGATAAGAGCACAATTGAACACGGACACGGTGCTCGAATTACGGTCAATCTAGTAGTAAAACTTAACGATAAACATAAACTGATATACGGCAAGAGTTCTGATCTAAGTATAACATAAGGAAAAACAAATGGTGCCATGAAACCAGAGAATATCAATGAAATAACTTACCAAACAAATAAATTTGATCAATCCTAGCATCCAAGAAGTCTTTAAGCGATATAAATTCCAATCCATCATTATTGAAAATGAATTCAGAGCAATTATCCTTGAACCTAAAGGTTTGGAATTAAGCATATTCGATAAGAACATAGATGAAACAGTTCAAGGTTTTCATTATCAAAAAGCATACCCCTTGGAAACTGTAGCAGAGAGCTTGCTTTGACCGACCAATACACGCAAATTCTCATACCCAGCTTGACTAAGCATATGATCAGATCCTTCTCCTAGTCCATCCCTATAATCAAAGAGTAGACAAATCCTGAATAGGTGATGGTGAAGCAAGTGCAGTCTCTCAAGTCTCTAGAGACTGCTCCTCGGAGTCAGAACCTCAGGCTGGTATGCCCGTCTCATAATCATGTATGGGTCATCAGCCTCTGGAGTGATATGGAGTTGTGTTGGACTGCGAATAGTAAGCAAAATACTCTCAGTGACATCGAAGGATCGGGTCAGAGGTGAGGAAGACATGGTCTGTGACAAATTCAATGCGTATGTATAAGTATGAGGAAAATACTTATAGTATATAGTGTAAATCAAGTATGTATAAATCACCCAGTACTAAAGTATAAGACATAGTTTGGTCAAGTAAAATAGTAAGTAAAGTAGCAAGTAATGAAACAGCTTGGCAGGCAGGCACGGGCGGTCATAGATTTAAGTTTTTTTGAAAAGGAGTTATAATCCAGGTTTTGGTAAATACCCAGTTCTCTATAACTAAGGCTTTGATACCAATTTGTAACACCCCCAAATAGTGCAGCGAAAATGGTACTAGGATTTGGGTGTTACCAAATTGGCACACAAAAAAAGTTTTAGGAAACGGATTTACCTCATCCGGTTTAGAAAAGAAATTACCAAATCAAAAGCATTAAGTTTACATTATTCAAATTAGTGCAGAAATACAAGACCATTAAATAAAGCGGTCTCAAATACATAAAGAGTCATGGCTGTGTAAAAACACTTCATAGTAGTTTATGACCGTGCCATGTCAAGCGCCTCCAAATTAAGTTATGTAGTAGTAAAGACTTAAGAACTTGAGAAAAGATACTAAAAGGTCAGCATAAAGTTGGTGAGTTCATAGGTTTAGGTATAAAGCAGTAAGTTGGACCATAAACAAAGCATGTCAACACTACAATGCATATAGTATCACACACAAATAAAAATTAAGTCTATTACATCAACACTAAGTTTCATGCAACCGAAGATATGACAGTGTGCATGCTCTAGAAGCATGTTAAGTATAAAGGTCCGACAAGTATTTATCCCAATACACTTGAATTTTGAAATGATATACGCCTAACATGTTGATGTAACCAACAATGGGCGGGGAATCACCCCTGATAGATCTATCTATAGCACTCGCACTTCCCGCAGTGATTAACGGTTCATGAGGTTGGGCAAATGGGATACAAATACTATGGCTAATTCCCACGCAAGAGTTTCATAAAAGCATAAGTTCAGTTTTAGGTCCGAGTAAAAGTTTTTGCATATTTCTCACCTCAAAGTTTTGCAAAAGAAAGTATTAAGAGTAAAATTGGTGCTATAATCTCACCTCAACATATGGTGAACAAAGTAACATAAGCGATGTCAAGTGGTAAAGCACAACGGTACAGGTTCGACAAGACCTAATAAATATATAGTTTGTCTCATAGAACCTCACGTAAAAAAATAGTATAATGCATATGAGTTTTCAAAAGATAAAGCATTTTTGTTTTCATGGAAGACTCGTATCAATGTTTGTAAAAGGTTTAGGTGTCAATTGTTCGTAAAAAGTTTAGTATTTTTGTTCGTGTGGTGATATCAAAACATTGACTCGAAATACAACTCACGCCAAAATATAATATATACGATATATATTATAAAGGAATGTAAATAAGAAAATAAGAAATAAATAAGTCAATGGTAAGTTTCGGTATTTACCCGTTAACCCCAAATAGTTTGAAAAGGTCAATTAAAGTTTTTTTAAAAAAAATAAAATAATATATACGTTATATATTATAAAGGAACGTAAATAAGAAAATAAGAAATAAATAAGTCAATGGTAAGTTTCGGTATTTACCCGTTAACCCCAAATAGTTTGGAAAAGTCAATTAAAGTTTTTTTATTTTTTAAACTCGAGTTAATATTTCAAATATAAACGGATTTTACTATTTAATAAAACTATATGTTTCGATCATTGTAGGGTTTTATAATAATGAAATATGTTTGAAATAAAAGTATAAGTTTGGAAATTTTATAAAATTTCCGCATGACTCGTCCATTTATACAACATACCAAGTCATTATGACTTTGATAAAACTCAATTTTTTCCAAAACAATATTTCCCGACAACTTTCTATTCAACATCATTCGTGTTTGTTAATCCAGACACGTTACCATACTGTTTAAAATAAATTTAATAATTAAGTGAACAAATTAAGTTTTGATTTTTAGATCATTTTTATTTGTTATCGGCCTTTGCGGCCTGATAATAGTCTAATTAGATTTATTTCAATATTTTAGACTCGTTACGAGTCTAATATATTGAAATTCGTCACGAGTCTAATATATTACATCCGCTACGAGTCCGATAGTCCAATATGCCCAGTTTGAGTTAAGTCAAGTCACAATCCGATATAAGTCTAAATAAGTCAAGTCATAATCCGATCATAATAGTCCGTTAAGTATTTGCATTGTCCAATACCAAGTGTCAAATCCCAAAAGTAACCGAAACATACCGAAGAAACAAATGTCTTACGGTAGTTCGATGTTCAATATCCATAAAAGTGTTAACACGTGTTTAATAAACTAAAATAACTTAACAATTATCAAACTCAACACATTTATCTTAGTGGGCTCCGGGCCACAACAAAACCAAACGCGCCCTAGGTATTATTTGGCCGTCGGCCCATTAATAAAACAAACAATCGCACCCTTAGTTTTTGTTATGGGCTTCGTGGCCCAATAACCAAGCAAACAGACACACCCTAAGTGTAATGAGCTTGAGGCCCATTAACCGAACAAACCAAACATGCCTTATGTGGGCTTGCGATCCGAAACACCCCTATAACACAAACACAAACACAACACACAAATGCAAACACATCACACCCCTTTGTGTTATTGTTGTCAACCGAACCAAGACACAGCCTTCTTGGGTGGTGGTCGAACCAAGAGAAAAACCAAACAAACACAACACCCTCTTGGTGTTGGTTGTACCCAACTGAGAGTCGACAAACACCCTCTTGGGTGTTTTCGTGAACCAACACTCAAACAAACGCACTCTATGTGGGTGTCTCTCGTGAACCGAAAACAAAACACGCCCAACACACCCTCGTGGGTGTGTTTCCATTGAACCGAAAACAAAGCAACCATCCTTATGGTTTTGTATTAACCGAAAACAAGAAACACAACACCCTTATCGGGTTTTACCTTTACCGCAACACAAACACAACCAAATATGATAAATCAAAACCGAGAATCAAACATATCCAATTCCACAACCCATATGAGCAAAACAAATACTCCCTTCGTCTCAAAATTATTTTCCATATTTACTTTTTGGGATGTCTAAAAATAATTGTCCAATTTTCTTTTTAAGTAAAAACTAGAGAATTTAGTAGGAGAATATTCTATTTGAGTGGTTGAAAATTAAAGTGACCTCACTTTTATTAAACTATGTGATTATTTGTCTCCTGCCAATAATTTTGAGACGGAAGGAGTAATAAGCAAACCAAATCCAACCCGTGTCCAACTCGGGTCTCGACCCGACACCCTAAATCGCAAAAGAGGCAAGGGGGCACGAGCAAAAGCATACAAGCACATAAACAAAGACGCACAAAAGCAAAAGGGAAAAAGCACCAAGGAAACACAAGCAAAGACGGGGGGCTAGTGGCAAAAACAAAAAATCTCATACTTAAGAAAACAAACCAAAAAAAAAAAACACAAAGCAGCGTAACGTAAAGGGGTCGAAAGCTTAGGTAAAGCAAAAGGGACAAGAGAGCTACTAAAAAGCTACAAAGCCTAACATGAATAAACTAAGGGGCTCAATATCTAACAACTCAAGAGGCAAGACAACTAAGAGACACACCTATATGCACCACAAACTAGTTGATCAAATAATCAAATATATGCACTACAATTTCAAAAACTCGATATGAATCAAGTCCAATATATAATCACAGACAACTAAACACATTCATTATCAAACTCTTAAACAAAATAATAAATATAATACAATGAAAAAAAAGATAACAAATCACTTACTCGACAAAAACTTTGGTTGTTTTTCCTTTTCACACGCCTTCGATTTCACTAAAATTCACCCTAAATCCTCTACCATATATGTAGATACAGTTTCGATGTGTGAAGTTACTTAAAACCATGATAGAAGATCCATGTGTTGACAATTCTACAGAAAGTTACATAACTCATATAATTTGCATACTTGATTTGTTTAACTTGAGCCAAATATTAATGACTTATTTCTATGTTTTTTTTTGTCATTAATTACTCATATTGTCAAATTTCGGTTTATTGCAACAAAAAGTAACAATAGAACGACTTTTTTACTTTTTAAATGTAACAAACTTACTCTTATTGTACTTTTTAATAAAAAAAATGTTAAATACTGCTAGCATTAGCTTTGCTAGTAGGGTATACAATTGAAATTTTATAGGAGGTATTATCGTGTAACATATTGCCATTTTTATGTTGTGGTGGCAAGTTATATAAACTATTTTACATTGTCACAAAGATCCCGATAGAGTTACGTTTTGGAGTGTTAATTTTCGTAAAATTGTCTATTTTTTCTAGTTGCACCGGGTCGGAAAAAAGGTGTGCTCTTATATTAAAACTGAATATATTTGTGCACCCGGTTGCTTAAAGTTCCTGGTTCCGCCACTCGCAGCGGGAGGCAATAAAAAAAACCTTGTATGATATAAAATGTCATTAACGAAACTAGAAGGGGTATGAATATACAATATAAAAGACTAAACAAATATTGTCTAGTAGGTTTGAAGTTGCTTTTGCAAAACCACGGTTTAGGGCACCAAAACGAAAAAAAATCCGTTTTCAGATTGTTGTTGCAAAACACTACAAAGAGATTACAGCGTTTTGGAAACGTAATAATCAGATATAAGTTGTCCCAAACGCAATCCCAAACACCCTCTCTGAATTTGTGAAATTTGACGAGTACTGCCGTCAAGAGAAAAAAGAATCAATGGTGAAGATGACGTTAGGATGTGAACCTGTTGTTGGGTCTTTAACTCCGTCAAGAAAGAGGGATTATAGGGTCACTAATAGGCTACAAGAAGAAAAACGTCCTATATACGCTGACGTTTTCAACTTTATTGATTCTCGTTATTATAATGTCTTTGCTACTGCTGGTGGTAATCGTGTAAGTTACTGGTTTCGTGTTTTTTTTTTCAATTTTTTTCAAAGAAGCTGAATATTAGAATTAGGAATGAAAATGTGGTTATTTGTGTTTGAACTATTTATGTTTTTTAGAAGATGAAATTTACTGTTGGAGAATTCAAATGTGGCTTTCCTTCGAGGCTGGTTTGAGCTTGAAATGTATTTTTATAAGTTCGGTAAGGGGTTGAAGCTTAACTCTTTAAGAACAAGCTAGCTACTTGAAGTACCTTTTAGGGAGAATACAATAAGCTCACTTTATTCCGGCTTATAAGCTCAAAAGGGAGCTTATTATAAAAGCTCATAACTGGCTTATATAGTTTTCAAGTTATATAAGCTGAGCTCGTCCCTGCGTATATATTTAAGTTTAGGTTTGTTATTGAGTCTAGTTTTTGCATCGAGTTAGAGATATCTGAGTAGAGATATCCGAAGAACTATCGTAGCGCTGGTACATATTCAAGTTAACAATCTTGGATCTGTCACCTAGGAGTCAAATGATATATCGGTCAAAGTATGGAACATTAACACCAGAAAAATATGTTATACTGTAAAAAAAGATCCATAAACTATACTGTATTCTAGACTAACATCATTGTATCCTAATAAAGCCACAGACCTCAAGGAAAAAAACCATAATATCCCAAAAAATCAACACATTAACATATCACAAAGATTTTAGTTTTAAATAAAATTAATATAATTATCAAATTAAACATCAAGTATGATACTATAATAATTCAAATCACATAAAATTCTCGGATTGAATTGTAAAATGACCACAAACTAGTTGATCAAATATTCAAATATATGCACTACAATGTCAAAAAACTCGGTATGATAACATACAACTAAACACATTCATTATAAAATTCTTACACAAAAGAATTACAGTAATAAAATACAATGTAAAAAAAATTAATATCAAATCACTTGGCAAAAATTCCGGTTGTTTCTCCTCTTCACACACCTTAAATTTCACTTCAATTCACCGTGAATCCTCTGCCATATATGTAGATATAGTTTCGATGCGTGAAGTTACTTAAAAACATGGTACAATATCCATGCGTCGACAATTCTTCAGAAAGTTACATAACTGAAACCACAATTAGATGATATGCGTACTTGATTTGTTTACCTTGAGCCACATATTAATGTTTTATTTCTATGTTTTCTTGTCATTAATTACTCTTATTGTCAACTTTCAGTTTATTGCAATAAAAAGTGATAAAAGAATAACTTATACTTTGCGAATGTAACAAACTTACTCTTATTGTACATTTTAATACATAAATGTTAATAATGCTAGCAATAGTTTTACTAGCGGTGTATACAAGTGACCTATTATAGGAGGTATCATTGTGTAACATATTGCCATTTTTTAATGTTGTGGTGGCACGTTATATCAACTATTTTACATTAAAGGCATATTAGGTAACGAGATATAATTTCGCAAAATTAATAGTGAAAAAAACAATTCATTGCCTACAATGATAACTTGGTGATGAAATGACCATATTACTCTCGTCTGCCTTACACATGAGGGTTATAACAGAGTAAATTTAAGTTCGTTTAAGCGAGGAACTGTAGGTGTTATGGGTTTCCGAATCAAAGATTATCAACATTAAAATAAGAGCAAAAACCCTATACATATTGATAAACGCCAACCATATGGACCCCCAATGTACTATTTATAAAAAGACAAGATAACACAAATTCTTCCCTTAATATCTATTTCCAAACCTACTATTATTCATTTCAAAGAGTTTTACATTTAACATTTTACCTTTTGCCATTTTCTTTATATAAATTAAAACTTGCCTTATAATACATATTTTGATATAATCATACAGTTAGATAAGGCCGAGCACAATGGACCACAAAGCTAAACAAACCGGTCCTCGGTCTAACTTTTTCCTCGTATTATATCCTTGGTCCTGTCTGTTCAGACGCAAACCGGCCAATATGCTTTGTTAGACCGAACGGCCCGACCTAATCGGACCAAAAACATTTTGATTCAGTCCTCGGTCCGCTGTTATTGTCAATTCGGTTTTCAGTCCAGCCCGGTTTTTGGACGTGATTAGCCCTAGTTATTAGTTACACTTTTACCACACAAAATTATTTTAAGCCTTTCACAACGTGCAATGACAGAACTAGAACAAGACTTGATAGAATTATCTTTTTTAGTGTTAGTTTTCGTATTATACTATGATTTTTTCTAATTGGACCTGGTAAAAAAAACTATGTGCTCTTATATTAAAACCGAAAATATTTGTTTACCCGGTCCCTTAACGAACCTGGTTCCGCCACTGCAACGGGAGGCAATAAAAACGTTGTATATAAAATGTCATTATCAAAACAAGAAGGGGTATGAATAGTACATTAAAAGACAAACGAATATAGTAGGTTTAAATTTGTCACATTTGACGAGTATCGCCGTCAGCGTTAACCAGAAAGATAAAAAAGAATGGTGAAGACAACGTTAGGATGTGAACCTGTTGTCGAGTCTTTAATGCTGTCAAGAAAGAGGGATTATAGGGTCACTAATACGTTACAAGAAGGCAAAAATCGTATATACGATGTCGTTTTCAACTTTATTGATTCTCGTTATTATAATGTCTTTGCTACTGTCAGAGGTAATCGTGTAAGTTACCGGTTTCATTTTATTTATTTAATTTTTTTTTTATTTTTTTAAATAGAAGTTGAGTATTAGAAATAGGAATGAAATTGTGGTTGTTTATGTTTTTTAGTTGTTGAAATTTACTGTTGGATAATGAAAATGTGGTTTTGATTTGGTTAAAAAAAGTAGTGTTTGAGCTTACTATCAAATTATTCGAGGTTGGTTCGAACTTGAAACACATTTTTATAAGTTCTGTAAGGGTTTAAGCTTAACTCTTTAAGAATAAGCTACTTGAAGTACCTTTTAGGGAGAATACAATAAGCTCATTTTATTCCGGCTTATAAGCTCAAAAAGGGACCTTATTATAAAAGCTCATAACTGGCTTCGGCTACTTTGGAAATACCTCTAGTATATACTCTAGTTTTCAATTAGCTATCTTAGCTGAGCTCGTCTCTTTGTATATATTTGAGTTTAGTTTTGTTATTGAGTATAGTTTCTGCATACAGTTAGAGATATCTGAGTAGAGCATAAAGGCTTGTTGATCTGTTGAGTTTGAGTTTAACCCAAGGCTTTAGCTTAGGTCAGTTCGGCTCTCAGCAGACTTCTTGATACTGTTTATTACTTGTTTGGAACAAGCAGAAATGAATTGCGCGATGCTTACCTGTTGCTAGAAAACGAAGCCCGTACTCAGCTGGATGCGAGTTAAAGTGTCAAGAAATGTTGATGACTATTAGCTACTCTTACTCCTTAATGTCAAACACTGTATAATACTAATTTGCAGTCATCCTCCTAGCGTTCATTGAAGTTTTATATTCTCAAACTTAAAGAATCCACAAAATCTCAAGTTTGGACGAGTTACATGTTTGATCATATAAATTGAAAGTTTAACTTCCAAGTGTAGTGTTGATGGTATTAAATTGGTAATGAGTTTAACGGAAATTTTACTAGTACAAAGTTGAACATTAAAGACTACATTTGAGAATATGAGTATGGAAAGGTATTTAAGGTTATAATGACAGAAGATGTCAAAGAGATATATGGGATTTGGGGTATTGATAATAACATCAATAAAGTATGAGGCTGCAATAAAGGAGTGTTTGGGAATGGCAGGTTATTCTCCCTATGGAACTTTGCTGATAATGAATGTTCAAGTGCTATTGGAAATGGTTGTATTGATGGCTGTAAGATATAATTCTTAACCTTTGTGATAAATAAGGTGAGTCGTAAAGATGAGATTACCTTGATTTATCAAAAGGTTGGAGTTCCTATCTTGACAGTGTTTTGGGTATCCCTTAGGTGAATTATAGTATCCTAGATCTTTATGTGAGGATGGAGGTGCATTGAGATTTTAGGGTAATCTTGCAGAAAGGAAATGTAGTCTTAGTTTTATAGATATCCATAGAGTTTAGCACTGATGTTTGACAGAGTTCAGATTAGTGTTGATGCCATTTCAGTTTAGTTCAAGTAATGCTGCTGATGGAAATGTAGTCACTAATAGGATGAGCTAGTAACAAGTGATACTGTTCTCTGATGATGCCATTTTGTGATAGGACTTTGTTACATTATGTGAGGGGGCTGCTGAATATTGTTTCTAAAGTAATCTTGCAAAGTGGAAATGTAGTCAGAGTCCTAGTATATCCTTTTTGCTTGGTGAATTAAAAGGTGAATTAGAAGTCTGGTAGGATAGTTGTTTAGCTGTTTGGATGTTGAAAAGAGTTTGTATAAGAGTTGATCTATCAGTTTTGTATTGTTGTCTTGTAGCTCTTTCATGGGTGTTTGGGTTATGTCCAATCCTCATGACAGTTGTTTTGTATCTTGTATATATTATCTTGGAGTAATATAGTTCCCCTTTTTCAGCAAAAAAATTAAGTTACACAAACAATGCAATGCGTATTTGTTACTCAATGATGATTACACGTTTGACGTTCAAACATGACTTGAATTGCAACGATAACTTTAGCAATTACGACTAAAGTGCTCACATATCCTATAAAGTATGGTGGTTTGGTCAATTTTTATGAAAGTGTCTTCCCTGTCATGCATAATTTAGACAATCTATGTGATTTTGCTCACTAAAGTAAGATCTTGACTTTTCTAGGTCACAGTGTACCAATGCCTTGAAGGTGGCGTTATTGCTAGACTTCAGTCCTACAGCGACGAAGATGTAAGATAAAGTATTTTATATTAGACTTTTGTTGATTTGAGCATTTTATTTTTTTAATGGGAGAAGTATAAGCGTATATAAACAAAACCTGGATTTCCCTGTACATTCTATATCAGAAGGACGAGTCTTTCTACAGTGTGAGCTGGGCATGTGCTACTGACGCCCGACCATTGCTAGTTGCTGGAGGAATTAATGGTATAATCCGTGTCATTGATGCTGCAAATGAGAAGATACACAAGGTTACATTTTTCACAGCTCACCCTTTTGCAATCATTGTTAAAAATAAGGGTTAATAACCTATTAAAGCATTATACTTGTCACAAAAAGCAGTTTGACGTAGCGAACAAAAAAAATAACCCTTTTGGCTACTAAACTTAAATTCTTGTCTTCCTTTGAGTAATAATTCCAAAATACAAAATTGTAATGACTATTTTACCCTTGAATTTATAAAAATTGTATTCTTTGTCCCCAAGTATATAAATAACCCATTAATATTTTTAACTCATTTTTAGAGTATTAACCCATTAATCTTTCTCCCTTCTCCCTCACCTTAGCCACCGGACGGAAAACCACCCGCCGTCGCTTCACCACCGGCCACCACCCTCACCACCTACACCAAAACAATCCTCTCCACTCCCTCTACCCGATCCACCACCACACGCGCCCAACACAGAAACCAGTTTTGTTTCATCACCCACACCGATCTTAAAAAAAAAAAAAAAAAAAAAAAAAACAGATCCATCACTTTACCCAAGTGGCCTCCTAACACCATAGATCATCACGGGTGCTCTTGGTAGTGGTTATGGATGTTGACGCGAACCAAGAAGAGATGGTGATGCTCTAATCAAGACCAGAAAGCCTATACTCTTCCTTCCAAGATTACTCGTACAAATAGGAACTCAGTTTACAGGTTTTATCACTTTCACACATGAGCACAAATAAAAAATTAGGGTTTCGAATGGTTAGGGTTTTCTTAAATTGATAGAGGGGTTTTGTAATTGGTATTGAATAGAGTACGATTTAGGTTTCAATTTGTATTGATCTCAAGAACACCACAAGTAATTTGATTTTCTTTGGTTCGGTTCTAACCCCACTCGAGCTTTTGATTTTACAGTAATTTGATTTTCTTTTGTTATGGGGAAAGTAATTTGATTTTATTTTCCCTTTTATTTGGATTCAATTATTCCAATGTATGGTGGTGTTGAATTGGTTTATGTATTCTTAGAATTGGTTTAATGGTGAGACAATTGGTTTAATGGTGAGACAGTGGGTTGATTGATTTATTGCCAATGAAGTTGATTTATAATGTAAAGCAGTTTGACTATCTTATTTGAAACCGGAGACAATAAGTGGGTTGAGCAAGCTAGCTTAATGTAAAGCAGTGGGTTGAGCAGTTTGACTATCTTATTCCAATGTATGAAGTTGATTTATAATGTAAAGCAGTGGGTTGAGCAAGCTAGCTTAACTTTTTTTAAGATAACATGATTTAATTACTTGGTCTATAGACGCAATTTTTTCAAACGACAGGGGCTATTTTTGTAATTTAGCCTAGGGACGATGGATGCAATTTTCACAAACTCACAGGGACCATTTCTGTAATTTGGAAGGGTAAAATGGTCATAATACTCAAAGGAAGACAAGAATTTAAGTTTAGTAGCCAAAAGGGCTATTTTTTTTGTTCGCTACATCAAACTGCTTTTTGTGACAAGTATGATGCTTTAATAGGTTATTAACCCTAAAAATAAAGATCTAATTGAAATATTTGGCTTGTGGACATGCATGGATTTTCAATTTTGTAACCTAAAACCATCATTATTTGCTACAGAGTTTAGTTGGTCACGGGGGCTCGGTAAATGAAATCAGAACACAAGCACTAAGACCTTCACTTGTGCTTTCCGCAAGTAAAGTAAGTTTGACGTCAACTTCTTATTTGGGTGCTCTGAATAATATCCAACTTTTATGCCTTCCAAAACTGACATGTTCAAATTCGCATAGGATGAATCTGTCCGTTTGTGGAATGTTGAAACTGGAATATGCATTTTGATATTTGCTGGAGCTGGTGGTCATCGCAATGAAGTGTTGAGTGTGGTAAGTGTAGACTGTATTGCAATTCGTTTGTAGCCCAATACTGAGTTAAGACTTGAAGTTAGAGGTAGCTCAATACTGATGTGATGACAAAAACAATATTGTACACTAGTAATCAAAATATGTTAATAGAGCGATTTAGAAGGGCTTTATACATTAAAAATAGACTCTTAGTGACTTTCAGCTAGTTTGACCCTCTTTTAGCTTAGAATGTTCTATTTGACCTGTTTATGATAAAGCACAGCCAGCATTGACAGATTCATTAGTCATGTTTTTTATTTTCTTACTACTAATGAGATAGGATGGGGTTGATGTTTGTTTCAGGATTTTCATCCTTCAGATATATATCGTATTGCCAGTTGTGGTATGGATAACACTGTAAAGATATGGTCGATGAAAGGTATAATTTACTGTTAGTTACACATTCACTTGCCGGAGGTCTTCATGAAAGCAGTCTCCCTACTCTCGGGTTTACCTTAGGGTAGGGATATGATCTGTCTACACTTCACCTCCCCCATACCTCGCTCAGACGGGGATTGGGTATTGTTGTTGTTGTCAGTTGCTATTAGTTTTATAAATCTTCATGCAGCATATGGTGCTTATTTAATTTTCTATCCACTTCCTTTTAACTTTCTCACTGCTGCATTCCATAGACACAGGAAAGAGGTGTACCTTGAGAGATAAAACTAATTTCCAAATTCCAACTCCCTTTTTTAGAAGGGAAAAAAAAACGGTTTTCCAGCTTTGCATTTGAGATTATCATTTTAGCTTTTCTTGGCTAAAACTGATAATAATAAGTTATAAAGACTTGCGTGTAGAAAATTGTATTATGCTGCTGTCAAATTAAATTCATGACTTTAAAAGTGATGGTTTTGTGCTAGATATTGTTCTCACTTACTGCCATTGAGCTTCTTGCAGAATTTTGGACGTATGTCGAGAGGTCTTTTACATGGGAGGGACTACCTTCACAATTTCCTACAAAATATGTGCAGTTTCCGGTTAGCATCTTTTTTTCTCTTTTTCTCTGTGAATGTCGTTTGCTTTTCATCAAGTGGGCATTTGTTCTTATACTAATCTTAACTCAACTCTTTCAGGTCTTACTTGCTTCAATCCATACAAATTATGTCGACTGCAATAGGTGGCTTGGCGATTTCATGCTATCTAAGGTGAATAATGAGGGTTTAGTAATTATTCGAAGCTTGAGTTTACACTCCTCCTCAACTTCCATTTGTTTTTTATTCCACTGTTTCCACATTTCCACCCTTTATCTTTTATTGCATAAGGTCCTCATTGAGTTTTTGGCTACTATGCTTGGTCGATTTATTTATTTAATTTCTTATAAAACTTCTTTAAGCTGCTATTTTGCTCTTATCTTCATATTTTGCAAATATTTATTGTTTTTATATAACCTTACTTTTTATTGTAGCTAGCCTTATTTGATGTTTATGTTTTTATCTCTCTTTATAAAAACTTTCTGCTTTACAGAAAAAGAAGGTACCATGTGTCATGATTATTTTCAACTAATAAGGAAATAAGAATTTGATCCACACAGAAAACCCTATAGAGTCCTAAACAGTTTTAGTTGCATTAAGCTGAATCTGACAGTACTATTAAGCTTATTTTTAAGTTTACTTCCGCAGAGTGTTAATAACGAGCTCATATTATGGGAGCCAAAGATGAAAGAGCACTCCCCAGGAGAGGTTTGATATTTCTTCTTTGTGACTCTTTTTGAAAAGTTAATTGAGAAAACCAATTATCGTTATATACAAAGATATGCTATGTTACCACTTTTTCTGGTAAAGTGAAGCCATTTGTATTTGTGGCTTAACAATCATATGGCTCTTCCTATATTAACTTTTTTGTTTCAGGGTACAGTGGATATCATTCAAAAGTATCCCGTCCCTGAGTGTGACATTTGGTTTATTAAGCTTTCATGTGATTTCCATTACAACGCAGCAGCTATAGGTATAAGATTTCCCTTACTACGTATATATTTCTGTTGGTATTATTGAAAGGAAATCTGGTTTTTGTATATCGGTGCAACGACTATGAACTCCCAGATGATTTTTTTTAACGTCAACAAACCGGTATGCTGTCAAAGATGGCAATTTCCACTCATACACATTTGAACCTGTCATTTGGGTTATGTCTTATCTCAAGTGAGTCAAATGGGTCAAATACAAAATGTAGAGGGTAACAGGTCAAGTGGGTTGGACGGGTCCAAAATCACCAAAAATGTGTGAATGAATACAACATTATGTTATACAACTTGGATTATCATTGTAAAATATAGTTTCTGTAAATCATATTTAACACCAAGTATTCATAGGAGAATCTATAAAGTGCAGAAGTTTGTGGGTCAACCTGACCAGACCGGCAGACCATACCCAATACTCAACCCATTTGAACCTACCATTTTCCCACTTCTGGGCTTTATTTTTTTAAAGAGGCTGGAACTCTTAAGCTAAAAATTTGACATCAACTGTATCATTGGGCGAAAGTCCACCTGGTAAAATTCCTGATGGTAAAATTGACACTATGTGTTACAGGGAACAGGGAAGGGAAAATCTTTGTATGGGAATTGCAGACTAGTCCCCCTACTCTCATTGCAAGGTTTGATTTCCTTTCAAAGATTTTTACGTTATTCTGAATCCAATAAAAATCCTTGACATAAATGCTTTGTTTTTGTCAGCTTATCTCATGTTAAATCCAAATCTCCCATCAGGCAAACTGCTATGTCGTTTGATGGAAGGTACAATTTATAATATATATCAGCTCACAGCCAGTAACAATTTTTTTGCCAATCATTGATCAATTTGACTTGTATATTCACTACACCACAAAGGGCTTTTAGAGACGGAGACATTTGGAGACAGCAGGTATTGGTCGCTAAATGTTAAGAGGGGCCCACCATGTTCAACGATTTTGTGATTGTTTGACCAAGGGTTACATTTTAATTTTTTTTGTTAGAAAAAATTTCTTTTCCCTCCTTCACGAAAATATAACCCCGCCAAAATATATCCATCCTTCACGAAAATAAATTAAATTAGAGCGCCACGTCGTCACCACCTACTCTAAAAACCGGATCTGGGTTTTGTTAATTCTTTTCTCTCATTGTAAACTCTTTTCACCCTCACACAAACCAAAAAAACCATAGATCAGCACCACCACACTCGAAACCACAAATCAACACCACCACACCCGAAACCACACGCACCACTGTGCACGTTTTTTCCTTCCACCACAGCCACCAATTAGAGGTAAATGACTTTAGTTTGTTTTGTTTTTTAATTTGGTATATGATTTTAGTTTGTTTTTATGATTTGGATTTTAATTTTAATTTGGTTTATGATTTTATTTACTTTCTCACAGCCACCGTTGCCGTCTCGGACCCACCACCGTTCGCTGTTGCCGTCGTCGTCTGCCACCGCCGACCACCACAGCCAGCCCATCTATTTTGTTCAAAGGTTCGTGTTTTGTTTAATGTGTTTTGTTTGTTTTGTTTAATTAATGTTTAATGGTTTTTTTTTTAAATTGTTTTCGTGTTTGATTTGTTAATTTATGTTTGTGTTTGATTTTGGTAGTACGGCCGTCGCCGCCTCCTGCTGTTTCACCGGACCCACCACAGTTGAACCACTGCCGCTGTCAATCCTGCTGTTTGTTAAAGGTATGTTTGGTATTTGTGTATGCTGGAGTTGTTTTCAGGGTCTTTGACAATTCATAAAGTCCATTTAATAAATGGGTTTAACTGAATATATAACATATAAATGTTGTGAATCATTTTATGGTGTAAAAAAACAAAGTGGATGCTCGGCGGTGTTAATTTGGAGGAGCTGTTCTTATTTTGCCATTACTGTTGGACATGAAGTCTTTTTTGTTGCTTATTTTGCTGATAAAGAGTGTTTGGAAGAGCATGGAAATTTGGTGTTTTATTTGGTTGTGATTTGGATTGCTGATAGGGAGTGTTGGGTTTTGCGTATGAAGAAGTTTTTGTGGTATGGCTCTTTGGATATTTGTTTTTCTACTGTCTGTTATTTGTGGTATAGAAATCTGGTGGTGGTCATAGATACTAGTAATTTTGGAATTTGTTGGTTGTGTAGTTGTATCGTCAATATATATCCTCTAGAGAAGCTATAGAGGCTGCTGGGATTTGGGATTTTAGTGTGGTAAATTGTAATGATGGTAAGAATTTTTATTCTAGTCTTAATAGGTAATGGTTTGTGCAGAGTTGGTGTTTTGGTGGAGTTAAGAGTGTTTGGGAGAGGGGTTATGTGGAGTTATGGGGCGTTTGGGTTATGTTTTTGGAGGGAAGTCAGAAGTGTATGGTTATATTTTTTGGCTTGTCTAATTGTTGGTGGTCTGGTTCAAGAGGTGAATGGTCACGTTTTATGATATGGTTGTCTAAGATATTATGTTTGTTTTAAGTCGTTCTTATCGAGCATTGTTTTTGTTTGGTAGAAATTTTAAGTTATCGAGTATTGTTTTTGTTTACTATATAGTTTATTTATGTTAGTGTTTGATTTTGTTTATGCTTGTGCAGGACCATCA
The DNA here is from genome assembly GCA_910596185.1 of Chrysanthemum makinoi. Taxonomy (NCBI): domain Eukaryota; kingdom Viridiplantae; phylum Streptophyta; class Magnoliopsida; order Asterales; family Asteraceae; genus Chrysanthemum; species Chrysanthemum makinoi. The sequence goes on from OU343222.1 coordinate 101,605,753, forward strand.
CAACATCACTACCTCTCTTCCTTTCTTCCTCTCTTCTCCTTTTTCAGACGTAAACCGTCGAGTATGTTTTTTTACTCAATTATTTTGTGTTTCTTTATTTGTATAAAATTTAATTATTTTGTGTTTACGTTTGTTTGGTAATGTATTTGGTGTTGGAATGGTATTTGAATTATATTTGATTAATAATATGAGTTTGGTTGGTATGCGTTTGAAAGTGGATATAATTTGTGAAATATGTGATTATGATTACAGATGGCATGTGTTGCTCCTGGCCACCACGGAGGGGATGCAGGTGGTGATCCTCCCGAGGATCGACAACCTAAGCGTTTACCCTACCAGTGTGAAGGTAAGAAATTACGGATTATTATGAACTTTAATTTGATTACTTGTATTTTTACTACTCATCAATCATATGTGCATGATCTGGGAATCGCGGTCCAACCAAACATAAGGCGTTGAAAAAGAACTTCAAACAAAATAACAACAAACCCCTTGAGATAGAATTCGATGTGGGGGATCTGAAGACGTTCAAACCAGTAGGCCCGTATGCGGCTAACTTGTCTACATATATTGGGGAATTAGTTAGGAAAATTCCCCAATATTACGAGTCATGGGATAAAGTCCCCGCAGCAGAAAAGGCGACGTTAATCCCTAACCTCCAGGTCTTGATTATTTTATTTATAGTTTTGTTGTTATCAAATGTTTAGATATGTGTGTTTATTTTAAAGTGTGTTTATATAAGAGTGTATATTTATTTAAATTTGTATTTATTTACAGAGGTATTTCCAGTTGGAACGACACCTCCGTGACCAGACTGTAATCCTAGTAAAAAATGAAAAAAGGACGGTCAGGAGCTTAGTGAGAGCTGGGCTCCAGAAGGATTTTGCTAAGTCCTACAAAGATAATAAAAATAAGTTCAAGAAGAGATGGTTTGATTCAACGAATTCAGTCGAAGAAGCAAGAAACCGAAAGCCGCCAAAGTGGAAAGCAGGAGATGATGAGTGGCAGAAGCTCGTTAACTTCTGGGCTAGTCCAGAACGAATGAAACAGTCAGAGAGGAATTCGAGGAATAGATCCAAGCACAAAGTGACAACACATCAAGGATCAATGTCTTTCGCGCAAGGAAGACACCAATTCGTATGGTTCTTTATTATTCTTATTTTTTATATTACTTTAAAAATACTTAAACCAAACTATCTTTCTTACCATGCCCTACATTTACAATCCATATCTAGAATCATCTTAAAAGTACTCAAAATAACCACATAAAAGTGCTTATTTGGCTGCAAAATAAGCAGATGTAAAATTAAAAAGAATGATTGACCCAAACAACCTTAAAATGTTGTTGCAACACCTAGTTACAACAGCCATTTCCAAATACCCCTTAAAGCTGCAAGTTTGTAGTTGACAGACCCAACGCCGATGACCCAAACACCCCTTAAACTGCTGCAACAACCATTGTTTTAAGGTGTTTATGTTGTTTATATATAGTTTGTTAATAATCTGTCTTATATTGTTTATTTATAGTTCTAAAAAAAAGGTATCGCGAGGACTTGGTCGAAACTTGTAGGCGCTGTCATAGTGACAAAAAGGGCCGGTTCACGACTAAGGAAAACGAAAGGATATACGTAAGTAATGACTTTATCGTTATTATTTGGTATTATTTAAAGTTGGAAAAACTCATAAGCCCATTTATTTATTTATTTTTATTTATTTCGTGTTTGTGATCTAGTGAACAAAACTAGCAGTTAAGTCACATTAAGAGATAAATCTTGCACAAAACTCATTCGAATATGTACCGAAAGAATATAAATAAAATATAGGTGATGAAAATGTTAGGAATTAACAACTTATAGTTTGCCGGTGATAGAGATGAGCAGCTAATGATGAATCTGATAACAAAATTAAGACATAATAATCGAAATTAGTTAGTTATAGTAATAATAATAGCTCGATCAAAATGTAGGTAGTGAATTGACAAATGAAACTTAGTTATTTGGTAATAATTATTTGTTAATTGACAGGAAGAATCTGGCCGTATCCGTCATTTGTTATATTAACTTTCTTGTTATTTTTGAACTACATAGGGAGAAATGAAGGCTCTTCAAGATGCGGTCAAAGAAAAACAGCTTGATCCCAAGACAGACCTCGAGATCATTGATGAAGTTCTGGATTCTCAAAATCGGGGACATATTGCGGGTGTTGGCAGGGTGGTACCGGGCACGGGTTCGAGTTCTAGGAGCACACAGGTGGACACAGGTTTATGTACCAGGGAGGAGATGGAAGAGATGAAGAAGCAGCATGCTATGGAGCTACAGGAGCAAAGAAACTTGTTTAAGCAATTTCTGGATTTTTACAACCGTCAACAAGGTACACCCGCTTCACAGTTTCAAATTCCAGATTCATCCACTACTATGTTTCCTGGATCTACATATACTCGTGGCGAACCTAGTACTACTCATTCCGACCCTAGTTTTAATCTCGACCTTGATAATTGTTACAAGCCGGTAAGTGTTGACGAAGATGATGATGGTGTTGATGATAGTGGGCAGGATGTTGGTGATGGTGGTAGTAGTAGTGAGTTTGATGATGACGAGTAAAGAGTTTGGTGATGATGGTAGTATTAATAAGAATGATGTATGGATCTTGTTGTGTTATCTGAATTACGTAAGAATATTACCAAAATTATTAGTATTTGTATGGATCATATTTTGTAATTGGACGGTTTTGAATGAATGAATGAATTGAAGCATTTGTATTATTGATTATTGATTAGGGTGATTTACAGCATTGGTTTTGGTAGGTTTTTTTCGGAAAAAATCTGGAATTGCTCAATGCTGCTGCAATTTTTTTCCTCCACAGCAGTTTTTAGCGACAGCCTTAATCTGTCTCCAAAAGTCACCCACACAAAAATGACCCGGTTTATTTTATTTATTAATATTTATTTAAAAAAAAAAAAAGTAAATCTGGTGTGGTCGCTAAAATGAAGGGCCCACTCCGGTCAAGTGAGTTTGAATGAAAAATTGTGGGTCCCACAGTCTGTCGCAAAAAGTTGAAAGTTGTTGACGCAAAAACTTTTAGCGACTGACTATAGGCGTCAACCCTTTGGGCGACAACCCTCTGTCGCAAAAAGCATTAGCGACCAAAAACTTCTACTTTTTGCGTCCAAGCTTTCTGTCTCTAAAGGTGGTTGCTGTTGTAGTGATTTCAGCACAATTCTTAGTTGTTGTGAAGATGGCACTATTTGGCGTTGGGATACTGTTGCAACATCCTAGCTTGATTCAAGACGGACCATGTTATACCTTGTATATTGCTTTATCAAAGCAATGTAGGGTGCATTATGTTGTTATAATGAGGCAGTTTGTTGTCTCGAGCATTGATAGACTTATGGTCGTTAGGATGTATACATATAATAATGGACTCTCTTTTTAGCAAGCGAATGCAGCTGTGCATGAAGTTTCTAGGTATCAAAGTAGAAATTTAGAGCAGCTTTATAATATGCAGATGCAACTATGCATGAATGTTGTGTTTTCTGGCCATATTGGTGGTGTTTTATGTCATGAACCAGCTACAAAAGCAAGCTGAGCAAAGGATCGTTTGGTTAATGGACTAACGTTGCCACTTTAGAGTGAGAGCTAACGGAGAAGATAACGACATTAGTGCTCAGGGATGATTAGTTCCGATAATTTATGGACTTAGGGATGATTAATGCTAAAGGTTTGAAATAAGGATGATACTTGCCAAAAACCAAAAATCACAGAGATAATTTTTTGCAGTTTACTCCTATAACTATGACTCGTCTAATAGTGGACTCATTTGCTTAGTCGAGATGATGCCTATGACTTAAAATCTCTAAGGGGCTGTTTGATAGCCACTTAATGGGCCTTAACCTGATTCGGTCAGTGACTTTGATTGTTTGGTAACTTTTTTGAGTGCTCTTAATTGTTCCATTAGGTGGTGTACCGGTCAGCAATAAATACATGCAAATTCATTCAGTTACACAAAGGTCACATATATATGCCTTCTTTTGAGGGTACTGTAGCTCATTATTTTATTATTTATTCGGTACTGTAACATAAACTTTGTTCCAGTTACGAACTTCTATCTCCGATCTCCAATTATGAACTTCTATATTTGCATTTATTTATCATATTATATCCCTTTTCTTATATTGCATCAAAGTGTGATATTTTGCAAGTTTATTCATAACCCATCTCGTACTATTTTAACAATTTGTTGATTATTGCATTACTAAATGAATAATTAGATGAAATCATTGAAACCAAAATTATATAAACCCAAAAATGAATATCAATGATCAATAAATTTTAGTAAATATTAAAAATAATAATATAAATATTGAAAGATAATGATTTTTTAAATAAAATACAATAATAATTTATGTCGTTCATAATATATATTCAGCGTAATGGTCAAACAACACATTTTTCACCAGTTGCAATTTCATTCAGAGATTTATAATCATTCAGAGCTTTCAAATCATTCAGCACTAAATCATAATGTTTTATCAAACAGCCCCTAAGTGCATCATAAGTAGCTTAAATTTCGAAATAAGATAGCAGATTCAAATTTTATACTCCGTATGAAAATAAAAAATAAAATATAGATAAATGATACCTTTGTATGAAAGAAGCTGAAATCAAAAAGAGCCAAGAAGTCTCACTTGACCATTCCAAAGTTACCATTATAAAAGGAGGAAACTAGCAACACTTTTTTCACACTTTCAAACACATATCACTCACTCACTCTCCTCTATATTTCGGCAGTAAGAAGGGATACACAATAGTATTTCAAGTGTTGGGTTAATTTGGTTAAGGGGTGGATAAGAAAGCTTGGGTTTTGGAAGATTGAAATTAGGGGTTTCTAGGGTTTTTAGTTGATCTTGTGCACTTTCTTGACACCACCAATCACCACCAACACTTGTAAAAATCTCATTTAACTCTTTTTCATTTATATTTAACTTATTTAGCATGATTTTATATCACCTTGTTAGATTTGTTTTGTTGAAAGTTAGTTAAGTAAAAACCATAAAGTTGTCCAGAAAATGGGTCATCATGTGAGCATGATTTAACCAATTTAAAGTAACCTTTTGACAAATTTATTTTTACCACTATTAAATATAAGGTCTTAGTAAGGTTTACGTACAATTTTAAAAATTATGGAATTTTTTTTTTAGTATTTTTAACATTTTACACAAAACTGGTTGTCAAGAAGGTTATGTTTATGAGTTTGTGTCAAGAAGCAGATAATTGAAAGACTTAAACTCTAAACGAGAATCTATAATTGGACTTTTTTTAAAGCTAAGACATAGACCTAACTCCAGGAACTTGAATTTTGAAAAGTGGGTGAAAAATGAAAGAGTTATAGCCTCGCAAAATTGGGCCAAATTTCTGAATAAAACAGTTAACTTAGGATAGCAGTTTTAAGGCTCTTATGGGTATCTAAAATATATTTTCACTAGAGGAGACCATATTTTTTTGAAAATGGATAGTTTTACCTACATTTAGAGCTTTGAATGAGAAAAATTAGAAAAGAAACAAGTGAGTTATACCCGCTTGAAGTCGTTATTTAATTCATAACAACAACTTTAATAAGGCGTTTTGGAACCAAAAATGCGTTTTACTTGCTTTTCTTAAATGATTTGACTTACGAATATTTATAAAACTTCACTACAAGTTTACATGGGTAATAAAACTTTATAAACTCATATGCATATAGTACATGTCATATCATTCCTAAGGCGTCTTATTTATTTAGGTCGCGGTTAGGATTTGTGATTCGTTGAACTTACATATTATTTCACATCTTACTACTTATTGAGGTGAGTTTTATAGCTCCACTTTTACTTATTTAATACTCGTTTGAACTAATTTGGCGTGAGAATACATTGCTTGTTTTACTTATCGGCACAACTACTTAAATTTTTACGTATTGCCTAAGTTACCGCTATTCTCGTTAAAAGTCCCCACATTCATGAACCGTTAATTACATTATAAGCGCGAATGTTGTGAATATATCTATTGGGATTAAACTCCCCCCTCCGGGTGTTGGTAGGTCTTAAAACATATCTTTATTTTGATGTAAAAATTTGGGAATTTGTCTTGTTAGAAAACCTTATTTATTTAAATGAATCAAACGATGCTTTTTTAAACGACTCATGCAGAGGCCGTTCTTTATATCTTGCGTTCTTTGTGCTATGAAGTCATACATCGGTTACCTTCCGCTTAAACATTTTGGGGGTGTGACAAAACAACCCGGAAATCATGAGATGTAGAAGAACATAACCTTGAAATCTTTAGAACCATGGTTTGTGTGGGTTTCTCATGTTTCAAGCCGTAGCGGTGGTTTCGAAAAATATCACTAACATACCGGAAACCACCAACAACCAAGAGATCCAAACATACTTGAAACCACAAAAACATTCGGTTTCTCAAACACAATAATAACAAAACTCAGTTAAGAAAACACCACCAGCAAAAACAACAAATTAACACAATAGTAACAAATATCATATCTCACCATCATAAACAACAGATCTAAAGACAAAACTGCTGGGTTAGGTAAATACCCAAACCCCTTAAGTCTAGGATTTGAATAGAAAATACCCTAAGCGTTTATGCCGTTAAACATTAATAGGTCACTGGGTGCATAGTCTCTCAGTGAGCCATCTTCAGGATACTCAGTAAGAGACGAAGAAGAAGTCTCTCCACTCAGTAAGGCGGAACTTAAGGGGTGAAGACTGAGTCAAGAAGAAGATGGTGGATTCAGTGAGTGATGACAATAACTCACTGAATCCCTAAACTCCTCACCAACTACTTACACTAAAGACAAACTGAAGTAGAAGACTGAAGGAAATGAAGACTGAAGAATGAGCAGGATAAGGCAGGACAAGTTTGAATCAGATAAGACGAAGTCCTTATCAACCAAAGTCAACTTTCCCTGAATGGCAAAAAATCAGGCTTAGTGTCATCACTGACTTATGGAAAGCAGCCTTGTCTCTTACTTAATATAGTCTTTGTAAATAGAGACAAAATACATCAGTATTTTGTCTTCTATAAAATGTCAGTTTGTCACTTAGGATAAAGTTAAAACTCATACTTGTATAAATAGCATAAGAGCTGGAGTGAAAGATTTAAGCTTGTGAATTGTAAAACACACACACACACAAGCCATCTTTCACTCCTCCAAATACAACTCAGTCCCTGAGATAGCTCAGTGGTTCCATAGTAGTTGTGATCAGACCTAGCATGAGCTTCGTGAGGAGTTACAACCCTTTGTCATTTCAATCCCAAGTACTATTCCGCAAGTACTTGGGTAATGTATTATTTTTTATTGATTTCTAATAAAGAATATTATGTTGAAAATTTATCAGTGTGTTTTACTTATGTCATTTCAGTCATTGATTCACTATTAGTTTATTTTAAGTACTTAACTATTTTTATACGATAGTGAATAGGGAACAACAAGTGGTATCAGAGCAGGCTGATTGTAAAACCCCTTTATAAGGATGCTCAAAATTGTTTTTAAATCAGGATCCTAATGGCTGAAATTGATGTACCCCAACTAGTCGACAAAAAGGGTGGAGCTTATTCAGCTGTTGCCCCTAGACTTGAAGTTGGTAAATTTAACAAATGGAAAAAGCGTATGCTTTGCTATTTGATTAGGATGGAACCTTATTACATCAAGTGTATCAATAAAGGTCCATTTATCCCAAAGACTGCTGAAGGTTTGCCTAAACCTGAAGCTCAGTGGACTCAGGATGAGAGAAGAGTGCTCAACTAGGACCAAAGACTCAAAAGTATCATTATATCATGTCTTCCTGATGATATTATGGAGTCAGTTATAAGTTGTAGTACAACTAAACAAACCTGGGATGACCTGGTCCATAGTCATGAAGGCCCATCTGATACCAAGGAAAACAGGATAATGGACCTGAAACTTGAGTATAACACCTTCAGGGCTAAGGACTCAGAAAGTCTGTCTCAAACTTACACCCGGTACAAAACTCTTTTAAATGAACTGTCTAATGATGGTGTGAAGTTGTCCAAACATGAAATCAATGTTGGTTTTGTCAATAGTCTTCCTGAAAAGTGGCTGAATTTCTCTTAGGGACTTAGGAATGCTAATCATCTCCAGAATCTTAAACTTCCTGAAATATATGGGAAATTTGTCTATGAGGAAAACCTCATCAACAGACGATACCCTGACTTAAAGAAGTCTCAGGAAGTCAAGAAGTCCCTGACCACCACTTCAACACCCATCTCTACTGCTTTTTATTCTAACAGTGTGGTTCAAGATTTTCAGGAAAATTCAGATGATGAGTCTAATAAGAGATCAAGTGAGGAGTACCTAAATGACCTGAACATCGAATTTCAGGAAAGGGCACTCCTTGCTAACTCTCGGAGGTTTATAAAAAGAAACAAAGGTTTTTCAAATGCTAAAGCAAATGAGGACACTGAATGCTTTAAGTGTCATAAAAGAGGTCACTTTGCCAAAGACTGTTTTTCAAAAACAATTTCTGAACCCTCTTATAAACCATCAGGGTCAAATCAGTCCTCAGGCTTTAGCAAATTTCAACCAAAAATCTATCAGTCTCATCAAAATTTTCAAAACAAATCTGATCAAAACAAAACTGTAGATTTTAAAGCTAAGTACAGGAAATACAAAGCTAAGCTTGCATTGCTTGAGGCCAGTCCCTCAGAAACAACCAACAATGTTAAATCTGTGCAGGGTAAAAACAAGGGTCTAGTTGTTGAAACCTTCGACTGGGATGAAGAGCCAGTCTCATCTGATGATAAAATGGTGCATGTCAGTGCACTGATGGCCCTCTCAGAAGAGGACAAGCTAGCTGTTGGGAAGAATCATGCTAGGAATGGAGAGTGGGTCAACATCACAATGAAGAAGGTAAATATTTTGCTTTCTATGGATGATGACTCTGATTGGCAGTCCTATATGAACTATATCAATGCCGACCTTAAGTTTGTAGAAGAGCAACGATTAAATATTTTTTCAAAATATAACAAGCTAAGTTTTGAACTGAACAAGTGTAAGGATGAACTGCTTTTTTTAAAACAAAATATGCTTGAGGCTATTACTTTGCAAATTCAAAACACTGAACTAGTTAAAAGAAATCACGCTCTTCAAAATGAACTTAAAAGGGAAAAAGACATCACTGAAAATTGGACTGCTAAGAATCCAAGGGTCTTTGATGTTTTGGGTCCCCCCAGTAACAAAAAGAGAGTCATAGGTGAAGACCATCTCTCTGACTCTCACAACAAAGACCAGTCTCCTAAACCATTTGTGTCTGGTGGCATGATTACCAATATGTTGACAATTCCCAAGCCCAGTGAGTGGATTGAAAGGGTAAACCCTAAGAATAAGCTTCCAAATTTCGATTCTAGAAGAATACTAGAACCTGAGAGTCAAGCTCTTAAGAGCATGCTTGGACTCCCTGATGTGCTCAGTAGTACTGAACACATCTCTGAGTCTGAAGCAGAATATAATGCAATGCTTCCACCCCTGAAACCTCTTTAGGGTGCTGCTCCTAGCTCTGAGCTTACTCCATTACAATTCAATCATCACTCACCAAAATAAAGGTCTGGACTTGGTAGAACCATCCTAAAAAGACCAACAAAACCAATCCAACAAGAATCTACTCCCACTGAGACTTCCACATCCTTTGTCCCCACTGAAGCTGACCAAATTCAGCAACTGACTGAACTTGTGAGGAAGCTAACTGATGAGATGGAATCCATTGAAAAAGTTCCTGAATCAATCAATGAAACAAAGTCAGCCTCCTCTAGTTCCTCAAAGTCAAAATCCACCACCAAACCCAAATAGAAGTGTGATCTGTGCCACTATACCAGTCATACCACTGACAACTGCTATAGAATCCTTTTTTGTATGATCTATAAAAAGGATGATCACAGAACTTCTGATCACTTACAATATGTAAGTTCACTCAGTAAAGCAAACTATACCAAAGTTGGTCATCAGTATGCTTCAACCTCCAAATCTGATCAAAAGTATAGAGCAAAGCCCTTTCCTCCTTGTCCACACTGTGGCTTTAATGATCATCATCCTGATGATTGTCTCATGAACACATGCTGTGATATTTGCGGAAATCCAGCTCATGAGACATCCTAGCATGACAGTGTCATCCAAGCAAGGAGAAGTTCCAAATAACCCAGAATCACTGAGTCATCCTCAGTCTCCAAATGCAAAACCTGTGGTAGCACAATGCACTCAACCACTGACCATGAGTCAATTGCCAAATTCAAACAGACATTTAGACCCAAGCCCACTAGTATGTGGGTCAGCAAGAGAAACTAATCAAGTTTACTATTTGTGCAGAGACACGCTAGGGAGCCTATTGGGCATCTAGATAGTGGATGCTCAAGAAGCATGACTGGTGTTAAGGAATATCTGCACAAGTATGTAAAGGTAGTATTTGATGCTAACTCATCATGTCACACTGAAGGTTATGGTTCAATATACTGCAATGGAATAGTTTTCTCTAGAATATCTTATGTCAATGGTCTAAAAATACGATCTCATCAGTGTCAGTCAACTTACGTGATGCTAAGTACATTGTGCAATTCAATGACAAACAAGGCACCATTTTCAATGCCAACAAAGAAGTTGTTTTGATAGTTCCTAGAAGAGATGATGTTTATGTCTTAGACATGTCAACACTCTCTCAAGATGGAACTTGTCTCTTTGCCAAAGCCACTGAAACTGTCAACTGGCTGTGGCACAAGAGACTCTCTCACTTAAACTTCAAAAACATTAACAACTTGGCAAAACAAAACAAAGTCTTTGGCTTACCATCACTGTTTTTGCAAAAGATAAACCATGCTTTGCTTGTGAAAAAGGCAAACACCACAGAGCATCATTCAAAACCAAACAAAATTTCTCCATCAAAAGCTGCCTTCACCTCCTGCATATGGATCTCTTTGGACCTGTCAGTCCAAGATCAATCCAGCATGAGAAATATACACTTGTCATTGTTGATGAGTTTTTAAGATACACTTGGGTATACTTTCTTTCCAAAAAGAGTCAGGCAGCTGATACAATAATTTCATTCATCAGGAACATTGAAAACCAGAATGACATTACTGTTAAACAAATCAGAACTGAAAATGGTACTGAGTTCAGAAATGAAGAGCTTGAGAATTTTTGTGATGAAAAGGGAATCTCCCAAAACTTTTCATCTCCTTACACCCCTGAACAAAATGGTGTAGCTAAAAGGAAAAACATAACTCTCATTGAGGCTGCCAGAACTATGTTAAATGGCTCAGCTCTCTCAAAACATTTATGGACTGAAGCAGTCAAACACAGCCTGTTACACTCAAAACAGGTTAATCATAGTCAAAAGACATAACAAAACCCTATATGAGATATTCAAAGGTAGACTTCCTGATATCAACTACTTTCATGTGTTTGGATGTCCTGTTTTTATTCATAACCACAAGGATCATCTAGGCAAGTTTGATGCTAAATCTGATGATGGATACTTTCTAGGCTACTTACTAATCTTCAAAGCCTTCAGGGTATTTAACACAAGGAGACAACAAGTTGAGGAAACCTTTCATGTCACCTTTGATGAGAGTTCTGAGAGCATTAGGTTCACCAACACCTCAGTGGAGGAAATAGGAATTGATAACTCATCAAGATATCCTCCTGATGAGTATAATACTGAAATCAATTCCTCATACCAAGCTGATGCTGACATCTCATATTATGTCTTACCACACAACCTTCCCCAACCAACTATCAGTGAATTCATTGATAACCAATCAGTCCCTCCTGGGATAGGTAATACTGAACCAAATGTTCAGGAACCTGTGATTCAAGAACCTCAACATGAACAAGACATCTCAACAGATGATCTTAATGATTTTGTGGCTCCTGCACTTGAACTCACTCCTGAGTATCTAGTGACCTCTTCAAGCTCAGATCCTAGACCATAAAGTAAGTGGACAAAATCTCAGGACATTGAGCATGTAAACATCATTGGTGAACCCACTGAGGGCATGTTTACAAGAAGTCTGGCTGCTAAACTAACTGCAACTTCAGCAAATGAATGTCTATATGTTGATTACCTATCAGAAATAGAACCTAAAAGTGTCACTATGGCTCTAAAACACCCAAGCTGGGTTCAGGCCATGCAAGAAGAACTTCAACAGTTTGATAAAAACAAGGTCATGACCTTGATCAAATGTCCTCAGGATGTCATTGTCATAGGAATGAAGTGGGTTTTCAGAAACAAAACTGATGAAAATGGCACTGTCATTAAAAACAAAGCCAAACTTGTAGCCAAAGGTTACAGTCAACAAGAAGGCATTGACTATTGTGGAAAACTAGAAGGGGGGGTTGAATAGTTTTACCGATTTTAAGTTGATTTCAAAAACTTTTAGATTCGATATTATGTGAAATCGTATGGATGTTGAGAACGTATAGATCTAATGATAATGCAAGCAAATAGATAAAGTTAAGGGATAGAAATGACACAACCGATTTATAGTGGTTCGGCTACAAGGTCACCTTCCTTGCCCTACTCCACTCCCCGAGTCACCTACTCGAGAGTTCAAGCACTATGTCAACAAACTCCTTCACTTGGCGGTGAAGCCTTCACAACGTTGCTTACACTTTTTCCGGTACAAAGCTAGATACCGAGTCCGTAGCACGGTGGACCAAACCAACACAACTATTACACAACAAATATGTGAAATATCAAATACAAGATCTTCGCTATAGAAATCTTGCGGAGTGACAAATCAATCAAGGACCCCTTGCTTGGATGACTTGTAGAATGCTCGTGATCTCGCCTTTGAGAAGGACCTATATGAGAATCACAAATAGAAAGAAAGAAGAACAACTCTCTAGATCAAGTGATCTATATGTTAGAAGAGAATGAGAGTGTATGAGAGATTTAGTAAGAAAAGGGGTGAGTTAGAATGAAGAAATGGCTCTCTATTTATAGGCAAATTTCTCCTCTGTTCCACGGATCCCTTCCACTTGGGATCCGGCTAGTGTAATCCTAGGGATCCGTGGTACGCTCCTCTTTGCCCATGGGTTTTTTGGTTATGGGTCATGGGTTATGGGTTGGTCCATGGGTTTTCTCTAGATTCAATGTATCTAAGTATACATTGTATCAAGTCTTCTTTGGTATGGGTTAAGATCCATGGTTTATGGTTTTTACCCATCCTAATAAACTATTACAACAAATGCTTAATTATTACATTTTTGTATTTAAATGGCTATAAGTAAATGCTTTACAAAAATAACATGTATCCTTATGATTATACTTAAGATAACATTACATTTGTTATCAACAAAATACAAAGAGATCGCAAAATATTAATAAACGTTTTTACGGTTTATTTGTATTAACAATCTCCCCTTTTTGTTGATGACAAAATATAATGTTATGATGAGTAAAACTTAAGAATAGATGTAAGTTTTGAAAGCCCTAAGTTTTACTTCTTCTCCCCTTTTTGTCGAAACAAAAAGTTAACCCTTGGAAGAAATAAACAATCTTCTAACTCCCCCTTGACGGTAGCTCCCCCTTGTTTGGGGCGTCAAGAGAAGAAAAATAAAAAATCCTACAAAAAGAAAGGTTAGTAACATGCTTATATAATCTTGTGGTTTCCGAGAATCAAGATTGGGAGCCAAGGTATGTAAACAAGGCCTTGTAATAAAACAACAAATTGTAGTGGTATGTATGCCACTTACAAGCATGTAAAAATAAGAACAAGACTTGTCCTTGAAAAATGACTTCAAAAGAAAAAATAATACTAAAAGTAGAAAGTAGTAGTAGTGATTCCTTCCATGCTTGCATAAGGTTATGGATAGAGATTTTGATGAGTAATGGTATTGATGCGATCAAGGATGAGTTTGAGTATGAAACGCATTTCTTCCCTAACTTCTATTGCAATTTCCCTAGTGGATTGGCAATGTTCACAATGTAAATGATGTGGGTAATGAGTGCGGAAGTTTTCCGGGTTGTTTTGATGTGAGTTTTGCGGAAGTTGTGGTGGAAAAATAGGAAAATATGGATCACAATCCGGAATGTTAATAAGTGGTGGTGGAAAAGAACCTAGATGTTCTTGTAATGTGATGGGAGCTAATGGTGGTGATGTTTCATGATCTTGAAAGATAGTATTTGAAGATGTGGGGGGTGTTGAAAAGACTAATTCTTTTTCTTTAGGTTGGTTAGATCTTGTTGGAGTCTTAAGGAGTTCCAAAAGAGTTATTTTAGGTGGTGATGAGGTTGGTGTACTTGTTGGTGATGAGGGTGGTGCTATAATGGAAGCATCTTGTGGTGAATTATTTGTTGAGGATGAACCATTTGAGGTTGGTTTTGCTAAACAACAAGATCGGATACTAATCCGTGTGGATATCCTAGCATTTGATTTTGGTATTTTGGATGGTGGAAGTACAAAGGTTTGGATATCATGACTGTTTGTACTAGATGATTCTCCTAAAGGGTATTTGGATGACATGATGAAGTGTGTTTGTGAGAAGGAGATGGGGTATGCAAGCATTTTGGGAGCTATATATATAGAAAAACAAAGCATTGTAATGAATGCTTGACCCAAAATGTGGATTAAAATCTAATGATTAGATATGAATTCAAGGCATGTGATCATGAGAACACAAGCATTAAAGAGCATACTCCCTAAAATGAAGCAAATGTGGATTTTTCATCCAAAGTGAAAAAATAGAAGTTGAAAACAGCTTCCGTTACACGGATCCCACGGATCCTTCCCTTGAGGGATCCGTCCAGCATAAAGGCTGGGATCCGTGGGTCTGGTGTTTCACGCAGCACAAAATTTTCCTTTTTGGAAACATTTTTGCCTAGTGTGTGCCTATATGCAAACTATTTGGAGTTTCGGTTATCTCGACCCCTAAAAAGAATAGAAAATAAACTAGAAGTGTAAAAGCATCCTATTGAGATAACCCGAAAACACATATTTAGTACATGAGTACGTAATTTTGTGTTATCAATGCTCCTAATTCATTGTTGCTTAAATGAATGTACCCGAAAAACACATATTAGTTATGTGTCTCCTTTAGCATTCAAAAGACATGAGATGCAATGAAAACGGGTTTTTACTTTGTATTAATAATGAAAAAGCGATTTGTCCTAGACGTGAGAAATTGCTTTTGTGAAATTGATACGGGAAGGTATCATCCTTTTAGAAAACATTGTGAAAGTAGGTTTAGAAAATAAGAAAATTATAAGTGTAAAAACTCATCTTGGGTTTTGAAAATTCCCGTATTGTTTGTGAGTTGTGCGTGAAATAGAGATCCTAGACTCAGAAAGAAGAAGGATAGTGTTTACATACCTTGTAGAGTCAATTAAATTACGACGTTTGTTCCATTAGACCAAGACCAAGAGGAAGTAGGTTGAATTGTTCCCGCTTCAACGGTTTAGTGAGGACGTCGGCTATGTTGTCTTCGGATGCTACCTTCTCAATAGAGATGTTCCCCTTTTGAACATTGTCTCTTAGGAAGTGATGACGAATCTCTATATGCTTTGTGCGAGAATGCAATACCGGATTCTTGCTTAGATCGATTGCCCCTTTGTTGTCACATAGGATGGCTATGTCGCTTAGATGGATGTCGTAGTCTACTAACGCTTGTTTCATCCATAGTGCTTGTTGGCATGCTTTGCCGGCGGAGACGTACTCGGCTTCGGTTGTTGATATTGCAAGTGCCGTTTGTTTCTTAGAAAACCATGATGTTAAACAACATCCCATAAAAGTACATACCCCACTTGTACTTTTTCTATCAACGTAATCACCTGCATGGTCAGAATCTGCATATACAATTGTTTCTACTCCCGTCCCCTTAGGATACCATAATCCTAATTGTGTTGTACCCTTAATATATCTAAATATCCTTTTTACGGCTTCTAGGTGTGATATTTTGGGGTCTTCTTGAAACCTTGCACATAAGCAAACACTAAACATGATATCCGGCCTACTTGCCGTGAGGTAGAGAAGGCTACCTATCATGCCACGATATTTAGTTTTATCTAGGGATTCTCCGTCCTCGTCTTTTGTGAGTTTGGTGTCGGATGACATTGGAGTCCTAATTGGTTTTGACTCTTCTAGACCGAATTTTTTTAACATCTCCTTGATGTACTTAGATTGATTAAAGAAGATACCATCTTCTACTTGTTTTATTTGTAGACCAAGAAAGAAACTAAGTTCTCCCATCATACTCATCTCGAACTCGTCATGCATGATTTTAGAGAAATCATCACACATGTCTTGACAAGTGGATCCGAATATAATATCATCTACATATATTTGTACTATGATTATATGTGACTCCTTTTTCTTAGTAAAAAGTGTGTTGTCAACTAACCCCATGGTGTAGTTGTGTTTAACTAGAAATGACTTGAGTCTATCATACCAAGCTTTTGGAATTTATATACATGTTTGGGTTTTTCAAAATCAATGAAGCCCGGAGGTTGAGCTACATATACTTCTTCATTTGTGACACCATTTAGAAAAGCGCTTTTGACATCCATTTGATAAAGCTTTAGATCATTAGCACAAGCATACGCAAGAAGTATTCTTATAGACTCTAATCTAGCCACGGGGGCGTAGGTCTCATCAAAGTCTATTCCCTCTTGTTGGTTATACCCTTGAGCAACGAGTCTAGCCTTGTTCCTAGACACTACTCCGTTTGCATCTAATTTGTTTTATAAACCCATTTGGTTCCTATTATGGTTTGATTACTAGGTGGAGGGACAAGTGTCCAAACATCATTAGAAACAAATTGATTTAGTTCTTCTTGCATAGCCATTACCCAACTTTCATATTTTCTGGCTTCTTGTGTATTCTTAGGTTCTAAGGTTGAAACGAAACAAAACAAGCTACTTTGGTTTTGAACTTGAGATCTTAATGTTCGTTCATTTAGTTTTCCTATGACTTTATCTACGGGGTGATCTTTGGACTCTTTAATGTTTACTATTTCATCACTTAGAGGTTCTTCTTCTTCACTTATCTTTTTCTTTATTACTATGGCTTCACTTTCTATAATCTCGTCATCGACAAGAGGTGGAGAGGGTTTGGGTGGACTTTCATCAAATTTTATATTTAATGACTCTTCTACTTTCATTGTTTCTTTGTTTAATATGACGTAAGCTTTGCTATTTGGCGAATAACCCAAAAAGATACCTTCGGTTGATTTAGGATCAAATTTTGTAAGGTAATCTTTAGTGTTAAGAATAAAACATTTACTACCAAAGACTCTAAAATGATTTAACGTAGGCTTTTTGCCTCGAAGTAACTCATATGGAGTTTTTCCTAAGATTGGTCTAATCAAGACTCGATTGAGTATATACGTTGAAGTATCAACGGCATTACACCAAATTTTTTGAGGTATGGATTGTTCATTAAGCATGGTTCGACTCATTTCTTGTAGAGTTCTATTCTTTCTTTCTACTACCCCATTCGATTGTGGAGTTCGTGGAGCCGAGAAGTTGTGAGTAATACCATTAGCGTCACAAAAAGCTCGAATTGCACTTCATTATCGAATTCCCTACCATGATCCGTCCTAATAGACACTATGGGACTTCCTAGTTGTCTTTGGATCTTTTTGCTTAATATATCAAAATAGTTAAAGGTTTCCGTTTTGTTCTTTAAAAATTTTGTCCATGTATACCTAGAGTAGTCATCCACTATTACCAAAGTGTAGTAGTTGCCTCCATAACTTTGGATAGCGGATGGACCAAATAAATCTATATGTAGTAATTCTAGACACCTATTTGTGGACACCATGTTTTTAGCTTTATGACTCGAATGAGCTTGTTTTCCTATATTACACGCATCACAAAAATGATGTTCATATTTTAACTAAGGTAGATCTCTTACTAGATCTTTGGATGATAGCGATTGAAGAAGTCGCATGTTGGCGTGACCCAATCTTCGATGCCATAAGGTCGAAGTATCATCTATAGAGGTAAGACATAATTTGTCTTTAGATTCATTACCGATTTTAATGACATAGACTCCATGTTTCCTAATTCCTCTTCCTATGGTTATGCCATTTTTTAAGAATCTTACTACGGTTTCGGTAAAAAGTACATTGCACTTTTTATCACATATTTGTCCTATACTTAAGAGATTAAAGTTTAGGTTTTCTACGTGACACACATCGTTAATGGTTAGAGATTTGTTAGAAATCGTACCTTTACCGATGATTCTACTTTTGCTATTTCCAAACACCACATTACCTCCATTAATGGATTCATGTGTGGAGAATAGATCCCTATTCCCGGTCATGTGCCTTGTGCACCCGCTATCCTTGACCCATTCATCGGGGTCTAGGTTGACCTTTAAGCACACCTAAAACAATAATAAACTCAAAAGTTTGGTCCCCATTTGTTCATGGGTCCATTAGTGTTAAACATTCCATTCATGTTAGACATGTATGGATAAGATGAGTATACATTCCATGGAGCAAAGTTTTGAAAAGGAAAACCGTTTTGCATGTTTTGATTCCATCCCATTTGATGGTTACTTTTTGGGTAAACGCTATTAGGTCTCCTAAATGAATTAGGTTTTGAAAAAGATGGAGCTTTGTTTCTTGCAAAAGTAGGATTATATTTTGGAGGTGGTTGTCTAGTGGTGACATGATTTGGTTTCTTCCTATTAACTATGACAAACTCAGTTCTAGATGAAGAAGCTACATTATTACTAATGTTTGCTACAGCAGATCCACGGATCCCTTTTTCTACACTAGGCGGTTCCCTTTTTAGGGGATCCGTGGGATCCGCCACAACAGTGGCTGGTTTTTCTAGTTCTTTAACAAATTTTGTTTCTTTACTTTCACTAGTTGATGAATCAAGTTGTTGACTACCTAGACCCTTTTGATTGTTACCAGTTTTAACTCTATCGAGTATTGTATCTAAAGTGTTCGTGCTCATTCTAGCAATTTTAGAATCTAAGTGATCCATTAGTGTTTGAAGTTGAGCATAAAGTTCACATTCACCACTTGCTATTTTACCTTTCTCTAAACGTTTTAGTTTTGCTTTTAATTCTATGACTTCTTTATCTAAACGTTTATTTTGACTCTTTAAAAGCTTGTTTTTGTTAACTAGTTTTAAGCTAATATTGCATAGTTTATCATATTCATTATGCAATGAGTCGTCATCAAGTGATGAGCTACTATAGTATTCAGGACATACCTCGTCATTTGCCATAAGACAAATTTCTTCATCCTCCTCGTCGCTCATTCACCATGTGCCGCTCACGAACACCATTTGATCATCCCGTTTGGGACACTTGCTAATAAAGTGGTTTGGGTCCCCAAACTTAAAGCAAGTACGATCATCCTTTGGCTTCTCGTCCTCTTTGCTTTTCCGAAAGCCTTTCTTATCATCATTTGAGGTAGCCTCAAAATCACCTTCAACAATAATGTACCAAAGATCAATATCTTTAGACTTCACATATGTTTCGAATCTATTTTTCCAATATATAAAACCATTAGTTTCAGGTAGTGGTGGTCGTTGCATAGATTGCCCTTCCTTATAATTTTCAGAACCCATGGTGATCGAAAAGTTTTTAAAATACAATTTTATTTTAAAACTTTTATAAACTTAGCTCTTGATGCCAATTGTGGAAAACTAGAAGGGGGGGTTGAATAGTTTTACCGATTTAAGTTGATTTCAAAAACTTTTAGATTCGATATTATGTGAAATCGTATGGATGTTGAGAACGTATAGATCTAATGATAATGCAAGCAAATAGATAAAGTTAAGGGATAGAAATGACACAACCGATTTATAGTGGTTCGGCTACAAGGTCACCTTCCATGCCCTACTCCACTCCCCGAGTCACCTACTCGAGAGTTCAAGCACTATGTCAACAAACTCCTTCAACTTGGAGGAGAAGCCTTCTAGCGTTGCTTACACTTTTTCGGTACAAAGCTAGATACGAGTTTAGTACGGTGGACCAAACCAACACAACTATTACACAACAAATATGTGAAATATCAAATACAAGATCTTCGCTCTGAGAAATCTTGCGGAGTGACAAATCAATCAAGGACCCCTTGCTTGGATGACTTGTAGAATGCTCGTGATCTCGCCTTAGAGAAGAACCTATATGAGGATCACAAATAGAAAGAAAGAAGAACAACTCTCTAGATCAAGTGATCTATATGTTAGAAGAGAATGAGAGTGTATGAGAGATTTAGTAAGAAGAGGGGTGAGTTATAATGAAGAAATGGCTCTCTATTTATAGGCAAATTTCTCCTCTGTTCCACGGATCCCACGGATCCCTTCCACTTGGGATCCGGCTAGTGTAATCCTAGGGATCCGTGGTACGCTCCTCTTTGCCCATGGGTTTTTTGGTTATGGGTCATGGGTTATGGGTTGGTCCATGGGTTTTCTCTAGATTCAATGTATCTAAGTATACATTGTATCAAGTCTTCTTTGGTATGGGTTAAGATCCATGGTCTATGGTTTTTACCCATCCTAATAAACTATTACAACAAATGCTTAATTATTACATTTTTGTATTTAAATGGCTATATGTAAATGCTTTACAAAAATAACATGTATCCTTATAATTATACTTAAGATAACATTACATTTGTTATCAACAAAACACAAAGAGATCGCAAAATATTAATAAACGTTTTTACGGTTTATTTGTATTAACAACTATGATGAGACATTTGCTCCTGTTGCAAGAATAGAAGCCATCAGGATCTTCCTTGCATTTGCTACCTACATGAACTTCAAAGTTTACCAAATGGATGTAAAAAGTGCATTCCTGAATGGTGAACTCAAGGAAGATGTGTATGTTTAGCAACCTCCTGGCTTTGAGAGTAGTGAATTCTCTGACTATGTATGCAAGCTTGACAAAGCCCTTTATGGACTAAAACAAGCTCTCAGGGCATGTCATGAAACTCTCTCAGCCTTTCTGATTCAAAACAAGTTTTTTAGAGGAAAGATAGACAACACCCTGTTTATCTATTGGACAAAACAAGATGTGATATTAGTCCAAGTATATGTTGATGACATTATCTTTGGCTCAACAAACTACACTCTTTGCAAACAGTTTGAAAAAATGATGACAAATAAGTTTCAAATGAGCATGATGGGTGAACTCACATACTTCCTTGGACTATAAATCAGGAAAACTGATAAAGGAATCTCCATCAGTCAAGAGAAATACACTAGAAATCTCTTGAAGAAATATGAGATATCTGACTGTGCCTCAGTGAAGACACCAATGGTCCCTCCTAACAACCTTGGACATGATCTCACTGGCAAATCAGTCAATCAAACCTATTTCAGGGGGATTATCGGCTTACTGATGTATCTAACTGCTTCCAGACCAGACATACAATTCTCAGTCTGTCTAATAGCAAGATATCAGTCCAATCCCAAAGAATCCCATCTCACTGCAGCCAAAAGAATTCTCAGATACCTGAAGGGAACTCCAAGCCTTGGACTCTACTATACAAAGTGCTCAGGGTTTGACCTCAAAGGGTATTCTGACTCTGATTATGCTGGCTGCAACACGGACAGAAAAAGTACCTCAAGGTCCTGTCAATTTCTTGGAGGAAAACTGGTTTGTTGGAGTGCTAAAAAGTAACAATCAGTGGCTATGTCTTCAAATGACTGAGTATGTGGCTGCTACAGGGTGCTGTGCCAATGTTTTATGGATGAAAATTCAACTCAGTGACTATGACATCCATTACAAAATGGTACCCATCTTCTGTGATAACACCAGTGCTATTGCAATCTCCAACAACCCTGTCCTTCACCAAAGAACCAAACACATTGATATCAGATATCATTTCATCAGGGACCACATAATGAAATGAGACATAGAGCTTCATTTCATCCCTACTGAATATCAACTTGCTAATATCTTCACCAAACCCTTAGATGAACCTACCTTCAGGAGACTGAAAGCTGAATTGGGAATGCTAGACATTGAAAGTCCGCAACTTGAAAACCAATCCCAAACTCAGTGAGTTTTATCTAAAATGGTTCATGCTCCCTAAATAAAACCCCAAAACAACCCTCTCACTGAATGAGTAAGACTCATTCAGGGACCCTAACTTTAGACATTGAGCATTGAATGAGTAACTAAATGCACCAAGTATCAGTTACTTAAATGACCTAGGTTGGTAACCATACCAATTTAATATAGGAATATATGTCTTTTTGTCTTGCTGTCATCCAAGTCAAGGTCCCTCAAAACCATACCTCATCCCACTTGGCATTAAATGCCTCCTCTCACATGAAATATCTTAATGATATTTTATTACTGCAGAATGCACTTTTACTGTGCACTGCAACTGTTTCCTTGAAGACGGGGATTTTACTATAGGTAGTGGAGTGATGGCATTAAATGAGGAGATTCAAAACATTTTCAAAAACTGACTTTACAAATCCTCTTTTATACAAGATTTACCCCTCTCACCACTCTATAAATACCCCCTTCTAAACCTCGTAAACACATAGAAATAATTTTCTGAAACTAAACGCTGTCAAAATCCTTTCTCAAACCCAGAAAATTTGTGTGTTCTTCAAAATCATCAACCTGTTTTAACAAAAAATCTTCTCTGTAACAAATTTACAAAAGGTTTTTCATTACAAAACTTAAGAGATTTAAAACTCTTTAATTGTTATTGCCAAGATATCCTTTTCAAAACCCTAAAACCTTTTAATGGAAATGGCAAGAATACAATCTCTTCAGTTTGCACCACAGTGGGTAGGGGATCTCAGTAATGTTGAATTTAAAACAAACAATGTTATAGGCAATTTTGAATACCCCCTGATGTCCCAGCCTATAAGGGCATCATGAAGTTTTTATTCAACTGCCCACTAAAAATGGCCTTTACTCAGTCCCCTTCAATTCTGTACAAAAACCTCCTCAGGGAGTTTTGGGCTACAACATTGGCCTATGACCCGAAACCCTCCACTGATGAGACTGACCTATGACCACTTATGGAGTATCTCATCAAATTTAGTCTTTTTAATGGGGAAAGATCAGTCATCCTGGACTATAAAACTTTTTGTACATCAACAGGGTTAGACTATAATTCTGGGAACTATGTTGCCCATCCTGAACCCTCCACAGTTAAGGATGGGTTAAAAAAAATTGTTTTAGATCCAAAGTTTTTGGACAGGACCCCTGTCACAAAAAGCTCATTTCCCGTGGCTTGGAGAATCCTGTTCACATTTGTGATTCAGGTTCTCGGCGGGAACCACTCATCCACTGAACAAGTTAACTCTATTCAGTTGATGGTGGCATATTGCTTGATGAACGGGGTCACTGTCGACATAGGGGAAATCATTTACAGTGATCTCGTAACTAAGCTACTGAGGAAAACTAGGACGAAATACGTTTCGTACCCTAGGTTTGTCTCATGTGCTTTACAAGTGTTACTGGGCTGCAATTACCCTCACGAATACAAATACACTGCTTTACCTAGTATCCTGAGTCAATCAAATTTTCAAAAAGACTCATCCCAAGTCACTGAAATTAAATTGACGGCCCATATGGTTGCTTTAACAACCAGAGGGACTCAATGTCTCCTGACCCTGCTCCTAAAAAGAGAAAGGGGAAGTCTCAGACTGGGACTAAGACCAAATCCAAGTCTTAGGGCCCTGAGGCTTCTGGAACACAGCCTAAAAGGAAAAGAAAGCCCAAGACTGATATGCCACCCACTGGAGACCAAACATCATCCACCGGTGACAACGAAGGACACTGATACATCACAGTCAGTGCCCTTGGTCCCAACTACTACTCCCCAAGATCCAGAGGGAAACATACAACCCGCTGGTAGGGGAGCACCTTCCACATTGCCAAAGGATGACATTCGTAAATCACAGCTTTTGTCTGAGGGCCAACTGAATGATCCCAAAGACTCAGAGGGAAATGAACAACCCGATGATAGGGATGTCACTGCCACTACTTCTAGGGATAGCACTGGGAAACACCCATCAGTGCTTGAAGGAGCAACGGGGGACAAATACTCAGAGGGATTAATACCACAACGCTGATATGGAACCCATTACCACCACTGGTTTACTAACAGTTCTTTGAGGTTAACGAAATTTTATTCTCTGGTGAAGAACAAGCTGACAGTGAAGATGAAATACTATCAGTAGGAGAAGAAGTGGACACTGATGTTCAAACTGAACAAGAGCCTCAGCCTGATCCATAAGAGCCTAAAGAGACACCTATCCAGCCTGAAGACAATGACTCTGACTCTTCTTCCTCTTCCTGTCCTGAGGAATTCAGAAAGTTTGACAATACTCTTCCACTAACAGAGAGGCAATTGGTTATGTGGATCACTAAAGCTTCAAGGAAGTCATACTCTGGGGTTACTGAAACTTTATGGGATCAACACACTGAAGCTGCTGCCAACTATGCAGATCTGAAGGCTGAGGTACAAGCATTTGATGCAAACACCGATGAACACAGGGATCTCATGTACCAACATCTTCATAGACTGGATAAAAACCTAGTTAAATTTCTAAAGCATCTTCAGAGTTGTGGCATTACAATTGATGAAATCAGGGATGCTGTCAAAGAAGACCCGGCACTCAATTCCAAAGTGTTGGAGGCCACTGAAGTATACGTGAAGAATTCATCATGTCTCACTAAACTAATTGATATGCTCTAATCTGCCAATGTTCAGGGTCTTCAGTCTTCAGTCCAGTCTCTTCAGGCTACATTGGGTTCTTCGGATGCTCATGTGACTACTTTGGCTAAGGCATCATCTTCCATGGCTTGGAATCTTGGGCCTAGAATGACTGCTTTGGAACTCTCTCAGGCTAATCTGGCAGAAAAAATCACTGGTCTTTAGAAGGATACAACTGACATTAAGGTTATGGTCACGGAGATCTACCAAGCCTTCAAAGGTCAAGCAACACCAACTCCCCAATGTCGAGGCAACTCTTGCTCTCACCGATGTTGCAGAAGCAGTTGAGGGGAGAAGACCTTGAAGAGACTCCTCTCACCTGAGGGGAGCCACTCAACCTCTGCAACACCTATTTCATCAATCCCACCGGTTTAGCAACACCCATATCATCAGCCCCACCAACAACAACAACAATCATGACAACAACACCCTTGGTAGCATCATCTTCCTCAGTCCAGGACAAAGGAAAGGCCATAATGCAAACTCCCGAGCCGAGAAGATTCCCTATATGATTGGCAACACTCAGTACTTGCTCACACCACAACAACTAACTGCCTATCTTTCAAAGGAAGAAAGGAGAAAGAAACTAGCTGAAGAAGAAAGAAAAGAAAAAGCACGGTACAAATTGTTCGAGGAAGCTGAAAATATTAGCATTGATCCTAAGAAGCTTCAAAAGGGTCAGGCTAGACAGAAGTTCAAGGATGCTGAGGCTGCTAAAATGGCTGAAATGAAAAAGAAATTGGATGAAAAGAACAGGGCAAACGAAAGAGGGTTGAGTTCGAGCCTGAGATCAAAGTACCTGGACTGGAATACAATAGGGAGCTACCTAAAGGTGTGAAGTTTGTAAACTGTCTTGTTATAGAAAAGCCTGAAAGAGGACTTTTCTTTATTGATGTCTATGGGAACCCAGCATTCCAAAGGTGGAGTGACATTGATCAGGCAGGTGTGGCTACAATCTTGAGCTACATACCGGTGGCCTCTCAAATTCAGACTCCTGCAAACTTCGGGTTACGTGTTGACTTAAACGCCAAGATAAGAGAGCACCACGACAAAAAACACTCATCACAAAGAAAGTCAAGCTTGAAGCACTGGGGATCCATCTTGATTGACATCATTATCATTTATCTTTTGTACTAGTGATAGGAACTATGTAATTGATCAATAAACGATGTATGTTTTGTTAAAATATTCAATGTTCCTTATTATGTTTATTAGTACATTCAGTGTAAGAAGAAGACAATTGCTCACTTACACTGATCAAACACTTAGGCTATTTGTATATCCAAATAGGGGGAGACTGTAGGATTCAGTAAATACCCAAACCCCTTAAGTCTAGGATTTGAATAGAAAATACCCTAAGCGTTTATGCCGTTAAACATTAACAGGTCACTGAGTGCATAGTCTCTCAGTGAGCCATCTTCAGGATACTCAGTAAGAGGTGAAGAAGAAGTCTCTCTACTCAGTAAGCCGGAACTTAAGGGGTGAAGACTGAGTCAAGAAGAAGATGGTGGATTCAATGAGTGATGAAAATAACTCACTGAATCCCTAAACTTCTCACCAACTACTTACATTGAAGACAAACTAAAGTAGAAGACTGAAGGCAATGAAGACTGAAGCATGAGCGGGATAAGGCGGGACAAGTTTGAATCAGATAAGACGAAGTCCTTATCAACCAAAGTCAACTTTCCCTGAATGCCAAACTATCAGGCTCAGTGTCATCACTGACTTATGGAAAGCAGCCTTATCTCTTACTTAATTTAGTCTTTGTAAACAGAGATAAAATACATCAGTATTTTGTCTTCTGTAAAATGTCAGTTTGTTACTTAGGATAAAGTTAAAACTCATACTTGTATAAATAACATAAGAGATGGAGTGAAAGATTTAAGCTTGTGAATTGTAAAACACACACACACATAAGCCATCTTTCACTCCTCCAAATACAACTCAGTCCCTGAGATAGCTCAGTGGTTCCATAGTAGTTGTGCTCAGACCTAGCCTGAGCTTCGTGAGGAGTTACAACCCTTTGTCATTTCAATCCCAAGTACTATTCCGTAAGTACTTGGGTAATGTATTCTTTTTGATTGATTTCTAATAAAGAATATTATGTTGAAAATTAATCAGTGTGTTTTACTTATGTCATCGCAATGAAGTGTTGAAACTGGAATATGCATTTTGATATTTGCTGGAGCTGGTGGTGATCGCAATGAAGTGTTGAGTGTGGTAAGTGTAGACTGTATTGCAATTCATTTGTAGCTCAATACTGAGTTAAGACTTGAAGTTAGAGGTAGCTCAATACTGATGTGATGACAAAAACAATATTGTACACTAGTAATCTAAATATGTTAATAGAACGATTTAGAAGGGCTTTATACATTAAAAATAGACTCTTAGTGACTTTCAGCTAGTTTGACCCTCTTTTAGCTTAGAATGTTCTATTTGACCTGTTTATGATAAAGCACGCGCATTGACATGATTCATTAGTCATGTTTTTATTTTCTTACAACTAATGAGATAGGATGGGGTTGATGTTTGTTTCAGGATTTTCATCCTTCAGATATATATCGTATTGCCAGTTGTGGTATGGATAACACCGTAAAGATATGGTCGATGAAAGGTACAATTTACTGTTAGTTGTTGGTTTGTGGGAGTATTAAAACACGACAAAGCAACTAAACGTGTATGAGCCGATGGGGGCACACGCGATAAACACGAGTATACGTGTTGAACGTAACTTATACTTGAATTATAACTTACCCGGTTTTGCATGCAACTGACCCGATCATTATATTGACCCGTGGGCTGTTTTAGCTTTCTATTTGGGTCGTTAAGTGAAAGCCTTGGGCCTTGTGTTTCACAACTGATCGGGTACAGGAATTGGAGTGGGTTGGGTTTGTTTTGTGACTTGTCGACCAAGCTAGGGGTTTTCTCTAGGGTTCGACTTGTGCACTATATAAACTCCTCTCCACCTCTTGTATTCTCATGCATAATATCAGCTTCTCTAAACCCTAAAACCGATCTTCTATTCCCTGTTTTTCTTCTTGGTCGATTGGCTTCACAAGTTGACAAGAAGTACTTGGGTTTGGTTCTAAACTTGTTTAAGTACAAGTGTTTAGATAAATTGGTAAAAGGTTGTTTCTCTGTTTCCTGGTCGACACAAAAGCAGCAGCAAGTTGTTTCTTTGTTTCCTGGTGGACACAAAAGCAACAACAATAAATAGTGGGCAGGAAAGTAGCTTGTCTCTTTGTGGGTTTTCTGCTCTTGGGGTTATATATTCAAGTTACAAGGTGTTGTTTGGTTTTTATTGTTACGTTCTCGACTAGCTACATCGAACGTATACGTGAATCGGGTTTGTGTGTGATACTCTTCGAGGTGTTTATTTTAGACACTTAAAGGTTTCGTAGGGTTTCTTGTTCCGTTACTAGAGTTCAATTGCCAAGCAAGGTTAGCCTTCTTTATTCCCTTTTAATTATTTAATATTGTATTAAATTATGTGTTTATTAATTACGTGTTAACATAATTTTATTAACTAGATCCATTATCCGCTGCGTACTCGTAGAGGTTACTGGTTAACTAGATCTAAAATCCCAACAGTGGCATCACGAGTCAACTCGTTTTTACGATTATGGGTTACACGTTTCTGATATTAATAAACATGTTTTAAAATGGTTGCATGAAACCTAGTTTAGTTATTTTGTTTTATTTTAATTTTGACAATTACATGCAATACTTGTCAAATTTTTAATAAATAATAACTAGTCACACACAAATTAAAATTATATTGATAATTAGAATTAATTTGTTAATTGTAAATTACTTGTTAGTTTGTATTTAATTTACATGTGAATTATAATTACCTAGTTAATTAAAATTAAATTGTTAATTAAGAATTACATGTTAAATTAAAATTACTTGCTAATTAGAATTAAAAGTTAATTTGTATTTATTAATTGTTAATTAGAATTATTATGATAATTAGAATTACATATTGGTTTAAATACATATATTGCGTAATTACTTGTTAATTGAAATTGCCATGCTTTATGTGTTTTTCCGGCCACAAGACCCACTCAATTGCTTTTCTAAGTGATGTATGGGGCGATCTAGGTACTGCATCCTAGTGACGGTCTTGTGGTTCTCCGTTTGGGGAAGACTCACAAGAGGACTCGGAACAATATGTGGTTATTTATATTGATGTTTTTGCTTGTATGTTTGTGATTCCTATATGTGCATTATTACTTGTTTTGACACCTAATTATATGCAATATAGAATAATACATATCGTAACCATAACATTAATATTGGTCTTTATTTACACGCCAAGATACCATGCTCATTGTGACCTGCTATTTGATTCGTGGAAAATTGTTTTTTGTAAAATAAAGTGACCTAATATATGAAACACGTTTTCAAGAATTTAAACACTAGACGCTATGGACACACGGGATGCGGCTCACCTACTAGAACAAACTAGAAAGGGGTTTAAAGAAGTGAGCACAGTCTCACTGAAAGGATGTCTAAGGTTATGCTTTGCGCTTACTTGGTCCTCTGCCTCCTGATGCGTTCGATTGGAGCTACCGTGAACCATGATGATCACTACATTGTCATTACCAAAAGTTTTTAAAATAAGTGTTACAAAGTTGTTTTCGTGCTTCTTTGTACCACGACTTTTACCACATTTATGTGTGCATACCTATTTGTTAATATTAAGTCTATGCCACCCAACTATGGACACGTGCATTTGGATTGACTTCTCTGGTCGGACCTAAGGGCCTTTCCAACCCATGGTAATTATTTCTCACTGGTCAGACCTCTGGTTATTTTTACATGTTCATACTTGGTCGACTTATATCGAGTTTACACGGTCGGACCTCGGACCGAGGCATACGATGAGAACTGAACATGCTTTTGACATTATTACTTGATACTAATGCCTTAAACAGTCTCATAAATCTAAGAGTTGCATCATGCAATTGCCTCTTCGCACCTCTTGTCCCATTTTTTATACCGAGGTCGGACCTATGGTAATTAATGGGGTTGCAAGTTGGATCTTAGTCTTATTAGTAATTAATTGGGTAGTTAATTCTTTAAGAATGTAATTATCGAAAATACTAATTATTTGAACTTTTCAATTGTAGATGACTACTTCAATCGAAAAGTTGGTTACTCGGAGTTTCTTTGAGAAACAAAAACTCACTGGACCTAATTTCATTGATTGGTATCGCCCGCTTATCATACTATCAAAGATAAGGAAGCTTATCTAGAGCATCCCATACCGCAGCACTTTGCTACTCCGCCACCGTCTACGAGGAGCTTTGGTTAAAGGGTCAAAGGACATAGTTGTCTTCATGCTCATGACCATGGAGTTAGAGATCCAACGAAATCTAACTCATCTTGGTGCTTATGACATGCTTCAGGAGTTGAAGTCTAAGTTCTCCCAACAAGCAGAACAAGAGCTTCTACAAATTTTGCACGCGAATTCCACGCTTGCAAGCGGGGAAGAGGGTCAATCGGTTAGCTCATATGTTCTCAAGATGAAGAGCTACATTGACATTTTAGAACGTCTTGGTCACTCGCCATTTCTCCACTATGGAATTAGTTTGATCCTAATTGGTCTTTCTAAAGAGTACATCTCGTTTGTGCGAACTTTAATATGGCATGGGAAGACTATTAATGAATGCTATGCTTAAGCAACATGAGCGGACGCGTTGCCAAAGAAAGATGTTGCACCTTCACTCCATTATGTGCGTGGTGGTAAGGTCCAGAAAAACCAAAAGAAGAATAACAAATCGTTCAAGGTCGCTAAGGGGAATCATGGGGTTGGAAAAAGCAGACCCAAGTTTGGTTATGATGCTAATTCCTACAAAACAAAACCCAAGATTCCTCCACCACCCAAGAAGGATAATCCAAAAGGACGCTACACGTCACCAATGTGGTGAGACAGGACATTGGAGAAGGAATTGTCCCCAGTATCTCGCCGAGTTAATGAAAAAGAAGAAACAGTCTCTTGTAGCTAGTTCTTCAGGTATTTTCACTATAGAACTCTACTCTTTCCCTAAATCATCCTTAGTTTATGACACTGGTTGTGGTACTCACATATGTAATAATACTCAAGGTCTAAGGGGCGATAGAAAGGAAGCCGGGAGCTTTAAGTCTGCATACGTGGGCAATGGTCAACGGGCAGAAGTTGAAGCTATTGGAAACTATCATTTATCACTCCCTAGTGGATTAGTTATTGCATTAAAAGATTGTCATTATGCTCCCTCTATTACTAGGGGGATTATTTCAGTTTCTCGTTTGTATGACGATGGTTTTATTAACTATTTTGAATCGAATAATTATATTTCAGTTTCTAAGAATAACGTTGTTTATTTTCTGCTATTCCTCGTGATGGTGTTTATGAAATTGAAATGTCTTATTCAAATACAAATGAAAGTTCTATGTTTACTGTAAGCAATAAAAGAGCCAAGACTAACTTGGACTCTGCTCTCTTGTAGCATGGTCGTCTTGGACACATTAGCAAGAAACGCATGGAGAAGTTGCAACACGATGGACTTCTCAACTCATCTGACATTAAGTCTCTTGAAAAGTTTGTTGCTTGTATGTCGGTAAGATGGCTAGAAAACCTTATTCACATCAAGTGGAAAGGGCTAAAGATCTACTTGGACTTATACACTCGGATGTATGTGGCCCATTTAGAATCACTTCAAGACAAGGAGCAAATTACTTCGTGACTTACACGGACGACTATAGTCGGTATGGTTATGTTTACTTGCTGAAACATAAACATGAAGTGTTTGAAACATTCAAAGTGTTTCAAAGGAAGTAGAAAATCAACTCGGGAAGACCATAAAATCACTACGTTTTTATCATGGAGGTGAATATATGAGTCAAGAGTTTTTGGATCATCTGAAGGAGCATGGGATTATTGCCCATCGAACTCCTCCTTATACTCCACAACACAATGGTGTATCTGAGAGGAGAAATCAAACCCTGCTTGACATGGTGCGATCTATGATGAAACAAACTACTCTTCCAAAGTCCTTTTGGGATTATGCCCTTGAGTCTGCTCCACGCATTCTCAATATGGTTCCAACTAAGAAGGTTGATAAGACACCATACGAAGTATGGCATGGGCAAGCCCCTAAGCTGTCTTACTTAAAAGTCTGGGTTGTGAGGCACTTGCTAAGCGTGATACACTTACCAAACCTGATAAACTTGAACCTAGAGCTATTAAGTGTATCTTCGTAGGATATCCTAAGGAAACTATGGGATATTCTTTCTATCTTCCATCTGAGAACAAAGTTTTTGTTGCTCGAAATGCTGAGTTCTTTGAGAGTAATCTTATGGATCTTAAAGCAAGTGGGAGTATGGATGATCTTGAATTACTTCAAGAAGAAGATACAAATCCTTCTTTAGACACTAGCATTCATCATGATGAGGATGATCAAGAAATTGAAGAACCTCAAAGTGATATTGTTCCCATTCGAAAGTCCAATAGGACACGCCGTGCTCGTGACCGTATGTGTTTATACATTGGCGAGGAACATGAGTTAGGGGATCTTGGTGAACCCAATAACTATAAAGCTGCATTCTTGGATCCTAAATCCAAGAAATGGCTTGATGCGATGAATGTGGAAATGCAATCCATGAAAGACAATGATGTTTGGGTCTTATTTGAGCTTCCTCCTAAGCGCAAGACAGTTGGTAGCAAGTGGAAGAAGACGACATGGATGGTAAGGTATACACCTTTAAAGCTCGTCTCGTAGCAAAGGGCTTCACTCAAACCTACGGGATTGATTATGAGGAAACCTTTTCTCCTGTGCACATTAGAGCTATAAGGATTCTCATAGCCATAGCTACATACTATGACTTTGAGATATGGCAAATGGACGTCAAAACCGCCTTCCTCAATGGACATCTTTACGAAGAGGTCTATATGGAGCAACCTGAGGGTTTTGTTGATCCAAAATATCCTAACCGTGTATGCAAGCTCAAGCGTTCCATTTATGGACTTAAGCAAGCATCGAGGCAATGGAATAAACGTTTTGATGATGAGATAAAGAAATTCGGATTTTCTCAACATCAAGATGAGCCATGTGTATATTAGAAAGCTAGTGGGAGTTATGTCACTTTCCTAATTCTGTATGTTGATGACATATTGATTATGGGAAACAATATTCCAATGTTACAAGATGTAAAATCCTATCTTGGAAGATGTTTCGCCATGAAAGATTTAGGAGAAGCTGCATATATTCTTGGAATTAAGATCTATCGAGACAGATCTAAACGATTGATTGGTTTGAGTCAAAGTGCTTACATTGAGAAAATCTTGAAAAGATTTTATATGGAGAACTCCAAACGTGGCGCGATCCCAATGCATGATAAGCCTAAAATGAGTAAATCACAAGTCTTTGAAAACACTGCTCGGAAAAAGCGCATGCAAAGAATACCATATGCTTCGGCTATAGGTTCTATTATGTATCTTTGTGAGATGTACTCGTCTGATGTTGCGTTCGCAGAATGTGAAAAGCGATTCCAACAGAATCCAGGTGAACTTCACTCGGCTAGTGAAAAATATTCTTAAGTATTTACACAATACTAAGGATATGTTTCTGATCTATGGAGGAAAAGATGAACAAGAGCTTAGGGTTTCTTGCTACACGATCTTTGGATATCGACGAATCTTGATGACATAAAATCTCGTGGATATGTATTTGTTCTTAATGGAGGTGCTGTTGATTGGAAAAGCACTAAGCAAAGTATCTTTGCTACTTCATCTCTGAAGCGAGTATATTGCTGCTTGTGATGCATCAAAAGAGGCTGTATGGATTCGTAAATTCATTTATGGGTTGAACATCGTTCCCACAATTGAAGAACCCATAAATATGTATTGTGATAATATTGGAGCCATTACTATAGCAAATGAAAGCGGAATCACTAAAGGTGCTAGACATTATCG
Source organism: Chrysanthemum makinoi (assembly GCA_910596185.1). Classification (NCBI taxonomy): domain Eukaryota; kingdom Viridiplantae; phylum Streptophyta; class Magnoliopsida; order Asterales; family Asteraceae; genus Chrysanthemum; species Chrysanthemum makinoi. The sequence continues at coordinate 101,639,429 of OU343222.1, forward strand.
CGCTAAAGTTCATTATCTTCGAGAGACCATTGAAATGAGAGATGTGAAGATATTAAAGGTTCACACAGATGACAATCTAGCTGATCCATTTACGAAAGCTTTAGATTTCCCTAAGCATTCTAAATTGACTAGAGAAATAGGTTTGGTACCCGCTAGTAGTCTCATGTAAACTGTGTGTTAATTAGTATTTGGATAATTTGGAGTTGTAAGACAGTTATTATTTTCTGATTAATAAAGATACGAGGTATTTGTTATTATATTCATATAATATGTTATTCCATTTTTGCATGTTTAATCCATGAAATGATTTATCATTCAAAATATGTCCATTGTCGGTTAACAATATGGGAATATTGTTATGATAAGGCAAATGTGAGTGTTGGTCATAATTCTAACAAGAATTCAGATTGTTCTCGCCAAACTCATATGTATTCACTAGAGATGCATATTAGATTCCCAAACTTGCAAACATTTACTTTTGGATCCTTGTCATAAGTAAAATATTGAAAATGGTTTGTTATCTTCGTCCTTAGACTTGAGATGCAAGTAAGTTATGTTATGTGTGGATATCACTTTTTGTAAGTATATGCAAAACGTTATCTGAATAAGGTAGTTATAAAAGCTATATTTCGGAGTGATGTGAAGCAGCATCCACAACGCTTGTAGTCAATAAAGGATTTGTTACTCCACTTGATATGTGCAGAAAGATACCATGGCCTCTCCGATTTAATCGATAATGTCGGCCGGACCCAAAGGGTAATGCAAGATGATTCTTGATTACATTTGGTATATCCGAATTAAAATCTATAACGAGATTCTAAATGGTTAAACTATATGGAATGATTAAAGATCCATAATCCATGGTTTAACGGTATCTATAACAAAGGATGATTAAAGCAAGACATTGAATGACCATGCTATTGAGAAACTTTTACGAAACTATTCTCTCAGACACATTTAGTTAAAAAGCGAGTGAGAGCGTTTGCTAGGCGTTTCCGTCGTTAGTTTTGTGTGCCATTCGACACACCAACTCCCAAGTGGGAGCTGTTGGTTTGTGGGAGTATTAAAACACGACAAAGAAACTAAATGTGTATGAGCCGATGGGGGCACACGCGATAAACACGAGTATACGTGTTGAACGTAACTTATACTTGAATTGTAACTTATCCGTTTATGCATGCAACTGACCCGATCATTATATTGACCCGTGGGCTGTTTTAGCTTTCTATTTGGGTCGTTAAGTGAAAGCCTTGGGCCTTGTGTTTCACAACTGATCGGGTACAGGAATTGGAGTGGGTTGGGTTTGTTTTGTGACTTGTCGACCAAGCTAGGGGTTTTCTCTAGGGTTCGACTTGTGCACTATATAAACTCCTCTCCACCTCTTGTATTCTCATGCATAATATCAGCTTCTCTAAACCCTAAAACCGATCTTCTATTCCTTGTTTTTCTTCTTGGTCGATTGGCTTCACAAGTTGACAAGAAGTACTTGGTTTTGGTTCTAAACTTGTTTAAGTACAAGTGTTTAGATAAATTGGTAAAAGGTTGTTTCTTTGTTTCCTGGTCGACACAAAAGCAAAGCGTGAGTTGTTTCTTTGTTTCTGGTGGACACAAAAGCGTGAGCAATAAATAGTGGGCAGGAAAGTAGCTTGTCTCTTTGTGGGTTTTCTGCTCGTGGGGTTATATATTCAAGTTACAAGGTGTTGTTTGGTTTTATTGTTACGTTCTCGACTAGCTATATCGAACATATACGTGAATCGGGTTTGTGTGTGATACTCTTCGAGGTATCTATTTTAGATACTTAAAGGTTTCGTAGGGTTTCTTGTTCCGTTACTAGAGTTCAATTGCCAAGCAAGGTTAGCCTTCTTTATTCCCTTTTAATTATTTAATATTGTATTAAATTATGTGTTTATTAATTACGTGTTAACATAATTGTATGAACTAGATCCATTATCCGATCGTGCACTGTAGAGGTTACTGGTTAACTAGATCTAAAATCCCAACAGTGGCATCACGAGTCAACTCGTTTTTGCGATTATGGGTTACACGTTTCTTATATTAATAAACATGTTTTAAAAGTGCTGCATGAAACCTAGTTTAGTTATTGTGTTTTATTTTAATTTTGACAATTACATGCATACATGTCAAATTTTTAATAAATAATAACTAGTTACACACAAATTAAAATTATATTGATAATTAGAATTAATTTGTTAATTAGAATTTAATTTGCATGTGAATTATAATTACCTTGTTAATTAAAATTAAACAGTTAATTTAGAATTACATGTAAAATTTAAATTACTTGCTAATTAGAATTAAAAGTTAATTTGTATTTATTAATTGTTAATTAGAATTATTGTGATAATTAGAATTACATATTTATTTAAAAACATATATTGCTTAATTACTTGTTAATTGGGATTGCCATGCTTTATGTGTTTTTCCGGCCACAAAACCCACTCAATTGTTTTTCTAAGTGATGTATGGGGCGATCTAGGTACTGCATCCTAGTGACGGTCTTATGGTTCTCCGTTTGGGGAATACTCGAAAGAGGACTCGGAACAATATGTGGTTATTTATATTAATGTTTATGCTTGTATGTTTGTGATTCCTATATGTGCATTATTACTTGTTTTGACACCTAATTGTATGCAATAAGGAATAATACATATCGTAACCATAACATTAATATTGGTCTTTATTTACATGCCTAAATACCATGCTCATTGTGACCTGCTATTTGATTCGTGGAAAATTGTTTTTGTAAAATAAAGTGACCTAATATATGAAACACGTTTTCAAGAATTTAAAAACTAGACACTATGGACACTTGGGATGTACGGCTCACCCACTAGAACAAACTAAAAAGAGGGTTTAAAGAAGTGAGCATAGTCTCACTGAAAGGATGTCTAAGGTTATGCCTCTGCGCTTACCGGTCCTCTGCCACCTGCGTTGATTGGAGCTACCGTGAACCATGATGATCACTACATTGTCATTACCAAAAAGTTTTTAAAATTAGTGTTACGAATTTGTTTTGCATGCTTCTTTGTACACGACTTTTACCACATTTATGTGTGCATACCTATTTGTTAATATTAAGTCTATGCCACCCAACTATGGACACGTGCATTTGGATTGACTTCTCTGGTCAGACCTAAGGGCCTTTCCAACCTATGGTAATTATTTCTCCTTTGGTCGGACCTCTGGTTATTTTTACGTTCATACTTGGTCGACTTATATCGAGTTTACTGGTCGACCTCGGACCCGAGGCATACGATGAGAACTAAACATGCTTTTGACATTATTACTTGATACTAATGCCTTAAACAGTCTCATAAATCTAAGAGTTGCATCGTGCAATTAACGCTCGTCGCTTACCTCTTGTCCCATTTTTTTATACACTGGTCAGACATATGGTAATTAATGGTGTTGCAAGTTGGATCTTAGTATTATTAGTAATTAATTGGGTAGTTAATTCTTTAAGAATGTAATTATCGAAAATACTAATTATTTGAACTTTTCAATTGTAGATGACAACTTCAATCGGAAACAGTTGGTACTCGGAGTTTCTTTGAGAAACAAAACTCACTGGACCTAATTTCATTGATTGGTATCGCCACAGCATTATACTATCAGCTGAAGATAAGGAAGCTTATCTAGAGCATCCCATACATGCAGCACATGTTGCTACTCACGCCACCCTGTCCTACTGAGGCTCTTGCAGCTCACCTTGCTTGGGTCAAAGGTTCAAAGGACATAGTTGCCTTCATGCTCATGACCATGGAGTTAGAGATCCAACGAAATCTAACTCATCTTGGTGCTTATGACATGCTTCAGGAGTTGAAGTCTATGTTCTCTCAACAAGCAGAAAAAGAGCTACTACAAACTGCACGTGAATTCCACGCTTGCAAGCAGGAAGAGGGTCAATCGGTTAGCTCATATGTTCTCAAGATGAAGAGCTACATTGACAGTTTGGAACGTCTTGGTCACCCAGTTACTCTCCACTATGGAATTAGTTTGATCCTAATCGGTCTTTCTAAAGAGTACATCTCGTTTGTGGAGAACTTTAATATGCACAGCATGGGGAAGACTATTAATGAACTGCATGCTATGCTTAAGCAACATGAGCAGACGTTGCCAAAGAAAGATGTTGCACCTGCACTCCATTATGTGCGTGGTGGTAAGGTCTAGAAAAACCAAAAGAAAAACAAATCGTTCAAGGCTGCTAAGGGGAATCATGGGGTTGGAAAAAGCAGACCCAAGTTTGGTTATGATGCTAATTCCTACAAAACAAAACCCAAGATTCCTGCACCACCCAAGAAGGATAATCCAGCAAAGGATGCTACCTGTCACCAGTGTGGTGAGACAGGACATTGGAGAAGGAATTGTCCCCAGTATCTCGCCGAGTTAATGAAAAAGAAGAAACAGTTTCTTGTAGCTAGTTCTTCATGTATTTTCACTATAGAACTCTACTCTTTCCATAAATCATCCTTAGTATATGACACTGGCTGTGGTACTCACATCTGTAATAATACTCGAGGTATAAGGGGAGAGGAAGCTGAAGCCGGAGCTTTAAGTCTGTACGTGGGCAATGGTCAATGGGCAGAAGTTGAAGCTATTGGAAACTATCATTTATCACTCCCTAGTGGATTAGTTATTGTTTTAAAAGATTGTCATTATGCTCCCTCTATTACTAGGGGATTATTTCAGTTTCTCGTTTGTATGACGATGGTTTTATTAACTATTTTGAATCGAATAATTATATTTCAGTTTCTAAGAATAACGTTGTTTATTTTACTGCTATTCCTCGTGATGGTGTTTATGAAATTGAAATTTCTTATTCAAATACAAATGAAAGTTCTATGTTTTCTGTAAGCAATAAAAGAGCCAAGACTAACTTGGACTCTGCTCTTTTGTGGCATGGTCGTCTTGGACACATTAGCAAGAAACGCATGGAGAAGTTGCAACACGATGGACTTCTCAACTCATCTGACATTAAGTCTCTTGAAAAGTGTGTTGCTTGTATGTCTGGTAAGATGGCTAGAAAACCTTATTCACATCAAGTGGAAAGGGCTAAAGATCTGCTTGGACTTATACACTCAGATGTATGTGGCCCATTTAGAATCACTTCAAGACAAGGAGCAAATTACTTCGTGACTTACACTGACGACTATAGTTGGTATGGTTATGTTTACTTGCTGAAACATAAACATGAAGTGTTTGAAACATTCAAAGTGTTTCAAAAGGAAGTAGAAAATCAACTCGGGAAGACCATAAAATCACTACGTTCTGATCGTGGAGGTGAATATATGAGTCAAGAGTTTTTGGATCATCTGAAGGAGCATGGGATTATTGCCCATCGAACTCCTCCTTATACTCCACAACACAATGGTGTATCTGAGAGGAGAAATCGAACCCTGCTTGACATGGTGCGTTCTATGATGAAACAAACTACTCTTCCAAAGTCCTTTTGGGATTATGCCCTTGAGTCTGCTGCACGCATTCTCAATATGGTTCCAACTAAGAAGGTTTATAAGACACCATACGAAGTATGGCATGGGCAAGCCCCTAAGCTGTCTTACTTAAAAGTTTGGGGTTGTGAGGCACTTGCTAAGCGTGATACACTTACCAAACCTGACAAACTTGAACCTAGAGCTATTAAGTGTATCTTCGTAGGATACCCTAAGGAAACTATGGGATATTCTTCTATCTTCCATCTGAGAACAAAGTTTTTGTTGATCAAAATGCTGAGTTCTTTGAGAGTAATCTTATGGATCTTAAAGCAAGTGGGAGTATGGATGATCTTGAATTACTTCAAGAAGAAGATACACATCCTTCTTTAGACACTAGCATTCATCATGATGAGGATGATCAAGAAATTGAAGAACCTCAAAGTGATATTGTTCCCATTCAAAAGTCCAATAGGACACGCCGTGCTCCTGACCGTATGTGTTTATACATTGATTTGAAGAACATGAGTTAGGGATCTTGGTGAACCCAATAACTATAAAGCTGCATTCTTTGGATCCTGAATCCAAGAAATGGCTTGATGCGATGAATGTGGAAATGCAATCCATGAAAGACAATGATGTTTGGGTCTTAGTTGAGCTTCCTCCTAACTGCAAGACAGTTGGTAGCAAGTGGCTCTTCAAGAAGAAGACTGACATGGATGGTAAGGTATACACCTTTAAAGCTCGTCTCGTAGCAAAGGGCTTCACTCAAACCTACGGGATTGATTATGAAGAAACCTTTTCTCCTGTAGCAGACATTAGAGCTATAAGGATTCTCATAGCCATAGCAGCATACTATGACTTTGAGATATGGCAAATGGACGTCAAAACCGCCTTCCTCAATGGACATCTTTACGAAGAGGTCTATATGGAGCAACCCGAGGGTTTTGTTGATCCAAAATATCCTAACCGTGTATGCAAGCTCAAGAGTTCCATTTATGGACTTAAGCAAGCATCGAGGCAATGGAATAAACGTTTTGATGATGAGATAAAGAAATTCGGATTTTCTCAACATCAAGATGAGCCATGTGTATATCAGAAAGCTAGTGGGAGTTATGTCACTTTCCTAATTCTGTATGTTGATGACATATTGATTATGGGAAACAATATTCCAATGTTACAAGATGTAAAATCCTATCTTGGAAGATGTTTCGCCATGAAAGATTTAGGAGAAGCTGCATATATTCTTGGAATTAAGATCTATCGAGACAGATCTAAACGATTGATTGGTTTGAGTCAAAGTGCTTACATTGAGAAAATCTTGAAAAGATTTTATATGGAGAACTCCAAACGTGGCGCGATCCCAATGCATGATAAGCCTAAATTGAGTAAATCACAGGGTGCTGAAACACCTGCTCAGAAAAAGCGCATGCAAAGAATACCATATGCTTCGGCTATAGGTTCTATTATGTATGCTGTGAGATGTACTCGTCCTGATGTTGCGTTCGCACAGAATGTGAAAAGCCGATTCCAACAGAATCCAGGTGAACTTCACTGGACTGCTGTGAAAAATATTCTTAAGTATTTACGCAATACTAAGGATATGTTTCTGATCTATGGAGGAAAAGATGAACAAGAGCTCGGGGTTTCTTGCTACGATGCTTTGGATATCGACATATCTGATGACTTAAAATCTCAGACTGGATATGTATTTGTTCTTAATGGAGGTTTTGTTGATTGGAAAAGCACTAAGCAAAGTATTTTGCTACTTCATCTACTGAAGCTGAGTATATTGCTGCTTGTGATGCATCAAAAGAGGCTGTATGGATTCGTAAATTCATTTCTGGGTTGAACATCGTTCCCACAATTGAAGAACCCATAAATATGTATTGTGATAATACTGGAGCCATTACTATAGCAAATGGAAGCGGAATCACTAAAGGTGCTAGACATTATCGCGCTAAAGTTCATTATCTTCGAGAGACCATTGAAATGAGAGATGTGAAGATATTAAAGGTTCACATAGATGACAATCTAGCTGATCCATTTACGAAAGCTTTGGATTTCCCTAAGCATTCTAAATTGACTAGAGAAATAGGATTGGTACCTGCTAGTAGTCTCATGTAAACTGTGTGTTAATTAGTATTTGGATAATTTGGAGTTGTAAGACAGTTATTATTTTCTGATTAATAAAGATACGAGGTATTTGTTATTATATTCATATAATCTGTTATTCCATTTTTGCATGTTTAATCCATGAAATGATTTATCATTCAAAATATGTCCATTGTCGGTTAACAATATGGGAATATTGTTATGATAAGGCAAATGTGAGTGTTGGTTATAATTCTAACAAGAATTCGGATTGTTCACGCCAAACTCATATGTATTCACTAGAGATGCATATTCGATTCCCCAACTTTCAAGCATTTACTTTTGGATCCTTGTCATAAGTAAAATATTGAAAATGGTTTGTTATCTTCGTCCATAGACTTGAGATGCAAGTAAGTTCTGTTATGTGTGGATATCACTTTTTGTAAGTATATGCAAAACGTTATCTGAATAAGGTAGTTATAAAAGCTATATTTCGGAGTGATGTGAAGCAGCATCCACAACGCTTGTAGTCAATAAAGGATTTGTTACTCCACTTGATATGTGCAGAAAGAAACCATGGCGCCTCTCCGTTTAATCGGATAACTGCGGCGGACCCAAAGGGTAATGCAAGATGATTCTTGATTACATTTGGTATATCTGAATTAAAATCTATAACGAGATTCTAAATGGTTAAACTATATGGAATGATTAAAGATCCATAATCCATGGTTTAACGGTATCTATAACAAAGGATGATTAAAGCAAGACATTGAATGACCATGCTATTGAGAAACTTTTACGAAACTATTCTCTCAGACACATTTAGTTAAAAAGCGAGTGAGAGCGTTTGCTAGGCGTTTCCGTCGTTAGTTTTGTGTGCCATTCGACACACCAACTCCCAAGTGGGAGCTGTTGGTTTGTGGGAGTATTAAAACACGATAAAGCAACTAAACGTGTATGAGCCGATGGGGGCACACGCGATAAACACGAGTATACGTGTTGAACGTAACTTATACTTGAATTGTAACTTACCCGTTAATGCATGCAACTGACCTGATCATTATATTGACCCGTGGGCTGTTTTAGCTTTCTATTTGGGTCGTTAAGTGAAAGCCTTGGGCCTTGTGTTTCACAACTGATCGGGTACAGGAATTGGAGTGGGTTGGGTTTGTTTTGTGACTTGTCGACCAAGCTAGGGGTTTTCTCTAGGGTTCGACTTGTGCACTATATAAACTCCTCTCCACCTCTTGTATTCTCATGCATAATATCAGCTTCTCTAAACCCTAAAACCGATCTTCTATTCCTTGTTTTTCTTCTTGGTCGATTGGCTTCACAAGTTGACAAGAAGTACTTGGTTTTGGTTCTAAACTTGTTTAAGTACAAGTGTTTAGATAAATTGGTAAAAGGTTGTTTCTTTGTTTCCTGGTCGACACAAAAGCAGCAGCAGGTTGTTTCTTTGTTTCCTGGTGGACACAAAAGCAGCAGCAGTAAATAGTGGGCAGGAAAGTAGCTTGTCTCTTTGTGGGTTTTCTGCTCGTGGGGTTATATATTCAAGTTACAAGGTGTTGTCTGGTTTTTATTGTTACATTCTCGACTAGCTACATCGAACGTATACGTGAATCGGGTTTGTGTGTGATACTCTTCGAGGTGTTTATTTTAGACACTTAAAGGTTTCGTAGGGTTTCTTGTTCCGTTACTAGAGTTCAATTGCCAAGCAAGGTTAGCCTTCTTTATTCCCTTTTAATTATTTAATATTGTATTAAATTATGTGTTTATTAATTACGTGTTAACATAATTGTATTAACTAGATCCATTATCCGCTGCGTACTCGTAGAGGTTACTGGTTAACTAGATCTAAAATCCCAACAGTGGCATCACGAGTCAACTCGTTTTTGCGATTATGGGTTACACGTTTCTTATATTAATAAACATGTTTTAAAAGTCTTTGCATGAAACCTAGTTTAGTTATTGTGTTTTATTTTAATTTTGACAATTACATGCATACATGTCAAATTTTTAATAAATAATAACTAGTTACACACAAATTAAAATTATATTGATAATTAGAATTAATTTGTTAATTAGAATTTAATTTGCATGTGAATTATAATTACCTTGTTAATTAAAATTAAACAGTTAATTTAGAATTACATGTAAAATTTAAATTACTTGCTAATTAGAATTAAAAGTTAATTTGTATTTATTAATTGTTAATTAGAATTATTGTGATAATTAGAATTACATATTTATTTAAAAACATATATTGCGTAATTACTTGTTAATTGGGATTGCCATGCTTTATGTGTTTTTCCGGCCACAAAACCCACTCAATTGTTTTTCTAAGTGATGTATGGGGCGATCTAGGTACTGCATCCTAGTGACGGTCTTATGGTTCTCCGTTTGGGGAATACTCGAAAGAGGACTCGGAACAATATGTGGTTATTTATATTAATGTTTATGCTTGTATGTTTGTGATTCCTATATGTGCATTATTACTTGTTTTGACACCTAATTGTATGCAATAAGGAATAATACATATCGTAACCATAACATTAATATTGGTCTTTATTTACATGCCTAAATACCATGCTCATTGTGACCCGCTATTTGATTCGTGGAAAATTGTTTTTGTAAAATAAAGTGACCTAATATATGAAACACGTTTTCAAGAATTTAAAAACTAGACACTATGGACACTTGGGATGTACGGCTCACCCACTAGAACAAACTAAAAAGGGGGTTTAAAGAAGTGAGCATAGTCTCACTGAAAGGATGTCTAAGGTTATGCCTCTGCGCTTACCTGGTCCTCTGCCACCCTGTGCGTTCGATTGGAGCTACCGTGAACCATGATGATCACTACATTGTCATTACCAAAAAGTTTTTAAAATTAGTGTTACGAATTTGTTTTGCATGCTTCTTTGTACACGACTTTTACCACATTTATGTGTGCATACCTATTTGTTAATATTAAGTCTATGCCACCCAACTATGGACACGTGCATTTGGATTGACTTCTCTGGTCAGACCTAAGGGCCTTTCCAACCCATGGTAATTATTTCTCACTGGTCAGACCTCTGGTTATTTTTACACGTTCATACTTGGTTGACTTATATCGAGTTTACAGTGGGACCTCGGACCGAGGCATACGATGAGAACTAAACATGCTTTTGACATTATTACTTGATACTAATGCCTTAAACAATCTCATAAATCTAAGAGTTGCATTATGCAATTAACGCTCGTCGCTTACCTCTTGTCCCATTTTTTATACACTGGTCAGACCTATGGTAATTAATGGGGTTGCAAGTTGGATCTTAGTCTTATTAGTAATTAATTGGGTAGTTAATTCTTTAAGAATGTAATTATCGAAAATACTAATTATGTGAACTTTTCAATTGTAGATGACTACTTCAATCGGAAAATTCGGTACTCAGGAGTTTCTTTGAGAAACAAAAACTCACTGGACCTAATTTCATTGATTGGTATCGCCACTTCGCATCATACTATCAGTGAGGATAAGGAAGCTTATCTAGAGCATCCCATACCTGCAGCACTGTTGCTACTCTGCCACCCTGTCCTACCTGAGGTTCTTGCAGCTCACACTGCTTGGGTTAAAGGGTCAAAGGACATAGCTGCCTTCATGATCATGACCATGGAGTTAGAGATCCAACGAAATCTAACTCATCTTGGTGCTTATGACATGCTTCGGGAGTTGAAGTCTATGTTCTCCCAACAAGCAGAACAAGAGCTTCTACAAACTGCACGTGAATTCCACGCTTGCAAGCAGGGAGAGGGTCAATCGGTTAGCTCATATGTTCTCAAGATGAAGAGCTACATTGACAGTTTGGAACGTCTTGGTCACCCAATTACTCTCCACCATGGAATTAGTTTGATCCTAATTGGTCTTTCTAAAGAGTACATCTCGTTTGTGCAGAACTTCAATATGCACAGCATGGGGAAGACTATTAATGAACTGCATGCTATGCTTAACCAGCATGAGCAGACGTTGCCAAAGAAATATGCTGCACCAGCACTCCATTATGTGCGTGGTGGTAAGGTCCAGAAAAACCAAAAGAAAAACAAATCGTTCAAGGCTGCTAAGGGGAATCATGGGGTTGGAAAAAGCAGACCCAAGTTTGGTTATGATGCTAATTCCTACAAAACAAAACCCAAGATTCCTCAACCACCCAAGAAGGATAATCCACAAAGGACGCTACTGTCACCAATGTGGTGAGACAGGACATTGAGAAGGAATTGTCCCAGTATCTCGCGAGTTAATGAAAAGAAGAAAAGCAGTCTCTTGTAGCTAGTTCTTCAGGTATTTTCACTATAGAACTCTACTCTTTTCCTAAATCATCCTTAGTATATGACACTGGTTGTGGTACTCACATCTGTAATAATACTTTCAGGGTCTAAGAAGGCAGTAGGAAGCTGAAGCCAGGAGCTTTAAGTTTGTACGTGGGCAATGGTCAACGGGCAGAAGTTGAAGCTATTGGAAACTATCATTTATCACTCCCTAGTGGATTAGTTATTGTTTTAAAAGATTGTCATTATGCTCCCTCTATTACTAGGGGATTATTTCAGTTTCTCGTTTGTATGACGATGGTTTTATTAACTATTTTAAATCGAATAATTATATTTCAGTTTCTAAGAATAACGTTGTTTATTTTAATGCTATTCCTCGTGATGGTGTTTATGAAATTGAAATGTCTTATTCAAATACAAATGAAAGTTCTATGTTTGCTGTAAGCAATAAAAGAGCCAAGACTAACTTGGACTCTGCTCTCTTGTGGCATGGTCGTCTTGGACACATTAGCAAGAAACGCATGGAGAAATTGCAACATGATGGACTTCTCAACTCATCTGAAATTAAGTCTCTTGAAAAGTGTGTTGCTTGTATGTCTGGTAAGATGGCTAGAAAACCTTATTCACATCAAGTGGAAAGGGCTAAAGATCTACTTGGACTTATACACTCGGATGTATGTGGCCCATTTAGAATCACTTCAAGACAAGGAGCAAATTACTTCGTGACTTACACGATGACTATAGTCGGTATGGTTATGTTTACTTGCTGAAACATAAACATGAAGTGTTTGAAACATTCAAAGTGTTTCAAAAGGAAGTAGAAAATCAACTCGGGAAGACCATAAAATCACTACGTTTTGATCGTGGAGGTGAATATATGAGTCAAGAGTTTTTGGATCATCTTAAGGAGCATGGGATTATTGCCCATCGAACTCCTCCTTATACTCCACAACACAATGGTGTATCTGAGAGGAGAAATCGAACCCTGCTTGACATGGTGCGTTCTATGATGAAACAAACAACTCTTCCAAAGTCCTTTTGGGATTATGCCCTTGAGTTTGCTGCACGCATTCTCAATATGGTTCCAACTAAGAAGGTTGATAAGACACCATACGTAGTATGGCATGGGCAAGCCCCTAAGCTGTCTTACTTAAAAGTCTGGGGTTGTGAGGCACTTTCTAAGCGTGATACACTTACCAAACCTGACAAACTTGAACCTAGAGCTATTAAGTGTATCTTCGTAGGATATCCTAAGGAAACTATGGGATATTCTTTCTATCTTCCATCTGAGAACAAAGTTTTTGTTGCTCGAAATGTTGAGTTCTTTGAGAGTAATCTTATGGATCTTAAAGCAAGTGGGAGTATGGATGATCTTGAATTACTTCAAGAAGAAGATAAAAATCCTTCTTTAGACACTAGCATTCATCATGATGAGGATGATCAAGAAATTGAAGAACCTCAAAGTGATATTGTTCCTATTCGAAAGTCCACTAGGACACGCCGTGCTCTGACCGTATGTGTTTATACATTGACGCTGAGGAACATGAGTTAGGGGATCTTGGTGAACCCAATAACTATAAAGCTGCATTGCTGGATCCTGAATTCAAGAAATGGCTTGATGCGATGAATGTGGAAATGCAATCCATGAAAGACAATGATGTTTGGGTCTTAGTTGAGCTTCCTCCTAACTGCAAGACAGTTGGCAGCAAATGGCTCTTCAAGAAGAAGACTGACATGGATGGTAAGGTATACACCTTTAAAGCTCGTCTTGTAGCAAAGGGCTACACTCAAACCTACGGGATTGATTATGAAGAAACCTTTTCTCCTGTAGCAGACATTAGAGCTATAAGGATTCTCATAGCTAGATGCATACTATGACTTTGAGATATGGCAAATGGACGTGAAAACCGCCTTCCTCAATGGACATCTTTACGAAGAGGTCTATATGGAGCAACAGAGGGTTTTGTTGATCCAAAATATCCTAACCGTGTATGCAAGCTCAAGCGTTCCATTTATGGACTTAAGCAAGCATCGAGGCAATGGAATAAACGTTTTGATGATGAGATAAAGAAATTCGGATTTTCTCAACATCAAGATGAGCCATGTGTATATCAGAAAGCTAGTGGGAGTTATGTCACTTTCCTAATTCTGTATGTTGATGACATATTGATTATGGGAAACAATATTCCAATGTTACAAGATGTAAAATCCTATCTTGGAAGATGTTTCGCCATGAAAGATTTAGGAGAAGCTGCATATATTCTTGGAATTAAGATCTATCGAGACAGATCTAAACGATTGATTGGTTTGAGTCAAAGTGCTTACATTGAGAAAATCTTGAAAAGATTTTATATGGAGAACTCCAAACGTGGCGCGATCCCAATGCATGATAAGCCTAAATTGAGTAAATCACAGGGTGTTTGAAACACCTTTCGAAAGAGCGCATGCAAAGAATACCATATGCTTCGGCTATAGGTTCTATTATGTATGCTGTGAGATGTACTCGTCCTGATGTTGCGTTCGCACAGAATGTGACAAGCCGATTCCAACAGAATCCAGGTGAACTTCACTGGACTGCTGTGAAAAATATTCTTAAGTATTTATGCAATACTAAGGATATGATTCTGATCTATGGAGGAAAAGATGAACAAGAGCTCAGGGTTTCTTGCTACACGATGCTGGATATCGGAGATCTTGACGACTTAAAATCTCAGATTGGATATGTATTTGTTCTTAATGGAGGTGCTGTTGATTGGAAAAGCACTAAGCAAAGTATCTTTGCTACTTCATCTACTGAAGCTGAGTATATTCTGCTTGTGATGCATCAAAAATTTGTATGGATTCGTAAATTCATTTCTAGGTTGAACATCGTTCCCACAATTGAAGAACCCATAAATATGTATTGTGATAATACTGGAGCCATTACTATAGCAAATGAAAGCGGAATCACTAAAGGTGCTAGACATTATCGCGCTAAAGTTCATTATCTTCGAGAGACCATTGAAATGAGAGATGTGAATATATTAAAGGTTCACACAGATGACAATCTAGTCGATCCATTTAAAGCTTTGGATTTCCTAAGCATTCTAAATTGACTAGAGAAATAGGTTTGGTACCCGCTAGTAGTCTCATGTAAACTGTGTGTTAATTAGTATTTGGATAATTTGGAGTTGTAAGACAGTTATTATTTTCTGATTAATAAAGATACGATGTATTTTTTATTATATTCATATAATCTGTTATTCTATTTTTGCATGTTTAATCCATGAAATGATTTATCATTCAAAATATGTCCATTGTCGGTTAACAATATGGGAATATTGTTATGATAAGGCAAATGTGAGTGTTGGTTATAATTCTAACGAGAATTCGGATTGTTCCCGCCAAACTCATATGTATTCATTAGAGATGCATATTCGATTCCCCAACTTTCTAAGATTTACTTTTGGATCCTTGTCATAAGTAAAATATTGAAAATGGTTTGTTATCTTCGTCCTTAGACTTGAGATGCAAGTAAGTTCTGTTATGTGTGGATATCATTTTTTGTAAGTATATGCAAAACGCTATCTGAATAAGGTAGTTATAAAAGCTATATTTCGGAGTGATGTGAAGCGGCATCCACAACACTTGTAGTCAATAAAGGATTTGTTACTCCACTTGATATGTGTTTAAAGATACCATGGCGCCTCTCCGGATTTAATCGATAACTGCGGCGGACCCAAAGGGTAATGCAAGATGATTCTTGATTACATTTGGTATATCTGAATTAAAATCTATAACGAGATTCTAAATGGTTAAACTATATGGAATGATTAAAGATCCATAATCCATGGTTTAACGGTATCTATAACAAAGGATGATTAAAGCAAGACAATTGAATGACCATGCTCTTGAGAAACTTTACGAAACTATTCTCTCAGACACATTTAATTAAAAAGCGAGTGAGAGCATTTGCTAGGCGTTTCCGTCGTTAGCTTTGTGTGCTATTCGACACACCAACTCCCAAGTGGGAGCTGTTGGTTTGTGGGAGTTTTAAAACACGACGAAGCAACTAAACGTGTATGAGCCGATGGGGGCACACGCGATAAAACAGTATACGTGTTGAACGTAACTTATACTTGAATTGTGACTTACCCGTTTATGCACGCAACTGACCCGATCATTAACTTGACCTGTGGGCTTTTATTAGTTCATCATTGGGTCGTTTGGGTGGAGCCTTGGGCCATGAAAGATCCACACCGATTGGGTACAGGGATTAGAGTGGGTTTGGGTTTGTTTGTGACTTGTCGAACAAGCTAGGGTATCCTCTAGGGTTTCGACTTGTGCACTATATAAACACCACCTCTACATCTTGCATTCCCACGCATACATACTTTATCTATCCCTAAAACTGAAAACATCTTCCTGCTTCTCCTGCTCTTGGTCGTTAGCTTCTTAATAACGATTAAGGGTTTTGAGTTTTGGCTTAATTCTAAACTTGTAATCTTGACAAGTGTTTAGACAAAAGTGTTGACTTCTGGTTGTTTGTTTCCTGGTCGACACAAACAGCAGCTACATGGATCAAAGCTGCTTCTGCTCGTTTGCTTTGGTTCTTGGATAGAAGGTGGTAGTGATATAGGGTAGTACTAAAAAGCTGTTTTCCAGCTATTGGGTATTTTGGACAGAAAGAGACAAGTTCTTTTGCTTTTCTGTAAGTGGAAGTCAAGTGGGTTCCATTCAAGTATTAAGCTATTAATTTAGTTTTATATATTACGTTCTCGACTAGCTACATCGAACGTATACGTGAATCGGGTTTGTGTGTGATACTCTTCGAGGTGTTTATTTTAGACACTTAAAGGTTTCGTAGGGTTTCTTGTTCCGTTACTAGAGTTCAATTGCCAAGCAAGGTTAGCCTTCTTTATTCCCTTTTAATTAATTAATAATGTATTAATTATATGTTTATTATTTACGTGTTAACATAATTGTATTAACTAGATCCATTTTCCGCTACGTACTCGTAGAGGTTACTGGTTAACTAGATCTAAAATCCCTACAGTGGTTTTTTGTTTCAGGGTACAGTGGATATCATTCAAAAGTATCCCGTCCCTGAGTGTGACATTTGGTTTATTAAGCTTTCATGTGATTTCCATTACAACGCAGCAGCTATAGGTATAAGATTTCCCTTACTACGTATATATTGCTGTTGGTATTATTAAAAGGAAATCTGGTTTTTCTATATCGGTGCAACGACTATGAACTCCCAGATGATTTTTTTTTAACGTCAACAAACCGGTATGCTGTCAAAGGTGGCAATTTCGACTCATACACATTTGAACCTGTCATTTGGGTTATGTCTTATCTCAAGTGAGTCAAATGGGTCAAATACAAAATGTAGAGGGTAACAGGTCAAGTGGGTTGGACGGGTCCAAAATCACCAAAGATGTGTGAATGAATACAACATTATGTTATACAACTTGGATTATCATTGTAAAATATAGTTTCTGTAAATCATATTTAACACCAAGTATTCATAAGAGAATCTAAAAAGTGCAGAAGTTTGTGGGTCAACCTGACCAGACCGGCAGACCATACCCAATACTCAACCCATTCGACCCAACCATTTTCCCACTTCTGGGCTTTATGTCTTTAAAGAGGCTGGAACTCACAAGCTAAAAATTTGACATCAACTGTATCATTGGGCGAAAGTCCACCTGGTAAAATTCCTGATGGTAAAATTGACACTACGTGTTACAGGGAACAGGGAAGGGAAAATCTTTGTATGGGATTTTCAGACTAGCCCCCCTACTCTCATTGCAAGGTTTGATTTCCTTTCAAAGATTTTTACGTTATTCTGAATCCAATAAAAATCCTTGACATAAATGCTTTGTTCTTGTCAGCTTATCTCATGTTAAATCCAAATCTCCCATCAGGCAAACTGCTATGTCGTTTGATGGAAGGTACATTTTATAATATATATCAGCTCACAGCCAGTAACAAATTTTTTGCCAATCATTGATCAGTTTGACTTGTATATTTCAGCACAATTCTTAGTTGTTGTGAAGATGGCACTATTTGGCGTTGGGATACTGTTGCAACATCCTAGCTTGATTCAAGACGGACCATGTTGTACCTTGTATATTGCTTTATCAAAGCAATGTAGGTGTTATAATGAGGCAGTTTGTTGTCTCGAGCATTGATAGACTTATGGTCGTTAGGATGTATACATATAATAATGGACTCTCTTTTTAGCAAGCGAATGCAGCTGTGCATGAAGTTTCTAGGTATCAAAGTAGAAATTTAGAGCAGCTTTATAATATGCAGATGCAACTGTGCATGAATGTTGCGTTTTCTGGCCATATTGGTGATGTTTTATGTCATGAACCAGCTGCACAAGCAAGCTGAGCTGTAGTGTAGATGGTGTTTGGTATCAAAAGTTAAGATATTTGAAGGTTTTCAGATAGGGATGTGACTATACGGGTATGTGTTCTTGAAGTACGGTAAGGTGCAGATTGATACGTACTAAGATTACTGGATTTAGCGACTTGTGTTGCAGCCCTATCTGGTTTATATGTGATCTTATAAATCATGATACGCGCATCTGAATGCGTAATAGACATAACCTTTTAGTTGAAAATTACACTTGTATTTCCCCACTTAAAATAACAAGGGAAACTACAAAACACATTTTTTGTGTTTTCCTTACTAGCTAGTTATAAGGCCCGTGCAAGCACGGGGTTTTTTATAATTTTTTTATAACTTATTTTTATTTATTAAAAAATACTTTAATTATTTTTTACTTACAATATTGATGGCTGGCTTACAAAATTTACTATGCTATTATAACATTTTATAGTTTTTGTAGAAAACATCATTTTGATTTCATCAACAGGCCATTGTATGAGCTGTGTTGTCGAGCCAAAGAGTCATCTTAAACGACTCCATACTAAAAGTAAACATAACAGCTTCTTATAAAAAGCAAATGCAAATGCAAATAAGGGGATACACAAAATTTTCATTTCTTGAATTCTAGCCCATCCTTTAGCAATAACATCATCTTCAGAAAACTCGTCCACAGATCATCTCTTTTTGTTTGCATAAATTATTTATCAATAAACATGATAAGTTATATTATGCGCACACATTGAGTTACTGAAGGAAAAAAAGTTATACAACATGGGAACCATGTGAACCTCCCATAATCCACATATTAACTTATGGAAAATAATTACTAAAGGGCATATAAAGAATGCTTCAACCAAAATACAAAAATATACCATAAGAAAGTTGCTTATAGATTTGTTCAAGCTTTATGACCAATTTCTCAATTAAAAGCTGATCATTGGGTATTGTAAAGTCTTTTACATGCTCACGTTCAACTCATTCTCGTGCAAAAAAATTGTGTGGACCTTACACAATTCCCTACACAGATGTAATAAATCACATAAATGAACCATAAATTGCATTAAGCTTTAACTCCAACAAAGTTAAACAAATGAAGCTTATCTATATCTATACTACATTATAATGTATTTAGGACTTCCTATATAAAAAAGTCTTAAAAATATAAGCCTACACATGTTACTATAATTAGTAATTCATATAATTAAGAAAAGAACCATAATGTACAACACTTTAATGCACATATATAATTTTTAGACGTACAAGACAAGAAGCATAGCGTACACCACTTTAATGCACATATTAAAAAAACAAAACACCACATTAATGCTATTTAATATAGTCAATTAATTAACTGATAAATAAATACAATTAATACAGTTTTTAAAACACCCCTAACATAATAAATACAAATTATCAAGCATATTGTACAACAAAATTAAACATAATTCCTACATTAAATGTCACTAATAGGAATAATATTCAAGCCCGAACGGGCAACATGGTAAATGGGCTTGAGCCCGAACGGGCGCAGGCCAAATGGGCTTGAGCACGTAGGGGTGCGGGCTAAACGAAATTCTTGAAATCCGTAAATTTATTGTAAAAAAGAACATAATAAACTAAAATACATGATTCACTTGAAAATTTTATTTCAGAACGCGCGGGTACCCTGCATTAAATGTCACTAATACAAATAATAAAGCACATTTTATAAATATTAAGGCACGAACGGGCAACAGGCAAAATGGGCTTGAGCCCGAACAGGCACGGGCCAAACGGGCTCGAGCCCGAACAGCTGCGGGCCAAACGGGCTCGAGCCTGAACGGGCACGGGCTAAATGAAATTCTTGATATCCGTAAATTTATTGTCAAAAATAACATAATAAAATAAAATACATGATTTACCAGAAAATTTTATTTCAAGGTACCCGCCGCCGCAACGCGCGGGTACCCTGCTAGTTTCTATATAACCACATACTAAGTCTTGACGAAAATACTATACCTTGACAAAATAACTATGCCCATTCCATAAAAAGATTCCCATCTTCACTATTGTTGTCAAATACTATGCATAAATTTTTTTTGAACTTTATTTACTATAACTATGACTCGTCTTATAGTGGACTCATTAGCTGGCTACCATGTGCTTAGTCGAGATGATGCCTATGACTTAAAATATATAAGTGCATCATAAGTAGCTTAAATTTTGATATAAGATAGCAGATTCAAATTTTATATGAAAATAAAATAAAATATAGATAAATGATACTACCTCTGTCCCTAAATAAGTGTCCAGTTTGACTTTTCAGAGTCAAACTGGATCAACTTTGACCTTATCTATTTTTGTGGTTGTTATATAATACTTGATGAAAAATATATGAATGGATTGGGTTTTAAGTGTATTTTTCATTGGTATAGTTTTTCATCAAGTATTATATAACATAAAAAAAATATTTACGGTTAAAGTTGAACCAATTTGACTCTGAAAAGTCAAACTGGACATTTATTTAGGGACGGAGGGAGTACCTTTGTATGAAAGAACCCGAAATCATAGCCATCAAAAGAGCCAGATTTGTGTTCATTGTCTCCAGGTACAAAAAGATTAGGCAAGGCTTTATAGGAGCCGAAAATGCCTTCACTATTGTAGTTTCTTTAGATTGCAATAAGGTTCGATAATCTCTTGTGACTCATGGAGCTTCTAGGATGTCTATACCCAAAAATAAGCTAAGCCCAACTATAATTTTAGTGGGGTCTATTATGCATGTCCGTAGTCAAAGGTTCTCCCCAAATGTTGAACTTGTAAATTGTAAACAGTTGCAGCGTTAACGTTGTTGTTGTTTAGTGCATACACGGGATACACAAATTTGAACCAAGAAGAGGATTACTCGTGTCACTAATGTGTACGTCACTAACCTGTACACAGGTAAGCATTTTCATAGGCTGCACAAAATAACTCATGTAAAACACTTGTATTGGATTTAGCTAAGCATTATAATGGACTCAGTGAAATAAAGTGGTCTATAATCAAACCCCAATTCCAACCATATATTGAAAAATCTGTAAAACCAAAAAGATACTTACATGGAAGTTGATTAAGGCCTTTTCTACATAACAATGTCAAAAATCAACTATATAGAGGAAGACATCAAAAGGTAATGCATAACCACGAATAAAAAAAGTACAGTCACTACTTCCACGAGAAGGGTAAAAAAGGAGACATTTTGATATAAGAGGGAATCTACTTCCATGTAGCTCCGGCTATATCATTGTCACCGGTCTAAGTCTTGTAATTTTAAGTAAATCAGATGCCAAAGAGACCTGTAAAAAAAGAGATGTTTTGATATAAGAGGGAATCTAGAAAACTCAGTTGACATTTGAAAAGAACAACAAATGAGCTTTCTACTTTTTCTGACACTTTCTGAACATAACCAAGAGCCACCATTCCAGTGTCTACAATCTGTGCAGTAGCAACCTGAAGGAAAGATACGAATTTGATTTTAGTACTAACAATGGTATGAGAGGCGGTAATCAATACCACCCGTCGAGCTGTGTAAAGTTTTATCTCAAGCAGAATAGATGTTGAAATTAACGACCAACCTTAAATACTTCCCTACCTATAAATAGGTAAGGAGTCGCACTCTCCAAGCATCTACAATTTTTTCGCTTATAAACAGAAAAATATTAAGATATGTGCTCGTAATAATATAACTATATAAGAACTAAACCGTTTAGTTAAAAATCTTCCCCAACCAGTTGATATAAGCTAAATATATATACATCTATGAAACAATAATACCCATCTTCAAGTCAAACATTTGGGCTACAAATTATAAAATCTCAGCTTAATTTAATATTTGAAATGGCTACCAACTAGAAATAGTAAGACCATAAAACAATATACATCTATGAAACAATATACACATCTTCAAGTCAAACATTTGGGCTGCAAATTAAAATATCTCAGCTTAATTTAATATTTGAAATGGCTACCAAGTAGGAATGGTAAGACCATAAAACCACATTCACACATGATAGTAATTATAAATTGTAAAGACGTATAGAGATTATGGCTCTAACCTTCACGGAGAAGTTGAAATTTATAAACTCAATCACAAACCTTAGAGGCTTAGACCATGATAGTCACAACTAACTCCAATCCAGGCGACCCAAGTTGAAAAATATATGAAAAGAAATTAATAAACTTGAAGCTAAAGAAAGATTAATAAATCGACTAAAACTGATAGGAATAAGTTTCAAACATCTCTGATAAGCTATTAACAACGAGTTAATTGCATTTTTGGTCCTTGTGGTATGGCCAAATTGCAAGTTTGGTCCCTAAAACTTTGAAAATGCAATGATAGTCCTCATTTTGAAGTTTGGATTGCACTTTTAGTCCCTGGATAAAATGAAATTACTAAAATACCCTTTGTCTTATTCGGAGAAGACACGGGTAATTTGGTCATTTCACACCGATCAAGGACCAAAATTGCAAGACAAACTTTAAAATGGGGATTATCATTGCACTTTCAAAGTTTTAGGGACCAAACCTGCAATTTGACCAAACCACAAGGACCAAAATTGCAATTAACTCAATTAACAACCCTTTCAGGACCATATTTCTCGAATAATCCCTTGGTTTTGTAACAAAAAGCCAAAAAAAAATGAAAATCTTCATCAGACCGAAACACACATACATATATCTTTGTTATTCGCATTGTGGAATCTAAGAGAGGCATAAAATTCTATTTTGTAAGCATCTATGTATTCTCCTACCTTCACACAAAAAATGGATTATGAGCAAAAAATAAATTTTTAGTTGTTCTCCCGTAACAACAAAATTTGAATCAACAACCATTTCCTTATCAAGGAAGAGTTCAAGGCATCTTGTACTCATCGAAACTTAAAAGAATCTCAGCATTTTACAAAGTAATTTTACCTCTTCTCCCATAACCAAAATGTTTGGTCCCAAACTTTTTTTTTGGAACGGCAATTGAAATAGAAACTAGCAAGGGGCTAGACGAAGTTACAAGGGGTGGATAGAGCATTACAAGGGTGATTAAACCACTCTATCCAATTCAAAAAAGGTTTCTTACATCGACTAACATTCCAATTAAAAGATAAGATCTTGATGTCATTGAAAAGGAGATCCTTTGATGGTTTCTTCAGTGAGAATACGACATTGTTTCTAAAACGCCATAAGGACCAAATTGTAGTTTGTATCACCGCATCGAAGAATCTTGCATATTTTGCTTCAAGGGGTGAGTGGTCTGCCATTTGGTCCCAAACTTGATTGTAAACCAAACACAAAACTTAGGGATTCAATAATTTGAAAATTAAATGAAAGTTACTGAAACTCACAACTTCAGCTGAGTAGACCTCGTACAGGTTATTTAATTGGCTAATGCTACTTATTTGGAACAAAAATATAATAGCGCGAGACAATGGAATAGGCAGCCCTGAAAGAGTCTCACATGACATGTTTATTGGCATAATATAAACTGTTTAGTTAAAAATCTTCCCTAACTAGTTGATATAGGATAAAAAGTATATATCTGTGAAACAATAATAGCCATCTTCAAGACTCTCCTTTTGTTTTAAATGTATCATATTTAGTAATATGAGAACACTTGATAACCCAATTTTTTTTTAATAATCAAACTGGAGCATGGTGAGTTAGCACCCCATGATAACAAATATAAGTAGCTAGGTACATAAATTTGTGTGCTTTTTACATGTAATGACTTGTAATGAACTTGACCTTGACAACTGTTGTTGTCGGCTTGTATGTTTCTTATCTCAGACTCTGGTTTAATCAGGTTTTGAAGATTGAGTTCCCTATACTTTAGGCTCGATTTTCAATAAGTGGCCAAGTAAAACTTTCACCTCGTAATATCACTTGATGCTCGATAAGCATTTTGCATTTCTTGGAATATAGTGGATGTTGATTGAGGCGTGCCTATAAGATGATAATAAACATCATACATGAATCACCATTACTTTTACATTACCTACACCTTAAATTCTAAACACACCAGAAGTAAAAATTATCGCAAGCAAAAGTTCTTAAACTTTTCTCTTAATTCCTCAACACATAACAAAATTAAATATTGAATATACTAAAACACCCGCAATAGTTTATATTTATATGATAATTGTCTATATAATCTCAATTTTTATATGAAATTTCACCTTAATTTAAATTATTAAATAACTACAATAACTTACATTTATTTGATGAAATTTACCATTAAAAACCTTCATTAAACCACCTAACTAAGTCAAAATTTACGAAAATAACACAAACCTACAACTTAATTAATAGAAAAAACAAATCCCCTAAATTATCACATAAATCAATAAGTCATAGATTAGTATACCTTAAATTCATTAACCCAAAAAATTAAGCGGTGTTGATTTTAGGTTTTCTTTAGTCCTAGTAGGGTTTTTTGGAGGGTATAGTGAGCTTTTCTTCGGGTTTTTTTTTTTTTTTTTTTTTTTTTTAAATTCTTCTTTTTGTTTCTTGGGTTGTAAAGAGGAGCATTTTTTTTTACCCTTCTAAGTTTTTTAGAATGACCCCGCCTTCCTAAAGTTTTGTTTCTTTATATTTATGATACATATATGTTTTTACTTATTTTTTTTAATAAAACAAAATTTAACCACAATTTGTCCGTACATGGAAATATTTAAAGATTTTTTATCAAACATATTTTACCTAAAAAATTAAAATTAGTTCAACTAATACCTAATAAGGAAAGATTGAATTTTTTGAAATACGAAAGTCCCCACTTGGGGTTTTGTTTTATTATATAAAAGATTTCTTTGTAACTCCTCTTCTTTTTCTCAAAATAGAATACAGTGTTATATGAACGCCTTTTCTACGTTTTGAAAAAAATATAATCTGGTTTTGTAAAAAAACTGAAAATAGAAAATATGATTTCTTTTTCTTCAACTAAACGCACTATGAGTGTTTCATTAAAAGGGCTGATCTAAAACAAGAGTATCTTTCAAACAGAAATCCAGATACTAATTATAATCTACTAGTAGAAATCTAGATACTAATTATAAACTACTAGCAGGATATTAACTATAATCTACTAGTAGGATACCCGCACGTTGTGGCGGCGGATATCATGTAATTAAAATTTTCGACAATGTTTTTTGATAATACGTTTTTTCGTGACAATAAATTTATAGAAGACGAGAATTTTAGGTTCTATTAACTTCAAATAATAACAAACTATATTATGTTAAAAGTAGATAGTAAATAATATAGACATGCCATTTACTTTCTTTGGATAGGTTGTATTAATTTTATTTTGTGAATGTTTTAGTGTGTTTGAGGAGACTATTTAAATATTTATTTGAATAGCTTGTTTGAATTGTATCATGTAATTTATTGATTGTATTTTTGCATTGAGGGGTATTTTCATAATCACATTAATTTAAAGTGTTAAATATATATGTTGGCGCATAAGTTAAATGTAACATGCATGTATAGTTGTGATAAGGATTTAAAAGGTACACTTTTGAGAGGTCATTTAAGCCCTTAATCGATCACTTTTATATCTATTACTGCTTAATTTCGTTCTTTTTCACTTTTTAGGTCTCTTTAAGGCAAATTGCTGGAATGACACTTACTCAGACGAAAAGGCGTGAATATATGAAGAAAATGACCAAAGTCAAGAATCAAGACACTCAAGCTGCTGGAACAGAAGGTGACGGCGTCACAGCCTAATGGCGACGCCGTCGCAACACGTTTTGAGACGACTCAGAAGCCAAATTGCTATTTTGCACTTGACGGCATCAGGTTTTAAAGAGCAGGGCGTCACAACTCAGACGGCCTAGATTTGGATCCCGACGGCGTCAGAAGATGAAGTCGATGGCGTCACAACCATAAGGTGACGCCGTCACAGAGGTGACGTGGACAAGACGAAACCCTAATGGCGGCGATCTGACGGCGTTACAAATAAAGACTGACGCCGTCGCATATTGTAACTCTATATATAGAATTCGAATTTTTAGAATTTTAGAGAGGTAGTTTTGTGGAGTAAAACCTAAACCGAACCTTGGCTGTCTTGGGCAGTATCTTAGTGTTCCATACCCTATTTTACAACAAGATAAGTGATTTACTTCATTAATTCAATTATGTCTTCAATTGTTTGTGTGTATGCTTGCATGTTTTCCATGTCCGACTAATTTACTTATGCGTTTGCTTAGATCTATGAAACCTAGGTATTGAATATTGATTGGTTGTCTCTTATCTTAATTGTGATTGACCTAATATTGCGATAGGTCATTCATTGTGTTTTTAATGCTTGATTAATCTTTGTGAACATTAGTTTATAATCACCTAGAGTTATTGTAGGCTAAACATCCAAAGGTAACCTTAGAGTTAGTTTATGAATCCTAGAGATTTCGTAGGCAATAACCTTAAGGTAGTCTCAAAGAGTTAGGGAAAAACACATACCCTACGACCTTAGAAGACACAACGCATTAAGAATAAGGACGTGACAATTCAACCATCAATAGGAGATAACTAGTGTGTAATAGCATCTAGGTAAACACATTTTTAATCATCATAAGAGCACACAACAATAGACATAGAATACACTCACCTTAGCTTAGTTAATTAGAATATATAATAGTAGAGTAATCGGTAGAAATACCACCCCCCAAATCCAATACCCCGAGATTCGTACCTTTAAATTTTCTAAAAAAATATAAAAAGTAATAAAAAAATCTTCCTCAACCCCAACCTTAGCGTAGTAATTTCTCACTAGCATTCATATTCCCTTAGAGAACGATATCAATTCCCGAATATAGTCTAGCATATGTTAGCTCGTAGACATATCATTATTTACGTTATTTAGTAGTCAATTAGTTAGTTGTTAGCTTAGTTATTAGTTTAGTGTAACACCGTGGAGGAAGGACGGGTCTTTACCCACTGTATACCTGATCCACAGTCCGACAGGAAGACGTTTAGGATGTAACTATAAATACCCATCCTTAAAAGGGGTGGTGCTTCTTTGATAATCTAACCTTTTCTCTTTTTGTTTATCTCTCTAGAATCACCTTCTCTACTCTCTTCATCTCTCAAACATGGCATACTTGTATAATCATCTCCCTAGACCACCTGAATCATCAAACAACATAACATATATGATTCTACACATGATAAAACAATTTGAAAGCTAGTTTTGCAAGAGACAAATAACCTTCTACAAAGATGATAATTGGCATCCATAGAAGTTTTATCATCATGATTATTGTCTATACCAGATCACCATTACAACATATATCTAATCTACACGTAGCATCATAAAGTTTTATGTTTACAAAGAGAAACCAAAAGACTAAAAGCAATGTAACATAATGTCATAAGGGCATAATTTATATCTATTAAAAACTGTTAACCTACATTTTCATAATGGCATAATCAATTAACCGACATTAGATAGATAAATAAACATACTTGAGCCATGAAGCCTTTAAGAATCCGATGAAATTCAAGTATTCAACGCACTTGTAATGCAATGGTTTTCCAATAGTGCTTCCAATTCCCTCCCTTGCATAATAAAAATAGTTATGTAACAGCGATGCAGGTGTAAAGCTTTCCAATATCTCATACTTATTAAGAACCGAAGTAAAAATGAACCTATGAAAAGTGCTCGAAAACTATCCCACCTCCTAAGCACAAGATTTGGCAAAAAGATGCAAGTTACAAATCATTACTTTCCATTCAACATCTTATATTCATCAATAAAAAAAGGCAACCAAGTGCTAAAACACTGTATATATAATTATATACTGAAATACACCAAATGAGTTTATATGTACAACTTCACAGGAGGTTACTAAAGCTTAAAAATGAGATAACAATTGACCATAGATGATGCTCTACAATGATGAAAAGATATAAACTACACTATAAGATACTGTAGAATACATTATAAAGTTGCATATAGTTACTGAATAAAATGGTAAGTTTAATAAACATTCAAATTTCCATCCTTTGACTATTTATATAAAACATAACTCTCAAAAGCAGAAATTATGTCAATAATCAGATAAACAACAAAACTGACTGATATATATAATTACAGATATATGATGAAGTCACTGTTCCCACAACATCATCAATTAGTTCAGAGTATCTAGATAAGAGCACAGTTGAACACGGTGCTCAAATTACGGTCAATCTAGTAGTAAAACTTAACGATAAACATAAACTGATATACGGCAAGAGTTCTGATCTAAGTATAGCATAAGCAAAAACAAATGGTGCCATGAAACCAGAGAATATCAATGAAATAACTTACCAAACAAATAACTTTGATCAATCCTAGCATCCAAGAAGTCTTTAAGCGATATAAATTCCAATCCATCATTATTGAAAATGAATTCAGTGCAATTATCCTTGAACCAAAAGGTTTGGAATTAAGCATATTCGATAAGAACATAGATGAAACAGTTCAAGGTTTTCATTATCTAAAAAGCATACCCCTTGGAAACTGTAGCAGAGAGCTTGCTTTGACCGACCAATACACGCAACTTCTCATACCCAGCTTGACTAAGCATATGATCAGATCCTTCTCCTAGTCCATCCCTATAATCAAATAGTAGATAAATCCTGAATAGGTGATGGTGAAGCAAGTGCAGTCTCTTGAGTCTCTAGAGACTGCTCCTCGGAGTCAGACCCTCAACCTGGTATGCCCGTCTCATAATCATGTATGGGTCATCAGCCTCTGGAGTGATATGGAGTTGTGTTGGACTGCGAATAGTAAGCAAAATACTCTCAGTGATATCGAAGGATCGGGTAAGAGGTGAGGAAGACATGGTCTGTGACAAATTCAATGCGTATGTATAAGTATAAGGAAAATACTTATAGTATAAAGTGTAAATCAAGTATGTATAAATCACCCAGTACTAAACTATAAGACATAGTTTGGTCAAGTAAAATAGTAAGTAAAGTAGCAAGTAACGCAACAGCTTGGCAGGCAGGCACGGGCGGTCATAGATTTAAGTTTTTTTGAAAAGTAGTTATAATCTAGGTTTTGGTAAATACCCAGTTCTCTATAACTTAGGCTCTGATACCAATTTGTAACACCCCCAAACAGTGCAGCGAAAATGGTACTAGGATTTGGGTGTTACCAAATTGGCACACAAAACAAGTTTTAGGAAACGGATTTACCTCATCCGGTTTAGAAAAGAAATTACCAAATCAAAAGCTATAAGGTTACATTATTCAAATTAGTGCAGAAATACAAGCCCATTAAATAAAGTGGTCTCAAATACATAAAGAGTCATGGTTGTGTAAAAACACTTCAGAGTAGTTTATGACCGTGCCATGTCAAGCGCCTCCAAATTAAGTTATGTAGTAGTAAAGACTTAAGCACTTGAGAAAAGATACTAAAAGGTCAGCATAAAGCCGGTGAGTTCATAGGTTTAGGTATAAAGCAGTAAGTTGGACCATAAACAAAGCATGTCAACACTACAACGCATATAGTATCACACACAAATAAAAATTAAGTCTATTACATCAACACTAAGTTTCATGCAACCGAAGATATGACAGTGTGCATGCTCTAGAAGCATGTTAAGTATAAAGGTCCGACAAGTATTTATCCCAATACACTTGAATTTTGAAATGATATATGTCTGACATGTTGATGTGACCAACAATGGGCGGGGAATCACCCCTGATAGATCTATCTATAGCACTCGCACTTCCCGCAGTGATTAACGGTTCATGAGGTTGGGCAAATGGGATACAAATACTATGGCTAATTCCCACGCAAGAGTTTCATAAAAGCATAAGTTCAGTTTTAGGTCTGAGTAAAAGTTTTTGCATATTTCTAACCTCAAAGTTTTGCAAAAGAAAGTATTAAGAGTAAAAGTGGTGCTATAATCTCACCTCAGCGTATGGTGAACAAAGTAACATAAGCGATGTCAAGTGATAAAGCACAACGGTACAGGTTCAACAAGACCTAATAAATATATAGTTTGTCTCATAGAACGTCACGTAAAAAAATAGTATAATGCATATGAGTTTTCAAAATATAAAGCATTTTTGTTTTCATGGAAGACTCGTATCAATGTTTGTAAAAGGCTTAGGTGTCAATTGTTCGTAAAAAGTTTAGTATCTTTGTTCGTGTGGTGATATCAAAACATAGACTCGAAATACAACTCACGCCAAAATATAATATATACGATATATATTATAAAGGAATGTAAATAAGAAAATAAGAAATAAATAAGTCAATGGTAAGTTTCGGTATTTACACGTTAACCCCAAATAATTGAAAAAGTCAATTAAAGTTTTTTTTTAAAAAAAATAATATATACGACATATATTATAAAGGAATGTAAATAAGAAAATAAGAAATAAATAAGTCAATGGTAAGTTTCGGTATTTACCCGTTAACCCCAAATAGTTTGGAAAAGTCAATTAAAGTTTTTTTTAAAAAAAAACTCGAGTTAATATTTCAAATATAAAAGGATTTTACAATTTAATAAAACTATATGTTTCGATCATTGTAGGGTTTTATAATAATGAAATATGTTTGAAATAAAAGTATAAGTTTGGAAATTTTATAAAATTTCCACATGACTCGTCCATTTATACAATATACCAAGTCATTATGACTTTGATAAAACTCAATTTTTTCCAAAACAATATTTCCCGACAACTTTCTATTCAACATCATTCGTGTTTGTTAATCCAGACACGTTACCATACTGTTTAAAATAAATTTAAAAATTAAGTCAACAAATTAAGTTTTGATTTTTAGATCATTTTTATTGGTTATCGGCCTTTGCGGCCCGATGATAGTCTAATTAGTTTTATTTCAATATTTTAGACTCGTTACGAGTCTAATATATTGAAATTCGTCACGAGTCTAATATATTACATCCGCTATGAGTCCAATAGTCCAATATGCCCAGTTTGAGTTAAATTTGTCCAACGATGTCAATCCGATATAAGTCCAGTTAAGTCAAGACACAATCCGATATAAGTCTAAGTAAGTCAAGTCATAATCCGATCATTATAGTCCGTTAAGTATTTGCATTGTCCAATACCAAGTGTCAAATCCCAAAAGTAACCGAAACATACCGAAGAAACAAATGTCAAAACAAATAGATTACGGTAGTTCGATGTTCAATATCCGTAAAAGTGTTAACACGTGTTTAATAAACTAAAATAACTTAACAATTATCAAACTCAACACATTTATCTTAGTGGGCTTCGGCCCACAGCAAAACCAAACGCGCCCTAGGTATTATTTGGCCGTCGGCCCATTGATAAAACAAACAATCGCACCCTTAGTTTTTGTTATGGGCTTCGTGGCCCAATAACCAAGCAAACAAGCACACCTTAAGTGTAATGGGCTTGAGGCCCATTAACCGAACAAAACAAACACGCTCTCGGTGTTGGTTGTACCAAACTGAGAGTCGACAAACACCCTCTTGGGTGTTTTCGTGAACCAACACTCAAACAAACGCACTCTATGTGGGCGTCTCTCGTGAACCAAAAACAAAACACGCACAACACAACCTCGTGGGTGTGTTTCCATTGAACCGAAAATAAAGCAACCACCCTTATGGTTTTGTATTAACCGAAAACAAGAAACACAACACTCTTATCGGGTTTTACCTTTACCGCAACACAAACACAACCAAATATGATAAATCAAAACCGAGAATCAAACATATCCTATTCCACAACCCATATGAGCAAAACAAATACTCCCTTCGTCTCAAAATTATTTTCCATATTTTCTTTTTGGGATGTCTAAAAATAATTGTCCAATTTTCTTTTTAAGTAAAAACTAGAGAATTTAGTAGGAGAATATTTTATTTGAGTGGTTGAAAATTAAAGTGACCTCACTTTTATTAAACTATGTGATTATTTGTCTCCTGCCAATAATTTTGAGACGGAAGGAGTAATAAGAAAACCAAATCCAACCCGTGACCAACTCGGGTCTCGACCCGACACCCTAAATCGCAAAAGAGGCAAGGGGGCACGAGCAAAAGCATACAAGCACAGAAGCAAAGACGCACAAAATCAAAAGGGAAAAAGCACCAAGGAAACACAAGCAAAGACAAGGGGCTAGTGGCAAAAACAAAAAATCTCATACTTAAGAAAAAAAAAAGAAGCATCCTAACGTAAAGGGGTCGAAAGCTAAGGTAAAGCGAAAGGGACAAGAGAGCTACTAAAAAGCTACAAAGCCTAACATGAATAAACTAAGGGGCTCAATATCTAACAACTCAATAGGCAAGACAACTAAGAGACACCTATATACACCACAAACTAGTTGATCAAATAATCAAATATATGCACTACAATTTCAAAAACTCGATATGAATCAAGTCCAATATATAATCACAGACAACTAAACACATTCATTATCAAACTCTTAAACAAAATAATAAATATAATACAATGAAAAAAAAGATAACAAATCACTTACTCGACAAAAACTTCGGTTGTTTTTCCTTTTCACACGCCTTCGATTTCACTAAAATTCACCCTAAATCCTCTACCATATATGTAGATACAGTTTCGATGCGTGAAGTTACTTAAAACCATGATAGAAGATCCATGTGTTGACAATTCAACAGAAAGTTAAATAACTCATATAATTAGATACTTGATTTGTTTAACTTGAGCCAAATATTAATGTCTTATTTCTATGTTTTTTTTTTGTCATTAATTACTCATATTGTCAAATTTCGGTTTATTGCAACAAAAAGTAACAATAGAACGACTTTTTTACTTTTTAAATGTAACAAACTTACTCTTATTGTACTTTTTAATAAAAAAAATGTTAAATACTGCTAGCACTAGCTTTGCTAGTAGTGTATACAATTGAAATTTTATAGGAGCTATTATCGTGTAACATATTGCCATTTTTATGTTGTGGTGGCAAGTTATATAAACTATTTTACATTGTCACAGTATCCTGATAGAGTTACGTTTTGGAGTGTTAATTTTCGTAAAATTGTCTATTTTTTCTAGTTGCACCGGGTCGGAAAAAAGGTGTGCTCTTATATTAAAACTGAATATATTTGTGCACCCAGTTGATTAAAGTTCTTGGTTCCGCCACTCGCAGCGGGAGGCAATAAAAAAAACCTTGTATGATATAAAATGTCATTAACGAAACTAGAAGGAGTATGAATATACAATATAAAAGACAAACAAATATAGTCTAGTAGGTTTGAAGTTGCTTTTGCAAAACCACGGTTTAGGGCACCAAAACGTAAAAAATCCATTTTCAGATTGTTGTTGCAAAACACTACAAAGAGATTACAGCGTTTTGGAAACGTAATAATCAGATATAAGTTGTCCCAAACGCAATCCCAAACACCCTCTCTGAATTTGTGAAATTTGATGAGTACTGCCGTCAAGAGAAAAAAGAATCAATGGTGAAGACGACGTTAGGATGTGAACCTGTTGTTGGGTCTTTAACTCCGTCAAGAAAGAGGGATTATAGGGTCACTAATAGGCTACAAGAAGAAAAACGTCCTATATACGCTGTCGTTTTCAACTTTATTGATTGTCGTTATTATAATGTCTTTGCTACTGTTGGTGGTAATCGTGTAAGTTACTGGTTTCGTGTTTTTTTTTTCAATTTTTTTCAAAGAAGCTGAATATTAGAATTAGGAATGAAAATGTGGTTATTTGTGTTTGAACTATTTATGTTTTTTAGAAGATGAAATTTACTGTTGGAGAATTCAAATGTGGCTTTCCTTCGAGGCTGGTTTGAGCTTGAAATGAATTTTTATAAGTTCGGTAAGGGTTGAAGCTTAACTCTTTAAGAACAAGCTAGCTACTTGAAGTACCTTTTAGGGAGAATACAATAAGCTCACTTTATTCCGGCTTATAAGCTCAAAAGGGAGCTTATTATAAAAGCTCATAACTGGCTTATATAGTTTTCAAGTTATATAAGCTGAGCTCGTCCCTGCGTATATATTTAAGTTTAGGTTTCTTATTGAGTCTAGTTTTTGCATCGAGTTAGAGATATCTGAGTAGAGATATCCGAAGAACTATCGTAGCGCTGGTACATATTCAAGTTAACAATCTTGGATCTGTCACCTAGGAGTCAAATGATATATCGGTCAAAGTATGGAACATTAACACCAGAAAAATATGTTATACTGTAAAAAAAGATCCATAAACTATACTGTATTCTAGACTAACATCATTGTATCCAATAAAGCCACAGACCTCAAGAAAAAAAACCATAATATCCCAAAAAATCAACACATTAACATATCACAAAGATTTTAGTTTTAAATAAAATTAATATAATTATCAAATTAAACATCAAGTATGATACTAATAATATTCAAATCACATAAAATTCTCGGATTGAATTGTAAAATGACCACAAACTAGTTGATCAAATATTCAAATATATGCACTACAATGTCAAAAAACTCGGTATGATAACATACAACTAAACACATTCATTATAAAATTCTTACACAAAAGAATTAATAAAATACAATGTAAAAAAAAATTAATATCAAATCACTTGGCAAAAATTCCGGTTGTTTCTCCTCTTCACACACCTTCAATTTCACTACAATTCACCCTGAATCCTCTGCCATATATGTAGATATAGTTTCGACGCGTGAAGTTACTTAAAAACATGGTACAATATATCCATGCGTCGAGAGAAAGTTACATAACTGAAACCACAATTAGATAATATGCGTACTTGATTTGTTTACCTTGAGCCACATATTAATGTTTTATTTCTATGTTTTCTTGTCATTAATTACTCTTATTGTCAACTTTCAGTTTATTGCAATAAAAAGTGACAAAAGAATAACTTATACTTTGCGAATGTAACAAACTTACTCTTATTGTACATTTTAATACATAAATGTTAATAATGCTAGCCATAGTTTTACTAGTGGTGTATACAAGTGACCTTTTATAGGAGGTATCATTGTGTAACATATTGCCATTTTTTAATGTTGTGGTGGCACGTTATATCAACTATTTTACATTAAAGGCATATTAGGTAACGAGATATAATTTCGCAAAATTAATAGTGAAAAAAATAATTCATTGCCTACATGATAACTTGGTGATGAAATGGCCATATTACTCTCGTCTGCCTTACACATGAGGGTTATAACAGAGTAAATTTATGTTCGTTTAAGCGAGGAACTGTAGGTGTTATGGTTTTATGAATCAAAGATTATCAACATTAAAATAAGAGCAAAAACCCTATACATATTGATCAACGCCAACCATATGGACCCCCAATAGACAAGATAACACAAATTCTTCCCTTAATATCTATTTCCAAACCTACTATTATTCATTTCAAAAAGTTTTACATTTAACATTTTACCTTTTGCCATTTTCTTTATATAAATTAAAACTTGCCTCATAATACATATTTCGATATAATCATACAGTTAGATAAGGCCGAGCACAATGGACCACAAAGCTAAACAAACCGGTCCTCGGCCTAACTTTTTCCTCGTATTATATCCTTGGTCCTGTCTATTCAGACGCAAACCGGCCAATATGATTTGTTAGACCGAACAGCCCGACCTAATCGGACCAAAAACATTTTGATCAAGTCCTCGGTCCGCTGTTATTGTCAATTCGGTTTTCAGTCCAGCCCGGTTTTTGGACGTGATTAGCCCTAGTTATTAGTTACACTTTTACCACACAAAATTATTTTAAGCCTTTCACAACGTGCAATGACGGAACTAGAACAAGACTTGATAGAATTATCTTTTTTAGTGTTAGTTTTCGTATTATACTATGATTTTTTCTAATTGGACCTGGTAAAAAAAACTATGTGCTCTTATATTAAAACCGAAAATATTTGTTTACCCGGTCCCTTAACGAACCTGGTTCCGCCACTGCAACGGGAGGCAATAAAAACCTTGTATATAAAATGTCATTATCAAAACAAGAAGGGGTATGAATAGTACATTAAAAGACAAACGAATATAGTAGGTTTAAATTTGTCACATTTGATGAGTATCGCCGTCAGCGTTAACCAGAAAGATAAAAAAGAATGGTGAAGACAACGTTAGGATGTGAACCTGTTGGCGAGTCTTTAATGCCGTCAAGAAAGAGGGATTATAGGGTCACTAATACG
Organism: Chrysanthemum makinoi; assembly: GCA_910596185.1. Lineage (NCBI taxonomy): Eukaryota > Viridiplantae > Streptophyta > Magnoliopsida > Asterales > Asteraceae > Chrysanthemum > Chrysanthemum makinoi. The sequence continues at coordinate 101,675,789 of OU343222.1, forward strand.
TTACAAGAAGGCAAACATCGTATATACGATGTCGTTTTCAACTTTATTGATTCTCGTTATTATAATGTCTTTGCTACTGTCAGTGGTAATCGTGTAAGTTACCGGTTTCATTTTATTTATTTAATTTATTTTTTATTTTTTTAAATAGAAGTTGAGTATTAGAAATAGGAATGAAATTGTGGTTGTTTATGTTTTTTAGTAGTTGAAATTTACTGTTGGATAATGAAAATGTGGTTTTGATTTGGTTAAAAAAAAGTAGTGTTTGAGCTTACTATCAAATTATTCGAGGTTGGTTCGAACTTGAAACACATTTTTATAAGTTCTGTAAGGGTTTAAGCTTAACTCTTTAAGAATAAGCTACTTGAAGTACCTTTAAGGGAGAATACAATAAGCTCATTTTATTCCGGCTTATAAGCTCAAAAAGGGACCTTATTATAAAAGCTCATAACTGGCTTCGGCTACTTTGGAAATACCTCTAGTATATACTTTGATGTATACCAGATTGTAAAACAACCAGAAATCATTTATGGAATGTAGTTGTTGATGATAACAAACAGGGGATCACATAAGAAGAAATGAAACCGTATTTGTAATCAAATGATTCACTTAGTTTGTAATGGAATTAAGAGAGAGAAATATTACAAGTCTTTTCAGTGAATGATTTACAAGTGAAATGGAAAGAAGTATTTATACAAAGGGAGGAAGGAGAAATGGGAGGAAGGAGCAAAACAGATTTTCCCGCCAAAAGTTATAACTAACTTTTGGCTTAGCAGTGCTTTCTTAAGCTAGCAGTACTTCTGACTTTTGACTTAGCAGTACTTTCTAAAAATGGCGCGTATCAAATCCCTTCTCCTTAACATTTGACTTTCCACAGTCAAACAGCACCTTGAGTTGCTTCCTCTTGATCAAATCCAGGGTACTTCTTCACTAATTCAGTATATAGCTCCCAATTCGCCTCTTCTTCACTGCCATTTGACCATTGTACTAACACATAAATAGCAGCCCTATTGTTAACCTTTCCCAATCTTCTGTCAATGATTTTCACTGGAAGTACTGATAGGAGCCCTTCATTGTCACACATGGGAAGAGTTCCAGGCTTATCAACCACCCCTTTGCAAAGCTTGAGTTGGGACACATGAAATACTGGATGAATTTGACTACCACTTGGAAGCTGCAATTTATAAGCCACATGGCCAATCTTCTCTATGATCTTGAAGGGACCATAGTACTTAGCTGAGAGTTTGTTATAAGGACTTTGTCTAGCTGTTACTTGCCTGTATGGTTGTAATTTCAAATAGACCCAAACACCTTCTTCAAAATTTCTATCAGTTCTGTGTTTATCTGCCAAACTTTTCATCCTATCTAGTGCTCTTTTAAGATGAAATTTAAGCATGTTAATCACCTGCTCTCTTGCCTGCATTGTCCTATCCACAGCTTCAACTGTACTTTCTCTTGGCAAATAAGGCATGTGGATGGGTGGTGTTTGACCATATAACACTTCAAATGGAGTGGTCTGGATAGCAGTGTGGAAATTTGTGTTATACCAAAATTCTGCCATTGAAATCCATTGTGTCCACTCTTTTGGCTTCTCACCAGACATACATCTCAGGTAGCACTCCAGACACCTATTCACCACTTCTGTCTGGCCATCTGATTGTGGATGGTAGGCTGGTAGGCTGTTGACATTTGCAGTTTAACCTTCAAAGCCTTGAACAATGATTGCCAAAAAGCACTTAAGAACACTTTGTCTCTGTCACTTACAATAGTGTTTGGCAAACCATGTAGCTTGTAGATGTTATCTAAGAACACTTGTGCCACTTGTGCAACTGTGAAAGGATGTTGAAGGGGAATAAAATGAGCATACTTACTGAGCCTGTCCACCACCACTAATATAGCAGTCTTCCCATGAGATTTTGGCAGTCCTTCCACAAAGTCCATGGATATATCACTCCACACTCTAACTGGTATAGGCAAAGGCTGCAAGAGTCCTAGATAGGCACTAAGATCAGGCTTTTGCCTCTGACACACATCACATTCCGTGATCCATTGTTTAACTACTTTTCTCATTCCCTTCCAATAACAAATAGAACTCATCTTTTGCACAGTCACTTGAACACCAGAATGCCCACCAACTGATTCATTGTGGATTTGTGAGAAGATCTTCTTTCTGAGTACCTCATTACCTCCCACCACCAACCTACCTTTCCTTCTTAACTGACCATTAGACCAAGTGTACTTTGTTGATTGAAAATTAGGATCTTCAAACTGCTTTATTACTTTGGCCAACTTCTCATCTGTCACCCAACTTTCTTCAATTTCTTTGAGAAGTCCAGTGGTCACATTAGTAGCTATCATTGCCATTAATTGACCCTGCATTTCCTTCCTAGACAGAGCATCAACTACCACATTTTCACTACCCTTCTTATAGACAATTTCATAATCATACCCAAGCAATTTAGGCAACCATTTAGCTTGGAAAGGAGTAGTAAGCCTTTGATCCAACAAGTATTTGAGGCTGAAGTGGTCAGTCTTAATCTTGAAATGTCTACCCATTAAGTAACCCTTCCACTTCTCCAATGCCAAAATGACAGCTAAAAATTCCTTTTCATAAGTGGACAAAGCTTGATGTCTGAGAGATAAGGCCTTACTCAAGTATGCCAATGGATGACCATCTTGCAACAACACAGCTCCAATACCAGTTCCACATGCATCAGTTTCCACAGTGAATTCTTTCTCAAAGTTTGGCAACCCCAACACTGGTGCTTGTATCATGGCCAACTTCAATTTCTCAAAAGCTTCTTGAGCTATGTCAGACCACTCAAAAGAGTTCTTCTTTAGTAATGCAGTTAATGGCTTACTGATGATTCCATACCCCTTAATGAACCTCCTATAATAGCCTGTGAGTCCCATAAATCCTCTCAGTTGCTTTACATTCTTGGGTGTAGACCAATCTTTCATAGCTTTAATCTTAGAAGGATCTGTTGCAACCCCTTTATCAGTAATGATATGACCCAAGTACTCCACCTGAGACACTGCAAAAGTACACTTGCTCCTTTTTGCAAACAAGGTGTGAGCCTGCATAGTCTGCAAAATCATTTTAAGGTGCACAATGTGTTCTTCAATTGACTTGCTATAAACCAGAATGTCATCAAAGAAAACCCATATGAACTTCCTCAAATAGGGTTTAAAGATCTCATTCATTAGTGATTGAAATGTGGAAGGAGCATTTGTGAGTCCAAATGGCATCACTAAAAACTCATAGTGACCATCATGAGTTCTGAATGCAGTCTTATGAATGTCTTCCTCCTTCATTCTGATTTGGTGATACCCAGACCTTAAATCAAGCTTTGAAAACACCACTGATCCATGTAATTCATCTATCAATTCCTCAATCATAGGTATGGGAAATTTGTCTTTGACATTATTCTTATTCAATTGTCTATAGTCAACACACATTCTCCAACTGCCATCCTTCTTTTTAACCATGACTATAGGAGAGGAGAAAGAACTTTGACTAGATCTGATAACACCAGCATCCAATAACTCTTGTACCATCTGTTCAATGGCATCCTTTTGGCTAGGAGGATGCCTATAGGGTCTGATGTTAACTGGAGGGGTGTTTGGCATGAGAGGAATGTGATGATCATGTGATCTTTTTGGTGGTAAACTAGTAGGAACTTCAAACACACCTTTAAAGTCATTCAAAATTTCATCAATCCTATGTGACTCAATCATACTTGTCCCCACCATACTACAGAATGACACACGACAGACACAGAGTGTCATAGAATTCAACACAGCACTGTTCTGTTCTCTAGGTTGCATCCATTGAAGTGTAGCTTGTTGAGAACCTCTTAACAACACCTTCTTATTGCCCACATAGAACCTCATGGTTAATTTCTCAAAATTACACATAATTTCCCCCAAAGTAGACAACCACTGTATTCCCAAAACCACTTCACAACCTCCTAAAGATAGTACCATAGCATCAATCATATAAGTTTCTTCTCCCATGACCACAGATAAACCACAACACATCAAAGTACTAGTCATAGCTTGACCATTAGCCATAGATACTTGCAAAGGGCACATAGTTTTAGTCTTACAACCCAACTTCTTGACAGTCTGCAAATCAATGAAATTATGTGTACTTCCACAATCCACAAGCATATGCACCCCTTGTTTGCCTACCATACCCTTAACCCTTATTGTCTGATAATTGTATACACCAATGAGTGCATTCAATGAGATTTGAGCAACCATTTCATTATTATGATCATAATTCCCCAAATGACCCATTTCATCATTAGTCAATTCTTCTTCCACGTACTCAATTTCCTCATCTATCACCACTTCTAATGAATGTAATTGACCACTACATTTGTGTCCAGGCACATATTTTTGGTCATAGTAAAAACAAAGATTCTTAGCCCTCTTATCCTCCAATTATTTTTGAGTCAATCTCTTAAAGGGTCTATTCTCACCATATGGTGTTCTTGTGGGTGCAGGCAAATCCATGGGTCTATTAACTGGTTTTGGTAAAATACCCTTCTCCTTATTGACATAACCAGTATTAACAGATCTCATAGGAGATTGGAAATTATACCTTGGCTTTAAGGCAGCATTAGTGGCTTCTTGTTTCTTTGCTTGACAATACACATCCATTAACGTTGACAACTTAAACATCCTAATGGGCATCCCAATTTCATCCTTCAAACCCCCAATGAACAAACTGATGGCATATTCTTCACTCAACTCCACCTTATTCACCAATTCTTCAAACAAATCTTGATAATGTTGCACACTACCAGTTTGTTTCAAATTCTTGAAATCCATCATTGGATCTTCAAAACATGAACCAAATCTTTGCAAGGCTTGTTTCTCATACAACCCTTTTCATACACATGCATTGCAGCAATCCCTACTTTCAATTCATCATCTACATTATCAAGACAAAAGAACTCCCTACATCGGAATATCCAACCCTTTACATCATCCCCATTGAATCTTGGAAACTCCAATTTAGAAAACCTTCCATATTGTGTAATCATTTGTCCACCAGTTCTACCATTGTTACCACGATTCCCAGAACTGGTGCCATCACCATTCTTCATTCTTTGCATTTCAGCCATCAAATCTGCCATAGTTCTTTGCAAATCACTAACAGTTTGTTGGAGTGATTCCATTGAAGAATCTTGATTACTAACTGTGGTTCTTGTGTTTGTGTTCACCGTTATTACTCATCTACAATGGAATAACAACTACTGGTCCTATTCTTGATTATCCAAACCAAGTGCTTCTGATCAGCTTGTTCAAGGCTAGAGAATTTAACCACTTATGGGCTAGCCTTGTGACCGTACAAATGTTTGGCACTAATCTAATGTAATAGAATAGGTGAAATTAGTGGTGACTAATTTCTTTGCCGGAAAATCTTGTTTCTTGCCGGAATTTCGCCGGAGAAGATAACCGGAAAATCAAGAATGTCGGTTTAACACTCTTGAATATTATATGGTGCCAGAAAAGGGCTCTGAATACCACTTGATGTATACCAGATTGTAAAACTGTTGGAATCACTCCTAAACCTTATTCAAGTGTTAGTTACTCATATGTAATAGTTAGCTTATTATGGCCTTTATGTTTGTTATTAGCCTTAAGCTTATGTAGAAGGCCCATGAGCTTAGGCCCAAGCCCATAGGTGAAAGGGAAGGAGTAGGAGTGTTGCCCTAGCTCCTTGCCTATAAATACCTTATGTAAACCTTCATTTGAAGGTTGGTTGTTCAATTTACTCTTTCACTCACTCTACGCCTAACCCTTCTTCATTTATACGTGTGTGTGTGAGTGTAGATTGTTCATCCGCCTCTCTTCTCCTCTCTATCTCTTCTCTTGATGCTTGTGTTGTAAAACTAGTGACCTAACAGTGGTATCAATCGCCATCTAGTTGGGTGAAACGGTTTGTTTTTTGTCTACTCGTAAGGTTCACGTTTTTTAACCTTTCTCACGCTTAAAAACTCATTTTTTACACTTTTCAATCCAAGATTCTTGTACTTTAAAGGTTATTGGGTGTTAAAGTTTAAGTTTTGGCAAAAAGTTTGAAACTTTATGTGTGTAGAATCGTTTTTAAGCTAGTTTTTGTACGAGGGTGTTTTCCTACGCGTAACTGTTTTAGAAGCTTTGGATCATCAAGTTTCACACTTTTGTGTTATTTTGGTGATATTGAAGCTATTTCATCACAAAAATCTGGTTTAGAAACATCTTTGGGCAAAAGTCATTTTACGAGTAGAACTACGCGTGACAAAACCCTAATTCTACGCGTAACTTTATCCTTGGTTTGATCTTCAGTTTCGTGGTTTACTCCGTGTTTTCTTGCTTGGATAAGCCTGAAAATACGTCGACTTTGGATATCTTTTGCACTGTGATAGTGTAAAAGATCATTTGGGATAAAACCCTAAACTTACGCATAAGCATAAAGCTTACGCGTAGAAAATCCTACGCATAAGATTCATCCTACGCCTAAGCCAAGTCTTACGCATAAGATAATCCTACGCCTAAGTTTTCTACGCATAACTTACTGTTTACTCATAACTTTAGTCTTTTTTCCCTGCTTACGCGTAAGCTAAAACTACGCGTAACTCTCATTGTTACGCGTAACTTTGGTGTTTTTACGCTTAAGTGCTACTTGGTTATTGTGATTTCTACGCCTAAGGACACTTCATCAACAGCGTTTCATTCGACTACAAAGATCCATCAACACAAGTTATCAAAAAAATAAAATAAATAATTTTTCGGGGAGACTAAACGTTCAATTTTTAAGCGAGATTCAAATTATGGTTTAACTGTGAAAATTTGGTCAAAAATTCAAATTTTAGGGCCCAAATTCGAATTTTTCGGGTCAAATTTAGCGTCAAAATTGTCATAACTCAAAATTTTCTTTCAACCTTAGAATTGGATTTTATAGTGAATTTCAAAGTTTGAGAGTCAAAATTTTTTCAAAATTATTTTTGGAAGGAAACTGAGATTCACTATATCGACCTTCTGTGTGCTATATCGACTTTGCACCTTCTTCTCTTTGATTCTTCTGCAGGGGAGTGAAATGGATTCTGATCATAAAGATCCATTTGTGGCATTGAAAGAAGGATACATGGCTCTGGCTCTGGCATTGAAGCGTCAGACATCATCAAATTCCCAATATCCCGCAGTCGTGCAAGGTGAAAGAGTTGATGTACATGAAAGGAATGCTCAAATGGACGTTGAGAATGTTGTGATTACTGCAACTGTCGGTAATGCGGACAATGAGGTTGTAGCATTGGAAAAGCAGGATGACAGCAGCAAATCTGGAGAAGATATCATACTTAACTACGACACCGAGCCCAACTGTGACAAAGAAATGGTTGAGGAAGATATCTTACCCACCTATGACACTGACACAAAACAGATGGTCGAGGTACAATCTACTGTTGATCATATTCTGATTGCAAATGCGACACAACATACTGAGCAACCTGAATTTAGTAATGAAGGAGAGGTTGACCAGTGTGTTGCACAATGTCCAGACAACTATCTCATGTCTGAGCCCTTACTTGTTAACAATTCAACTGAAACGTCAAAAGAAACTCTTGAATCTGAAATCATTCTCCTCAAAAAGACCATTTCTCAGTTTCAAAAAGATTTTTCAAAACTTGAGGCTCATTGCATCTCTCTTGAACTTAAACTGCAAAACAATGTTTTAAACTCAGAGCCAAAAAGTAAATCTTTGAATGAACAAAGTAAACGTGTGGATACATTAGTTAAAGAAAATGAGCATTTAAAGGCTCAACTTCAAGCAAAGGGGCTTGCACATGTTGCTTTACTAAACAAACTGAGAAGATTCACTGACAAGAGTGTGGATACTAATTTTGCAAAACCAACAATCTTGGGGAAATCGTCTCTACAACCTTTCAGAAAACAATCAGTAGTTAGACAACCAACTGCATTTAAATCTGAACGTTCAAAATCTTCAAAACCACGGTTTCCCTCCCAAGTTGTTGAGAATAATCATTTGTTAAAACCAGTCACTCCACATTCCTGGCCTAAGAATAATGCTTCTGTTTCTGTTAAACATGTTTCTGTTAAACCTGTTTCTGTTATACCTGTTTCTGTTAAACCTCAACATATGGCTGCTCCTGGCAAATCTAGGATTAGTTCGAACACTGTGTCTAAACCGAGCATTAAAATTAAAAATTCATATGATTCAAATGACGCATACAAGAACTATGATCTAGAAAAGGCTAGGAAAAGGGCACTTCTTCAAAAGGATGGAATCTTAGGTTCACGACCTAGTGTATCACCTTCGAGTGTATTACTGAACACTACTTGTAGTAGCAAACCAAAACCTAAGTTAACTCAACAAACAGTTAGAAATAAACCCGTTGATCTAAATGTAAACTGTCAGAAACCTAATAGGTGGATCCATATAGGACGCAGACTCTTCCCAAAAGAAGTTTCAACATCCCCTAGATCTAACCTTAGATGGATACCAACGGGTAGGATTTTCAAAACTGTTAGTCTTAGGTGGATTCCTACAGGCAAGATACTAAGTAGTTGCACCAAAACAAGTGGGATACCAACAACATCCATCCCTGAGGCAGGAAAGGAAACCATCAAATTAGCATGTTCAGGTGTCAAGAAGATAATTGACACTACATCTTTATGCTTCTAACATCTGGAACCCAGTTACACTTGGGGATCCATGTTTTCTCTTCCTTGCCCCCCTTCTATGTTTCTATGC